>OX465108.1:18610257-18877757 GCA_949987565.1 Luidia sarsii | reverse complement strand
AATCTTAAAATTTAGTGGGCCTGACGTTTCGATCCTAGCAGGACCTTTCTCAAAGGCAGAGTGACAAGGACAAAACAGTATCTGTTTTGTCCTTGTCACTCTGCCTTTGAGAAAGGTCCTGCTAGGATCGAAACGTCAGGCCCACTAAATTTTAAGATTATGGTATAATTAATTAAATAATTAAAAATTGTTAATTATTATTAATTAATGACCAAGGTATTTTGGGGGTTCTTTTTCCATTATGAATGCAAATGTGAACAAAAGCCCCCAAAAACGTTACAATAGGCAAAGCAACTTTTCGTTCCTGCTAAGGTATCTCCAGTTAAAAGTAAATTTATTGTTGTTTTCACAAGATTTAAAAACTAAACCTGATATTATGTGAATCCACAGTCAAGAACAGGAGCTGATACACATGGTGTCAATGATAAGTAAAAGTGACCTATTCCCTACCGGTAAAGGGCACATGTTTATGCACTGTTCTTTGTCAAGCAATCGGGAAGGGAAGGGAAGGGAATTTAAGGGAACAGATTCCGCCAGAACCTAACTCGCAAGTGCAGCTCTTACAAGCCAGAGACTGATCCCTACCTTAGAACAAACGATTTTGTCCAGTCTGTGGGATCTCTATATATACACATGGATGAGGGCGAGTGACAGACGAATGATGCACGCGATTCCTGAATTGATTGTACTCATAGAGCTCTATAAATAAACTAGAGTGCGCACTCCCCTATCAACGCGCGGTACGAACGTGTGCCGACATGGACGCGCATCCGCCATTACCAAAGAGGTCAACTTCAGCTCGAAGTGCCCGGATGTCAGTAGCAATCGCGCGTAATATGAATGTTGAAAGGTATAGCCGAAAGGTTGTGAATGCGGAAACTAAATTGTTATAGAAATGTTTTTTAGCAATGAAAGGGAAAGGCCATCAATACCTCAAGGGATTGGTGAATTTTAATGACCTACTGTCTTTTGTAAAAAAAAATGGGATTAGTTTGCCCCATAGAGATCCATGCATTTGCATCTCTTTGGTAATGGCGTCGCAGTCCCCTTGTCGGCACGCGTCACGCGATGAGCGCGCACTCTAGTTTATAGAGCTCTATGATTGTACTGCATTGCTATAATAGAGATCCGTTTTGTTTGTTTGCTTGCTTGTTCAGTGAAATGCGTTACGTGATGAGTTACAGCGACTCGATGTGGCCAAACAGGGAGTACAAGGTGAGGAATTATGTCCGGGACTTCTTCGTCGTCTTCTCGAGTCGCTTCTCTGATAAACACTGGACGCAGTTATAGGCCTAAAGGTGGCCGGGCTATTTGTATTACATTCTTCTATGATACAATGCAGTATACTTGCCACTGTACATAATATTTGAATCCGCTACAACAATCCGATCAGCTTCGGTAGTCTATAGTGATTAAAGGTCTACAGAAATAGGATTTGGAAAAGAGCTAAAAACTCCCCTTAGATATAAATGTGCACAATATAATCAATACAGGATTGATTTTTATTTTTTTGGTAAGCGCCTGATTTCGCCCCAAAACATTGACAAAAGTCCATGTTCGCCCCGCCCCCCAAAAAATCCCCCCTGTGAGCATGTGACGTCACAAACAGACCAAAAGCAGCCGAGCGAGACGATCGAAATGCTGAGACGATAAAGTGCGCTACTGCGCATGTGACAGTGCAGTGTTTACGGCTGATAGACAATAGAGACAATGCAGGGCCAGTGCAAAGCGCACGAACTCAAAGCTGACCACAAATTCTTTATGTGACGTAGTACGTTCGTCACCAAGGTGGGGGCACAATTTTCGGACCAAAATATAGCGGTTTAGTTTTACTAAATTAATCATCTTTGGTCTCAAACATTATAGACACGTTGGGTTTTATAACAATACCGATTTGTTTAACCCCAAGTTAATTTTGATTGCTGCATACCTTTAAAGCTCCTACACAACATTGGTCGAGGTGAAAGAATAGCATCCATACGTTGTCTGATCCAACATATGCATGTAATAGCACACCTGTGAAAATTTCAGCTCAATCCGCCGACCGAGTCTCGAGAAAATCGTGAAACCCGCTTCATTTGTTTCGCGAAAATGCAGCATTCAACGCCGTACTGTTCCGAAAAAAATAATAGTTATGATCTCGGTGAGACGTAAACGTTTTCTTTTACTAATTTCTCAAAAAATACAACATTTTAGGCAGAAATATTTCAGTGAGAGGTTTCTACTATAACCATCTTCAAACAGTAGAACTTTCATTTAAAGCTGTGAACATTTCTGTTTCTCGATCTTACCAATGTTGTGTAGGGACTTTAAGACGTCTGTGCTAGAATCTTGCACGAGCTGCCTGTATTTTTTTCCAGCAGACAACAGGGCAAAGCACTGAGCACTCAGTGCTTATTATTACATCGAGTAGGGCAAACCATCATTGAATTACATTCGCCTCGACGCAAAACCGTATTATAGTGGCCTTGGTAGTCTAGCTAATGGTTGATAACAACTCATGCATAGCGTTTAAAGACTATACCCATGCAGTTAGGAAGAGTACATAGGCCTTCGTTATAACAATCATCTGTTGAAGCTCTGTGGTTGAAGTAGTTATTGCCACGAAAATTAATGCACTGTGTCCAAACATCGTCTTGATCAGAATAAATTAACCGGTTGGATTGAACTTGACCTCTTGACCTCTCGTTTCGAATGCAGGAAATAGTCCAGCAAAAGCTGAGAGAGTACAAGGAAGGCACCGTTGATCTGATGAGAAACAATTCACTATTTATTGAGTGAGTATCGAACCGCAGATAATGAACTACACAGATATGCCATTCCTTGTGTACCTTATAATGGCAGAGGCGATGACACCGAGTGCATACCTTCTAAATGCAAAAGAGTGAATAATTCAGGAGTGAAAGGAGTGAAAATCACTCCAAAAAGCCAAAAATTCTCAAAAAGAGTGAAAATTACTGTTAAGATGTGAAAACCGCTCAGAATGGAATGAAATCCCACTCTTGTAAGGAGCCATAATTTATGGAGGACCACTCGAAAAAGAGTTGTCCTCCATATGGCTCCTCAAGTGTTTCTAGTGTCCTCTGGTGTTTGACTCCATTCTTAGCGGTTTCCACACCTCTTACAATGGTTTTCACACTTTTCGAGCGGTTTTGGATTTTCTGGAGTAAATTTCAATCTTTGTGCGATTGGATTATTTACTCTTTTGCATTTAGAGAGTAGACTAATGGCACTGAAAAGGTTGCATCACCAATAGTCATAAGCCGTTGGATTACTGTGATCGCTCCCAAACCGCCAGCATTCCACGATTTAAAAAAAAATGTGAAGCAGACGCTCGTTCCCAAAAGGAAAAACGTGACCCACTCCAGTAATATGTGATATAAGTCGCGCTATGAATCTGCACCAAATGGCCCACTCAATGTTGAGATTTTTTTTTTAATTTTCCGCAAAATTTTGATTGTTTTTTTCCTTCTTAAATTTTTTTTTTAAATGCTTATACTTTCAGGTTTTATTCACAAAAATGGTGATTTTAATCATTAAAATGTTTAAAATAACTCAACATATGTTTTAATAACTAAACATGTTTAATAACTCAACATGTTTAAAATAACTCCAACAAGCACACTTCTGTTCCTCACAGCAGAGTCGAATTTTTCAAAGCCTGTTTTGTGATTACTCGCCCTTTGTAATTTTAACTCCATGGACATAATTCATAATGCAGATAATGTCATTTAATGAAAAGGTTGGGTTTTTACAGTCTGTTGGACGAGGCCTTCTTGCTCAAAAAGAAATAATTTATGAACATAGCGAAAAAGTCACCGGATTAGGGTATGGTCTCAGGCTTCTGAATTCACGTACCGGAGCACCACCTGAGTCATTCAGGTGTGGGTAGACCTACTCTAAGATAGTCCAATATCTCGGCCGTGATGGAGCAACATTCAGTAGCATAAAGTTAACTGTGCATTGCCGCGTGAGTGAAATGCGATATCGCTCCCTATTTGTCCGCAGGGAAAATGTACTCCGCATCAACATCTTCTACCAGCGTTTGGACTACGACGATATCTACCAGTCTGCTGCGTACACGGTAAGTGACATGCATAATAGTGAGGCATTGATTCCTAAAGGTTCATCGGCTATGGCTTCAAATTGCGCACGAGTCTATGGAAGCCTCTGGTCAATGCTGCCACAGCCGGTGTCTATATATGCGCGTGTCATTTAGCGAGTCGGGCCTTATGATGAAAGGATATGTTTAGGAAGCATACAAAAACGCCCGCCAAAGCCCTATAGCCGTAGCTATGAATTCCTATATAGAGTCGGTGAAACACCAAATTTCACTATTGCTCCGAAGGTTTGCGGTGACACCATGTAGCACTTCTCTTTCAAGAAGGAGTGTGGCTCTGAAAAGAGCCGATAACTCGCTTCTCAGAGCCACATTCTTTCTTGAAAGAGAAGTGCTACATGGTCTATGTAAACCTCCAAGTCTTATCTAAGTCCCCTTTTATGTTATGCTGAGCACCCAACGTGTCAATACAAGTCCAACTTAAACTTTACAAGCGTCACTCGCAATCTTGCTCTAGTATATAGAGCATACAGGAGCCGCTCTATGCAACTGGGCCCTTGCCCATCGTCATTATGGAAGAATGCGACTGCAGTTATGACGTTGAAACTTCAGTCTGGGTTGGCGTTTGAATAGGGTAATTCCACGTGTATACGCGAGATTGATATAGCAGAGATAGCCACGAAAGTTTCTTGCAACTTGAATACCAAAATTTCGCCGTTAAACTCAGAATGGTACATATTCTCGACTGCAGCAACAAACTCGATTCTTTCACTGTCCGACCAAGTACTTCTTGGGAACCACGCGCCCTTCCCGGGACCTGATTATTTGGTTTGATAAACATGGCATATACATGTACTCTGTGATAAGCTTGGGACGGTGCTCACGTGGAATTCCGCTCGTAATGCAATCACTAATGGCGACGTGGCGATGACACTGAAACCGTCACGCCGTTATTCCAGGGCAACCACTAGTGAGACCCGCTGGCCAGCTAGCATGATTTTTTTCCCAGGACGGGAAAGGCCATCATTAGCATAAAGGCGCGCTATTGGTTGCATTTTGTCTACGCGTGGTGAATTATTCATGAGAATCATTCCACTTACCCACTCAGATGTTGATTTGAGTATACATGTTAGGTGTACAAGTCGTGTACATGTACAGTATACATGTACTGTACATGTGTGTGTATGCCTACATAATGTACCGGTAACTAGTGTATACTACACCACAAGCGTGTACTAAAGATGTCCGTATGCAATATTTTCGTGAATAATTCACCATGTCTCGATAAAATGCAACCAATAGCGCGCGTTTATGTTAATGGTGGCCTTTCCCATCCTGGGAAAAGAATTACGCGGCCAGCTATGGGGTTGTAGTGGCTGCACAAGGCCAGACACCGAGTATGGCGCGAGTGGCCACTCGAACGCTCTCGCGTACCTCAGTGTATACACGTACGCGTGCAGGCTGCTCAAACGCTCCAGTGACTGACTCTCTTGTCTTCCGTGTGGCCGTGTTTTGTGTTCGCAGAGCAGCAACCTAGTCAGCGATCTGGGCGGTCAAGTGGGACTGTGGATCGGCGTGTCCGTGCTGACGCTGTTCGAACTCGTGGAGCTGGTCTACGACATCATCCTCATGATCTGTGGCAAGCAAACCTTTTAGTGAGGGCGAGGAATTGGACAGTGGCATACATGTATCAACTTCAGTATAACCAACCCGAATTGTAACATTTTCAACCCTGATGATGACTGTCGAAATGACCTCCCGTGACGGTCGTGCTTAATACACTGGCCATCCGGAAACAGTGTGTGGCCTCGGAGTGCAGAGCGCAAGAATGAAAGCTTCCGTGGCCAGCGTTAAAACACCCGATCATTGCTCACACGGAGTCTCGCAGTTTATGCTAAACTACGGGACTGTTGTACATGTAGTTTGATTTCTATTCTCACAGATCCCTTTCGATTTCTAGGAGTTTAGCCGATGGATGACTTGTTTCACAGAGGTGGAGACGCGATCTGAAAATCATTATCGGTTTGGAAAAACTCTGGAGGTAATCTGCCGATACAACCAAAGAGATTAAGGATCAAACAATACAATGTATACAATACGGTCACCGAAACCGAGGAAATGTATTTTTTCCGTTGGACGAGGTGCGCTACACTATTCTCTCACTGGCTTTACGCTGTGGCGCCCTCCGCTGTCCAATCAGAGGTTATCCAGATCAGATTCATTTACTTTCAAGTGACAACCAATGTATTTATACTTACATGTACAATGTTACGAGTACCAAACATTTCTTGGTTAGCCGATTCTCCATCTTTACGATGTTGGTCATTGTGTAATAAGATCTACATTTGAATGGGTGAATATACTTGTACACATGTATATAACGGCTTCGACAAGATAGGCTTTTGCATAATCGAAAAGCGAAGACAATTTTGTAACAGTTGAAAGCTGTTATGAGAATTCAGGGCTCGGCAGGAATGCATTTTTTGTAAGAATACTTAAATCTTAATCAGGCGCAGGGTCACCTGCTTATAAGGAGGTTGTTTTAGAAAAGAGGTTAGGGCTCCCTCAGGCGAATGTAGATGGTCACGTTTTGGTTTTGGTCCGTATGTGATTTGAGCGTCGCCTATTGGTCGATTTACTGAGCGTGCGCAGACAGCGGCATACGCGCAAACTCTCTGAAATGATAAAGGTGAATACTAATTTACATGTATATAATATAACGTGTAAAATCATTCTTTCAGATTCTCTTTCACATTCTCTATACTAAGTTTTAAGATAAAATGTATATTTTGTATATTGTACAAACTCGCAGAGATTGCCTTATAAATGCCTTATAGAACCGTAAGTTGTTAATATGAAATGCTGAACCTTCTCAGATAGAATTTATGGTAAAGATTTTTCAAATGTCATACGATTTATGTATGTGAAATGTTCCTTCGTTTTTGCATAGAAGTATACAGTAGAAAAAAGGCAGCATAAATAACATTAACACCTTCATGATATTTAATGAAACATGTCGAAACGCATATTGGTTTTTCTGTGAAAGTGTCGGCCATGGCCTGTTTTACATAACCTTTCGAAAAATGTTACAACTGCTAACTACCTTATGACCGAAATAGGTATGTATTATGACCAAAAATGTATGTCCGATATGGACAAATTAGATATCAAAATATGCGCAAGACAACAGTGGAAAAAGTCATGAAGTGAGAAACCATCATGTTTAGCGGTCGCGATGCAGTAACAAAACATATGGAGGGGGGCCTCCGAGCCCGCCCCGCCCGTGCAGATTGGGTTAAATCATGGAGCTATTTTATACAACTGTAGCTCCATGGTTAAATTAAGAGATGATATACACACTTCTCTCTTTGATCTTTCCCCCTCTTCTCACTAATCCCTATCCTACTCCTTGCCCTTCTCTTTGATCTTTCCCCCTCTTCTCACTAATCCCTACCCTGCTCCTTGCCCTTCCCTTTGATCTCTCCCTACCAGCTTCACTCTTTGTCCTTTGTTTCTCATCCGTGTCCTATTCACTCTCTCCCTACTTCCTTCGTGTACATGTATCTGTTTTGTCCTTGTCACTCTGCCTTTGAGAAAGGTCCTGCTAGGATAGAAACATCAGGCCCACTAAATTTTAAGATGATATACATGTCATCAATTCTTTACGTGGTTATCAGTTCAGTCTAGATCCCATCTCTCAATT
Organism: Luidia sarsii; assembly: GCA_949987565.1. Classification (NCBI taxonomy): domain Eukaryota; kingdom Metazoa; phylum Echinodermata; class Asteroidea; order Paxillosida; family Luidiidae; genus Luidia; species Luidia sarsii. The sequence goes on along the minus strand of OX465108.1, from coordinate 18,869,994 downwards.
TTTTTTTTTTTTAGAATTTTCCTCCCCAGATATTTCTATCCTAATTTCATGTTGAAAATCAAAGCTACATTATATCCGGCTTTTATTTCATCTCATTTTTCTTGTTTGTTTGACTCATTTTTTGATTATTTATTTTACTTTATCTCATTATTTTATTTGTTTATATTTGCAATGTTTGCAATTATTTCCAATTACTGTATTTTGCTTCAATTGTTTTTTTATCATACTTGAACAACTCCTCAATTTTATAGATATTATGTATAATGAGTGTTATCCTAAATCTCTGTTGTCCAATTAGTTATAGGAGAGCCCCTCGACAGAAACTTGTTTCTTTTGGGTAATCCTGCGGGAGCTAATTGGGCATTGTTATTTGTACTCTTATTTGTCAGTGTGTATTTGTACTATTTGTGATTCATTGCTTGTGTAATTGCGATATCCCGGAAAATGAAATAAATAAATATATATATATATATAGATATGAATCTAAATATATAAATATGATGTCAGTGCAAACCGCCTACTCGTTATTTCCACCATGCAAAGCTTCACATCCTAAAGTCGGGTTGGGTGAATCATTTACGAACAGGTATTCTAGTACAAGGCAACGGAGACCGGGTCATTGACGGCTGTCCGCCCTTGCAAATGAGCCATGACTCATCTATTATGTAGCCCCAGCGCTCAGTGAAAGCGACATTCTTTATCCCCGAATGGTTTCCTGATTTTGGTTTGATACTCCCACCATAAAAAGGTGGGAAAACCTTGAATCCACAATAGACCGACTATTATTATGTCGAGAAACGACATTGTCTGGCACAACCACCAGTTGCACAAACAATTGCACTTGCAGTATTCCCCAAAATCATGATTTTGTGAGGCGTATTAAATTGTGTCAACCGGACGACAGTCAGAAGTGACAGCAGGCACTGTGTATTGAACATCACTTCACCATTCCTACATACGCGCCACACAATGTCATACTTGCCACAAAATCATGACTTTTGGGGAAACTATTGAGTCCATTGTTTATCGGCAAGTGGTTGTGCCACTGACCATGGATGTTGACTACATTACAATAGGTGGATTACCTTGGGTTCAGGTTTGTTCCAAGACTTTTACAGTGAGGGTATTAAACTAAAATCTTGTCGAAACATCCCCAACAACAATCTACTATGTTGGTGAAATGAATCCTTGTTTTTTTTCACAAGGATTGACAACACCTTGTATGGGAGACTACGCCGTGTAAGCCCGGATATTGGTTTCACGACCGACAGGATGTAGCGTTAATAGCTGCATGCCTCCATGTTAATTGTGTGCCCTCTTCCGAAGGGCCAGGGACGCGTACATTGTTGCGTGGATGCATCCGCGCATAAAACTTAATCGATAATCACAACGGGGAGTATACATGGACAGTGTAGTGAGTTATGTACAGCAAGATCGCAGTTTGGTTTCTATTTTGTGACCAGGATACGGGTGGATGCAGTGGGTGGTTAGGACTAGCATAGAGCAAGCGACGAGGTTTATTCATAGAGGTTTATTCAACCATGATTCAACCGTCCATGATTCAACTGTGGACGAAGTAACTGGGTGCATGTGGTTGTGGTTGGATCGCGCGGAGGATCAACACACGCTTAGTCCTTGTGGGCCTTCTGGACAGATAATCAAGGATATTTCCTGGTCAACAGACCGGGAAGGTAATTCCTTCCTCCATGGATAGACTTCCTTCACCCGTGGACAGACTTCCTTCCCCGATACACAGAGGGGAGCCGGCGGTGAGTTCGGGTACCGAGGAGCAAGCCAGCGGCCGGCCGGACGGTCCGTCCAACGGCAGGGCGTCGGCAACGGGGGAGCAGGAGCCGGCGGTGGCTGCGGCTGCTGACGGCGGGGAGACCGCCTTCATGACTCCCCGACGCGGCACCCCGCTGATCGAGTACGGCGATGGCGGCCTGGACGAGGCCGATATCGAGACCTACCAGCTCCCGAGCGAGCAGCAGGGGCGGCTATCGGCATCATCACCGCTGGGCGACGGCACCGCCAGGCAGGAGGAGCCGGACGAGGCCCTGCAGAAGTCCAGCCACGTCCAGGGCCTGGTCTTCTCGCTGCTGGAGAACACGGGGGCCCACGGGATCCCCAACATCAAGCGGGCGCCCAACGGCACGCGGAAGACGGCCTGGACGGTGCTGTTCGTCTTCGGCCTCGTCATGTTCGTCTGGCAGACGGGCTGGCTCCTGGCCAGGTACTACGCCTACGGCGTGGACGTCAAGACGGGCGTCTCCAGCGACCCCATGGTGGAGTTCCCGGCCGTCACCGTCTGCAACATCAACCCGATAACGAGCGACTTTCTGGACAACTTGGCCGACCGTGGCACCTCCCTTCCGCCTGTTCTCGCCGGTAACAGGAATGTAATGCCTACACTACGTATTTTCTTTTCTTGTCTGTTCCAATTCAATACATAAAAGAAAGCCTGGCTAATAAGAACCTTTATCAACTTAAACATTAAGCCCCTACACAACATTGGTCGAGGTCAAAGAATAGCATCCATACGTTGTCTGATCCAACATAATGCATAAAATGATAGCATACCTGTGAAAATTTCAGCTCAATCCGCCAACCGAGTCTCGAGAAAATCGTGAAAACCGCTTCATTTATTTCGCGAAAATGCAGCATTCAACGCCGTACTGTTACGAAAAAATAGTTTAGATCTCGGTGAGACGTAAACTATTTCTTTAACTCATTTCTCCCAATAAACATGTACAACATTGTAGGCAGAAATATTTCAGTGCGGGGTTTCTACTATAACCATCTTCAAACTGTATAAGTTTCATGTAAATCTGTGAACATTTCTGTTTTTTCGATTTTACCAATGTTGTGTAGGGGCTTCAAGGATGGAGTGACATGCGAAAATGTTGCAACCTTCCCACTGGCTAAAAGTGAAATGAGCAAAACGCAAAACTCAAAAATTAGGAGAGCCTGACATTTCCATCCTGCCTTCCTAACTATTGTATGAAGTTAAACAAACAAAGGAAACTGGAAACTTTTGAACAAATTGAAAAACAAAATTGGCGAAGGAAACTTTGACCGTGGACCGGGATTTGAACCCGATACCTCTGGATTAACGTACGAGTGCTCTCCCATCTGAGCTACTGTCTAGGTTCAAGTCCCGGTCCAGTCAAAGTTTTCAATTTACTTAGTATGAAATGTAAGAATGCATAAGTTTCCGTAGCCAAAAATACCTCATGGACTGCAACTGCTTCAACAGCACACTTTGTGAAAAGCGAGAACCTTAGTCATCTGGCTTGAAGTAAACTTCGAAGTCGGTCCCCTTTCCTTTGTTTGATTGTTAATGTTAAAATGGTGAAAGAAAGGGCTGGATGCACTCAGTGACTCAGTGCCATCCAAGAACTGCCCTGCCGGGTTTACAAATACCTGTTCTTTGCAAACATCTGGAGATACACGTCACTTTCATCCCAGTAGATTATTAGGAAGGTGGTTGGCATACTCTTGGATATCTCAGATGGTTACAGCGCTGATAGGTTACGCTAGGGTCAAAACTTGAAGATATTTCAATGAGTAAGCTCATTGAGTATTGCGTATAAGTATTGCCGTAATACATGGAAATTTAAACCAATTGAATGTACTTTACAGCAACGAAGTGAACGAACCTAATGAAAACGCAACGAGGTGTTATTCTATGTTGATATTTTTTGTGTCTGGGTCAATGGTTTTCAGATCCTTTGGAAATGTGTACACAGAGTTTTACCAGACACACCATTGACCCCAAATACTCGTGACCTGGGGCATCGAGGGGAGACGATTAAAAAAAACCATTCAAGTATTTGACGCTCTTTCTCTCTAACACTCTGACTCTCGGTTTCCTTCTCATTTATTCCCTTCCCTTTTCTCTCTGAATCTCGTCATCTCTGTCTCCCTGCCTCTCTTCGTCGGTGACACCCCGCCCCTCCCCGTCTTCCCTCCGATCCCTCCTTCGTTTCCCCGGCGCTCTGACCTCCCCTCGTCCCCCAGACCTACGGCAGCCAGGACGAGGAGGCCGAGTTCGACGACGACTTCCAGTCCATCAACTCGGCCGTGGACTTTATCGGCGAGCTCGACTACGGGAGGCGGAGGGAAAGCGGGCACTTGCTGAAGGATATGCTCCTCAGATGCCGGTTCCAGGGCAGGCCGTGTCACGTCCGGTGGGTATATACCGTGTGCGCACGCGTCCTGCCTGAAATTAAATGCTGGCTTCCTTCCCCAAATACAAATACAAATCCAGGTCATCTGCTCATCGTCTCGCTAAAACTCGCGAGGCTTGAGAAAATGTCTCGTGCATGTCGGAAATCTTGAGAAATCATGAGAAAAATGAACAATCATGAGAAGAGCCATTGTGTGAAAGGTTACCGATGCTCGAGAGTGACAGACGTCCCCGGTGAACCCTGGAGAGATTTTGTCGTAGGTCTGGACCTCCGACAAATCTTCCGCTAGCGGAGGATTTCTCACGGGACCCTTGACAATCGATCAAGTGAAGGGAGGAAGTGTTTATTGTACGACGTCCCATGTTATATGCTAAATTTTCTCTCAAGCCTTGAGAGTTTTTTCAGCGTCGTCTGAAATTGGCTAAAGACGTCCGGCCAATGCTTGTATATATTACTATGGTATAAACCAGAAAATTGAACAAAGAGTAGAGTACTATGATCGCTAGAAAGTCGCGAGGGGAAGAAAAAAAGACAGGGAAGAGACAGATAATTTCCTTAAATGCCAAAAACACGAAACCCCAAATTTATTTTTTGATTTGCTTTTTGGTAATTTTAGTCAGTAAGCAGTTTGCAACATTTTTGTATATCACCAAATTTATTTCCTCTGAAAACCTTGACCAAAAAAACTTCAACAAAGGAAAAGAAACTTTAAAGAAAAAGGTAACAAAAAGGGGAAAAACACGGCATTCGCCATAAAGGTCATACATGGGACCAACAGCTTAAACGACCTGTAAACAATACAGAAGGAGTATAAACAAAGGTAAATATGCTTGTAGAACTAAATAAAATGATTACCGGTACATGAAATCTTAGTCCGTGGTTAAACAGAACATGGTCATTCATGAGGGTCACAGCCATGAGGGTCACAGCATAAACAGAGTGCTGGGTAGCCACAGGCGCACGTTACATGCACTCTCCTGATGAATAGTTACTAATGAGTATTGACCATGCTCTAATCCCTAAAAGGCCATCTGCCAGGCTATGTGTTCAGTCAAGTCACCCAGGCTACAAATTAGAGATGTTACCAGTCACCTTGTTGCATCGTCATGTTTGTAGATAGCACTACTTCAAAGTGAGCACAGTCACAGTCGACTGGGCAAAGTCTAGGTTTTCTCAAAATTAGTTCAAATGAGAGTCACCGCAAACCTACTCCTTCTGCTATCCTCACCATGAAAACCTTCCAATCTCACAAAGTACCAAACATAATAAAAAGTACATAATCTCAGTAAACCATTTGTATAGAAGTTTGAGCGGAGCGTTCCCACACTCATCGCGTCGCAATCCCACAAATAATCGCGTTTTATATTGAGTCCCCACACGCAAAAAAGGTGGAGTTTGAATCGTGATTCAAATCGCGATCCAAATAATCTCGTTTATTTGGTGTAGTGGGAACGGCCCTAACTAAGCCCCGAAACCATGCCGTTCTAGTTCTACAGTTACTAATTTAAATTAGAATAGGCCTATACATGTGTGTACAAGTACTGCAGTAAACCAAACAAAAACAAGTCGTGGAGGGACTCCAGTGCAAAGCTTTGGGAACACAAAAAAAGAACCATTTAGAAATTTTAAGAAATTAGAATCTATGTGGCCCCTCCACGTTTGCAATCAATTACCAACGTTGGTCAAAATAAAAGTATCTACCATCTCGATAACATAATGTTATTGTTGTTTATTGGTTGGGGCAAATGAACCAATTACACATTACATGTTTTTAATTAATTTGCAAAACGCAGAGTTCGTGCAGATACAAATTGGCTTTTCATTTCTATAAGGGACTTGGCTGGTGTTGGGTAAGTAAGACCGTAGTAAAAACCAATAGTATTTGTCGAAAAATTAGGATGGCCTAACGTTTCGATCGCAGCAGGACCTATCTCAAAGACAGTTCATTGGTAGGCCTATGAGCCAATGTCGATAATGTTTTCGGACAAAATTGATATCAATAGAGTATTATTTAAATCATTTCTTGATTTTCATGTGTCGTTACCCGCAGCGATTTCACGCACTTCTACAACTATCTCTACGGCAACTGTTACATCTTCAATATCGGGCAAGCGGACACCAACGACACTTCGTCTAGGCTCTTCGTGACGACGGCTGGTCCCCTGTATGGTACGCATGCGCCTTTCTGTTCCCTGACACCATTTTCTAAATGAGGGCTTGGGCTCGGGCTAAGGCTTCGGTCATATTTATCGTATATAGTCGTTATAATATCATAGGCATCTAAAAACAAGCGCTTGTTCCCAGTTTCTCGGGGAATACCCTGTACCTATCAAGCCAACAAACCTCCGAATTCGGACCACGACATGGAATTTCAGGTTTTGTCAGACCGTGGGAGACGAAGCCTGAGCCTGAGCCTTAGCCTTCATTTCGAAAACGGCCATATACTCGGAGGGAAGTGTGACAGAATTCAAAGCACGCAGTAGGCTTGGTAATTCCGGATATAGGACCCTCATCTGTCGGTCATAACACCAGACGCATTTGACGGTCAATCTGGCCAGAATATGGCAAAACGAGATGCTCAAAGATATGACCTACAATTAAACTGCATTTAATTGCCTGTAAATGTTCCCTTAAAGAGATAACACATCATTGGTCGAGGTCAAAGAATAGCATCCATCCATCTGATCCAGCATTTATTATGCATATAATAGCACACCTGTGAAAATTTCAGCTCAATCAAAATGCAGCATTCAACATATTGTTGGAATTGTGCCGACTGAACTATTTCTTTTCTCTTTAAAAAAAATAAATACTGCATTTAATAATAATTCAGTACGAGGTTTCTACTATAGCCACTCTTCAAACTATTTCATGTAAATCTTCAAAAGTTTCGTGTAAATCTGTGAACTTTTCTGTTTTTCGATCATACCAATGTTGTGTAGGGGCTTTAAGATGGCACCTTCTGATATTATTGTTTCATAAGATTACATATCGTCCCTCCCCGATGTTTTTTTTTTTGCAGGCTTGACGATTGAGCTGTACATTGAGCAGGACCAGTATTCCGACATGGTCCAGCAGGCGGCGGGAGCGAGGGTGATCGTGCACCCTCCGCACGACATGCCCTTCCCTGAGGACGAGGGTGTCGGTGTTGCCCCCGGCCACGAGACGTTCATCGGCTTCAAGCGGGTAGGTGTTTGCATGGCAGCCAGTGTATACTCGCCTCAAGGCGGCCAAGTGAAATGCCGTACGTCACCACTGAATATTCATGAGTTAACCTCCCGACTGCGGCAGGTCGATGGGTCCGGAAGTTTATTTATGCTATAGGAGCCACGAACACATGGACGTACGGCATTTTACTTTGCCGCCTTTAGGGTCTACCGCCAGTATCGGGCAGGTAGTCGGACAGACGACTGGACGGGCGAACGGACAGACAGACCGTATCGGCGGATCAGGGGAGGGGTCCCTGGGGTCCGTAGCCTCTCTTTCAGACGGAAAATGAAGATAAATCGAGTAAATAATACAATCTGCAAAGTTTACCGAGAATTCAAGAATTCAACATTCCCGCCAGTTTTCAGCTTGTATGATAATGAGAATTTCAATATTCATGAGCACATTTGTGATGTCAATGTCAAACTCAATTGGTTGTGTACAAAAGATTCTGAAAATGTCTGTTTTTCCCTGCAGACCTATCTCTAAGCCTGTTGATCTACATGTACTGCCAAAATGTATGCTTCATAATTATTTAGTGAAAGAGTTTTTCATCAAACCTAACCCAGAGGGATTAATTTGCAGTTTGAAAGTTAATGTTTTCCTTATGTTTATTCAACTATGGGTTCCTGGCATGACCTTACAATTGTTGAAAGTAAAAAAAAAATGACAAATTTCTGACTCCACTAAGAAAAAGAAGCTTGCAAATATTATGTTCGTACGCTTCATATCCCTAGATGACAGCAGAAAATGAGCTTGACTGTGATATTTACTGCACGGGCCCTTTAAGACCAGAACACACACTCGGTCACTGGCATGCTTTCACACGGCAATGCGGAATGAATGCACTAACAATTTCGATCATCGTCATCTGTAAAATTGATGTGCAACGGCCCGTGACAACGGCTTTTGTCGTGTTCCAAGCATCCGCCAAGGCCACGGTCTATTCTTGACGTCATTGTGCCTTTGTCATTGTGACTTTGAATAATATAGAGCGCACAGAGTAACTGCGCCCAGAAAGTACAAGTGGGGTCAAATTCCCGGTCCAGTGAAAGTTTTCTTTGCCATTTTTTTTTCAATTTGTTCAAAAGTTTCTAGTTAGTTTTCATTGATTTTTTTGTCTCTTTAAAAAAATAAAGGAAAAACTGACTGGGAACTTTTGAACAATTTTGAACAATGACTTTAAGAAAAGATTAGGTCTAATACACCTTTTTTCAATATGGTGATTGAAATGTACATGTACATTTACCGGTGCATTCTGAGATATCCTAAAAAAAATCATAATCCTAAGAAAACGCCATCCAGCCTTCAGATGGTAGCGCCTAGCCTTCTCTAAACAGTCAACCAGTTCAATGAGGGTTTGCCCTGCTCGACGTCGAGTAAGGCAAACCCTCATTGAATTACATTCTCCTCGATGCCAACATCCTATCATGTCTATTCAACCACAGTCATTGCTGAGATGGGGGCGCCAGTCAGAAGCTTTTAACCATTGTCTGTCGCAAATCTCATGGGATCAAGCTCCCGATTCCGTTCAGATGCATGCAACCAATCTAGGTCAACCAAAACTAAAGATGAGATTTGAAGGTTTGCATGGTGAGAATACCAGGATAAATAGGTTTGCGGAGACACCATGTAAATTCTCTTTTGTGAGTAAGTGTGGTTCTGAAAAGAACCGGAGGAACTCGACGTTTCGAACAGTATACTCTGCTCGTCTTCAGGAGAATGCTGGATTCCAATTGGGATTGGGGCTTATGTAGTGTGGAGAGGGATCCTGGTGAGGGGATTAGCTCAGTGAAGGATGAAGACGGGAACTGTAAAGGCGGGAACAAAACTAAAGACTTGTTTGAATTCTTTCGTTAACAATATCAGATAGGCCTGTTAAATCCTTCCGTTTGACTCGACCTTTTTTTCCGTTGTCTTGTTGATGTTACAGAGAAACTTCACCCGTCTGACTTTCCCGTACTCGAACTGCACGGAGGAGGGGGACAGGACCATCTTCAACATGGCCCTTCCCCACATTCGCTACAGCCAAAGAGTGAGTCGCACACAGACACTTAAAGGGGAATGATACCCAGAGAAAAATGTTGGCTTATCTGATTGGGTGTTAAAAACAACCTACAATTACCTATGTGCTACTCACACGAAGAGAGCCAATATTATCATTGGTACATCATGGGCCCCAGACGTTCGCATTTAAACGCATTTCACGAGGTGCGTTTGGTTAGAACTGTCTAAGCAATGCCTCAAGTCCGCTGCAAACGAGAGCTATCTGCTGAGCAAAAATTCTTTCGAGGTCGTTAGCACAGCACGTAGCTCACCGTGTGCGCTGAACTTTTAGAGAGATTTCTGCCTCAAGAGGCCGTGAGACCAATATCTATCTGTTTAATTTTTTTTTCGCCTCTCGTGGATGAAAACTCATCATGTGCGGCGACTTGAGCTACGTGCTGAGCAAAAAAAATAGCAACTGGCCAATGAAAGCGTACGCCCTGTCCACGTGGTTGCCAAAATCAAACGGGATATACAGTATATTGGTCTCACGACCTCTTGAGGCGGAAATCTCACCAAAAGTTCAGCGCACACGGTGAGCTACGTGCTGAGCTAACGGCCACGAGAGATTTTTAGCTCAGCAGATAGCTCTCGTGTGCGGCGGCTTTAAGCAGCCAAGTGTCATCTCTATAATTATACAGTACCTGACGCCACCACACCAGCAAAGATTAACTTGACTATTAGGGAGTTCCATGCCTGTAAGATTTAACATCTCAGGGTCGGAGATCACTGGTAATGTATATGAAACCAGAGGCCTGGCTTCCAGTCCGGATTTTGCTATTTGCTACAGTTCCGAATTTGCAATGTCCATGCTATATCCATCCTTTTCTCTTGAAAAGAAGCATGGGAAAACCGACTACCCAACACTACACGACTTTTATCAGAAATGGTGGGAGTTTGGTATTGATTTTAACCGACACAGTCCGCAATTTTGGCTGTTAGAAACCAATTATGTTCAATTTTTCATATTATCTGTAATAATAATTATAATAACATAATGAACGAATGACACGGGAAACCAATTCTAGGTCCCAGGGTTTTAATACAGTAACTTACTGAACATAGGATAACAAAGTATTAAAAAACCAGTGCGTTCGGGGCGTTTCCGACGGCGACTGTAGACCAACTGCGCCGAGCACAGTAGGGTCAGGAACTTTTTAAGACAGCCTACATAAAGGAACTCAAGCATGAATTAAATTCCAATCGGCCTTGTAACCGCAGACTAACTTAGAAGGGAACGCAAGATTGCTTCACAACAGCAAGTTGAATATTGATGAGCATTTTGGTAAGATGACATCAAACACCCTTGAAGAAAGACCTGGAAAAGCACACGACGCACTAGTTTCTATAAGCATACGGAGTACTCCCAAAAGACCTAGACAAAAACGTCCCAACACTGCATGCTGCGAAGGGCAGTCATGACCAGCAGTGCAATATCCAATTGAAATCCATGTTGTACAACACAACCGGAAAACTCAATCTTCCAAGAAACTGTGACTCACCGTGGAACATCCTCTCGCAGGAACCCATGGAATCCCAAACCACTGCTATGTTCAAAAGTAAGCTGCATAATGTCACAGCCCCGAACTGATCAAACTGAATACATGTAACTTAAGGCCCCTACACAACATTGGTAAGATCGAAAAACAGAAATGTTCACAGATTTACATGAAACTTTATACAGTTTGAAGATGTTTATAGTATAAACCTCTCACTGAAATATTTCTGCCTAAAATATTGTATTTTGGGAGAAATGAGTAAAAGAAGCAGTTTACGTCTCACCGAGATCTAAACTATTTTCACGAACAGTACGGCGTTGAATGCTGCATTTTCGCAAAATAAATGAAGCGGTTTTCACGATGTTCTCGAGACTCGGTTGGCGGATTGAGCTGAAATTTTCACAGGTGTGATATTTCATGCATACGTTGGATCAGACAACGTATGGATGCTATTCTCTGACCTCGACCAATGTTGTGAAGGGGCTTTAAGCCACTCTCGTCAGCCCGGAGATACCCTTCCCAGATGAGTCATCCCACCAGGGTAGATGGATAAGATTTAAAGTACTGTACTGTCTTTTCACATTTTTATAAATAATGCTCCAGAATCAATCATTATTGTCGGCTTATCGTGAAGCATTGTCCACAATTTTACCTTTTGCGAATTCACTATCTTTCTTTAGGTGTGCGAGAAAGACTGCTTCTACCAGAATTTGACCCAGGAGTGTGGGTGTACTGACGCCAGATATCGCTACGACGATGCCGTTCCGCTGTGCACGAATACCAGCCAAGGTGAGTCCATGGTCCCCGCGTTCACTTTGGTGCGATAAAGCACGCGTGCGTATATTCAGTGGCTATGACACGGTATCACACACGAGTCTATGGAAGTGGCCAGCTACCGTAGCCACCCCATAAGGATGATGGAACTTCATGAGTTAGCCTTTAAGTGACAGTTGAATTTTAGCCCTTGATTCATTGACTCATCTATCTACTTTTGTTCCTTCGCACAGATGTATGCCTGAATCGAGTAGAGAAGTTGTTTTTCGAAGGGGAGTTGAACTGCAAATGCACGCCTGCGTGCAGGTAGGTTTGGATGACTGTACGTTTTCACACACATAAAAAACACACAAAGGCCTTCTCATTTTTGTATCCCTGTGGAGACATGGCTTTGTTCTCGTGCACTATACAACCGTGTGAGAAACAATGTTTTAAAAATGCTCCCATTTCAACTACATTCACTTTACTGGGTAGACATTTGGACCGTATGTCCCTTATATACTTGTATAACACTTCAATTTTCGACAGATTCTTAACCATCCCAAATTTCCGTTTTTGAGTTATTTCCAGATACCAGTTTCGTAAAATCCTTGTGGAGACTATAGGCCCAACGCCTTTGACATGTTCCTGTGGATTCTTATTCAACCTATAAGCGGGGATTCATAAACTTCGAGCTTCCTAAGGTCTCTTGTCAAAAAGATCATCGGTTGAGTGCCGGTTGAATTCATCCGACCGATAAAATTTCCCCCGGTACAAAGCCGATTGTACTGGACTCTGGGGTGAAAAATTCACGATGGCTATCCGGTGGAAACGACATCGGACGGGTCAAATCATCCGATACCCAACCGATGATCTTTTTGACAAGAGGCCTAAGAACAACGTTATTTCTCAAAATTTAGTGGGCCTGACGTTTCGATCCTTATTTGATATATGAAATTTCAATAAGGAGACTTATTTATAATGTCTGGGAATCCGTAGAAACTAATCACGTCTTTGTATTCTACATCCCGTGCAGAGAATTGTCCTACGAGATTATACCAAGCTATGTGCGTTGGCCGAACGAAAAATACAAGGTAGCATTTCCCTTATATGAATATTGAACACTCATTTCTTTGTCTTCACAAACTCTAGAGGTCCAAAAACCTTCGCATTTGCACTAGTATTCTATAATACCATTTGTAGGAAGGCGGCTTTTTTTTACTTCAGGTTTGTCCCTATCATCAAAGGCCGGTAATTACCCACAGTGTCTCCATTTGGGAGGAACTACGACTTAAGGTTACACACTAATCTGTTTCAGTCGCTTACCAGTTCCCTCAGCAAAATGTCATAGACTTATATAGTTACGTACTAGTTCAGGTCGTGGGACACCTTAACAATATCGACCCAACAGTTTGACAAGCGTTGGTCAAAATATCAACTGGCTAACATTATCGGTCAGTGAAAGCCCAACTAATGGATTGAGTCATTCCAAATCAATCAATTATTAACATTTGGGATAAAGCAGACAAGTGATGGACAAACATCGACTATTGAATACAATTCAAATAAGTTGAACAAAGTTCAACAATGGTTTACAAATAGTTTAACAACAGTTTCGATTTCTGATTTTTCTCCCCCTGCCCATCTGCACCTCTCCCCCTCTGCCCCTCTGCCCTCTCCCTCTCTCCCCTCTCCCCCTCTCCCCTCTCGCCCTCTCCCCATCTCCACCTCTCCCCCTCTCCCCCTCTCCCCCTCTCCCCCTCTCCCCTCTCGCCCTCTCCCCTCTCCCCTCTCCCCTCTCCCCTATCTCTCCCTCTCCCCCTCCCCCTCCCCCTCTCCCCTTCTCTCTCACTTTCTCTTTCTCATCTCACTCTCAAACGCAGCCGTTCCTCGAGAAATCATTCACCAATGTGACCGAGTCCATGGGACGAGACGTCGACATGGACGACCCCAATTTCATAGAGTAAGCTTGAGCAAGGGCAATCCCCCCATTTATATGGACAGACGTTTCGAACCTAACAGGATCTTTCCCACGTTATTATTTATTTTTTTTTTTTTGGGGGGGGTTGAAATCAAACAATACCGTTTAGCCCGATTTTTATTTTCATTCTGTGCTGATTGTTAGAGGAATAAGGGAGTTTGCACTCTTGAATCACAATGCTTGCAGTGACACCGTGATTGTTAGAGGAATAAGGGAGTTTGCACTCTTGAATCACAATGCTTGCAGTGACACCGTGGCCATGATCACTTTCCATAAGGGACGTGGCTCTGAGAGGAGCCGGTAACTCAACGTTTCGGACAGTGCTTGCTCTCAGCCCATCACTAGGGGACCGACAGTTTACCCATACTCGAAAGAGATTATAATAATAACTTTCTACTTCAAAGAAACCCCCCCCCCCCCCGATACGATACAAAGCGCATTATTTAGTTCTTTAACAAATGTTGGAATTTGATTTGTTTATCTCCTTGATTTTAAAAAAAAAACTTTTTAAAGATTCCTAGCAAGGATTAGTGTACCTAGTAAGGAAAAAATAGCTCCGTTAATGGCACAAAAGGCACACCGTATGCCGTAAGTGCCATAACCCCCATACAACACACACTCCTTTGAAGTGATGTATCGCTTCTAACAATTCTCTTGTAAAAATAAACCGGTGCAATGATTATCGTAACTATTTAATGGTTACGATAACCATTGCACCGGTTACTTGAAAAATCAGTCCGAATTCTGTTTGGCGAAATGCCACTTGATTGATTGATATCGGTCCTCAATTGAAAAAGGGGAGATCAATGCCGAACGCCGGTTTCCTCCAGGAGCGTTCAACAATGTCGTTCCATTTGTTCTTATCCCGGCAGGAAGAACGTGCTGAAACTGAACGTGTACTACGATACGCTGGAGTACGTGTCTATCTATCACGACGTGGCGTACGATGTAAGTTTCTCCGACTCTTCGGTGAAATAGTCGGTCCAGCGGACCAATAGACCGATGACAAGTTCCACGGAGCTATTTGCTTGCACCAAGGACAATGGCTTGGTCTGAACTCATTCCTTTTAACGCAAAGGGATTAGAGACATTTTCTAGAAATGTTTGCTTTTTGTTGTGTGTAGGGCTATGCTATTTAACTTGAATGAGTTCAAGAGCGCCACTGTTCCTTGCAACCGAGGTGGTGGTGGTTTTTTTTTCGTATTCTATTCTCTATTCTAGAGAAATTGTTTGTATTTATATTATCGCCAGAAAAACAAATTCCCCTCTAAAAAAAGAAATTCCCAAACCGATCTCCCGCCCATTTTCGGATTGCATCTTTCCACTTTCTCAGCTAAATAGTGCCACTTAATAGGGCCCCGAATTTCCCCATTTCCGCAAAACATGAAGCACTGAATTCCCGTATTGCCGGAATCATTATCTATTGTTCAATAATATCATTTGATTAGCCTCCAAGAACTCCGTACTAAAAAAAAAAAAAAATCCATTAATTAAGTGACAGCTATTTGCCGTGCTGCACTCATAATTTTTGTTCGTAGGAGGGTTAGGGGCAATTTTCAAGATTTATCATAGGTGTGTCGAATTCTTTTAAGGAAAATTACGATAGAAGAAGATTACGACACCCCATTTATGATACTTGCCCCTAACCCTCCTACGAAAAAAAATTACGCTGCACATCTAACATTCCGCCATGTTTTGATTGCATCGTCATTGGGACATGCGCAGGAGGTGGCCTTACTGAGCGACATGGGTGGCAATGTTGGACTGTGGATCGGCGTCTCAGTGTTGACCGTGTTCGAGTTCGTCGAACTTCTCTACGACCTCTGCAAACTCGCCACCTACAGGTACATGGACACACTGATAGAATGGCAGACAGTAGGCCAACAAACTACACAGACACTGATGATACGCAAACATTATATGTGACCCGGCACAGCGACATGAGGAATATCCCACCAAAACACTTTTCGAGTAAACAACGCCTGAAGTCAAAGTATCTTCTCAACTCTCAATTCTGGTTTTTTTTTTGTATTTTCGGAAAGTTAATGTATTGGAGGATATTATGTCTAAAGGATTTTTCCGAAATCCATCTCTAAATTAATGTAGAAAAAAACGAGGATTTCGGGGAAGTGTTTGTGTACTGTTTTCATGAAAATGTAAAGTTACTGCCTTTTTGAATGGCCGCTTTCGAGGAGTTACAATGGCGCTGCTATATTGTGTCTGGTACCAAATGAACGAGCGAAGTCCCCTTGTACTGTTTAAAACAAAGTTCACACGGAAATCATTTTGATATCATTTGAAAGCTAATGGTATAGGCCTACTCTTTCACATCATAAGAAATTTTAAAATCTCAAAAGTGGGGGTTATTCCTCATTATGCTGTGCCGGGTCACATATTTCAAACTGGTATTTCGAGGGCGTGACGTTTCCATCCTGGACCTAATCTCGAAGGCTTATCACCTTTGAAAAAGGTCCTGCTAGCATCGAACCAACAATTTCATATCAGTTTAAACAAGTGAGATCACTCGCTCCACGTGTTGCTTGGAGCTCCAAAAAGCCCAGAAGAAGAAGCTGAAATTTAGATAGGACCTGAAAGTTTGCATGGTGGAAAAACTAAGTGGAAGGTTTGCGGTGACACCATGTATCTCTTCTCGTTCAAAAGGTGTGGCTCTGAAAAGAGCCGGTTGAGTTACTGGCTCTTTTCAGAGCCACACTTCTTTAAGAGAAGAGATAGGCCTACACCGCAAGCCGCAAGCTGCAATTAAGATTTTTGTATCACTTTATTTCATTGAGTCATTGGTGCTTGTTTATTTCTTTTTGAAGTCTTGACAATTATGGCAATGCGTGATTTTCAGTTGGATGCTCTCCCTATGTGATTTGCCGGCTGTATTTGGCATAAGGATTAAATACTATCATTCCGAGTGAAATGACCTTCTGTCGTATCAGATAAAACAAATTCCCGTGAAGTTTGCCGGTGCGGGGTGAATGAACTATTGTTGAGCCCCCAACCGATTCGTGTTTTCTGTCGTTTCGCCCGCAGACTTCTCTACAAGAAGGCTAAGAAGCAAGCCCGTGTGACGTCATCAGACTTGGAACTCCGACGCGTCACGAGCAGAGATACCTCGTGAGACTGCAGACGATTGGTGGGTGGAGTCACCGCGGTTTGGAAAAAAACCCAAAATGGCGCCATGACACCACACCGTCCATTTTCACCCCACTTTGTACACCTCCTGCCCACATCCATAGGTGCAATATAACACAGGAGGTGGTGCCAAGTGACGTCAGCAATGTGAAAGGACACATTATAGTCCTTTTACGAAATGAAGACTTTGGACTTCGCTTGCAATGTTTACATGCATGAAAGCGCATAGGGTATTAAATCAAATCAGGAATATTTTTCTTTCCTGCAGAAGCCACAAAGGGCAATGTTTGCACACACCTTTAAAGCCCCTACACAACATTAGTCGAGGTCAAAGAATAGCATCCATACGTTGTCTGATCCAACATATGCATGAAATACCTGTGAAAATTTCAGCTCAATTCGTCAACCGAGTCTCGAGAAAATGTGAAAACCGCTTCATTTGTTTTGCGAAAATACAGCATTCAACGCCCTACTGTTCTGAAAAATAGTTTAGATCTCAGTGAGACGTAAACGATTTATTTTACTCTTTTCTCCCAAAATACAGCATTTTAGGCAGAAATATTTCAGGGCGAAGTTTCTACCATAATCATCTTCAAACTGTACAAGTTTAATGTAAATCTGTGAACATTTCTGTTTTTTAATCTTACCGATGTTGTGAAGTGGGTTTTAAGGAAGAGAAGACCGTCCTTTGACGTTTCATGAGAGTATACAGTGGAACGTTGCTATAACGAGCCAACGAGGTACAGTCATGCTGTGCATACATGTACATGAGGAATGATTTTGTCAACAGAAACTAGTGCCTTTGCCTTTTATTCTCCGGGGAAATAATGCCAATCTAAGACTTGTGTAGCACAAAAATCATGTATTGAACTTATTGTGTATGGGGTTGAATCACAACCATTATTGTGTACACCAAAATCGCGAGCCGAAGGACATGTTCGTTAGAACCGAATAGTCGTTATATCGGCGTTCGTTATAGCGACGTTCCACTGTAATGATCGTATTGAAGAAGTTGTCAAGGCATTCAGTTCACGGACGCATAGTCTACAGCAAGTTTTTTTCAGGTTTTTATGGCGGCAACGGAGCCTGAGCCACAGCCTCTACGCTCCATGAATTCGTGGAGAGCCCATTGGTCTACATTTTGTCCTGCACAGTTCCAAATGAAGTCAGCACTGGCTCATGGCTTAGTATAAATGTGTACCGTAATTTTCAGAATATAAGCCGCGGCTGAATTTGCACATAAGAAAAAGCTTACTGCGGCTTATGCGCCGGGCGGCTTATACACTGAGCCTTGAAGAAGAAAAAAATGACATCGAACTTATAATTATGTGTATAAGGCATTTTTGTCGACAAGAAAAGAGAGATATCAATTATAACCGGAGGCAATTTATTTACGAAACCCACTCCCCGACAATACTCCACGCGGCTTATATTTCAAAAATTACGGTAATAGGGTTTTATCAGAGTACACTTTCAAGTTTGTTATGTATACATGTACTTTTATCTTCGGGCATTGCAATGGACGCCTACCAACCTGCGTTTGTGTAGTTTTTATAGAGAATATGTATATGCACGTGTTAATGTTTGAATATGTCTATTCCACAGGTTTTTAGTTATATTGAGAGGACTATACACATGTATATCGGCACACTGTGTACACACGTCATGTGCTTTTTAACTATGCAACATTTATTATATTAAATCAATTACCAATGTACGAATTAGTCACAATGTTTAAAGCCATGTTACATCCCAGTTTTTGGTTGGTTGATTTACATTCTGACCTTTGAAGAGGCACATTTGTATTATATGATTGATGACAGTAGGTGAAAGATACGGGGTTGACTTAATAACGTGAATAAGTTGCCCACACGTTTTGTTTCAGTAATTATCTAAGAATTCAGAAACCTATTCAAAATTAACATACGAGAGTTCTTGATAACATAATAAATGTTGGTTGTCAAGGAGATGACGTCATGAGTGACGCACAATACAAAAGTTAATTCCATGACTTGAATGACTTTATATTAATTAATTAATGCAAGAGTTTCTGCGCTCAGCCCGTGATCACGCACCGGAGCCATTACTTTGGGGGAAAACTGCGCATGCGCAGAAGCCCCTTGTGCGAGTCTTGGGGTAACGGCTAGGCCGTGTGCCAAACGGGCTTCCAGAGCTATACGGCTAGGGCTATTGTCGTCGAATCCCCGTGTATTTCCAATGGGGGAAGACCTAGACCTAGCTCCAGACGCCCGTTTCGGACACGGCCCTACACACACTGACTTTGTTGAGATGTCTTGGCGAACCAAAATGGCCTGCAATTCTTGCAGAGCCTTTCCCATACCATGTACATTGGTGGGTCATATTACCATCATGCATTATCGGGTACCGGGGACAGATTTCGCTGTGTCATTCCCCTCAGTAATGATTCTCGGCTCATGGAATGTTCAACGTGCATGGCTCTGGTCGCAATTCTGCGCTGAGAGTAGTCCATGTCGGTACGTGGGCCGTTGTCAGTTACCTTCGGAAGTCGAGAAAGGTGACGTCATTAGCAACCCACGCCCACAGAAACCTTTCTCCGAAAGAAAGACTTTCGGTAAATTGACAGCAATTTTAATTGACCTCTTACCACCAAATTTGACATCTTACCACCACTTCGACCAAAAAAGAAGTACCCATTTATAGGTTTCACAATTTAATAACATGGCGGCCATTGACTCACACTATGCACATGGTCACCGAGTGATGTCAGGGGCCACCATGTTAATACACCCAATTGTCAATTGACAACATTAGTATAAACCTTTATCACACAGGGTCGTCGGTCAGGTCGTCCACGGCTAGCGAATTCAGTGGCTACGACCGAATATGACCGACGACTCTCAGCCACTACATTGACTGAGGTGTAATTCGAAGCCGTAGCCAATGAGTTCAGACACAGCCCGAGGATGGCCAGTTGCATTGCTTTGGCATTGGCACGAAGCTATGCCTGCATACCCAGCGTTTAGTACTGTATGCGTCGTCGCCGTTAGCGTCATAGCTTTGCCTGATACGGTGGCTATAGGCCTACACTGACTAATATGAAAAAAGACCCATATGTACATGTGTAGGTTTTTACAAAATCCCTCGCTGAAAGAACTACACTACTGCCCTGCCCGTTTTTCATTGTCGCTGAGAGCTAGAGCTGGAGTTTTCCGTCGACCTGGCTCTGTGACCGACAAGTCATGTAACGTACGTGTGGCCTTCGTGTATCCAGGTAGCCTATATTATTGTGGGCCATTTCGCACAGTGTGATCGCCTTTGTCCGCTTCCCGTGAGTCCCTTGGTAAACGAACCCAGTTTCCGCGTCATAGACAAAGGCGCCAGACCATTCCTGATCCCCTGCCCTTGCCTCGGTCGGCTTGGAAATGGAGAAAAAAAATCCACCGTGCGAAAAGGTCTGCACAATAAGCCCCTTAATAAATAATGTTATGGTTTGTTTTTTTCATTTTAACAGTTTAAAAATCTCTGTTCACTTTGTGCGATCCCCGAACTCATGTAGTCGGGATCGTTATTGACATCTGAATGAGAATTCGGGCGTGATCCCAGGCGATATACGCCCCCATCATCACAAAGATGTTTGACTGTCGGTAAGGCCGGCCCTAACTAAGGGCTGGATAGCTGAGGCGGTAGTGCGCTAGTACGCGTTAAACCCGAGGTTTGAACGGCCATCGCACGCACGGATCCCTGATTACATACCAAGCTATTGATAGAGCTGCCAGTTGCATTGGGTGTGCTCTGGCCGGGTTAAAGTCCGTCTCTGCCCAGCACTAATGACCTCTGATTATCCCATCTCATGAAAATGGGTGTCTCGTATGTGGGTGACTCTGTCCACGCAAGGACATGATACAAAAACAAATACCCCAGTTTTGGAACGAATCAACATGTATACATTATACACCATACATTTTGTGCGATAGTGAACACGGGTGTCTTACACCATGCACATACATATTATACATGTACACGTACATCTAAAATGTGCACCCAATGTTTGACTCTCCTGGTAGGGACATGAGAAAATGGAGATGACAGAAAACAATCAATTCACGAATAATCTATGGTCGTTTACGAAATGAAAGCTTATGTTCTGGCTTTGGCTTCGATCATATTTCCCTTACCCGTTGTAATGTCACAGGCATCTAAAAAAACAAGCGTTTGGCCCCAGTTTCTTGGTGAATACTCGGTACTTATCTAGCCAACAAACCTTCAAATTCGGCAACAAACCACAACCTGGATTTTCAGGTTTTGTCAGACGGAGACGAAGCCTGAGCCCGAGCCTGATCCATGGATTCGTAAAGGGCCTATGTCGACGGACGGGGTTGGTTCAGCGTTGGTTCATCGTCACCTTTCCACCGCTGTGACCTGGCCGGGTTTCAGAGACCCGAGCGGCTGAGTGGTCAAGCGATAACCGAGTCGTGGATCATCGACCCCCCCCCCCCGAGGTGCCCGCGGGTTGTTTTACCTGGCAGATTGCCAAAGCATTTGGCATTAATGGTTAGCACCCTCGCCCTCGGTGAATAGATCGATTGCATGACGTTATCACTTAACTTATAGTGGGTGGGCCTGTTCCGGTAAGGTCTCGGGTTCAAACGCCGGAATGTTCTTCATAGATTTCGAGAAAGAAAAGCCTCGATCAAACAAATAAGTGTAACAACTTCACCATGTAAAGTACAACAGTGACACCTTGATCTGGAGGGCCGCCATGTTTGGTGATTGTTTGATACCCACTCTAGGTCGCCTGACCTATAGGGTGCAATCGGTCAATTCATGAACCATATTCAAGCAAGTCCTGGTCCAGTTACATATGTGACCCGGCACAGCATAATGAGGAATAACCCCACTTTTGAGATTTTGAGGTTTTCTAATTATGTGACAGAGT
The DNA here is from genome assembly GCA_949987565.1 of Luidia sarsii. Taxonomy (NCBI): domain Eukaryota; kingdom Metazoa; phylum Echinodermata; class Asteroidea; order Paxillosida; family Luidiidae; genus Luidia; species Luidia sarsii. The sequence continues at coordinate 18,848,259 of OX465108.1, read as the reverse complement.
ATACCATTAGCTTTCAAATGATATCAAAATATAATATCCTCTAATACTTAAAATTTCCGAAAATACAAAAAAAAGGAAATTGTTTCGTGATCGAATTGTGAAGATACTTTAACTTCAGGCGTTGTTTACTCAAAAAGTGTTTTGGTGGGATATTCCTCATGTCGTTGTGCCGGGTCACATATTCTTCACCATGTTCAAGCATCATATGGTAAATCTATAATAAAATTGCTATTGCCGTCGTGCCGCCTGTCAGTCACTCTGCCCTAGCAATCGGTTATTGCAGAGCAAATGTGACGTCATCAGCGGCCATCTTTAATACCGGACAGGCTGGGATTTTTAACACAGATTCCACTCTAGACAAAATATCCTTTTCTTCCCTGATGATATCCTCCTAAAACAAGGAAATAACTTATGAGCTACATCTCTCTATGTAGGCTATATACAAAACGCCCTGGCATGATACGCTACAATATTGTTTGTACAAATTAGCTGGAAACTCAGACTATGTGCAGAATCGGCGAGCAGTGTATGCAGGCACCATCTTTGTTGCAGAAAATCCTGAAAGTCTCTCCGTCAGTTAATGACAAACACATTGGCAAGTTCTTCGGGGGAATTCGGCAGATTGCAGCGCTGGTCCGGGGGAAGTCTTCAGTCGGCGGGCCACGGCTGACATCTGCCTCGTCGATGTCAGGCTTGCCTCTCCTCCGAGTTGACCCTGGGCACGTCCCACAGATGAACGTCTCCGTCCTCCGTCTGGGTTGCCTTGGTGGCCGTCTCTGGGTTCGGCGGCAGGGCTTCTGTCTCTGCCGTCTCGGGACCCAACGCCGCCCACGTCCCCGCCTCGTATCGGCCGTATTGCCCCGTGTCCTCGTACAGGATGACCGCGACGCCGTCAGACTTCGTGCCGTGCAGATGCCCGTCCGGCCCCGTCATGTCGAGGCGCACCGTGCCCGCCTCGTCCCACGGGGGAGGCGGCTGCTCCGCGCCCGTTGCTTCGTGCCCGGGCGCGGTGCAGTCGTCGGGTCCGTCCGTCTCCGAGCCTTTCCCCCTGCGCTTCTTGCGGCAGTAGCAGCACACGACGCACAACCCGATGGCTATCCCGATCCCCATCGCAGTTTTACACCAGGAAGACCAAGCCTATGAGTATTATCCTCTCACGGTAACGAGACTTAGCTCTGCTCTCACCGACCGAACGCTACTGCTCTCTCGAAACATTTGAATTTGTTTTGAATGACCACCTCATTGCTTTATGATTTATACCAGTCTATTAATAGAGCGGTCTGTTGCATTGGGCCTGCACTGGTCGGTTCAAAGTCCATCTCTGCCCAGCACCAATGACCATTGGTTATCTCATCTCGTGAAAAATGTGGTGCCTCATATGTCGGTGACTCTGTCTACGCAAGGACATGATACGAAAACAAAGAACCGAACAGATCACTCTCAATGTTGGGTATCAAAACGTGGGTGCATAGTGTCGGAAATAGACTTCAATTGAGACTTATTTTTCACACCGTTGGGATTGCGGACAACAGCGCCGTCGCGATATATACGCCGGGATTGCCAAACGGGAAGCACTATCTGGGCTCCAGCCGGGTAGGTCTTGAATAATTCATCTAAGTGACGTAGAAGTGAAGTGAATATCTTAATATGTACATGTACATGCATTTACACTGTACATTGTGCAGTACATGTGCATTATTCATGAACGTCATAATGTTGAATTATTCATGACCTACCCGGCTGTAGCCCAGATAGTGCTTCCCTTGCCAAACGGCGGAATGGTTGCCACCTTGAACGGATAGCTAAACGTATGCGTCCGCGTATCCGTTCGCGTGCGAAACCTCTCCATTGTTTCGAAAACGTTTGATCTACCGAGACATTTTATAGATTTTTTAAACTATGGGTAATCAGATAATTTTAGAATGCCTGTAGTCATGGACACGGGCAATCTGCTGAACAGGTCCAAAATGCCTCCTTGGAGGTACCGTTATCATCTAAAAGGGAGGTTGATACAAATTATGATTAAAAACAAAACAATAGGAAGTCAAAAGAAAATTGACTGGGAACTGCTTAACAATTTTGGAGAAAAAAAATGGAAAAATTGCAAATTTTTGACTGGACTCGAGGCCTTCTTGCCGGTTTTGCGTACCAGCGCTCTTTCCATCTGAACTACCCCCGGTATCCAGCCTTTAGTCAGAGGTTTTCTTACACTTTCAAATGTGTTTACTAAAGGACGTCTCAGGATGTTTGAAAGGAATTCTTTATATAGTCAGATACTGCCATACAATCTATTGACTCATTGCAGCTGTTTTATCCAAACCAGTGTATAAGTTCATCGGTCAGTATGCTTTCAGTAAAATTCCTTAGTTCTTTAACGAGTGCGCCACAACAGTGGAGGAGAGTGGTCCGTGATGTGTGTGTGTGTGCAAGGAGAACGTGCAAAGCTTCGACCCTTTGATTCGTCTAAATGCATCGAAGAGGTATGCTGACGTATTTGAAAGAACTCAAACTGCAAGCTTGGGCAATAGACCGATCGCGCGATGTCATCGAGTGACTTATAGTGGGTATTGAGGTAAGGTCTATGGTACACACTCCGGAATATTCTTCATGGCATAGTTTTCGAGAAAGAAATGCCTCGACCAAACAAACTAGTGCAACAATGATCATGTACTTTACAACAGCGGTACCTTGATCTGGAGGCCGCCATGTTTGATACCCACTCATGTGACCTACAGGAGGCAATCGGTCAATTGATATTGTTCTTGGACAGCGCCAATCGAATCATGTTATCATCGTGGCTCTGTGTTCAACTGCAACAGGCGTGTTGTGCTGCAAACGCACGACCATTCCTGTTGATCTACAGACAGAATTGGCGGGAAATGTTTCTTTCCGTGTCCCTACGATCTCTCAGGCCAAGAGGCGACCATTGGAACTTCAACCAACCCGCCTGGTAAGTGTTAGACTATAGGCTCATTTCTGACTTTGGAAAGTGCCCCATAATACGGAAAAGGCTCAACGGTCACTGTGCACAAACCATATGGCTTGACACCTATGCAGTATGCACTGCACCAACCCTATATGGATCTTAACAATGTTACGAGGTCAAAATTCATGGAAAGTGTTCTATTTACAGACGCGAAGCCGAGTCTGAAATACAGCTCCAAACTCCGTTTCCAAACTATCAAACTTTGTTTACTTTTACACCCCTATTTATTGAAGATAACATGGCTATGGTGTGCATGGTAAATGTATTTGCGTGCGTTACGCAGTATAGCAGGTAAACGTCAACTTGTATAGACGGTCAGAAGTGGGGACACTTATTATTGTCAGGTGCGTATTGCGTGACGGTACGCATGGATGACGCCTATATCCGACGGCGGGAAATTTGAATATGAAAGGCAATACTGGCCTAGTATAGATGCTTGTGAGAGGTGCGGTGTAGAGGAGCCATTCTAGAGAAGCCATTCTTGCACACACAGCGACTAACACGTCTTTAAAGGTATACTGAAATCAAAATTTTCCATACGGTTAAATACAATGACATTGTTATACAACCCAACGTGTCTATCCTTTTTGAAACAACATTCCTTCACTTAGCCAAATAAACCGGCATTTTGGTCCGAAAATTGCGTTAAAATAAAACAAAATCCTTTATTGTTTATTCTGTGAACATTACCTGAGAAGAGTTTTTAGCTCTTGTTTAAATCCTATTTCTGTATACCTTTAAAGACGATAAAGATTGAAATATAAGTCATGAGATATCAGATTAGGTATAGTTGACGGTTTCAGAAGTCACCCATAGTGTCAATTTCAATGTCCTCATAACCATAGGGTTTTTCCAGAGTTTTGTTCTGTTTGTTTAATCCCGGATTAATAGGGGTGATGAAGTTAATGTTTCACAATTCAAATAAACTGATTTATAATGTGATCAGAAATATTGTCCTATTGTTTTATATTCACTGAGCAAGATGGATTGCTCTGCGATACTGAATGAAGCAGGCTCCCATGTGTCTAGTGACGTAGCTCGGCAGACTAATCCCAAAACAGTGCATACATGTCTCTTGTCATTGTTGGGAACTACATGGAAAGATTTCCCCAGCTTTTTCCCGCTGACATTTTGACATCCAAAAGCCTGGCAGTACACCATCGTTCAGCTCGCGAGTGTATACAAACTGCACGCAGTATAGTAGGGGTACATCCGGCCGTCTGGGCCCATGCGGGAGTTTTTCGTTGCGATGTCATACCCCCCGCAGTGACTGGCGGGCCATTCAAAAAGATGGCGGTTTGCGGGAACGCGAATTCGACCACCGAATTCCATGATTTTTCCCTCTTTATGAAACTCGTACTATAGGTGAGTAGCACATAGGTAATTGTAGGTTGTTTTTAACGTACAATCAGATAAGCCAACATTTTTCTATGGGTTTCATTCCCCTTTAATGCAAATTATCTCGAGATTTTCTTGTCGATATCAACCACGTGGTATTTCCGCCTTTGGTCGTGCAGGTCAATTGCGCATGCCCAAACAGGCTCTTATAGCTATATTGCAGGCAATATTGTTTAACGTTTCTATAATTTAAACCTCTACTCCTTATGAGCAAACATTGAAAATGGCTAAAACAAAAGAAGAAGTATCATAAAACATCGCTTAGATAAAATACCCTGTATAGATGATTTATTCTTTTTAAACTCTGGTTAATTTCTGTAGAAAATAATATTAATATTATAATATAAAATTGATACATACATTTTGCTAACAGCTTACTTACAACTTTAGACGGCCTTACTATTCGATCCTAGTTGAGCCTACCTCAAGGGCAAAGCCACTGTGACGAAGACCATGCAAGGATCCGAACACTAGGCCCTCAACGATTTAGTCAGATTAAAAATATATATCAAATATAAAAGTATCATCCCTTTTCGGAGTAATATTATTGATTAATAAAGCTATATGTTTTAACTAGGGCAATATCTTTTGGAGATCATTCTCTATTGCTAGTCCCAAACTGGAGAACTCTGTCTCAGTAGGCATCAGAAATGCTTCTTCTCGAAATGTTTTCAGGAATCGATTCAAAAGATTGTATAAATCCACGTTGGACACTTTTGACCAAGAATTTAATGCATGAATAAAATCGCGTGGTTAACTTCCCCCACTATTTTTACAATAGCATTATGCTTTCACACAAACAGATGAAGTAAAAGGCCCCACCAAGTCGAAGTTTTCTTAGGAAATGTTAAAGAGTTGATTAAAAGTTCCTCGTCATTATTTGCTTTAATTTGTTTGAAATTGAAGATGAAATTGAAATTTGTTTTTATATCCGAGAAGACACTGTCCCTCCTAACCCCGTTCACCTTTGGGATAGTATAATACTGATGCTCTATTCAATCCATTACCAATTTACAGATAAGAACAATGAGTAACTCTTGGTTGATTACGAATGACGCAATAAAATGCTGGGCGAAATGTCGTCACCGTTTTGACCGGCGATGGCTAAAATATCAACTGGTAAGAATATTGATCGATAAAAAACCCCAAATAATGGATTATTTAGTTTGTGTTGGCCGAAATCAATCACACAGACTGCCAACAATTTTGCCAATGAAACTAGACCAATTCATGTATGTTGGGCCAATCGATTGTGCACGACAGGTGTATTCTCTCTTCAGAAATAACTCCTCTCCCTCACTAATTGGCACATAATAATATGAGTTGCCATTTACTTTAATTTAGTTTTTTAAAATCTGCAAACAAAAATATAATTGATGATTTTATAATCTATCTTAAAGCAAGAATGGCTGGGTAATAAGCTTTGGAAATAAAGAGCCAATCTGCTCGATCACATGCAAAAGCAAAAGTAATGTGTGGATTTTTATTGATTTGCACAAAAAAAGTGGTGCCAAAAAATGCCAGTCAGAAGTACGAAACCCTTGAAGTGACAATGGAAAATAATCCAATCGATTCGCTGGCACGTCAGTGAACGATATACCTGCTGAAGAAAACATTTCCTTCTGTCCTCTCCGAGACTCTGTACAAAGGCAATAGACCTAAATAAAAAACATACGTATTTATGCTTGGCTATACCATATTTGATTTCAAGTCAAACAAATAGGAAATGAACATGAAGTAAATACAAAAAAACTAACTAAGATGACCTGCAATACATACATCTTATAAGCTAGACGGCCTGACGTATCGATCCTAGCATGACATTTCTCAAACCTTTCAGAAAGGTCCTGCTAGGATCGAAACGTCAGGTCCCCTAACTCTTGAAATAAAGGATATGCTTGATTAAGGATAACTTTTCGTGCTTAGTAGATTATACGAGGTGTCTAGCAGCTTCATAGGCCCATTACTTCATAATGCGTTGAACCCAGAGACCAATTTCATAGATCCACTTAAGCGCCAAAATTAGCTCAAGCATGAAAAACCTTCCTCAGTAAAATCAGGTTGCCAGCCAAAGTCACACTTGTATTTTATGTAAAGCAACCAATATTGGAATACAAGTCAAGTACAGCAAGCATCAAGGGACATTTTGATGGCAATCTCATTTCAACCAGGAAAGAATTTTCTTGCTATAATATTATTATAGTCGAACATTCGATTAGTCGAATATTCGATTAGTCGGCACAGCCTTACGCTTATGCAGCTCTAATGAAAACGGGCCCGGGTGGTGGAGCACTTAAGATGCAGGTCCATCCAGACACGCGCTGTTATGTTCACGGGGACTGCAATTATCAGTGAGGGAGAAACAGCCGGGCCTAACGAGGAAAAAGTGTGGAAACATGTCTTGTACACGGTAGTGTGGCTGAACGGAGATCATTACAAGCGCTCTTTCACTAACCGTGTGATGTCGGAAAGGCGACTGCGTGCCTGGCGGCCGTAACTAAGGACGAATATGTGACCAACTGGTATCCTGCTTGAGCGTGTAGTGCAATGTATTTCCGTGTTTACCAATGTTTTTTCTGCCTCAAATCGGGCTGGGTATTATTTTTTTGGGAAATAGACCGTGGTGAACTGCTTCTGACAGGCGCTTGCAAACCAGGGGACAGGCCCCCAACAAAAAGTTAGTTAGCTAAGGGGTCGATTTCATAGAGCCACTACACCACCAACATTAGCTTAAAGCACGAAAAGTCATGATTCGTATTGTAACGAAAGGGCTTTTTGGCTCTGGCGCCCTGTACAGCCTGAACAAAAGAGTGGTCCATTCACAGGAATTCCCTCCCAGTGGATACACTTGAGCGAACATACCCCCTCTTTCCCCCCCCCCCCCTTGGGACTTGCATTCTCCTGTGGGGTATAAAAGCATTGTGCAGGTTTGGGGCGTGGGTCACATTTTTGCTTTATTGCCCAGAGACTTGATGGACTGTCGCCTAAATTCCGAAGCTACTGAAGGGACCATGCCTCATCATCAAAAAATACTCGGATGCAAACTATCTGGTCCGGGTCCCATCTCTTACATTCGACTTATCGAATATTCAACTAATCGAATGTTCGACTAATCGAATATTCGACTAATCAATAAGAGGGACTCCGTGGAATTGGGCATCTGTGCGGGGGCCACATCATGGGATTTATCGGGACCCCAGCGGGTTTACTGTGTGAAGTTAGGTGCACCAAAATACTCCAATTATTTCAGCGGCCAAAGAAACTGCTCGTATAAATATTATCTATATTATGTTACTATACTTACCGCAAGATACATGACTAGCTATAAGATAACATAGACCAATACTAATGCGATTGACGCAGTGCTGAACAAAACGTATAGTAGGGGGACGAAATGGGAAGTGGTTAGAGGGCGCCATTCACTTTATTGAGAGGAGGGCTGGTTGGCCGGCCATTCCTCGCCCGAAGTGTTTTTGACTTTCACGTCTGAAAAGAAAGAGGGGGAAAACACGCGTGTCATGCATCAAATAAAGGGGTTTATTTTGAGCACCTCTGTGACTAACGGGGCGACTTTCATGATGAGGCCCACGATGGTTTACAAAGGGACTCATGTACAATGTGGCTGGCGTGGTTTGGTTCAAAATTATATAAACAATGACCTCGTGATAATGTAATGATCCACACGATGATCGACCATGAAAGACAGGACAACATTAGCCTATATACTTACACGGTAGCTTACATGATAGGGTACACGATGACTGAAACGGTGAACTTAGATTGTGTCCACGGCACGCCACGTTGCGATGAGTTAGGCCTAGCTATGGTGACTTATATGGTGACGTGCATATGGTGCACAATAACTTACCGGGTGAATATTTAGATAGGTACACGTTCAGTTAGCCTATAAATGGTAATATACATGGTGACACACGATGTATTACGTGGTAGCTTTCACAGTGACTTATGAATTGACTTACAAGGTGTCTTACGTTATGAACTTCACGACTTACAGCACGGTTTTCACAGAGGCTCCGTGATGGCCCGCAAGATTACTTCCATGGTACATTTCATGAGCCCGCATACTATTATTAGACTCTCACGAGAACGTACACAGCAAATTACTGTTGCATTCTAAACAAATCACTCCCACGGTGAACTCGGCGATTTCTCACGCGGCGTGCATCGTGTGTCGAATACAGTGCGTTCCGCATGCGACTCGCGCGATAACTTTCGCGACTTATCGGACCACCCGCACGACGACGTGACGCGCGCGACGTAACTGCACAAGAAATGCCTCTGTGACTTACATGGCGACTTACCGACCAGCTTCACGTCCTTGTCGTCTACCTCCAGGAGCTCCTGCCCTCCGCTCCCGCCTGCCTCGCCTTCCTCGGGGTGGTGTATCTCGACGAAGAGGTAGTAGAAGTTGGCGCCGACAACGCCCCCGATGAGCGGAGCGAAGGTGGGAATCCACCACCAGGACACGCCGCGAGGTCTACCGGGGATGAGGTGAGGAGACCAGGGCAAATTGAATTGAGTCCGTGGCTCAATCCCAGATAGCTTGAGCGAACAAAAACATTCTGTTCACTCGAAGTTAAAGTGCACTCATTTTCTGGTAGCAAAATGTGGTGTCGACAGAATCGGTACAATACGAAATATGCGGGTTTTTCAGATTGGTTTTCTTAAAAAAAAACTTCTCCCGCTTCTGACTGGAGCCCCCACCCCTGCAAAGACTATTAGCTATTTGGGAAGGTCACCATCTAAAGGCTGGATAGCTTATGGCAAGAGCTCTGGGACGCAAAAACCAGAGGTCTTGGGTTCAAGTCCCAGTCCGGTAAACTATATTCAGTCTGACGTCCGTACTAGAACTCGGGAGTCGCGGGTTCGATTCCCGCACGAGCTGCCTGAAATATTTTCGTCAGGCACCGACCAAAGCACGGAGCATTCAGTGTTTACCACGTCGAGCAAGGGCAAAACCTCATTGAATTACATTCTCCTCGACGTAAACATCATGACATATCTATATTCAGTCTATAATCATTTACAGATTTACAGTCCCACGCATAATGATGCACACCTATGCAGTAGTAAAGTTATCTACATTTTCTTATTGAAAATTGATGTCTGTGTATAAATTAGATGTGCATGCAATGTATGTTCTTCCGTTCTATTATCATTGTTGTCATTTTTTTGGTGACAGTCGCCAATTTTGTGTTTGAGAGATTCGGAGGCCCATCCCATCCGAACCACAGTAAGACCCCCCCCCCACACACACACACCGATTTGTGTATCCTTGTGGAGATATTGCTTTGTTATCGTACAGTATACTGTACAACCGAGTGAGAAACGTTGTTTTAAAAATGCTCCCATTTCAACCACATTCACTTTCCTGGGTATAGTTTGACCGTATGTCCCTTATATAGGGCTATAACACTTCTATTTGGGACAGATTCTTACTCATTACAAATTTCCCGTTTTTGAGTGATTTCCAAATACCAGTTTCGTGAAATCCTTGTGGAGACCTATACACCTTTACAATTTCCCTGTGGAGACCTATTCAACCTACTGGACTAGGTCTCCACAGGGCACGGGATTCGCGCTCAGGACTGTTGATTGACACTCACAGCCAGACGTCGCTGCCGTAGCCTGCCATCGAGGTGACGAGTCTACCGGCCAGGTCCCGGGCAGGGTTCATGGGCGAGCCGGCGTTGTGGCCCCAGGCCAGTATGATCATAGCCACGGACAGGCCCACGAAGAAGGGCTCCATGCCCTTGGTGGGCTTGCCGTTCCGCTCGTCGAAGAACATCAGCGTACAGTGCAGCAGCAGGCCAGTATTGATGATCTGGCGGGAGAAAGAGTGAGGTGGTCGTGTGGTGGTTCCAAAAGGTGTTCCTTCTGACCCAAAGAGGGCGGTATTTCAAAAAATCGTCAGTAATTGTTCAACCTCCAAGGCCCTTTTCCAAAACCCAGCTTAGGCTTCGGCTTCGGCTCCGGCTTCGTCTCTGTTAATCAAAAGCTGAAAACACTGGTTGGAATTCCTTGTTGAAGCTTTCGAATTTTTTTTTCAAAATGCAGTGTACCATTAAAAAAACGAAGCCACTAGCCTCCTGTTTTCATACCTTGTACTTAAAAATGGAGGAAAGTAAGAAAGACGAAGCCGGAGCCTAAGCCGGTTTTTGGAAAAGGCCACAAATCTCGCATGAAAATCAACGCAGAGCGGCCATTTTGACATAATATGGAGTGTCCTAGGCCCCCGACCAAAAATGGAAGTTCACTGTATACAAGTGGTGGCGAAAAATCAACAGCTGATAGAAATCCTCGGAATCTGATCCGACGGGGTAAAAAAGGGCTTTTGTTAGTCAACAATTTTATCAATAGTAATTGTTGATAGGTCTATTTTGTGCAGCTTTGGCTAAACTCTTTTTTACAGGGTACATCGACCTGACTTGGCCTGCACCCCCCTTGTTGCATCTATTGCCTGCCTCTGCCCCCCCCCCCACCAAAAATCCCGTCCCATCCCCGAACTCACCTGTTCCACGAAGCCGACTCCGATGCCGAAGTAAGGCTGAGGGTAGGTGCAGAATATTCCCCCGGTGCCCTTCGGCCCAAAGACCGTCCTGTTCCCTCCGTCCAGAGCGTCGATTCCCTCTGACCAAAAACAAAATCACAGACACCAAGGTTATAATAGAGATAACGCCTTCTCCTCCTTTAGCTCACATCGTCTTTTCTAATTGAAGAGGACTGTGAGGCTCAGGATGTTCTCGGAGACAGAAACGGACCATCTAAGACGTTTAATTGAGGTAAGCAGTTGGTTTCAAGAAATGCTAACACGTCCAAATTGAGCCAATCGTTTTAGAATACGCAAAACAACGTGCATTTCAATCAATTCGATGAGGCGTCTCTGGTTTATCAAGAAGCTTCCACTGATTGTATAGGGCCTACTGATTGACGAAGCTCCCCTCCGTTGGGCGGAGCCATAAAAAAATATAATCACAAATCATTTTCCCCGATCTATTCCAGTATAAAAACACAACCACACATAATATTGTTCAGAACATCGCACTTTTTTTTTTTATTGATTTAAGAACAAAAACAATGCAATGTTCCCTTTAATGAAATGAAGGCTTAGGATCGGGCGGGGGCTTTCATTTTCCTCGCTCGCTGTATTGTCAGAGGTATTAACGAACAAGCCTTGCACCACAGTATCTTAAAGGATTTAAGAAATCTTTAAGAAATCGTAAGTGTTTCACACTTAAACAACTCCTTTAAACTGGCCTCTGTTAATGATTATGTACTCATTTTAATTGACTTATCTTATTATAAGAGTTTGTACGAAGGAGTACATGTATATACTGAGCACCCTGCAAGACTTTGACTCTTTCAGTTTGAGGGATAGATCGTATTGGCATTAGTGCTATCCGAAGCTGATGTAAACAGTTTTTGACTCCTGCGTTATTCATCCCAAAGGGATTCGGAGTTGACATGAGAAACGCCCACCAGTAAATCGGAGCCTGAAAGGGAACTTTCTATCCAAATCCAATAGGACTGTTGGTTGTTCCTCAGTCCAGCGCTAACTCTCTAAACCCCTCTCTGGCAACAGCGACAAATAAAATGCATCACTCACGCTCCATGCTATGCATGGCTACCTTTCAGGTGGGAAAATACAGATTTCTAAAGTCACCTCGTCGCCGGTGCATTGTACTTTTGTTCATTCTTGACAAGGACAAATTTGGGGGGGGGGAAATTTAATGAGCCTCTTGCAATGACATTCAACCAGCTCAAGAAAAAAAACGCGCGCTCTTTATTTTCTTTCACGAGCATCCCTCTTGAATAACGCTTCGCCGACGGGTCCACCATCCCCCGTCTCCATGTGTTTTGTCACGTGACTTGTGACGTGGCAAAAGAAAGGTCTATACCCATTCGAGTCCGCAACATACACGACCTCAACCAGCACGCAGGTCAAGCGGTTGAGACGCCTACATAAAAAAGCATGCGTCGCGAGTTCGAATCCGTCCGTGCTGTCAGTTTTCAGCGGGCGATCTGGCAAAGCACTGAGCACAGTGCTTATTAATATGTGACCCGGTACATCATAATGAGAAATAACCCCCACTTTTGAGATTTTGAGATTTTCTAATGATGTGAAAAACTGAACCATTAGCTTTCAAATGATATCAAAATTTCCTTCGATACATTAACTTTCCGAAAATACAAGAAAAAAGAAAATTGATTTTTAATCGAATTGAGAAGATACTTTGACTTTAGGCGTTGTTTACTCGAAAAGTGTTTTGGTGGGATATTCCTCATGTCGCTGTGGCGGGTCACATATGTCCAGTCGCGCAAACCCGTACTCAAGTTGAAGAGGTGAAGTGCCTGCTGAAAACTATCAAATACAAGTGGACCCTCCGTTGGCAATCTCAAGGCAAAGGAATTTCCATACCAAGATTCGGAATTTTCACATCGGCCCTCGGCGTCAAGCCCCAAAACAAAATAATCAGTTCCTGCATAGTATTATGAGTATTGTTCCCCTCCCCTCCGCCAGACGGGCGTGAAAGAGGATTAAAGTCACTTTGGACAATACCGGTACGTCTTTGCGACGGTAAAGTAAACAAGGCGAGGAAACGTATAGGTCACACGCGTCATATTTTGAACCGCTGCCAAGATAATAATACATTTTACAATGGTTGTCAACCAAGCTTATAGGAGATTATTTCAACAGATGTAATGCCGAAACACCGCGCTTGTTTGATTTTTTCTGACATATTCATTGGATGGGGGGAACGAAAGGAATACTTACAGGTCCGTAGCCCGTAGCACATTTGGAAATGGCCTAGTGAATTGTGGATGTATCTGAGAGACCGCCACTTATGGAAATAGTTTCCTACGTGAACTATTGTCTTTCCGCTGTGCGCTAGCGTCTTTTGGCTGTGAATATTGCCTTTTCGGTCGTCAATTACGAAATGAAGGCTAAGTTCCGGGCTCAGGCTTCGTCTCCGTCTGACAAAACCTGAAAATCCAGGGCGTGGTTTGTTTTTGAATGTGAAGGTTTGTTGGCTTGACAAGTACAGAACATTCACCAGGAAATTGGGGCCAAACGTTTGTTCTTTTTTTATCCCTGTGATATCATAACGAATAAGATCAATATGACCGCGAAGCCTAAGCCCAAGCCTAAGCCTTCATTTCGTAAACGGCCATAGTCCTACGGTAACAATATCCCTTTTCTCAACTATAAAATCTTTCGAAAAATAAACTGTTTTTTATTTGATTAACTTCTTCCCTTCGGCTGTAAATAATGTGTGTTCAGTTTGCATGTGAGAATAATTATCGGCTGAACTATCACTTTTCTCAAGTGATTCATTTGCGTATGGCCTTGGGCTTGGACTCGGTCTATGGGTTATATACTGGTATAGGTCTAGGGCTAGAGCACGGGCTCAGATACTGGTTTGTGCTTGGACTCGGGCTAACTCGGGCTAGCTCGGGATAGCGTGGGCTCGGGCTCAGGCAAGGGCTCCGGCTCTGGCTCCGGCTTGGGCTCGGACTCGGGATATAGGTCTATAGGACCAGAGCACGGGCTCAGATTCTGGCTTGTGCTTGTGCTCGGGTTCAAGATTGTGCTCGGGCTTGCTCGGGCTTGCTCGGGCTTGCTCGGGTCATCGGGGGCTCGGGCTCGGGCTCGGGCTCCGGCGGCTCTGGCTCCGGCTTGGGCTCGGTATTCGTCTGCGTCTTCCTCCTCCAACTTCAGTGGCAGTTACAGTTTGTAGATTACTGGTGTTCAGGTCGACGCAGCGCTTTCGTTTATCCAAACAGAACGTCTATGGCAAACCAATGCAACCGGCACATCGTGTGCATTCTATTGACAAATATGTTTACCGAATGCATGTCAGATGTGGGGCCAGGACAACAGACGGGTGCTCCAATTGGAGCTCCAGGACGCTTTTTATGACTTGGTCAAAGTATTTTACTAGTGAGCCTCTCTCCTGCCCATTATAATCCACCGTCAAGGCGTGAGTTATAAATTACGGTATATGTCCCCTTTGGCACCTGCCGTCAGCTTTGCCCCTGAACGGTTATTGTCCCTTCAATCCAAATGACCCAAATCTGACATAATTGCCAGATCAGCAGGCCAGTAGTCAGTTTGAGGAGGGGGTGACGATCGAGGGGTGGGTCCCATGATACCTGTCACGCAATGGGGGTCTTTCAAATGAGTCCGGGGAGGGGGGGGATTGTGGAAAAAGTCACCCCATTGAATCGCCGGGTATGCGTTTATTCCGTACGAAGGATATCTCCGTGTGTTGTATTCATCCACTGGTCCCTTTGGTTGCTTGTCTATACAATCCTGTATAATTTATATCGGCCAAGTTCAGCTTTTCGTGGCGTTGGCTCGTTCGCATCATCCATCATAATACATACAGCCACAGACAACCTGCCACCGAGAAATTCGATCCCGCCGAATTTGAGGGATTTTGAATATCGCGTAGTCAAACTTCTTTCGTCGCCATCCACGACCTGACAAATATACTAAGTAGTCACTGACAGCACAAACCGTGGTTAAAAGCCCAATACAGCATTGGTAAAATTCAAAAGATTGCCATAGTTTGTGTGTTAAACCATTAAACATTTATCCTGCCAAGGTTTTATCTCAAATGTTAAGTAGAAAAAGGTAAAACAAAAAAGTGATGGTTTTCGCACCGTTCTGTAGTATAAGAAATAGTTTATTATACTCGCGAGTAATAAACTTTTTGTCGATGTTTGAGTGAAGATTTCTCGAGAAGTACAGCATCGCAGACCATTAGATTTCAACATGAGGATTCTAACATGACCACTACTGTGTAAATTAGAAGGAAATCTGTGGGAATCGATGTTTCCCGATCTTCCCAATGTTGTATTGGGCCTTTAAGGTGCGGTATATAGGCTGATTAATGTACCGAGCATTAAATGTGCTTCTAGGAGGAGAACAATACACTTGGTACCCGCCATGTCTTATAAGGGTGTATATAGGCCTATTGGTAAATGGACGCCGTACTCATGCAGGCAGATGTGAATAAATAAATGGATTTTGTAGCCAAGGAAACAAGAGTCTCTTATTCCAATGCCGCCATAGTGTGCGATTTTTTTATTTTATCATCCTATACCGGTGTTCATTTCATGCTGTTTTAGGCACATTTGGATTGAGTATACGTAGTGACGCTCTCGCACTTCCCTGAAGTTCCATGCTCGTGTCCGCGCTGAAAGTGGGTAACATTGCAATTTGCAATGGGTAAATCTTCCCGGCGTCCGCACTTGGACTATCGACTCGGGTAAATTAACCAACGACTGGTAAAACCTTACCGACTGGCGCATACAATAATTATTACGCACGACGTCGTGTCCGCATTGGACTTTTCGACTCGGTTAAACTGACCTGGTCAATTTAACCGGGCAGAAGTCACTCGGTTAAACAACTACCCATTCTCAAAAAACATAATATGGATAAGTTACCCATTTGCTCGATTAGTTTCCCCCAAAAAGTCCAGTGCGGACACCTAAAGCCTCTCCCTTTTCCTCTCCTAAAAATCTTAAACTCTTATGGCCCAAAACCTGCAGTATCCCACCGAGAAGTCCTAATGCGCTACCACAATAAAGGTTTTATTGACGGTAAACTATAGCCACAAAAAAAGTGCATGGATGCGAGGGGAAATATTGGGCTTGTCAAAATGGTGCTGAATTTCTCATAAATCATCGGGTACCGGTAAGCTATGGGGTCTCATGTGTAATCCACAGGCTGGTTTGGGGGCGTGCATGGGAGTGGCGAAGCTAAAGAGGGGCTTGTGATGGAAGCCCTTTCCCCTCCAACCAAGACAAATGTTTTGCACCCAAAACGCCTCTATACTGGAAATTCGATCAGTTGAACATTCATCATGTAGCAAATCTTCCTATTTATCATCAGCCCCAAACTTATCCCCAACCTCGACAATATACAAAATACAAATACTGGTATAAACTTCATCTTTAGATGGATTTAAGGGTGTCAGAGAGCACGGGCTTATGTACGGCGCTAAGCTGACAGCTGCACGTTGGAATTTAAGCCATAAATCAGAAATGTAAGTATGGTATTGGTATTGGTATTGGATTGATATTGATGTTGATATTGATATTGATATTGGTATTGGTATTGGTATTGGTATTGGTATTATATTGATATTGATATTGGTATTGTATTGGTATTGGTATTGCCATTGCCATTGCCATTGCCATTGCCATTGCCATTGCCATTGGTGTCGGTGTCGGTGTCGGTGTCGGTGTCGGTGTCGGTGTCGGTGTCGGTGTCGGTGTCGGTATTGGTTTGGTATGGGGTTTTTGTACTCTTATCTTGGCCCTCAAAATTGCAAGAATGTCACAGCGTACGAAACACGTCATATAGCAATCAAACAATATTGCGGACAAGTAAAAGGAGGTCAGAGGGTGGAAAAAATGGGAAATAGGAGGGTGAGAGTGGGTAAAAAAAAAAGCTAGGGGAAAGAGGAAATTCTATATAGGATGTAAAATGTGTAACAATAATATATACCAAGTAAAAAACAGAACTAAGGCAAGTTTCAACGTAACTAAAAAGGTTTCAACAAGAAGAGGGCATGACGTTTCGATCCTGGCAGGAACTTCCTGAAAGATCGATCATTGGGGAAGTCAGTCGGTCTAGCCGGGTAGTCCGGTAGTCAATCAAACGACCAACAAACCAACCAGTCTGCTAACCAACAAACAAATCCATCCAACCAACTCTCCCACCAACCAACAAACCAACCAACCAAGCAACCAACCAGTCAATCGACCATAACCAATCGATCTAGTAATCGACCGAGATATTTGTATTCACAGCGAAGCAATACGATTGTGCATTCCAAGGTATGACAAAAGTCACGATAAAACAAAAATAACTTTAAACACCCCTTTTAATTTACATGTACTTTGTTTTGTCCACATAAGCAACATAACTCAATTCGATTCCATGCATTGTACAAGGTGTTGGCGAAAATCGTTTGGCCAGTGCACGGTTTGGGAAAAGCGTTTTATCATTCGTGGATTCTTCCTCCTTATGATGAAAATTGTACGTGAGTTGCTCATAGGTAATTGTAGGCAGTTTTTTAACACCCAATCAGATAAATAAGACTTAAGGTTTTGCATGGTGGGTGAATCAATATAGGGATGTGGTCACCTCAACGTTTCGACCAGTATGCTCTGGCCGTCACCATGTACATGTACAGCAGGCCAATACGTGTGTGTGTGTAGTACTGCATGATGTCACTAGTGTATACTACACCACAAGTGTGTACTAAAGATGTCGGTGCGCAAAATTATCATGAATAATTCACCAAACGTCGAGTTACCACTCGGGTTCTTTTCAGAACCACACCTCTTCTTTAAGAGACCTTATACATGGTGTCACCGCAAACCTCCCTATATCAATCAGATAAGCAAACTTTATCATTTTGGGTTAGCATTCCCCTTTAACCACCTGGCCACCGTCATGAGGTCATGGGGTGGATTCGGAAGATAAACCGCATTGTACTCACGGTAGTAGATGCCGAAGACGAGACCCGCTGCGCAGAGCGCTCCACAAAATTGCGCCACGATCCAAACGGGCACCCATCTCCATGGAAACTTGCCGACGGACGCCAGGCCAATGGTGATGGACGGATTGACGTGGCCGCCTGATGGGAGCAACGATCGATTAGTGTGCGAGAATCGATTACTAAAACCGACAATCGATTTCATTACCCACCCCTTCCCAGACTACTCCCGGAAGAATGATTTCAACCTAAGAATAACACTCAAAGACTAATAACGAATTGAGAAGAGAGCGTATAAGATTTGGTGGCAAAACACCAAACATTCATGAATATCGGTCTTTCAAGGAAAAAGAGGCCGTTTTCGAAATGAAGGCTTAGGCTCGGGCTCAGGATTCGGTCATATTCATCTTACTCGTTATAAAATGTCACCGGCATCTAAAGACAAGCGCTTGGCCCCAGTTTCTTGGTGAATACCCTGCACCTATCAAGCCAACAATCCTTTAAATTCGGAAACAAACCACAACCTGGATTTTCAGGTTTGGTCAGACGGAGGCGAAGCCTGAGCCTGAGCCTAAGCCTTCATTTCGAAAACGGCCAGAGACTGTGATGGCAGTAGACCTCTCAGTCCATTCGCAGTTGTGCGCATGCTCAGAACGCGCTCAACTATAAATCCTTCTATTTGTTCAACTTTGATTGACGATAACAAAATTAAACGCGAGATCAAAGTGTCACTGTTGACCCGAATCAGTCACATCAGTCTGCAAATCTGAGCACGTACGACTAGGAGGTAACATTCACTGATGGCTACGATTCCACAGCCAAATGTCAGAAGTATACTTTAAAGATGCACCAAGAGAGATAAGACGCCAATTATCAAACGACTTTTCAACCCGGCCAGCCTCGATTTTGGAATTTGATCAATTGCATATAACTCTCGATCCATCGTGTTTACTACAATCGCGCACCACAATCAATCCCCCACCTCAAAAATCACAACACCTCATTTCACCGGAATGTTATAATCTTTTCAACCTCGTACCTGACACAGCCAAGCCGGTATATATACCGAAGGCAACCCCCATCCCAGAGGAGACTGCCGTGGATACCGGGGTGCCAGATACCCAACCGCTTACGAAGCCTCCCGCCAGCCCGCCGTCCACAAACAACTGTAGAAAAGGGTTTAGTCAAATTGGTCGCATTATCACACCACTAATGGACACTTAGACTGAATACGGTAGTCATACAATAGGCTAATACTGTACATACCAAACATTGTGCAATGTGCTTTCTGGCTTCAGTCTATAAAATGAGGAGTGCCTGACGGTTCGACCTTCGCAGAACCTTTTCTCGAAGAGGGAAAGCAGTTCTGAATTTGAGAGAAGTCCTGATCCTATAGAAGGTACCCATGCTATTGTTGTGTGTGCTGTTGCATATGCCAGATTCTGCTGTCGCTGCATTCCCTATTTGTGGGAAAGTTTGAGGAGTATGACTCTATTAGAATAATTACAAGCCAACGAATTGAGCGTTCAATAGGGGCTCTGCTCGACGTGATAAACACTTAGTGTTCAGTGCTTTGCCCGATGCCTGATCAAAAATATATTTTGAAATACGTTCTTCTCGACGCAAACATCATGTTACATGTATACATGTACACGTATATCTCAGAAATGAGCATTCATTGGAATGTGGTTGGCTGTCTTGTTTGATTGAAGAATAGGCCTATCCATTTTATGCAGATTTACGAAAATTTGGACGTCGGCGTTAGAGTACAGACGATCACAACTTGAGCACAGGACAAAAAAAACAACTTCCACTGGGAGGGATTGTGTAATATGAGAGCATAAAGTTGGATTGATCGTGACATATGTAAAAACGCATCGGTTAGCCAGAAGATTTGGAACGTGTCCGTGCAGCAGTATAGTCCATGGAAACATTGTTGTCACCCCACCCGCTCGACGCGTCCCTGACTGCGCCGGGAATTACGAGCAAATGGGACGGGTGCGAGCCCGCCGCGAGGTTCCGACAAAAGGCCGCACGAAGGCCGCCGGGCTAGCGGCACGAACCCCGGGCCAGCGGGTGGGCCCCAGCCCGGCAGGCTGGGTGATATTTTTTTTTCATGACACCGCTGTATACTCCCCCGCTGGAGGGGCAGAGCCTTAGAGGATACGTGATAGGGTGTGAGCTGTGCTTCACAATAGGCACATGCAGTTATCTAGACTGGGGTTTCACCGATCCACCCCATGAAAACTGACCCCGTGTTGATGTTGTTGGTGCATGGTGTATCTTTCTTCAAATTGGAATCTTCTATCTTCATTGGAATCTTCGGTATTTGTACTTTTTAGTCACTTTTGTCATTTCTGTAACGCTTGTTGTTCCCGTTCTCATCCTCCCCCTTCCCCTCCTACCCCAACTCCCCCTCTCTCGTCCTCTCTCCCACTCCTCCTTCTGCTATTGCTACTATTATTGTTCTAGTCTGTTTAAGCTTTCGTGGTTGCCGCTGCTGTTAATATTGTAATAGTCTATGATGTACCGGTATACATCTGCACTATTTGTCAGCAAACACCAGGCGCTATACTAAAGGCATACCGGTAACTCAACATTGGTCGAC
Organism: Luidia sarsii; assembly: GCA_949987565.1. NCBI lineage: Eukaryota > Metazoa > Echinodermata > Asteroidea > Paxillosida > Luidiidae > Luidia > Luidia sarsii. The sequence continues at coordinate 18,827,726 of OX465108.1, read as the reverse complement.
GGGTCAAAGAATAGCATCCATACGTTGTCTGATCCGACATATGCATGAAATAGCACACCTGTGAAAATTTCAGCTCATTCCGCCGACCGAGTCTCGAGAAAAAAGGTGAAAAACTGCTTCATTTGTTTCGCGAAAAATCGTTTAGATCTCAGTGAAACGTAACCTATTTCTTGTACTCTTTTCTCCTAAAATACAACATTTTAGGACAAATATTTCAGTGCGAGGTTTCTATTATAACCATCTTCAAGTTTCATGTAAATCTGTTAACATTTCTGTGTTTCGATCTTACCAATGTTGTGAAGGGGCTTTAAAAGGAAAACAATGAATAAGTAGACCTAATAAACAAAACATTTGTTGCAAATTACATGCTGTCTTGAATGACAAAAATGCAAATCTCACTCATTTAGAGGGCAGAATTCTGCCTTGGAGGAAGGTTCTGTTAGAATCGAAACACCAGGCCGTCTAAACTGTCTAAACTTATAGGAGCATTATGAGCGAAGAAAAGGAGATATATATGCAGACCGACGTATGAAGCTCAATATTTTATTGTATCTTCAATTAGGGGGTAAGGGGTAGGGGGTAGGGGTAGGGGTAGGGATAGGGATAGGGATAGGGGGTAGGGGTAGGGGGTGGGGATAGGGGTAGGGGTAGGGGGTAGGGTAGGGGTAGGGATAGGGGGTAGGGGTAGGGGTAGGGGGTAGGGGTAGGCGACAGTCTTACAGCGTTTCGTTCATTTTGCAGGGAAACAGTTAGCTCCGCCAAGAAAAGAGTTACTTACCACAAGGATAAACGTTCCCACCATTTCGGCAAGAATGCCGCGCACCAGGTCGCTCTTCGCCGTGATAGCGCGGCGGAGCCGTGCGGGAACCAGTGCTTGCTCGCTCATGTCGTCTCACCAAGCCTCGACCGAACCACAACCTTGACAAACTGGAATACACAATTATACCGTGGTGTGATGACACGGCTTTGAGGTTGTCCGTAATAATTATTTGGTAACCGAGCATTAGTGAAGTTTGGTGCAGTGAACTAGTTAATAATTACATCCATATCACATCGAGCAGGGTAGAAACCTCATTGAATTACATTCTCCTCGACGCAAACTTCATGTTAGATCTGTCGGTACCCATCGCTATACAATATTCGAATCCCCCACAGAACCTCGACCAGCTCGATGGTCAAGTGGTTAAGACGTCCGCACTAGAAAGCGGGAATCGCGGGTTCGAATCCCGCTGGTGCTGCCTGATTTCTGTTTTCATCAGGTATCGGGCAAAGCACTGAGCATTCGGTGCGAATCACGTCGAGCAAGGCAAACACCTCATTGAATTACATCCAAATATAAATACAATGAAGGATTTTTTGCTGTCGTTTTTTCCCTTGAATTATGTGGGATATTCAAAAAACTTAAGATTGGGAAACAAATAGGCCCTATAGCATGGATAGCAAAGTAGCAGATTGCAGTATTATTCCAGTGATGATATTCAACATGATATTGCCCCCCCAAAAAAAAAAATTTTTTTTTTTTAAATGCCACATGGGAAAGTGACATACAAACGAAAATGCAGGGGAAAAGCATGTCTGTATATGCAGTGCACTATACTTTCCAGTTCATATATATTTGGGTTCGTAATGTTGGTAATTGGAGCGATGATAACTCTCTCAAAACCAACGGGAATACAAAAATGTTTCAAACCAAAATCCGACTTCACTGATCAAAGATGCAAATCTGAAAAACTTAAGAGTGCCTAACGTTACAATCTATGGCTATACCCGGTACCTTTCGATAAGGTCTGCCTTCGCGAAGGGATCCGGTTAGGATCGAAACGTCAAACCCTCTATTTGTTCAGTGTTTGCACAAACCATCGTAGTTCCCTGCAGAGTATAGGCCACAGTACATAATATGTGACCCGGCACAGCGACATGAGGAATATCCCACCAAAACACTTTTCGAGTAAACAACGCCTGAAATCAAAGTATCTTCTCAATTCGATTAAAAATCAATTTAATTTTTTTTTTTTTTTTCGGAAAGTTAATGTATTGGAGGATATTATGTCCAAAGGATTTTTTCCGAAATTCGTCTCTAAATGTTGAAAAAACGAGGATTTCGGGGGAGTGTTTGTGTACTGTTTTCATGAAAATCTAAAGTTCCTGCCTTTTTGAATGGCCGCTTTCGAGGAGTTAGACTGGTGCTGCTATATTGTGTCTGGTGCCAAATGAACGAGCGAAGTCCCCTTGTACTATTTACAACAAAGTTCATACGGAAATAAATTTGATATCATTTGAAAGCTAATGCTATACTCTTTCACATTATTAGAAAATCTCAAAATCTCAAAATTGGGGGTTATTTCTCATTATGCTGTGCCGGGTCACATATATATAGGCCTACATAATAGATTTTGAAAACTGGCAAGATAAACTTTGACTGGACCGGGACTTGAACCCGAGACCTCTGGTCATGCGTAGCAGCGCTCTTACCATCTGAGCTATCCAGCCCTTAGGGGCCACTCAAAATGTTCAATGTTTTTGAATTTCGACTCTTTTTTTCGAAATAGTAGGTGGGTGGGTCAAGGAAATAAATTGTAAATCGAAATTCACTTTTCATATTAAAATCCGGACAAAAGTTGTCTTTCTGCCTTGCCTTTTTACATAAATTGCGCGCCGCGGGAGCTTTCCAAAACTTCTGCAAAAGGGGGAGACCATCAGCTTCATCATGCCGTCACTAAAGTACAGTAGGGCCTATGTATCTTTCACCGTGCATGATCCCTACAATATCAGCCTTTATCTTGTCATACTGTGTTGCATTTTAATAGATTTGATTTTATATCAAATGTAATCATTGCTAGAGAAAAAAATCACTCTTTTTTAAATCAAAACTAGTGGTGGGTGGGTGGTTGGGTCAAACAAATTTGGAAAACAAATCGAAAGTTAGTCAACTAATCTTTTTTTGGAAGGCCGCCCTACAGACCTATATACATAAGTTCAACCATAGAGCAAGTGGAGTAAGCAACTCAGTAAGGAATCCATTGGTGCACGAAATTCGTGCCCAGTTTGTCCGAGAATTATACAAGCGACATGGATGATAATGCATTTATTGGAGTAGTAAATCAGCGTTCTGAATTCACAGTGTAGCTTTCGTGACCTCTCTGGTATTTTCGGAATAGGTTATTGTACGCATTCGGGTCTAGGCCTATAGCAAATCACTTGGAAATACGGAACGACCTTCGCGACATGCTAATTCAACAGAAATGATCTGAGGCAATGTATTCGTGTTTTTCAATGAGGGTTTGCCCTGCTCGACGTGATAGACACTGAATACTCAGTGCTTTGCCAGTTGCCCGATGAAAACATTTCAGGCAGCTCGGACGGGATCCTCGCGTCGAACAGGGCAAGCCCTCTTTGAATTACATTCTCCTCGACGCAAACATCATGTTATTATCTATTATTCGTTTTTGCTTGTGGAAAAAAAAGAAAAAAAAAAGACAGTAGGCCTATAGGAAGTCTCGAGGTTACCAGGTAGACCAAGAACAAAATATGGTGAAACAGTATAGAAGGGTTTGCGGTGACACCATGTATAAGGTCTCTTAAAGAAGAGGTGTGGTTCTGAAAAGAACCCGAGTGATAACTCGACGTTCCGGCCAGTATGCTCTGACGGCCATGCAGAGCATAGTGGCCTAAACGAGTTATCACTTGGGTTTGTTTTTTTTCAGAACCATACTTCTTCTTTAAGAGTCCTTATACATGGTGTCACCCCAAACAAAAAAATGTTAACTATCTTGCGGGATCCTGCACTTTGGCATGTAATGTTGATTTGAATAATCGTATAGGTCTATTGGACTCAAGCGAACCCAAACACCGCAATTCTCGGGAGCGAAAGTGGGTACCATTATTGCTTAAAGGCCAATACAACATTGGGAAGACCGGAAAACATCGATGTCCACAGATTTCCTTCTAATTGGCACAGTTTGTAGATGGTCATGATAGAATCCTCATGTTGAAATCTTACGGTCTGGGATGCTGTAGGCCTATTTCTCGAGAAATCTTCACTCAAACATCGACAAATAATATCGCGATTAATAAACTTTTTTCTTACACTACAGAACGGTGCGAAAACCGTGACGGTTTGTTGCCTTTTTCTACTTTCTCATATTACCATTAATTTTGAGCTAAAACCTTAAGCAGGATATCTTTTATGGAATGTCTAATAGTTTAAAACACAAACTGTGGCAATCTTTTGGCCTTTACCGATGTTGTATAGGTCCTTTTTTTAACCAGTGCACGTACACTAATATACACGGAACGTTTTGTTAGGTGCTTTTCTCATCTTCTGGTGTGAATGCAATCGGCTGTGCGTCGCACGCACTCGGTGTGCGCTACTTACCTAAGGAGCCACGGCGGATCTTCCTCGCTGCGAGACCGCAGAAGTTCTGAGTGAAACCCTCACTTGGTATACATTCCACACCGTCGGACCAGACCAGGGCCTCGGCAGAGTGCATGCGCAGTAACGGCCGTACGAAATATCAAGGTTTATGCGCCAGGGACTGGACCACCCTCTTGCGCACAATGTCACTGCCGAAACTCGAGACCGTTTACTTCCATTTCCCTCGACGGGTTTGTTTGGGGAAGCGATTATTTTTTCGGAGGTGGAATTGGTTTCCGAGCAGCCGAGGGTCTCCGAGCGGGGTTTAAATCAAGGTGAACTTTATTGCTCAGAGTGTGCGCGATGCGTAAAATAACACGCAATTGAATAGTGCTTTTGTGTTCAGCGGTGGATTTGGCAGCAGGGTGAGGCCTAAGCCCAAAGCGCCGAGCACCGTCCCCCCCCCCCTCCCCTCTCACCCCAAATGATACGGACAGTGTTCATGCGGAACAGTAAATCACAACAGAAAATCTACATTGTGCAAAGGTATTTGGTTTGGTCCACCCTCGATGCTGTGAGAGGAAGTTCACACATCAAAAGTGTGAGGGAAAGAATCAAGGAAGGGAACAGCAATGCCGGCGCGTGGGTGTACGTCGGCAACGGTTATTTCCGTCTGCCCTGCTGGGGTTTGCCCTGGGGTCTGCCCTAGGTCTGTCCATGGGTCTGCCCTGGGGTCTGTCCATGGGTCTGCCCTGGGGTCTGCCCATGGGTTTGCCCCTAGGTCTGTCCATGGGTCTGCCCTGGGGTCTGCCCTAGGTCTGTCCATGGGTCTGCCCTGGGGTCTGCCCTTAGGTCTGTTCATGGGTCTGCCCTGGGGTCTGCCCTTAGGTCTGTCCATGGGTTTGCCCTTAGGTCTGTCCATGGGTCTGCCCTTAGGTCTGTCCGTGGGTCTGCCCCTTAGGTCTGTCCATGGGTTTGCCCTTAGGTCTGTCCATGGGTCTGCCCCTTAGGTCTGTCCATGGGTTTGCCCTTAGGTCTGTCCATGGGTTTGCCCTTAGGTCTGTCCATGGGTCTGCCCCTTAGGTCTGTCCATGGGTTTGCCCTTAGGTCTGTCCATGGGTCTGCTCTTAGGTCTGTCCATGGGTCTGCCCTTGGGTCTGTCCATGGGTCTGCCCTTAGGTCTGTCCATGGGTCTGCCCTTAGGTCTGTCCATGGGTCTGCCCTTAGGTCTGTCCATGGGTTTGCCCTTAGGTCTGTCCATGGGTTTGCCCTTAGGTCTGTCCATGGGTTTGCCCTTAGGTCTGTCCATGGGTCAGCCCTAGTATCTGCCCCTTAGGTCTGTCCATGGGTCTGCCCTTAGGTCTGTCCATAGGTCTGCCCTTAGGTCTGTCCATGGGTCTGCCCTAGTATCTGCCCCTTAGGTCTGCCCATGGGTCTGCCCTTTGGTCTGTCCACAGTGGGTCTGCCCTTAGTTCTGCCCTTTGGTCTATCCATGGGTCTGCCCTTTGGTCTGCCCTTGGGTCTGCCCTTAGTTCTGCCCTTTGGTCTATCCATGGGTCTGCCCTTTGGTCTGCCCTGGGGTCTGCCCTTGGGTCTGCCCTTATGTCTGCCCTAGTGTCTGCCCCTTAGGTCTGTCCATGGGTTTGCCCTTAGGTCTGTCCATAGGTCTGCCCTTAGGTCTGCCCCTTAGGTCTGCCCTTAGATCTGCCCTTAGGTCTGCCCATGGGTCTGCCCTGGTGTCTGCCGATGGGTCTGCCCTGGGGTCTGCCCTTAGGTCTGCCCATGGGTCTGTCCATGGGTCTGTCCATGGGTCTGCCCTTAGGTCTGCCCTTAAGTCTGTCTACCGGTCTGCCTTGGGTCTGCTCTTAGGTCTGCCCTTGGGTCTGCTCTTAGGTCTGCCCTTGGGTCTGCCCTGATTCTGCCCTTAGGACTGCCCCTTAGGTCTGCCCATGGGTCTGCCCTGGGGTCTGAATGGTACAGAAAATTGGACTTAACCGAGATTTGAGCCCGAGTCAGACGCATAATTATATCCATAATATAGAAAGTGATAGAATATTTGTGATAAAATGCTTCTTGGCAGTTTGGCAAGGGCCACCTTAGGACTAGAAAGCTCAGGTGGTAGACCACTTATAATTATGCCCAGGTTCAAATCAGCAATTCTTTGCTCATTTCATTATTTTGTTTTGTTTTAAATCTCGCCATCCCGTGTTAAAGTCACGCTCGTGCAAGTAGGTATCTTGCTCACAAGCAATTTCATTCGGAAGACCACAACAGCACTAAACATAGAATTCATTCAGAATTGGTATGCTTGTGAGGGAAGAAACCATGGCGACCAGGAGTATAGGTTGTCAAGCCATAAGGTTGACAGGTCGGACCCGTCACATTACATCAGTCGCTGATGATAATGATGATCTCTGTTTTTAAAAGTCGGATGACTTGACATTCCTAGGACTTCGTACATGACATCCAGACGACAACGATAATCGAAAACTAAACCCGAGGAAACAATAAATATTGACCGATTGCGCCCTATAGGTCAGGTGACTTATAGTGGGTATGAAACAATGATTTCACCAAACATGGCGGCCCCAATATCAAGGTTGTAAAGTACACGATGAATGTTGCGGTAATTTGTTTGATCGAGGCTTTTTTTTCTCGAAATCTATGCAGAATGTTCCGGAGTTTGCATACGAGACCTTGCCGGAATGTTTAGGGTCGTCAGAATCGGTAGGGTTATTATACAACTAACGAAAGGTGCGGGTTTTCAGACTGGTCGACATAAACACTTAGGATTTACAAGCCTAAGCACGGTGTAGGACGGATGGTGTAGGACTGTATGATTCCCGTCCTGCCCGAATTGGCTTCAACTTCTACTTCTGACTGGAGCCCCCACCCCGGCAAAGACTATTAACTATTATCAGTTGGGAAGGCCACCATCTATAGCATAGGGCTGGAAAGCTTGCATGGTAAGAGCGCTCGGGTACGCAAAACCAGAGGTCTCGGGCTCAAGTCCCGGTCCCCTGAAAGTTTTTCTTGCACCTTTTCAAAATTTATCACGCAGGTATACACCTATTTATACTCTGAAGGGAGTTGCGGTGGTTTCAGGAATATACAAACACTTCAATAGTAGGCTACTTTTTGTTGGCCTACAGTAGCGCTATATACGCGTAGGATGTTATTGGACTGTAGTCCCCGCCGCCCAAGCCTATTTGCGTTCTGCTCGTGCGTCATTCTCACTCACTGTTATGTGGCATTCAGTTATGATAAAGTTGGATTGATCGTGCAGAAATGATTTTATTTGCTGTTGGATTTGGCTGGTCGCAACGAGGAATGAAACTGAGGGTTGCACGTGTATGGCATTTTGAACTGTGCTGGTCCACACAGTATCAAAGGAGGGCTAAATAAATACCCAAATGTTGGGCTTGGCATTGATAGGCGCAAATTGCGCAAAAACCTTTGCGCAATAATTGTGAACCTGCCGCCGGGCCTTTCCGGGCGGTAAGAAATTGCACACGATTATTGTACAATTGCGGTTACGACTATACAAGTTAAACAGTTTGCTATTGTAAGCCCTATTTGTAGGCCTACACTATGATTATCGGCTCTATTTCAGAGCCACACTCCTTCTTGAAAGAGAAGTGCTATAATGGTGTCACCGGCAAACCTTCCACTTCACCACGCATACAAACCTTCAAGTCTTATCTATAATTAAATGATTATCTTTCTCTTTACATTCTTAATGAATTTTCTCGAGTCCCCCAGTCCCCTTAACATTCATTCATTTATTCATCCATCCACACATTTATTTCAATCTCTGTATAGAAAAAAAATAAAATGAGAGAGCTTCAGCCAAAAAAAGGGTTCCAGGACAAAAAAAGCGAACGTAATGAGGAAAAAGAGAACGGGGCACGTTCAAAAAGCTTACGCTTGTTGCGAAGATGCCCTTAACTAGAAACCAAGATGAAGCTGTTGGACTCCCCCCATGCATTTGACCATCCCTGGATGGATTACTTTCTCACTACTCAAATTTGTGAATTTTTAACATCGATGTTCTTCGACTGTGCAGCTCCTCGGTGTCAACACTCTCTTCGGAGTCAACATGCTCCCTAGTCCTCCAATACTTTGGTCAGGTAGTACCCGTGCCGCACATGTCAGGGAGCGCGCTTGGTCCGCAAGGTCTGACAATATTGTTTAGGCAGCTAGGGGAGCATGTTGACACCGAAGAGCTGCACATTCGTCGCACAGAACCCTCATTTTTTTAGCTGTGGTGAGAAACGGGCTTAAGAGACCAAGTCCCTCTGTATGACACTTGACAGCCACTTAAATAAATGGGTGTGGCAGGCAGACTTGTTTGATTCGTTACTCGGACCATGCTCGGACCATGGAGGTAACTCGCCTTTAATACTTCCTTGGATTAACTGTGACCATTGAGCAACTTTGACTTACGACTAGGACTCCGACACGGACGGGCTGCGGACTCGGGACTGCGGACTCGGGGCCGGCTGCGGACTCGGCGGGCGGCGGACTCGGAGCTGCGGACTCGCCGGGCTGCGGACTCGCCGGGCTGCGGACTCGCCGGGCTGCGGACTCGCCGGGCTGCGGACTCGGGGCTGCGGACTCGGGGCTGCGGACTCGGGGCTGCGGACTCGGGGCTGCGGACTCGGGGCTGCGGACTGTGACTCGACGGAAATGTACACTTTCACAGATGCATGCATATACCATAGACCAATGAGTTCTTATAACAGGCTCGCCTTATCCATGTAGACCTACCTCCTTGGTATTACCACGGCCCCATTACCATGAGCTTTAAAGGTAGGCCTATTGCCAATACCATTGAGCTCTACCTCCATAGTATCATTACGTAAGTCGTTGCTCGATCCGACATTTACAGAAATCAATGGACCGAAACCTGAGTGTACCCCGCCGTCCGCACTGTGACACTGAGTTGGTGCAAGATTGACAGGATACAATGGTACGACTTTGCTTGTCGATAGGCCTAGTAACCAGTTTTGTCTGAATTCCCTTTTAGGCCAAGAAAAAAAAACATGTTTAGCGTCCCCGCCCGCTTCCTTTTTTGAGGCCACCTGCTCTTTTTTGTTTTGCTGTTTTGTTGTTGTTGTAAAAACCCCAACAAAGTGACATTTTCATGATTTTTTTTCGGGGGAAAATTATTTCAAAAAAGTCGTAGCATACTCCTGACGAGTATACACACTATACGAAACGTTGAGTTACCGGCTCTTTTCAGAGCTACACTTCTTGAAAGAGAAGAGCTACATGTTGTCACCACAAACCTTCCACTTACTTTATATAGCCTACTCAGTCGTCACAATTGAAATTGTCTATTCGTACGTGTTAACATTTTTATTTTAAAAAGATATTTAAAAATGGCAGCCATCTTGGAAAAATAGCCCGGCCGGTTGTTTTGGATAAATGGGTCGGTCGGCCATTAAAAAAAAAAATGGACCTCCTTCCTTTTTATCCAAAAACTTAGGACGCTCAACATATTTCTTTTATTTGGCCTTATTACTGTTCTTGCAAAATGAACTTTCCAGAGAAAAAAGGATGTGGCGGGGGAATTAATCTAGGCCTATAGCACCAGAAAAGTACGTATTTCCGAGATGACAAGGTGACTCTGTGAATTCTGTGAATTCTCTAAAATGTACTTTTTTTCCTGATACAATGTTAAATTGAATGCGACTCATGACATGGACTTAGGGCCGTAAACGGCTTGCCACGCTTTGAACAAACCAAAGTCTGGTTGTCATCAGCGTCCGTTAACTCTCGTGTATAAAAAAAATCTCTTGAAGAGAAATTCCCCCCGAAATACAGAATTTTTGTCATTGTTGAAGCCGTGACAAAGTGTAAAATCTGTCTGTGTACTTTTGAAACATTTTGTTCAATAAAATCATACGTTGAGAAAATAACACCAGATGCGTTATTTTGTAGTTGTGTCATTGCTTATACTAAAGTGATCATTATTTTGGGGTTCTTCGAGAAAGCTCTGGTCTCTTATTCTGGTTTCTAGTCTTGTAAATGTCAGTGAGATCAGTGTTGCTGATAGGCCTAAGTAAATATGTTCACACCATTAGCCTATGGACTAAACCTGAGAATAAAGATAATTTCAATGTGCCATCCAAGTTTTCTTTGAGATTCAGAATAGAATGTTCATAGGTTCGATCATTACTATAGGTTATTTTCGTCAAAGTGCATTCAGATTCGGACAGGTCTTTCTAATCTGTGCACATTCGGGTTTCCTTTTCCCCTTCAGCACAGTATTTCGTTTTCTTGCAGTCAAGATTTTTGCTTTACCATTAAGGTTTATCTAGGGCAATCTTTCAAAGGTTTTATCTTTTCAGTCGTTTGACGATCGGGGCAATCAAATTGCACCCATATAGCAATGAATTTGAATTTATCTGTGTGATAAGTGCGAATCTGTGTGAATAATGCTTAATCACGAAAGAGAATACCAGCCAGATCGCCATTTAACTTTGACGAATTTTAATGCCCAACAGGACTATCTGAAAGACCGTATTCGTGGAAGAAATGCTTCAATAACGAATTTCAGTGACTATTTTTAACATAAATTCAAACGCCCATAGGGACGAGAATTCCTGTTGAAACGAATTTAATCGCGCCTCGTGCTAAAGTGAATGATTCTTTGCTGAAAATGGCCGGGAAAACCTATAATAATGTATAGCCCCCATTTTTATCTAGCGATGGATGATAGAAAATGAAGCCAGAGCCAGAGCCAGGGCCTGAGCCACGGCTCGATCTGCAGGTTGCGCAGGGGCTCAAAACGTGCGCCCCCAACACACACGAACTGTACGTTATTAATAATATGTAGGCAGTGCTTCACAAACATTATTGAGACTACAGTGCGTGTGAAGACCAAAGATTGCGTGGTCTGTTTCCGGGTGCTTCCCCCGACAGTCAGCGAAATACACATGTAAACAGGTCATTTTTAAAGCTCCAATGTCGCCCTTCGTGCAGATGTGGAGAGACAACGATGCTGACCGAAAAAGAGAGAACTGGGTGCCACAGGTTTCTACAAGAGTTCCAAAGTCATGAGCTCCTGTCGCTAGTGGAAACGGTCACCAATCGTATGATCACGGTGCAGAATAAAAAAGGTAATAATTATGTCCTACAAAAAAATGTATGTACATGTACATTTACATAATGTATCAGTATCACTGACACTAGTCTATTGGCCCTGTACTGATGAGTGATGTAGTATGCAGTAGTGATATTCGCCCGGCAGTGGCATTCTTCTTGGAGGTCGTTCCTGTTGATATTTTGCATATTCATGAACACTCTTTACTCTGATTGGCCAACGTCAGAGTATAGTAGTATGCATAAACATGATAATTATAATGATAATTAATTGGTCAATCAGATTAAGGGAAGAATAGCATAATTTTTGTGTAAATTGTGGGAAGAATGCATTTCATTTGCTGGCTTAATATAACCTGCCTTGAGTTTTGTAAGTTTCATCATGTCACTTAATTTATGCAGAAAAGCCAGAATGAATCTAAGCCCTAGTACATGTACCTCCATATTAAGACCATGGAGGTCTCTTCCTACCTCCATGCTAAGAGTCACCATGGAGGTCTCTTCCTACCTCCATGCTAAGACAATGGAGGTCTCTTCCTACCTCCATGCTAAGACTAAGCATGGACTAAGAATAAAATTGTTGGAAACTAGTAATACTGACTGAAATGTCCAAAATGCAGATCGGATAAATTAAGAGGGCCTGATGTTTTGATCTCGCTGGACCTTTCTCAAAGTGAAAATTCCTTTTTTTTCTGCCTCTGAGAAAGGTCCTGCTCAGATCGAAACGTCAGGCCCTCTCAATCAATGTATGCAATCTTGGAACAGACGCCAGTGCATGGAATGAAATCCTCGGCTTTGTTTGTGACGCTCTACTTTTCGCAGATGCAATCTCGGCAATCATCCAGCACTCGGACTCTGCCCTGGAGCTTCTCAGACGTCGCAAGGTCAGGAAGGAGTGCATCTTCCGCCATCTGGCCGCCGAGCAGGTCACCGCGTCTCCGAACGCCGACAAGGAGACGCTGGTGCAGCAGCTGCTGTCCCACTGGGAGACCAGAGGCCCGCAGAGGGCCGTCCCCAGTTCCCCGATCACCACGGTGAGGGAGGGAGGGGGGAGGGGGGGGGTAATTTCTCCTTCCTCTGTTGCCTACCTAGCTCATGGCTACAGAACACCGCAGCAAGACCCCAGTGGTCCCCTTCATCAAACTCATCGTTATAGATCATAACGTGATGTCTGCATCGAGGAGAATGTAATTCATTGAGGTTTGCCCTGCTCGACGTGTTAATAAAACACTGAATGCTCAGTGCTGAGCACTCGGTGTTTATCACCCTGAGCAGGGCAACTGGGATTTGAACCCAGGCATCTGCTTCAACGTGGCAGTGCTTTGTCACCTGCGCTATCCAGCCTTTAGGAGGGTGGGGGGGGGGGCTCTTCTTCTTGGGTAGTGGGTACCAGTGAGAAGCTAAATTTAACCATTAATAGGAAACACATCCCCATTCAGACAACAAGTAGTTGTAAGCGTTGCTATGGGAGTTAAGGGATAACACAAAGTGGGTGCAGCCATTAGGTGGGGAGGAGAGGGGGGTTGGGTCCCAAATAGTCAACTGTCTTTGATAACGTAGATTTCCCCCAACCTTCATATCGTTCCATTGTTGGTGTTTGGTTTATAAGAGGAGGTTCTTCTGAATCGGTGACTGACGTTTTGCAAACCCCGGGCTCCGCAGGTTGTGAGGCAGAATGGTGACCATCAGGTCCGCGCCAGTCAGTCTCCGGGGAGCCAAGGCTCGGACCTGCAGCAGCCCATCCATGTCCAGACCCTGGCCGTGGAGTTCACCACCTGGTTCTTCAAGCAGCTGAACTCTCTCGGCCCGGTGGCGGCGTTCGCGGGCCCAGCCTCGCCCCCCGACTGGGGGCCCCAGCACTTCTGGGCGGACTCGCGGCTGGCCCTCCGCATCGCCGCCTCGGAGGAGCGCCGGGAGGCCTTCGAGGGCGCCGAGCTGGTGGCCCGGCGGCTGGAGGGCTTCGTCCGCGAGGAGGGGCTCCTCTTCAACCCCAACGTCAGCCCCGACGGGGTGCGGGGCTGGAACGAGGCGCACGGTCTGGTCAACGTGGGCGCCTGCGGCACGGTGCACCGGGGCGGGGCCTGCGTGGGCCTCTTTGAGCAGCAGGTGGGCCTCATCCGGGACCCGCTCTGCCAGAACATCTGGAAGATCAAGTTTGTCCAGCTGAGCATGAAGCAGGCCTGAGCTGAGTGTCCCCAAACTTGATGACTCTGCGGCTCCGGCCATTTAATGTAAATACAAGTGAAATACTACCTTTAATTTTCGTACGGTAAGTCAGAAGTCGCACAAAGTGAGAGGGCTTGACATTTCGATCCTCTTTCAGAAGGCAGAAGGTAAGGTAGAAGGAAATACACGAAATTGTGCGAACTTCATACTGTCTTAGAATGAATAAAATTGCACCTTAGCTGCCAACCATTCCTATTTTGGAGGAATCATTCCTCTTTTTGGGTAAACATTTATTACTTTTTACAGTCAATCTCTTGACAACAGATTCCGATTTTTGGCTTGGAAATGCACACATATTCCTATGTTGTTTGCTGTGCGATTCCTCTTTTTTTGCAGAGGTATTCTCAATTTCCTTTAAGTTAGGTTGAAAGCTATGTTTCACAAATCTACAAAAATACAGGGTCTAACCTTTTGATCCCAGCCTGAATTTTCTCCAAGATTTTTTTTTCACGTAAAGTAATTTCTGATTCTCAATGTTAGCTGCCAACCATGCCTGTTATATTTCTAGAGGAGCAAAGAACATTTGTCAGGAATTGGAGTTAAACCCAAGCCCTCGGTTTTAAAAGCATGAGTGCTCTACCTTCTGAGCTATCTGACTCTACCTAGCAGCTCTGCCTACCTAGTAAGTAGTATCGGATAGTTCTTGCCAAGTTCCTGAGATTTTGTCTCTCTGATGGATTGAAATAAACCAATCTCTTGTGGACAATTTTTATATTTTTGTGTTATCTTGCATGTGTGATTTCTATGCTTATTGAAAGCCCAGTTTTGTTTAAGCTATGGCTACAAATAAAACAAAAGTCTATGCGAATTGGCTGAAGTGCGTAAACTGAAGCCGTATCCAACAAATACAGCATGTCCACCATCCATGGTCTTGAATCCACAAGCTGTTTTGTAACAATACCCATACAGGCCATAGCATGTCATAAGCACCGGTATAATTATAGTACTTGGTATGAGAAAGTGTTGTCGCCATAGTATTACTGCCGATGAACACAATATGCTATTTTGACAATCATTTTGAGCTTGCCACGAAGTTAAGCTACACTACAGCAAAGAGGCTACAGTGACTGTGGCACCTGTACATGTACATGTAGGCTAGCCTACTCTCTGTTTCACCATTTCCAACGCTGTTCGAATATCAAAAAAAAAAACACACGTTTTTAAAAAGGAGCGCAACTGTACAAGGGCTGTAGGCCTGTAGCTACACAAAGTTCATCAAGAGACTGTTTTGCATGAAGAGCCCGAGGCTGCACACACTGGCTTTCAATTAGTCTTGGTTCAATTAGTCTTGTTGGTTGAGATACTCTAACGCCCGACGCGCGAGGGCGCAATGAATACGTTTCCCCGAATGATCCGCAAACACATGTACGCACACACAGACCGGCGGCTCAGTTCAACGCGCACATGTGTGCGGATCCCTGTGCGAGCTCGTATGCCGCGTGTGTTGACCGGTCTGTGTGGGTGCGTACGTATGTTTGCGGATCAGTCGGGGAAACGTATTCATTGCGCCCTCGCGCGTCGGGCGTTAGAGTATCTCAACCATTGATCTCCATAATAAAGACTGGATAGGACAGCGCGTCAAATACGCGTCCGCATGTGCGTTTTGTCAAGAGGGTAAGAAACGAACGTGTCATTTTGCTGCGCGCACACATTTGAGTGGACATTTTGACACATGTGAACGATTTTTTTCCTTCAATAGTCATCCTTTATAAAAAACATAAACATACACGAATAAAATAGGAAAATTCGAAAAGAACAATGGTCAAAGCTTATGCAGCAGTGAATTGCCCGGAGAGGGACGGAAAAGTGAGCCGTAAGAAAGGAATAACTTTTCACAAGTAAGTTGTTGGTTAGCCCAGATAGACTCATTAGTATTGCATACTGCTTAATTTTATTGATGACTGAGATTTTTAATTTTTGGACCGACCATGTATACTAGCTTTCTGTGCATGCTACTTAGTCTACAGAGAATCATGAGCTACACGCATTGTACACTTGAATTATGGAAACCTTAAAGCCCATATAAAGCATTACTTCAAACTAACCCTAAATGTATCGATAGAAGAAGAAAAAAAACCCTAATTTTGGTTGGTATCTGCTAAGATAGAGGGCGCTATATTAATTGAACGGTATGTGAAGGCCGTAAACTTGCGGGTTATCGCGCATGCGCAGATCTATGTTCGGACCTTACTAGATTTCTTCAAATCGATAACCATGGCTAAATGACCACTCGATTCAAGCTGATATATAACCGAGGCGCAACCTGTTACTTGTTAAGTTTAAGGGTCGGAGGTGAGAGCGCCACCCGTCGTGTTTGGGGTTCACGACTTAATACGTCCCCCGCCCTTTCAAAAACGAGAACGTGCCTATTATGCACAATGCTCGAAAAAAAGATATAAAACGTATATGATTTTTTGATATAGGCCCTATTATTGCTAATCTAATCATCGTTTTCCCAACCAACGTCAAACCCACTAAGTTCTGCCGTGTACCACTTTATGCTACCTCAGGGTCGCCAAAGCAGACACATAATACATGAGTATTTTCTATCACTCATACGGATCCGGAGTGGTACTGTCAGTGGTGCGTACGGCCGAATTACGGGGTGGTACGGATACGGATGTTTTGCAGTGACGTAAGTACCTGATGCAGAGGGTCGCACTAAAACTCTACCCTCATGAAGCGTTGCGCGCCGCCATTGTTCGACCGCGTATTTTGTGCACGAGCAACGCGCGGTATTATATCCAGTCTTTATTATGGAGATAAATGACCTCAACCACTTCCTCAATAGTCTCAACCAACAACGTCTTTAACCATGAAGAACTAGACTACCTTTCAATGGGAAATAATACGCTCGTCTACGTCTACTGCCACACTGCCGGAATTCCTTGTACCCGACCAATGTTTACATGCCTTCACGTGACTTATTACTGATTAATTAGTGGGTATTTTCATTTGGTGCATAACACTAACAGGGGTGAAAATAAGCAGCTATAGACTAGGTATCATAATTATTGTCCGCATTCTTCTTTGTACCTTTTTACAGCTCCATGTTTGTACATTTCCGTCGCTGCTCTGTGCCAAAATTAATTAATGAGAAGACAAAATGCCCACTTATATAAGTTAGTCACGTGATGGCACGTAAACAATTGTCGAATAACTGGTGCGGCGTCGTCTGCTTTTTAATACCCACAATGCATGCTCCAGGAGAGCCGCCCGATTGGACTTCAGTTCGCAGTTCGGCTTTCGAGGCAACTAGAAAACTACATCACTCTCAGCTCCATGCCATCATCAAAAATAATAGGCAAGTTTTGGTATCCTAGGTCTAAGCTGATTTCCTGTGCTTTGCTTAGATAATGCACGTTTAGGCCCTATTATTTTGAGTATTGCCAGCAAAGAAAATCAGTAGTCTATTCCAAATTGGGCCAAGTTCGAACACGGTCGTAAGAAACGGTTATGCAACTGAGTTTACACAACAACTATTCAAAGCAAAGAACCCACGTGTGTACGAAACCCGTGACTCCCCTAAGCTCCTCTCGTCTTGAAAACGGTCACTATAATTAACGACAAAAAGAGCTCGCTAATTTCGAGAGCAATCAGTGGTGGCTTGGGTTTTTTCTTGGTCGAGCAAATCCACATCGTAGCTAGCCATGCCCGAGGGTCCCGAACTGCACCTGTCCAGCCGCTTCGTGAACGCCGTCTGTCACGGCCGCGTCTTCAGCGGGCGCGTGCTCAAGTCGCCCGTGCACAAGAGCGACGAAGTACCCTTCGAGGCTCGGTCCTACACGATCGCGGCCTCGTCCCGGGGCAAAGAGATGCGGCTCGTCCTGACGGAGACCGAGGACGCCGAGACGAAATGCGACAAGAAGAGACCGAAGAAGAAGAAGGGGGAGGAGAAGGAGAAGGCTCCGAAGTGCGCCAGGATCCTGTTTCGTTTCGGGATGTCGGGCAAGTTCGAGTTCACGACGGTCGAGGCGGTCCACAAGCACTCCCACCTGCGGTTCTTCACGGCCGATCGACCGCCCATGGTTCTCAGTCATGTGGACGTCCGGAGGTTCGGACGGTGGGAGGTGGACGGGGACTGGTCCAAGGACAGGGGTCCCGATCCCATGTTCGATTATTCCAATTTTAGGTGAGCATCAAACTGTATTACAAATTAAAAGGAAGTGTGTATAAAATTCACCCGGTAATTTAGTCCGAGTAACTTGGACCTTTGACCCGACAAGTCACCCTTTTTTTATCATCGAAATTTAAAATTTCACAATTTGTTAAAAAAGGGTGACTTGTCGGGTCCAAGTTACTCCGACTACCGGTAATGGCATTCTTCCTTCATGATTGCAAAACAAACAAAAGTATCAAAACATATCATTATATTATAAAGAAATATTTGCTTTACAGGTCCAATGTGGTCAGGAATGTGGACAAAGTTGCCTTCGAGCGACCAATTTGTGAAGTTCTTCTCAATCAGCGGTACTTCAACGGAATCGGGAACTACTTACGGGCTGAAATTCTTTACAGGTAACGTGAACATGGTCGCCATGCCACACTGTTGCGTTGGGCCTTTCATATCTATGACAATCAGACAGATACGACTATGGCTATGCTAGCTTTGCTGGCCACTGTATGCATTCAAGCTATTGATCAATATGCTAATGTATCCACACTGTTATTCTGGGCTCCATAAGTAGTAGTAGTTTTTCTCCCTTCCCTCATTCTTCCCCTTAAATATAGACTCAGTATCCCGCCCTTTGAGAAGGCCCGCAAAGTTCTTGAAGGGCTGCCAGAAGAACCACCCGAGGTCAAGCCGAAGGTGAAAGGTCAGAAGGTCAAGGGCCATGACACCGCGGCCGACCTTCTCCACCTGTGTCACACGGTGCCGCTGGAAGTTGTCAACTTAGGTGAGATTTGGAATTTGGCAGCTAGGAGCAATTTGTGCCGTAAAGCCGTGACTGAGAAACACAATAAACTATGACAACTTTTCCGCACGCCATCAGTAGGCATCTGCCACCCCCAACATGAAGGAGTGTATATCCCAGACTCCTGCAAAGCCCAGTGGGTGCAACCTCCCAAGGAAACCCAGGGTCCACCTCAACCGCATCAGATCCGGAGTAGGTCGCACACTCGGTTTCCTGACAACAACAAAATGGTGCTGCCCCCTTACTCCAGTCGCACATCACTGATGCCTACCCTGTATACAAAGCATCCCAATGGTGCCTCTAGACTGTGTGAGCTCAACTCCCGCTTTCTAGTACAGATGTCTTAACCATAATGCGGTACCCGCCACTATACAATATTCGAATCAACCACACGACCTCGACCAGCTCGGTGGTCAAGTGGTGAAGACGTCCGTACTAGAAAGTGGGAGTCACGGGTTCGGAGCTGCCTGAAATATTTTCCTCAGACATCGGGCAAAGGACGGAGCACTCAGTGTTTTCCACGTCGAGTAAGGACCAAACCTCATTGAATTACAACCACAGTCAATTATTGTGAACCCAGCTTTGCATCTCCGGCTCAAAATAGTTCATCCACTGACTGCCTTGGTTCCCCTGCCCAACACACGCACAGGAGGAGGTGGCTATGACCCAGAAGGCAGACCTGCTGACTACTCCAAGTTCAACGCCTGGCTCCGATGCTACTACCAGCCGGACATGAGCAACCTTGTGGACCACAACAAGAGGACCATCTGGTTCAAGGGTCCGGCCGGGCCCATGGTACCAAAAGGTGAACTGACAAAGAGCAAGAACCTTTGGGTGAACCATAGAGCTCTATAAAAAAGCTAGAGTGCGCGCTCATCGCGTGACGCGTGCCGACGAGGGGACTGCGACGCCATTACCAAAGAGGGCCAAATGCATGCATCTCTATGTGGCAAACTAATCCCAATTTTTACAAAAGAAAGGAAGACAGTAAAATTTGCCAATCCCTTGAGGTATTGATGGCCTTTCCTTTCATTACTAAAAACCATTTCTATAACATTTTAGTTTCTGCATTCACAACCTTTCGGCTATACTTTTCTCCATTCATATTACGCGCGATTGCTATTGACATCCTGGTCCAACTTAAAGGGATAACACAACATTGGTCTGATCAAACATATGCATAAAATAGCACACCTGTGAAAATGTCAGCTCAATCCACCAGCCGAGTCTCGAGAAAATAGTGAAAACCACTTCATTTGTTTCGCGAAATTGCAGCATTCAACGTTTTGTTCCGAAAAATTGTTTAGATCTAAGGGTGAGACGTAAACATAAAATATTTCCGTGCGAGGTTTCTACCATAACCATCTTCAAACTGAATATTTGTTTTTCCATCTTACCAATGTTGTGTTGGGGCTCTAAGTTTCCTTTGCCATTTTTCAAAAACAATTCTAAAATTTTTATTGTGCCTTTATACTTGTCTTTGCAGATGGAAAGTCGAGAAGTCCAGTTAAGAGGAAGAAAAAAAACACAACAGCAACTGAAGAAAAACCCAAAATAAAGGTTAGTATCCAACATCTGGTAATTTTGCTTTTGTCTTCTAAAAACAGTACATCTACTACTAGGGTTATCAGGGTCTGTGTATTTTCATTTCTCAAAGCCGTTTGTAAAGTTTGAAGCAAACACTTGGCCTGGCAATGCTGTCTGCCTCTGTCTAACCTCTAGAGGGCCTGATGTTCTGAAGCCAGCAGGACTCGATTTGAGGAAGGTCCCAGGCCAAATTTCATAGAGCCACTTAAGCGTGAAGGTCTCCTATGCATGAAAAGCCTTCCTTGTGTAAACAAGATTTTGATTGCAAACCCCACTTGAATGTGATCTCAATCTCTTTTTAGTTTGTATTCTGCTCTTCCTTACCAAGTATGAAACAAAAGCAAAGTTTGGGTTGGCCAGCTGATCCTACGAATCAAGACTTTTTGCAATTCAGCAAATGTTGGCGCTTAAGCGGCCCTATGAAATTGGGCCCTGCTAGGAATGAAATGTATGGCGCTTTTTTTGACAATTCACGAACAATAGCAAAAAAAATGGGACTGGACCAAGATTTGATCCACAACAATTTTTTTTTTTTAAGATTTGCAATTAAGTCCTTCCAGCCAGTATACTTTTGTATTTCTTGAGTTCAGAAGCACCCACACTGGCAAAGACTAGTTGACTATTTGGGGGGCCACCATCTAAGGGCTGAATAGCGCAGATGGAAGAGCACTGGTACATTAGTCCAGAGGTCTCGGGTCCATGTCCCGGTCTAGTCAAAGTTTTCTTGGCCAATTTTTCAAAGAGTTTAGAAGCTGTTTACAATTTCCCAGGTCAGTTTCCCTTTCCTTTGTCTGTTTTTGAGCCAGTTAATACCTTCCAACCCTCCTGCCATTTTGCTTTTTTTAGAAAGAGAAAGTGGAAGAGACATGTGTGAAATCTCGGAGCACGAGGAAGGCACGTCAATCGGATGCCAAACCAGACCAATCCAGGAAGTCCCTGATCCAAACTGGGTCAGCGGAATCTGCCACTGCCGCGGCCGGAGCCACCGAGAAGCACAAGAAGACCCCACGGAAGCCCAATAGGAAGACCCCAGCCGCAAAGAAAGCGGGAGGTTGTGCCACAAGATCCAGGCCAAATACTAATAACGGTATGCCATCGGAACTCTCTGTTGCCTATGTAACACCAAAGAGTGAATATCACACAGCCTTACGATGAATAGTAACTTGACTTACAATGGATCCTCTTCTTGCGTTTGAGGCAAGCAGCTGTCAGAGGTGCCTCTATCTCAAGTTGTTGTCGTTTGTCCTGGGCTCAATCAGAAGAGCGAGACCAGTTACCAGGGCCCACCATCAACTAGGAGATCGACAACATGGGCCCCAGCTTACAATGGATAACCCATGATAAGTCGTGATAGGCCATTTGGTCTCTGTGTATCTCTCGTTGTCTTGAGATTGGTCGTAACCTACAATGAGTTTGCCAAAAATCGACAACAGTGTCTATTTTCATAGAGCTGCCATAGCATGGCAACCTGATTAGCATGACATTTCTTCCACTGTTAAAAAAAGGGCCAAAGTCTGTTTCATGTGATGCTTATTGCATTTGCATTAGACTGAAAAACACGTGGAAATTTGGGTGACCGCCCGATTTTCTCAAGCAAGTTTGTTCGTGCTTAAGCAAAATATTGGTGAAAAGAAACCACTTCTTTCTCCAGTCCTAGTCCCCAGAACCTGAAAGCAGTCTCCTCCCACTATATCAAGACAGATGCAGAAGTGTTTCTGACCATTGCTGACAAAAGAAATTCAAAACATATGTACACTAATTATTTATTAACATGCTGTCTTAGGAGGCAAGGGTATCTTACAGTACAATCAAATCAACCAGATTTGAATAATGAACCTAAACATAATTATTCTCTCTGTGCAACAACACCTGGGTGGGAAGAAACTTCCCAATTGTTTTCCACAAAGGCTGCATTTTAGAAAGGTACTGGCAGCATGGAAGCTTGAAGTCATCTAATGAGTTTAGATAGTTTGGTTATTAAGGTCATCAGCAGTTTGTCATGCTTCTGAAACACAAAATAAAATATGTACATGAAGTAAATACATAAAACCCTGCTCACTGACTAAAATGACCTGCAATACATACATCTCAAAAGTTAGAGGACCTGACGTTTCGATCCTTGCAGGACCTTCCTCAAAGGTCCTGCTAGGATCAAAACGTCAGGCCCTCTAACTTTTGAAACAAATCTGTGCTCGTGAAAATGTCTGTAAAAGTTATGGATAGTGAGGATGGATTGGCCTAGACTGAATCATACAATTTGTTTTGTAAGTTAATGGTTGCTGATGATAATGTGTGTTTGTTTTCCCCATGTAGGTTTGCAGAGTCCAGCACAGCGTACAAGACCAAGTAGAAAGAGATAAGGCTACCAGTAACAAGTACATTTTGAATACCTGACAGCCATGATTTACCTATAGTCATGTCAAGTCATGTCACAAGAGGGCCCACTTCTCTCTTTTCCACCATCCAGTTGCCAGCCAAAGATCCACTGAAAGTGTATTCCAAGCACCCAGTATTCAAATCCAAGATGAACTCAATCTTGTTTTAACTAATGAAGATTTTTGTATGCTTGGCAGATATTTGAGCCAAAGTGGCACGATAAAATTTGGCCGGTTTTGACTCTTAGATGAGATTTCAGGCCATTCACGGCGACTGTGGAAAGGCAAGGAAAGTTTGCACTGACACCAAATACAAGTTATCTGTTTTATCTAATAATTGTGAGGCGAACTCACGGACTCAATGCTTCAGGAACAGTATACTCTATCGACAGGAGACTAGTAAGAATCAATGCATTCACCCAAAGTTGGACAGATTGGAACAGTGCATGCCCTTCGCAAAATGTGGAGTCCCTTGATGAACCTCTTGAACCACACAAAGTCAAAGGGACATGATGTCATTGCAAACTACTCTCGCATTTTGTTTGTACTTTCCATTTGGAAATATTCAAATAGACATTTCCTGAAATGCAAAGGATTTCCTGAGCCAATGACTGGTATTCTAAGTCATGTCCTGTGCAAATCCACACACCAATAATTGTGTCATCTTTATATTTAAAACCAAACACTGTAAGAAAGTTATTACCATTAGATATACCTTACCCAAATAATAGTCTTTGAATTGGACATAGCCTGGTTTTAACAAAAAATTGAAATTACCAGTCTCAGGAATCATTTTTAAGGTACATGCAAGTTGAAGTTGTGTATCATGTACATCAATTGGTATATTTCAGTAAATATATATATTTTTAACAAGACTTCAGTACTGTACATGTATTTCGTTTTAACGTCAAATGTGGTTCAACGATGCTAACGTTTCAGCTGAGATTTGAAGGATGTTATGCTTACGCTATCCATGGAGGAAGGCATTCCTCCATGCGCTATCAAATACTGGAGTAGTAAAAAAAGACAATTTAGTAGCCCATGTCCTGAACCACTGATTCAAGTTGTAAGTGAGTCTATGCAAACCGCTATCTAGTGGCTACAGGCAATTCCAATGGGTCTGCGTGCTATTTTCCGATCGTAGCCACAACGTTCGTACTCGGTCTCTTTAAGTCAAAATTCAAACAGGCAGAATTGGCTACTGTGGTCGAGCATTCATTGATCAAGCAATAAGTATGGGGGGGGGTCATAGCCATGTTGTTCAGTTATTATTCCATGGTTTCTTCAATGTGTTTTTTGCTTACCGGTACTGCTGACTTGAATTGCAAAGAATAGAGAGCCTGGGGTTTGGATTCCAGTTGGACCTTACTCAAAGGCAGAAAGGTCCCGCTATTGTCGAAACGTCTGACCTCCCAGCATTTGGGGATATTTTTGTCATTCAGTATGGTCTGAGTGACTGGGTGATGAAATTTACAGATCCTCGCAGCATAAAGCTAAATCGAAACATAGAGCAAAATCTCTTTCCTTGCTCTATGATCGAAACAACTGAACCGATTATGAGACGCCCCCCCCAAAAAAAAAACACCCTAGGTCAGCACCGACACGTTCTCGTAGTCGTCGTCGTCTTCGGCGTCGATGGCCGTGTCGCCGGTGACTTGGTAGGCCGTGTACTCGCTCTGATCAACGGCGGACGACTTCGGCACCACCCGATGAGCCGCCCTCATGTTCAAGTAGGGACTCGGGACCGGTCGCTTGGCCGGGTAATCGTAGTGGGCCAGTGCCGGTGCGACCGTGGAGCCGGGGCTCTTCGAGTGACAAGAAGCTTTCAACGGTGTCTCCTCGTACCGCCCGGGACGGGTTTGGCTCGCCGGTGCTTCTGCCCCATCCTCCCTAGTCGTCTGCTTGCTTTCCTGATCAGGCTGTTCGATCTTGTAGATCTTGCGTCTCCCGCCTCTGTCCCGAAGACATTTCCTCAGACCGAGGCCCACTGCGACCAAGAGCAAGACAAACACCAAGGATGCCGTAATGATGACGGGGAGGTACCGGTAGACTCTCGCGCTAGCTGTGCACGCGTCCCGGGTTGCACAGGTCGTGTTGGGTTCCGAAGGTTCAGCGACTCTCAGAATGACCGATGCTGCGTCACTGGTGAGACCTGACGGGGTTCGGACCCGGCACGTCACCTCGGTCAGGTCGTCCTCCCGTCTGAGGTCCTCGATCCAGAGCAGCCTGCCCTCGTCCGCGTAGACCAGCCTGTCGGCCGATATCGGGGGGCGCACCGCCCAGTCGATCCCCGCCACCTCGGGGACGGCGGAGCCGCGGCACCGGAGCACCGCCCGACCGCCCGGTGCCTGCGCCCGCCGTGCCGGACCGGCGAGCTCCATCCGGGCGGAGGGCAGGATCCGAAGGGGCACGACCGAGCACTCCCTGGTGGCGTCCACTCCCAGGACCTCCAGGGAAGGGTAGCGCAGCGCGCAGGTGAAGTTGACGCCGTTGTCTCTCCGCTCCAGCACCCTCCGTGTCGACAGGCGCTCCCCGTCCCCCCAGACGGGACCGAGGACGGCGGCGGCGTCGTCGTCGTCGTCCCCGGCGAGCGGTTTCGCGGACCAGCTCAGCAGGGGGCCGAGAGTGGAGTCCCGATCCGTGGTGCGCCGGCACGTCAGGTTGATCGCATCGCCCACGCGGAGCGATCGGTTCGAGACGCCGGCGGCGGGCGACCGGGCGGAGAGAGCGAAGCTGCTGCTGCACTCGGGGGCGAACCCGCCCCGGCCGTGCTCCTCGTCCGGTGTGACGGTCAGCCTGGCTTCCGCCGCCGGATTGCGGACGAAGGCGAAGGGAACCCCGGTCACCCCGCAGCTGTAGGTCCCCGCGTCCGTCAGCCTGGCGTCGGTGATCTCGAGGCTGAAGTCGGAGTCCGGGTTGTCGCCGCCGCCGACGCTGTACCGCTCCTGCCGACCGGCGCCCGGGTACGGGTCCGGGAGGACCGCGTGCCAGAGGCTGACGGGCCCCGCCGTCTCGTTCCGGTACCAGTACACCGAGAGGTTGACGGGGTGCGACCCGGTGACGGAGCAGGCGAGCACCGCCGTGCCACCCTCGCGGACGACGGTGTCCCGCGGAACCCGCTCCCAGATCTGGGGTGCCGACTGGCGGAGGAGACAGCTCCAACAAGTGAGGAGGAGAAGCAGAGAGAAGATTGAGAGATGCATCTTGGTACAGATTCACGCAGTCCGGCGGGAACACTATGCAGTTATGCACTAGGCCTATATATACACGTCTGGTAAATTTTTTGAAAGCCAAACTTCCCCAATACCATACCTAACCAGAATGTGGGGGGGGGGGGTGTTCGATCGCTTTTGACTAACGCACTCCAAACACATAAAGCTCGACTTTGTTTGAGTAATAATGTTGACCATGTTCATAATTAAACCAATGTCAGTTTGAGTCGTTTTTCACAGTGTGCTGGCTCAGCTGTAGCAACGCTACTTATTAATATTAGGCCTATATTAGCGCGATAAAACAATGAATCGTCAACTTTGTCAGCCCATAGAGCAAGGACAATAGTGAGCCAGCCAGGCCTGTACAGTTTTTCTGTGAACATCAGCGATAAAGACCACGCCAGGAAACCCTTTGTTTTTGTTTTGACCGGCAGGTCATGGATACGTGAATAAATATTTCCAATTCGTCATCGGAAAGAGGGGTGTCTCGTGTCCAGGAATACACAAACATTCCCTGCCATACCCCAAGCGACAATGCCGATTCATTTCCACAAAGTAAACGTTGGCCGCGGAAGCAGAGTGAAACGACCCGGTTCGTGGGATGTGACGTCAGTCGAGTAAGGTTTACCAGAGGAGAAAGCTGATGTTGTCAGCAGCAAGTTACAACACAAATCCATCCATTTCAAAGTAAGGTATAGGGTCAATGGGGTGCACCTCCGTAGATAAGCGCATAAATCAAAGGTCACGAGCATGGTGTGGTCGGTGCATGGTGTGGTCGGTGCATTTCCTCGCTTGCCAGCTTCTGGTTCGTGAGTTGGATTCGAACCACCAACCTTGGTCACTGCAGGCGAACGCTTCGCCGTTGGAGCACGACACCTCCCCAATTCCTTTTTTGTTTGAAAGTCGTCCAACACAAGGCCCCAAAAGGCCACTCAATGTGAATAAATCTTAACTACTACCGGTAAGTACTAATATAATGTGTGACCCGGCACAGCATAATTAAGAATAACCCCAACTTTTGAGTTTTTGAGATTTTCTAATGATGTGAAAGAATATACCATTAGCTTTCAAATGATATCAAAATTATTTCCATGTAAATAGTACAAAGGGGACTTCGCTCGTTCATTTGGTACCAAACACAATATAGCAGCACCATTCTAACTCCTCGAAAGCGGCCATTCAAAAAGGCAGGAACTTTACATTTTCATGAAAACAGTACACAAACACTCCCCAGAAATCCTCGTTTTTCAACATTTAGAGACGCATATCGGAAAAATCCTTTGAATATAATATCCTCCAATACATTAACTTTCCGAAAATAAAAAATAGATAAAAAAATATTTTTGTTATCGAATTGAGAAGATACTTTGACTTTAGGCGTTGTTTACTCAAAAAGTGTTTTGGTGAGATATTCCTCATGTCGTTGTGCCTTGTCACATATTTTCTCCTAATCTCTTTCACTTCCCGCTTCTCGATCCTTTCCCTCCTGTTTTCCCTTCCCTTTGATCTCACCTGGTCTATCTATACAAGGTTTTCTTCTTTACCCATCGGATGCCACCCGTGTCTTACATCCCTTCTCTCCCTTCCAATCAGCTTTTATCTTTGTCATTATGTCTCTGAGAAAGGTATGGCTGAAGGGAGCGAAACATCAGGCCCTGAATCATTATTTTTGGAGATATCCCAACACCCAAAGAATTTCATAGCACTCACTATACGGTTCGCAGATAATAATGCTTTATACATCTAATCTGTACAAGACCCCCCAAAAAATCAGCCTCAGCAACCCCCGAAAAAAACCTACAACCCGAAACTTGTGTTCTTCAAAACGAAAATGCAGCCCAAGTCATAACCGTGGTTTGAAAAGAAAAAAAAGACCTCGCAACTCAGCCTGCCTGATGATGTAATTCTGGCCCAAGGTAAAATCGAAAGCGCGCCCTCAACGACAACTGTCGTTGAGTGCATTATTCCGTTGTCATGCATGTCGTACACCGGCATGTACAGATATACATGTACATGTACTGTACATGTATTGTACATGTACATGCGCCTGTACATGTACGCGGTGTACATGTACATGCGCATGTACATGTACATGTACAATTGTACATGCGCATGTACATGTACAGATAGACATTTACTGTACATGCGCATGTACATGTACAGATAGACATTTACTGTACATGTACTGTACATGTACATGCACATGTACATGTACATGTACTGTACATGTGCATGTACTGTACACCCATTGATCTCCATAATAAAGACTTTATTATGGAGATCAATGTGTACACATACACGTATGTACATGTACATGTACATGTACTGTACACCATACACGTATGTACATGTACATGTACTGTACATGGACATGTACACCCGGCTGTACACGCACAGTACACGTACCGTACATATATACATGTACCAGCCATGCAAAGTTCGATTGCAAAAGGTACCCCATAATTACATCATTTGGAGGGGAGGGGGGCAAAAGAGCAAGAACGAGAGATTTCGGGAGTTTTTAATTATTTTTCGTTTGTTTCCTGTGTCAGCTAATTATTCCTGTTGATGTTTTTCTAATTTCCGCTTTGTATGCCTATTATTAACATCTGAATTCGTCAAAAGAGAATATCAAAAGAGATGATACACATGGTGTCACGGTCACCGCAAACCAATTAATAATCATTGTTTCCACCATGCAAACCTTCAAGTCTTATCTAAATTCGTGTTTAGATGCATTTTTTCGTGATTTCATTCAACAATGAAATCCTTTGAAATAAAGCACTTTTCTAAAACTGAAACAAATTCTTTCATCATCTTCATCGCCGGCTATTTTTTACAGTCGTGGCAATTAAACAAATGTCAAAGAAAACTTTGACTGGTATATAGGACCCGGCGAGACCTCTGGATTAACGTACCAGCGCTCTCCCATCCGAGGTAAAGTCCAGCCCTTATAAAGGCACAACATTGGTAAGATCGCAGAAACAGAAATGTTCACAGATTTACATGAAACTTATACAGTTTGAAGATGGTTATAGTAGAAACCTCGCACTGAAATATTTCTGCCTAAAATGTTGTATTTTGGGAGAAAAGAGTAAACCGAGATCTAAACTATTTTTTTAATCATGTTGAGGAATTTTTGGAGATATATATAGGGTGCATCGTTGAATATTATTTAAACTTTTATATCTAATTTTCTTTCTAAACATTTTCTTTTCTTTTTATTTTTTCAGAAGGGGCTGTTCTGTACTACACATGTCCTTTTCCTTCCTCCATGGTTCAAGCCAAATTGAAAATTCCAGCAATAAATGAATGAGTAAAGAAAGTGATATACAAAATGTTGCAAACTGCTTACGGACTAAAATTACCAAAATGCAAATCTCAAAATTTAGTTAGTCCTGACGTTTCAATCCTAGCAGGACCTTTCTCAAAGGCAGAGTGACTTTGAGAAAGGTCCTGCTAGGGTCAATAGATAAAAAAATAATGCTAAATAAACAAAATGATTAGGTTTTATAGAAGAATAAAGTCTAGAAAATAACACTTCATAAGAAATTAAAAAAATAGTCATGTTATTGAACCAACTTACTCCCTAAATACTCTTCTAAAGTGATGCCACTACACAGAATACGCATAGACCAAGGGTTCCCCCAGACTAAATAGAACACACGCCTAAAATAATTTGGAATACTTTTCCCCAATTTTCGATGTACATCCTCTTCAAAATAATACTCCTTCCTAAAAACTAGTATACGTACACCTAATGTGTTCTTTATCTTATGCAAAATGTTGACTATATTTATTAGAATTGCTCCGTTGTAATTATTATCATTTCCAAATTAAATGGGGCGTGTATCCCCGGGTCACCATGACGTCATCCCCGGAAGTATGGCCGCGCAAATTTTTTCAGTAAAGGTCACGTGACCACGGCTTTGTGAACTCTTCGAAGCAGGTAAACCGCCGCGGCAATTTGTTGCCGATCTTTTCCCACTTTTTCCCCCAGCCCCGACCGCCCCGGCGGTGCCCCGTCCCTCGATCGGGTCCCTCCGGCGCCCGGCGGCGGGTTTCCGGACCGATCGCCGGCGCTGCCGGCCCCGAAAAAGGGGCCCAGAAAAATGGGGTTTTCGAAGCATGGCGTCGGTGATCGATGCGCCATGCAGCATTGCACCCCGCACGAATTAGCGACTGCGTGCATGGCTAGCTCGTCATGTGCGTGAGGCCTATGTACGATACGAGCCCCCATGACTTCACTATGTGTTATTGTTCAGTTGGTTGGCAGGCTGCAAAGCATGCGTCATTGTATATGGCGTTCCACGCACCCAAACGTGCTGCTTCGCCATGTCAGATCGCACCCCGAAAAAAAAAAATCATTCCCGACATATTTCAATTTCTGGGTGTGCAGTCACTCATCGACGCCTAAAATATACCCCGGCCATGTCCCCACTAACCTCCCTTAACATCCCTCGATTGTGAATGAATGTGGTGTTGTAATTTTATTGTGATCGTCTCTGAGCTGTGAATTATCGAACCAAATATTTAGGGAATTTTCTCTTCCCCCTCGTGCGTTGTTAATTCGTTTCTTCTTCTTTTTGTGCATGTTTTTTCTTTCCTGTTTGCTGTTCCGCCTCGTGCTTGTTAATTGATTGGAATGTGTGCATAGTTTGCCTCGTGTATTTTTGTAGCAATGAGTGGGGTATTTTGTATGTTTTCCCCCCCACACAGAAAGTGCTAAATTTCCATGAGTTTTCTCTCATAATATTTGTCATGAGAAACCATCTGGTCATTTTCTGTGTGGTCCTAAATTAAACATGAGATTTCTAAATTCTGTGTTTTACGATCAGCAATTGTTGCATCATGGAGGGCTGCACGAAAACAGTAAATGCAAACAGATGTAAATAAGTTGTGCATAACTGTGCCATTTTTTATTCCTTAATTCATGCTTCAAAATGCAATCAGAATATATCTGTGGGTTTAAAGCCCCTATACAACATTGGTCGAGGTCAAAGAATAGCATCCATACATTGTCTGATCCAACATAATGCATGAAATAGCACCCCTGTGGAAATTTCAGCTCAATCCGCCAACCGAGCCTCGAGAAAATTGTGAAAACCGCTTCATTTGTTTTGCGAAAATGCAGCATTCAACGCTGTACTGTTCCGAAAAATAGTTTAGATCTCGGTGAGACAAACGATTTCTTTTACTCTTTTCTCCCAAAATACAACATTTTAAGCAGAAATGTTTCAGTTAGAGGTTAAAAGTATATCTATCTTCAAACTGTATAAGTTTCATGTAAATCTGTGAACATTTCTGGGTTTTCTTCGATCTTACCAATGTTGTATAGGGGCTTTAAAAGGAACCGGGAAAGGGAATATCACTTCGGTTTTGTTTGCTTTTTTCTTTGGCTATACGGCTTTACATTGTCAAAGAAATTTGAGGGTTGCATCAATGCATGTTTCAGTTTGCATGTTGGTCAGCAAGCAATTGGCAACATTTTGGTATTTTGAGAAGAGGAATAGTCAGATGTTGCAAAATAATTACACCTAGACCAGCGTCCAGTTTCATGAAATCCGTTACGACATATTTCTTGGCAACAAAACCATTTTCGGGCGTGCCTCATGAAACACGGCATTTTGTGCTCACCCCATCAGCATTAAACTCCTTAGAAATGCAAACCAAAAACCCATGTCTTTTTTAACCATGACCTAGGATTACCGTATGCAAACATATTTCCACTACACTCTAGTCTCTACAGTAACTTTAGTAAGCAATGTTGTTGTTTTTCTGCTAGTGCATGTTACTTGTAAGCTCAGGAGGATTTGGCTTTTTGTGACGCATAAGGAACTTTCTCACTATAGCAAAGAACAAGGGTCACTTCATTATTGGCGACAATCGTCTAGCACCTCTGCCTTTCACACTACACTACATGTACACGCGTTAGTTACCGACTACACTTCACGCTGTCTGCGCATGTGGGGTGCCCTGCTTAAAACAGAGGTCACACGTTTAT
Organism: Luidia sarsii; assembly: GCA_949987565.1. Lineage (NCBI taxonomy): Eukaryota > Metazoa > Echinodermata > Asteroidea > Paxillosida > Luidiidae > Luidia > Luidia sarsii. The sequence continues at coordinate 18,795,942 of OX465108.1, read as the reverse complement.
TTTTGCACACTTCGTTTCTCACTACGCGTCCGTGTGATTTTCGATGCGATTTTTTGGAGGAGGTCTGGATCTCGGTATTTCGTAACACAGGACCCTCGTTTTTGCTTGACATGGATTACTTTCTCAGTATTCTCACTGCTCAGATTTTGATTCGATGTTTTTCGTCGCACAGGACCCACGTTGTTTAGCTGTAGTGAGAAACAGTCTTTAGTTTAACACCACTCAGTGCTTTGCTTAATTGAAACTGCCTACTTTGGGAGAAGGGACTGTCCGCAACGCCATACAAGTTAATACTCTAGACCTGTGCATTTCCACTAGAAAAGTCATTGAAAAGTTGATCGCGGTTAAAAAATCAGATTTTGCGGACCGATCTGCGCGTGCCTGAAATGTGACCTAACCAAAGGCACTTTCTGGATAGCGTGCGCTTGGTTTGCTGACTTTGCTCGTACCGTGCTCGTACGATGTACGAACCGCACAGCGGAGATAAACAGCTGGTTGTGGGGATGCTGGACATTAATCTGCGCGCACTGAACTATGGGATATAATTTATAAATTTTCTCTTTTCTACAGTTTAAACGCGCAGCGCCTGGCAAACATTCGCAATGTTTCCGAAAAATCACACGAAGAACCGCGATTCTTTTCCAGACTCTGAAAGAATCAACTGCAAACTTGGAATCCAACTCACGATTCCATCTTTTTGAGGAACCGATTCCCCGAAGAGAATCAATTCGATTCCCATGGAGTCGATTCCACAAAGCTTGGAACGAGTCTGAAAATGGACCAGCTTCCTGTCCGGACCGCTTCCCATGAAAAAACGAAGCGACTTTGAACGACCAATTCAAAGACCTCAAACAAAACCAGCAGACAAGCTGCCGCTTACGAGTATGTGGGTGGTGGTGATCTGTTTTGAATGTTTCGTGATGGCTACTGTAAAGATTTCATGATGTAAGATTTCATGATGCAGCTTATTGAGAATCCCTCCACATGTAAGCTCCTGGAATGCACGTAGAAATGCAGTGCTTGGACCCCATTGCCATGTGTTCACAGACACCGAATGTGCTGTCGACTAACTGCCGGACCTGATTACACCAGTATAAGCATGGCCCGGGGCTCAGACTTCGCGTACTCATTTTCCGAGACCATGAGCACCGAAACAGACATGAATTGTTGACGTCATACCAAGCTTATCTTCAAAGCTGTCACACCAAATAAACTTCATAACACTTGTTCTTGAATCAAGATCATGCGTAACAGCGTAATCAAGGGCCACCAGAACTACTGTAACATTATCATCGAGGCTCCGACATAAATGATTTGCATGGGAATTGAAAAGGTACTTTGATGTTAGTCCTGTGTTTCTGCATTAATGTCAGTCAATTAAGCTGAAAATTCATGTGAGCCTCGTAAGCGGTACAGGTGACTAATACAGCATTTAAAGGGAAGCTTCCTCAGAGCTACCATATGCAGATTTCTGTAATGCGTGTACAATTTCCAGGTCGGGGGAAAAAAAAGAATGAATTTGAAGACCTTTTTCCTTGTCACAACCAGTCTGTCGATTATACCGTACATTCGAGGACTTGTTTAACAAACTTGAGTCACCACTGTACACGTGACCACTATGGTGACCACTATTTAACATATAAAAAATAATCAAATTGGATACGATTTCCGAGTTGGAATCAGAATCAGTTTAAAAAAAATGCTGTTTTCGCCCAACACTAGCAGTAGCATTCAGTGCTATACAGATGGAGTTCCATCGCATGACCTTGACCAGCTTGGTAGATAAACGGTTCAGATGTCTATACTGGGAAGCAAGAGTTGCTGGTTAGAGCCCGGTAGAGCCAACTGTGGCACAGCACTCAGCACTCAGTGTCTATCACGTTGAGTAGGGCAAACTTCAATGAATTCTCCCCGACACCAACGTCATATTATCTATGATTGTATTTCATATATTGTTTTCTTTCATTACATGTAAAATGGTTACATTAATTCTTGTTAAGGGGATCCCCACTCGACAAGTTCCGCTTCTTGGAAATCCCCTTCCACCATCTCAAATTATAAAGAATGTGCCCAAAGTCAGGCAAAGTGTATAGATATACAGTTGTGTATATTCTGTAAAATATGCTTGAATATTAAGAAATCTAAAACTACACATGTACATGTATGTATTTATGCCCTGCCACTTAATGAAGTGAGATGTGGTAAAAATTAATAAACAATGAATGAATGAATGAATGAATGAATGAATGAATGAATGAATGAATGAATGATACCTGTTTTTTGTTTGAAAGCAGGCAATCGCGCAGACCGCTGAGCATGAAGGGTTAACTATGCCTTTAGTTCGAGCCAAAACCTCATTGTATTTGCCCCAATGTAAATAACAAGGCAATTGGCAAAGCACTGAGCACTCAGTGCAATCTATACATCCGGTAAGGAAAACACTCATTGCAATACAATTTCACCCCTTGCAAATCACAAAACATTTCTAGCAAAGCACTGAGCATTCAACTACTGTACATGTCGGGTAGGTCAAATCCTTATTGAATTTGTGTGTGTGTGGTTTTTTTTCTCTTTCCTACTCACAGACTAAGCTACCTGTACATACATTCTTTTGTATATACTGTATATGATGTCCTCGATGGGATCAACTCGGGGAAACACACGCAGCGGAGGCCGGGATAAACCCGCCTCCAAATCCTCCTCACAGACATCAAGCAAGTCAGGAGCCGGGGAAACACCAGTTGGCAAGAAAGTGAGTTGAATGAGATTTGAAGGTCTTTTCATGGCGGGAGTGGCAGAAGTTATCGGTTTGCGATGACACCATGTAAAATTCTCTCTATTTGTGAGTATGTGTGGTTCTAAAAAGAAAAACCGGAAGAACTCGACGTTTCAAACAGTATACGGTACTCTTTTCGTCTTCAGGAGACTCGACATTTCAAACAGTATACTCTGTTCGTCTTCAGGAGACTGAAGACGAACAGAGTATACTTTTTGAAATTTCAAGTTCCACCGGTTCTTTTCAGAACCTTCAGGAGACTGAAGACAAACAGAGAATACTGTTCGAAACGTCGAGTTCCTCCGGTTCTTTTCAGAACCACACATACTCACAAAAGAGAGAATTTTACATGGTGTCACCGCAAAGAAAGTGAGTTATTTTTCTGCATTTCTTTTTTGACCAAAACAAAATGGCTGACTGTTTGGGGTTGAAATTTACATTTATTGAATGAATGGTGGAATTGTCTGGGGCCAGTCGGAAGGCCCAAAATGATGCATTCGACTTTTGACAAGGATGCCTACGACTATTGACACCCGTACCCCAGACTTTTGATTCCTGGAACCATAGAGTTAGACACACCGATGCGTCGGACTTTGGCTGCAGATGTCTCACACCTTTGATACTGATACTTTAGACCTTGAGGCATGAGCATGGATGTCTCAAATTATTGTCACTGGTGTAGTACCTCAGACTACTGGCACCTCAAAGCATTTCTGATTATCAACAATGATTGTTTGGCCTCTTTACACAGATGCCACTAACTCTTGACACCAACATCTCAGACTATTTAGAGTTTTAATACTGATGCCTCAGACTTTTGAGTTTTGAAGAAGCGTCAAATTATCAACTCTGATATGCTAGTCAATTCATGTTGATAACTCGGACTTTAGACAGCTACCTCAGATTGTTGACACTGACACTGCCGACTATTGGTGACAATTAACACTGCTGCCTGACACTACTGTGTACATGCTTTTACACCGATACCCGTCGTCACTGATGTTAGAAATGACAACACCAACGGCTATGTTCAGACAGCGTGTTATTTGATAACCAAAATTTAGTGAGCCTGATGCTTCGATCCTAGCAGGACCTTTCTCAAAGGAAGAGTGACCCTTCAGAGTGACTCTGCCTTTGAGAAAGGTCCTGCTAGGATCTAAACGTCAGGCCCACTAAATTTTGAGATTTGCATTTTGGTAATTTTAGTCAGTAAGCAGTTTGCAACACTTTTAGGTAAAAACCAATCGAGTTAAAATGCCTTCTTACCACGGGGGGAAAGTCTTCAATTTAAAACTCTGTTCATTCATACAGTGTCCTACAGCAAGCAGTTAAAACCGGTTTGGTTTTAGTTTCGGTTTTAAAAGGTGACCTCGCTCTGCCCCACATCCAGTGCGGACTTCCTCCTACGGATAAAGTGTGCGCTACACACACACACACATATCATTATTACCTGTTACGCAAGCTGTGCAGTCAGGCAGGTCAACATCGCTGCCTTAAACCAGATGTTGAAAGACGATTGTTTCCAAACTGTTTTAGCGGCTAAAACGGATCAGTTTTAGCGGTAAACCCTCCTCTCAAGTAGTTTAAAATGTGCGTTTTAGCAGCGAATTAAACCGGATCGGTTTCAAATTTAAAACGGTCGGAGCATTCAGACACACGTTTTTAAAACGGATTGGGTTAAAATTGTAGTTTTAGCTAATTTAAAATGCTGTCTGAATGTACCCAATGTGCCTGACCACTCACATAAACCCCTTGTTGGCGTTACCTTCCTCAGACTATTACCGATACTAATGATTTCTCTTACACTGGTCCTTAAATCTGTATATGCATGATGCTGCCGGATTTTTGTTTAAACAACTAACGATGGACAAATGAAGAAATATTGTCTTCAATTTTTCTGTCTTCAGGCTACACCGGACCAAATACGTCTTGCTCAGATGATTTCCGACAGTTCCACCAACACTAAAGTTGACGAAAAACTGATGGAAAAAATCAAACAGGTACAGGCTGCAAAGAAGAAAAGATTTGACTCGCAAACTCTGCCTACTTAAGGGCAGTTTGGAAAGTCATCACAAGGTGTAACTTGAGATTCGATTTGAAAATTTGGCAAGGAAAACTTTGACTGGGCCGGGACACTCTTTGTTTGTTTGACTTGAGATTCAACTTTCTAATTTACCGTCAGTTTCACAATCCTTCTTGAACAAGTTTGTTGACTTTCTTCAAAAATTCAGAGAAATTAGGCATTTCAATCAGGAACTTACTCTACTGTTTGTATCCAAGCAAGACATTTCTTAAACTCATTCTACCTGTGAGCAAGGTCCTGCTAGCATCAAAATGTAAGGCCAGGGCTAAGGGGTCTAAATGTTTCAGATATTCACATTTTCAAATTCATTTAAAAAGGTCGGTGAACAGTTTGCAACATTTTGGCTGTACTGTATTTCTTTTTTTGTGCGTCTTGGCACCAGGTGTATGATGTAACCCACAAGAGTGAAGATGAGATCATGGTGGCTCTTTATGATTGTCAGGACGACACAGAAAAGGCCATCAACCTTCTCCTCGAAAGAGTAGATGGTGATCAGGTAAGCCTTCTTTAAGGCATTTCTATATTCATATCTTCAGTGCCGACAGCATTTTGATGCCCTCAAAGCTTAGCACCACCCTGTATTCTTTGTTACTTCAACAATGGAATCCACAGTCAGGAGTTCATCCCCCAAGTCCCTTCAACAGGCTACACCTCACTTAATGTCTCACGCTACACCTCGCTTAATATCTCACGCAAAACCTCAAACTATATCTCACTCAACATCGCACTCCAACACCTCACTCAAACACCTCACTCAACCGTCAATACTTTATTTCCCATTTAATGAATTTAAAAAAGACATTTACACACAGATTAATTAATAGATTAATTTTACAAGATGATTAAGTGGCGGAGGTTTCCAAAAAGCAGAGCTTGTCGAGTGGAGACCCCCATGACTTGTGATTTAAGTTGAATGATTATGATATATACGACACACAAGTTGATTTCATTAAGTTACATTGATTGATTTATTTATTTTACACTTGTGGCCAAAGGCCAAATTGCGGTAAAATGTACTGTAAGTAAAACAATATCATAACTACAATAGGGATGAATACACAATTATAAAAAAAACGTCAATAGAAAAAAAATTACGTCAATTAATAGACAATACATGTACACAAACCAACAAAAACTATGACAAAAACAAGAAACCAGGAACGTACTGGACACAAAAAAAATAATAAAAAAAAATCCCACTTAATGGTCTTAATTCCCCCGCGCCTCTACACCGTCCGGCAGGGAGAGTGGGAGACAATCAGCAGTAAGAAGAAGGTCAAGAGCACGGGCCCCGCCTCCAGGGGAAGCGGCGGCGGCGGTGGCAGCAGCGCCTCAGAGACCACAGCCAACAGCAAAGAGGGTCGGGGTGGCGACAAGGAGGGCGGCAGCGGCCGGGAGAGGGGCGGGCGAGAGAAGGAGCCCCGTGACCGGGACGCCAAGGAGCGGGACGGCAACTACCGCGGGCGCGGCCGAGGCGGAAGGGCCCAGCTTCCCCCCAGGATGACCAAAGGTCAGTCAGTCGGCCAGCCGTGGACGGCCAGGTGTTTCTGACATGAGCTTTGGTCCAGTGCTCAAATGACGGGCTCAACTTGTGTACTAAAAACTAGAGCTAGACCTAGAGCTTACCTAAGCATTTCACTACAGTGGAACGTCGCTATAACGAACGCCGATATACCGAACATTCGGCTTTAACGAATATGGACGGTCCTGCTAGGATCGAAACGTCAGGCCCTCTAACTTTTGAGATGTATGTATTGCAAGTCATTTTAGTCGGTGAGCTGTTTGCTATAGTTTTTTGTATTTACTTTGTAGAAGAAATTTGGACTAATTTCGCTATACCGAGCATTCGGCTATAACGAACATGCCCTTTGGCTCCCGATTTTTGTGTACAAAATATGCGGCCGCAACTGCTATAATAAACGACTGCTATACTGGACAATTTTCTTGGATCCTAGGATGTTTGTTATAGCGACGTTCCATTGTATTTTGTATTTTGTTTTTCGTTTTTCTTTTGAAAATTGGTACCAGGGGTCAATTTCTTCAAACCCATTGTAACTTACAGTCAATCGCAAGGCGACGAGTGATGCACAGAAACCATACGAACTATCGGAACTTGTGATGAGATATGATGCATCGTAAGGCTTTGTGAAATCCACCTCAGGCTTTTTCCCAAATCCTAGCAGAACCTTTCTGCCTTGAGGTAGGCCCTGCCACTGCTAGTGTGAAACAACAGACCCTCGCATTTTTTTTTGGGGGGGGGGGAATTTTAGTTTTGGTCTTCATGTCGGTCAACAGTGTGTATCATTTTTGTGATACTTTTACCTTTTTTTCGCGTCAGGTCGGGGACGGGATGCGGATTCATCCAGCCGGGACAGGGACAGGAGCGAGTCGAACAACAAGTGGGAAGGTGGAGAGACGGGCAGAGGACGCGGTCGCAAGGGACACGGTAAGCAGCCTTGGGTTTGGGTAGGGATATAAGACTTCCGGAAATTTCTGTATTTCCGGAAATGGCGTGATATTTTTTATTTTTTATTTTTTTCAAACAGGTATCTCAAACTGCTTGTTTTTATCTGTTGAAACCCTTAAAAACTGAAGGGCACCTGCACCCCTGCCGTGAATCTTTCGGCCGCGTAAGAGCTCACTCGCAGTCGCATCTCTCGGTCGCATAAGCGCTCACTCAAAGTCGCACAATTTATTGGCCTTCAGTGATTTTCAGGAAATGACTTTGTCCATCACTGACATCCCTGAAAGACATACCGGTACTTGCTGAGAATCGGACTGCCTCTTTGACAATGACTGACAAACTGTTGTTTCCATTTTGTTTGATGAAAAAGTTGTTGCTGTGAAAGTTGGTGCGCTTTCCTCAGATCGTCATCTTTTAGAAATTGTAGCAGCACGTCGTATTTGTTTGTGGTGGTCTGTATTTTGCTCTTTTCCGTTCTCTTTTAGATCAAGCAAATGGTCCCTCTCGTCGTGGCAGAGGTTCCAGGGCTTACACGAATGCCAAATTTGGGTAAGTTGCGTGATCGCCGTTCTCTCTTTGCAGTTTCCCAAGTGGTGGACTGGTCCATGTTGTCATATCGCTATCGTAAAGGTGGCCTCAGGCGTGCATTTGGGATTGTAAAAGGGAGGGTACACCAATGTGCCCAAGTTCCAGACATTCCAAATTTGACAAAATTACCTACTCATCAGGAAGTTTGTAATGGTATCAGACATTCCATGACATTTCAGTGCCCGAAAATCTTCTGTTTTTTAGAACAAGAGGAAATTATAAATGCCACAGAGTACACTCTACCCAAAATGTTAGGTTAGTGGCTCTTCTCCGAGCCATAACAAATCTCGAAACAGATACTGCAAACATTCTACAACCTTCCATATCTTAGGATTTCCAAATAATTAATCATATGCTTCTGACTGGTGCTCCCACCCCCAGCAAAGGTAGTTGACTATTTGGGAAGACCTGCCATTGGATAGCTGGGGTGGTTAGAGTGCGCATACAGTGAACCAGGGAATCTCCGGTTAAAGTCCCGGTTCAGCGAAATTTGTGAAGCCCCCCACAAAAGGGCTGGATGGCCGAGGTGGTTAGAGCGCCGGTTGGTTCAATTAGGGGTGTCGAGTTCGATTCCCTGAACAGTCAAGTTTTTCCTTTTGCTGTTCTTTTCATGGAGATTTAAGACCCAATGTTTGGCTGGGTTTGTTTTTCTTTTTGGTGACCGGCATTGGGTTATTCTTCTTCTTTCTTCAGGACCTTTGAGCAGACAGACGCGTTCAAGCCTGGTGATAATGTCTGGACCAATCCGCCGGACACCACCACCAATGACAACAGTAAGTCACAGCTTTGCATGACTCTCTACATCTGAATTAAGCCTCCGTTCACAAAAGGCATTTAAAGGTGTAAGCAGTTTTTTGCGACCTAACACAGTATGCAGGGCTGTACAATTTCCTGAAATTTCCGGATATCCGGAATTTTTTTATTTATTGTTATTTTTTAATTTTTTTTAATGTCAAACAGGTATCTCATACTGCTCATTTTTATCTGTTAAAACCCTAAAAACTGAAGGGCGCCTGCACCCCTGCTGTGAATCTCTCGGTCGTGTAAGTGTTCACTCGCAGTCGCATCTCTCGGTCGCATAAACACTGACTCGCACTGGCACAATTTATTGGCCTTCAGTGATTTTCAGGAAATGACTTACGTCCCTGAGTATGGGCCAAATATTGGGCAGACCAGTTGTAAGTTCAGGGCTCTGACAGCCAGTTGACGGAAACGGTACAGGTCAGAGCCTACCCCATGTTGTTGTTTTGCTTTTGTTTGTATTGCTTTTCATCTGGTTCAACTGAGCCAGTATATCTAACCAATAATTGCAGTGGGTGATTTTACCGTTTCAGCCTGGGATGGCAACGCAGCGACCAGTGACAACTGGATGGCAGACGACTGGAGTGGCGATGTAAGATCCCCCTTTTAAAAAAAAGAAATAAATAATTCCCATATTCTAACACATAGTCTCTCACCTCTCCCAGCTCCACAAGTTAACCCTGGGTTGTTCCATAGGGCATTTGTGAGCCGGCACAGCGACATGAGGAATATCCAACCAAAACACTTCTCGAGTAAACAACGCCTGAAGTCAAAGTATCTTCTCAATTCGATTAAAAATAAATTTCTGGTTTTTTGTATTTTTGGAAAATTAATGTATTGGAGGAAGTTATGTCTAAATGATTTTCCCAAATGTTGAAAAAACAAGGATTTCGGGGAGTGTTTGTGTATTGTTTTCATGAAAATGTAAAGTTCCTGCCTTTTTGAATGAGGAGTTAGTATAGTGCTGCTACATTGTGTCTGGTACCAAATGAACGAGCGAAGTCCCCTTGTACTATTTACAACACAGTTCACACGGAAATAAATTTGATATCATTTGAAAGCTAATGGTATACTCTTTCACATAATTAGAAAATCTCAAATTCTCAAAAGTGGGGGTTATTCCTCATTATGCTGTGCCGGGTCACATTTCCTCTTTTTCTCTCTGCCTGTTATCAAGCCTCCTAGGTTTTTAGTCCCAGGATTTATTTTGTTTTATTTAAAAATGAAGAAATGGGGTTGTGATCCCTTTTGATGCACAGCCAGCTGTTAATGGTCTAACTGCTTCTAACTGTCACACCCATCCCCATGTGGTTGCTTCCTGTCCACAGCTGGCGGAGAGTAAGGTGTTTACGCCGAGCTCCAACCCGGCGCCCACCAATGCCGTCAATTCGGCGGAGCCGGCCCCGGCCACGGAGCCCACGGCCCTGACCACGGACCCCGCCCTGCCCGCCTCCCTGCCCGCCACCATGTCATCCATGCCAGCTAGCATGACATCCGCTGGACAGCAGCAGCAGCAGCAACAACAACCCCAGCCACAGCAACAACAACAGCAGCAGCAACAGCAACCGCCGCAACCACCGCAGCAGCAGTCATCCATGCAGGCTGGCAGCTTGCAGCAGCCTGGTGTTCTGCCGCCCATGCAGCAAAGGCAAGCTATTGTCTTCATGTCACGTAACAACGCCGCCTTCCACACGGAGATATTAAAATGTGGAATGACCTGGACTGGACCCAGGCTGTGAACCCGAACCCGATTCAAATTATGATTTCAAACAAAATAATAGGCTATTTGGTTTGAATTCAAATCCGTTTTAAGTCATAAGAAAACTGTCTGGGCAATTGTGGAAAAAAAGGGGAAAAATGTTTGACTCAATCCGAGAACTCTGGTTTTTCGTACCAGCGCTCTTAACATCAGAGCTATCCAGCCTTTAGATGGTGGCCTTCTCAACTAGTCAACTAGTCTTTGCCGGGATTGGGCTGCCACTCAGATGCATGTAATGTCATTAATCTCCAGGGTTCAAGCCCCCAAATTGCTGAAAATCGGGTTGTTTTTTCAAATAAGGACAAATTAAAACCCTAGGTGGGATTGTAGGATGGTTCATAACAGCACTGTACAACTACATGTAGTTGCAACTGCAGTTGTTTATTCAACACAAGTTCAGTTACCATAGCTTGTTTTTGCACAATCGGTCCTTGTACAGCAATTTTAGCTGGACGCTTCTCAAAAGCAAATCCCTCCTTTGCAAAGGGTCCTTCTAGGATTGAAACGTAGGGCTCTCTGGAATTAACAAATGCATTCGTCTGTCATTTTAGTTAGTGATGAGTTGGCAACATTTTGGGGTTACTTTAAAATCTTCAAAAAAAATTGAAGGCTATATAAATTGACGCAAAAATGCTGAAGAAAAACCACACCCTGACATTGTAATCCTAGCAGGACTTTCCTCAAAGGCAGAATGAACCAAAGCAGACGGGTTATTCTGGCTTTTGGAAACGCGCTGAATTGTTGGCATCACCTTAAAGCCCCTGCACAACATTTGTAAGATCGAAAAACAGAAATGTTCACAGATTTACATGAAACTTATACAGTTTGAAGATGGTTATGGTAGAAACCTCACACTGAAATTTTTCTGCCTAAAATGCCTTTTTAGTAAAATAAATAGTTTACGTCTCACCAAGATCTGAACTATTTTTCAGAACCGTACGGCGTTGAATGCTGCATTTTCGTGATTTTCTCGAGACTCGGTTGGCGGATTGAGCTGAAATTTTCACAGGTGTGCTATTTCATGCATATGTTGGATCAGACAACGTATGGATGCTATTCTTTGACCCCGACCAATGTTGTGTAGGGGCTTTTAAGGCATGCTCTTTCCCTTTCATTTATGGTTGCCATCATGTTCTCTTATTGATTCTGTGCGTCGTCCTTTGCTGTCGGCTGTGTAGGGATGTCATCAATAACTATGCCATGGAAGACTCACGGTCCAGCTCAGCGCCTGAGAACTTCACAAGGTAAAGACAACTTCCTTTTTCATCAATTAATTCCGCTCAAGCAGCCTACCATGGAGCCATGTGCACATTGTCACTGGTCCCCCTCCAAAATTCAATAAAACAGCATACAGACACTACGCTTTTTCATTGGTAACTTTCAGGGAGGCATGTGCACATTTTCAGTGGTCTCCCCCCCAAAAATAAAAATACAATAAAACATAATAAAGACATTAAACTTTTTCATTGGTAACTTTTCATTGAGATGTGCACATTTTCACTGGTCCACCTAAAATGAATTAGAACATCATAAAGACACTAAACTTTTTCATTGGTAACCTTTCATTGAGATGTGCACATTTTCACTGGTCCCCCTAAAATTAATTAGAACAGCATAAAGACACTCAACGTTTTCATTGGTAACCTTTCATTTAGACGGGCACATTTTCACTGGTCCCCTCAAAAAGTAGAATAAAACATCATAAAGACACTATGCCTTTTCATTGGTAACCTTGGTATCTTTTTCATCTACAAATTCTGCCCAAGCAGCTTACTATGGAGCCATGTGCACGTTTTCACTGGTCCCCCTCTAAAATTAAATATATTAAATAAAACAGCATAAAGACACTACGCTTTCTCATTGGTAGCCTGTCATTGAGACATGCACATTTTGACTGGTCCCCCTAAAATGGAATAAAACATAAAGACACTAACATTTCTCATTGAGGCATGTGCACATTTTCACTGGTCCCCCCTAAAAAAAATAAGACGGTATAAAGACTCTAAACTTTTTTATTGGTAACCTTTCATTGAGACATTTTCACCAGTCCCCCCCTCTCTGTTTCCTGGTAGGATTGACCTGGCTGCGCTGTTTGCCAAGCCTGCCCAGCATGCCCCCAACGTGACGGCCCAGCTCACGGCCGGCCCCTCGTCTAGCCTGGCCGACCCGCTGGCCTCGCAGCGGCCTGCCTCCTCCAGCGTCTTCAGCCAGTTTGGCGACATGAAGGCCCAACAGCCGGCCATGTCGGTCAACGACGGCAAGGTGAACTCGGTGAGTCCCTCCTGTCCGACCCCTCTGCCACCTACGATCCGTCCCCTAACTTGGAACAAACCTTGCTCCAAACCTTTGCCCCCCTTAAAAAAAACCAACCTGCCCTTCTGACGGGGCTCGAATTTCACGAAAAATGCACTAGACAACTAGGTCCAGTAACTGAAGAATCTTACTGGACCTGAATAATCTGATTGACTGAATGTTATTTTGTTCACGGTGCAAGAAAACAAAACAAGAGACAGCCGGCCAAGTGCGGTCACACCCGGCACTAGAATGAAAAATGTGTGTTCACCAAACTTGCTCCTCACCTAGGGCCGTTTTTGAAATGAAGGCTTAGGCTCGGGCTCTGGCTCGGGCTCGGGCTCGGGCTTTGTCTCCGTCTGACAAAACCCGAAAATCCAGGTTGTGTTTTTTTTTTCAGAATTTGAAGGTTTGTTGGCTTGATAGGTACAGGGTATTCCCCAAGAAACTGGGGCCAAACGCTTGTTTTTAGATGCCTGTGATATTATAACGAGTAAGAGAAATATGACCGAAGCCTAAGCCCGAGCCTAAGCCTTCATTTCGAAAACGGCCTTAAGATTCATGCCACCAAATCATTGCGTCGTTTGTATTTAAATCAGACTGTGTTCACCTCCCCCTCCCCTTCCCCCTCCCCCCGTTACCCAGATGGGAATGCCGACTGGACAGAGCGGGGTTACCAGCCAAGAGCCAGCTACCAGCCAGCACGCCCAGCAGAGGGCACAGCAGCAGACGAGCAAGCCGTCCAAGAAAAGGATGCCCCCACCCTCCACCAAGGTAACCTTTGACCCCAGTTGACATTGTTCTGACCTTGGCCCAATTTCCACGCTAGAGCCATTTGTCTTTTCATTTTCTATTTCTTTTCTATATGGACCTTTCTCAAAGGCAGAGTGACAAGGACAAAACAGATACATGTACACGAAGGAAGGGGGGGAGAGTGAATAGGACACGGATGAGAAACAGAGGACAAAGAGTGAAGCTGGTAGGGAGAGATCAAAGGGAAGGGCAAGGAGTAGGGTAGGGATTAGTGAGAGGAGGTACATGTATCTGTTTTGTCCTTGTCACTCTGCCTTTGAGAAAGGTCCTGCTAGGATCGAAACGTCAGGCCCACTAAATTTTAAGATTTACATTTTGGTAATTTTAGTCAGTAAGCAGTTTGCAACATTCTTGTATATCACCCTAAGTCTTTTCTATATGAATATATAATTCCTCAATTATTCTTACTGCAAAGTGCCATCTTTCTAAAACCAGTCATAGGATGATTCTCCCCATGTCAGGTCGGGCTCACTCGTTGAATTCCATTGAGTATTGTGATGCCACCTTGCCAATCTTCGGGGTCTCAAGTGAATTTTTCGGTGGACTTTAAATTCCTCAAAGCAGAATCTTTTTCTGCGTCATTTCGCTGACTAACCCCAGTATGGTCTGAACGGGAGCTTGTCACCTTGTATGATGATTCTGGTGCGAGTGTAGCAGTGACCATCATACCGGTCCATTCTCTGACATCATGCAACCATCCTTCAGCCAGGTTTTCCTCTCCATTCAGCTATCTACAGATCCCTTCCACAACGATCTTTTCTATGCATGGATGTCTTATGACTAAAATAAGCCAGCTTCCTACCCAGCAATAGTCCAACGTAATGTACCAACTTTCTCCAGAATCAAGCTGTTTTTGTGCTAAAGATCAGTCCTGTGTACTCCAAGTACGGCAGTAGCACTTAAAAGAGCCGATTATCTCTCTGGCCATTTACGAAATGAAGGCTTCTTCGCTCATATTTATCTTACTCGTTATGATATCACAGGCATCTAAAAACAAGCATTTGGCCCCAGATTCTTGGGGAATACCCTGTACCTATCAAACCTTCATATTTGGAAACAAACCATGACGTGGATTTTCAGGTTTTGTTCAGACAGAGACGAAGCCCGAGCCTAAGCCTTCATTTCGAAAACAGCCTACCTCTGCTTGCTGTCTTGACTGAACCGACTGTGTTGCAATCAATGTGTTGACGTTGTTTGTTGTTGGGCGTAGATTCCTCTGTCGGCGGTGGAGATGCCCGTCTCTGCCCGGGGCATCGGGGTCCTGGACGTCCAGTTTGGAGCCATGGACCTGAGCATGGAGCCCTCGGTGGACTTTGGCGTGCCCAGCATGCTGTCCGGGGTGCCGGCCAGTAGCACCTCACTCCAGGGCTCGGTGGCCATGCCGTCGTCTGGCCAACTGCCCGCCTCCATGCCCTCTTACAGGTGAGAGTCTCAGCCGCCTGTTACTCCCTGCGTCCCTCCCTGACTCCCTCCCTGCCTCCCTCCCTGCCTGCCTCCCTCACTGCCTCCCTCGCTGCCTCCCTCCCTGCCTCCCTCCCTGCCTCCCTCCCTGCCTCCCTCCCTGCCTCCCTCCCTGCCTCCCTCCCTGCCTCCCTCCCTGCCTCCCTCCCTGCCTCCCTCCCTGCCTCCCTCCCTGCCTCCCTCCCTGCCTCCCTCCCTGCCTCCCTCCCTGCCTCCCTCCCTGCCTCCCTCCCTGCCTCCCTGCCTCCCTGCCTCCCTGCCTCCCTCCCTGCCTCCCTCCCTCCCTGCCTCCCTCCCTGCCTCCCTCCCTGCCTCCCTCCCTGCCTCCCTCCCTGCCTCCCTGCCTCCCTGCCTCCCTCCCTGCCTCCCTCCCTCCCTGCCTCCCTCCCTGCCTCCCTCCCTGCCTCCCTCCCTGCCTCCCTCCCTGCCTCCCTCCCTGCCTCCCTCCCTGCCTCCCTCCCTGCCTCCCTCCCTGCCTCCCTCCCTGCCTCCCTCTCTGCCTCCCTCCCTGCCTCCCTCCCTGCCTCCCTCCCTGCCTCCCTCCCTGCCTCCCTCCCTGCCTCCCTCCCTGCCTCCCTGCCTCCCTGCCTCCCTCCCTGCCTCCCTCCCTCCCTGCCTCCCTCCCTGCCTCCCTCCCTGCCTCCCTCCCTCCCTCCCTGCCTCCCTCCCTCCCTGAATCTCGGTTGCGTAAGCGCTCACTCGCAGTCGCATCTTTCAGTTGTGCAAGCGCCCACTCGCAGTCGCACAATTGATTGGCCTTCGGTGATTTTCAGGAGATGACTTTTGTCGATCACTTACGTCCCTGCTCAATGTCATGGCTTCATTCTCACCGTCCCCCTCGTAGCATGGGTGAGTCAGCGGCCATGACAGCCTCCAGCCACCTGTCCTCCTACCCCAGCAAGGTGCAGTCAGACAGCTACCCGTCCTCCACAATGAACGCTGCCCTCCTGGCCAGCACCACCACGGCCGCCCCCGTCTCCTCCGCCCTGGATCAGCGGAGCAGCTACGGCCAAGTCGCCCCCAAACAGGTGAGCGAGAGAGACGTCTCCTTGCTGAGATGGGAAGGGGTTTTTTTGCACGGTGGGAGCACACCGTGGAAGGTTTTTTTGTGGACCGACACCGCGTAAGCTATCCCTATTGAGAGGGAGTACGGCTCGCCGGTATCCCACTGTATCGAACAGTGTGTACCCTATTAGATAACTTCCTAGGCATTAATGCTAGCTGTAGCCAAGTGGAAGGTTTGCGGTGGGAGCACACTGCGGAAGGTTTTTGTGGACCGACGCCGCGTAAGCTATCCCTTTTGAGAGGGAGTACGGCTCGGAACAGTGTGTACCCTGTTAGATAACTTCCTAGGCATTAATGCTAGCTGAAGCCAAGTGGAAGGTTTGCGGTGACACCATGTAGCACTTGTCTTTCAAGAAGGAGTGTGGCTCTGAAAAAGAGCCGGTAATTCAACGTTTCATGGACTGGTTTTCTCTGATTTAACCCTTATCTGCCTGACTGGTCACAGCGCATAAACAGTGTTCCTGCCCAGGCCCTTTTGTTTAGACAAACAAAAAAGTGCATTACACGAGAAAATTGTCAATGACAGCTTTTCAAAAAAAATAAAAATAATAATATATATATATACCAGTGGAAAAAGTACAGAATTTACTTTATTATGATGCAAGAAAATCTGAAATATCATAACGCCATCATTTTCAGAAACTGAAAATTAGATCAGGGAATTTCCTGTAGTTTGGCGTTTGTAGCTTTTCTGTGTCCTGCGGGAAATCACGTAACTCGGCAGATGTGGGTTAATATCTGCTCACTGACTTGACTGTCCCTCTCTTTCTCTCAGATGGCTCCCGAGCCAATTCCGATGCCCAATCAGAATCAAGTTGGGTTCATGAACGCCCAGAAGTCTTCACCGACACAGCAGATGGAGAGTAAGTCGCTTTCTTTCTTCCGCCAAATCTCGGACGATCTTGCAACACGGAAGGCCTTTCAGTATCACCAGACACATCCAAATTTGGTTTGCAAGGTTTCAGCCGAGTTTATTGGGCTGCATTAGACCTTGATCCGTCCCTCTGTCTGTCCCTCCATCCGTCCACCCATCCAATCGGTCCCTCAATCCATCCGTCCACCCATCCAATCAACCAGAATGCTTCCATCTGTGGCTGACATGATGCTATTCATACTTTCGTTCTACTGACTTCATCGTCTGAGGACAACTCTAAACCAATGTCTGATCAGCCAGAATATCTCCATCAAGACCAGTCTGGTCTATTCAAGTCTCCCACCAACACACACGCACTCCCATCTTCCCCTTTTCAATGTTTTTTTCTCCCCTGTATTTTTCCATCCAGGCAAGTCGGACAAGATGCAGTCTAGTACCTACACTCCCAGCATGCCGTTGCAGCTGTCCTCGCTGGGCTCGCACCCCACCAGTCTGAGCAGCACGGGTCTGTCGCAGTCTCCCAGCGGCATGCCGTCGTCCGGCCTGCACCAGCAGATGGGCATGCCCACCCACCCCAACCAGCAGCTGCGACAAGTGAGTGATCAGCCGCTGGTGCTGTCTAACAAAGACAAGAAGACACCTCTGTGCCGGCAAAGGGCATACAATGGAACGTCGCTATAACAAACATCCCGGGATCCATGACAATTGTTCATTATAGCAGTCGTTTATTATAGCAGTTGCGGCCGCATATTTTGTACACAAAAATCGGGAACCAAAGGGCATGTACGTTATAGGCGAATGCTCGGTATAGCGACGTTCCACTGTACCAGCCCCCAAGTAATTAGTCAAATATTGTGAGAAATTTGTCCAAATTTCTTCTACAAAGTAAATACAAAAACTATTGCAAACAGCTCACTGACTAAAATGACCTGCAATACATACATCTCAAAAGTTAGAGGGCCTGACGTTTCGATCCTAGCAGGACCTTCCTCAAAGGCAAGACCTTTGAGGAAGGTCCTGCTATGTTTTGATCCCAGCAGGACCTCTAACTTTTCAAATGTCTTCTGTGTAGATAGAAGACAATAAAAGCAAAAGAAACTTCCAGTGAAAGTGCTGTATGATTTGACCAAAAAGTTTATACAAAGTGTTGTGGTACTTTCCCCAAAAACCCGCAGACGCCAAGCTCTTACCACTCGACGAGCACGCCCTCAACCGTCCACTCTCCGGCCAGTTTGTCCAGCGGACTGTCCAGCATCTCGCACACGGGCGTGAGCGGCGGCGGCGCCTTCAGCACGCCCAGCCACTCGGCCAGCGGTCATCCCACGCCGGGCCTGTCGCCGGCCAATCTGGGCACCTCCGGCCTGGGCGCCTCGGGCCTGGCCACGCCGGGCCTGGGCGGCGCCGGCAACAGCGGCGCCGGCGCCGGCGGTCATCCGGCCTCCTCCAGCCTGGGCGGCCACTCGGCGGTCAGCAGCGGCCTGTCCAGCGGCCCCAGCACCATCGGCGGACTGCCGTCGTCGTCCGGCACGCAGCCGGCTGGCCTGTCCAGCTCGGTCAGCGGACTGACGAGCGCGGGCCACATGGCCGGCATGCAGACCACGACTGTGTCCAATTCAATGACCTCGCCGTCAGTAGTGCAATCCACACAGTTGAACAGCAGCAAGCTGGGAAGTCTGGAGAGTAGGATGAACTCCACGCAGGTGAGTCCATGCATCGCTGTCTCTCCGTACATTCACCTATCCATCTGTTCATTCCTCCCTCCCTCCATCCCTCCCTCCATCCCTTCCTCCCTCCCTCCATCCCTTCCTCCATCCCTCCATCCCTCCATCCCTTCCTTCCTCCCTCCATCCCTCCCTCCATCCCTTCCTCCCTCCCTCCATCCCTCCCTCCATCCCTCCCTCCATCCCTTCCTCCCTTCCTCCCTTCCTCCCTCCCTCCCTCCATCCCTTCCTCCCTCCATCCCTCCCTCTCTCCATCCCTCCCTCAATCCCTTCCTCCCTCCCTCCCTCCATCCATCCCTCCCTCCATCCCTTTCTTCCTCCATCCCTCCATCCCTCCCTCCATCCCTTCCTCCCTCCATCCCTCCCTCCATCCCTCTCTCCATCCCTCCATCCATCCCTCCATCCATCCCTCCCTCCATCCCTCTCTCCATCCCTCCCTTCCTCCATCCCTCCATCCCTCCCTCCATCCCTCCCTCCATCCCTTCCTCCCTCCCTCCATCCCTCTCTCCATCCATCCCTCCCTACCTCCCTCCATCCCTCCATCCCTACCTCCATCCCTCTCTACCTCCATCCCTCCCTCCATCCCTCCATCCATCCCTCCCTACCTCCCTCCATCCCTCCATCCATCCCTCCCTCCATCCCTCCCTCCATCCCTCTCTCCATCCATCCCTCCATCCATCCCTCCATCCATCCCTCTCTCCATCCCTCCCTCCATCCCTCCATCTCTCCCTCCATCCATCCCTCCCTACCTCCCTCCATCCCTCCCTCCATCCCTCCATCCATCCCTCCATCCATCCCTCTCTCCATCCATCCCTCCACCCCTCCCTCCATCCCTACCTCCATCCATCCCTCCATCCATCCCTCCCTCCATCCCTCCCTCCATCCCTCTCTCCATCCATCCAATCAACCAGAATGCTTCCATCTGTGGCTGACATGATGCTATTCATACTTTCGTTCTACTGACTTCATTGTCTGAGGACAAATCTAAACCAATGTCTGATCAGCCAGAATCTCTCTTCCAACGCGGTCTGGTTTATCCCAAACCCCTGGCCCAATCTTACCCCAGAGTGTATTTTACAGATTTGTAACGTTTGCTAGAATCAGCCAATTTCCTTTATTTTCCAATTGAAACTATAATCTGCCATCATCCAGCATTTACAAAGTGGTCGATCTGTAAATGTGAATGACGTCGTTAAGAATATCAGGAATGGTTTTTGTCGGGAAATGGTTGGAGGAAAACGGCATTTTTTTTTCGGATTACATTTTACGTACAAAAAATAGACCAGCCGGGATATGCAATTACAGCTCTTCTGGTAAGATGGACTTGAAAACCACGCTAAAAATAAAAAAATAAATAAAAATATTGTAAAAAGCCATTAATTGGGTTTCAAGGTGGCTTAGTTTCCATATATTTGGGGATATTTGATGGCTTTAGGATTTCAGGATACTTATCACTGCATTTGTGCTATCAATTAGCAGACAAGCGAAAATATGTTCCGAAGAATGTAAGTGAATGTAAAACGGCAACAATATTCAGGCAAAGTGCTGAGCATACAGCGAAGATTGCACTTTGAGTAGGGCAACCGTAACTGATCTGAACGTCTTGGATGTATGGCCTCTCCACTTGTCCCCCTTTTCTTCCCCTGTGTTCATGCAGCACACGATGGATCACACGCACCCCTCCTCCAGCAACCTGCCGTCGTCCAGTCTCAGCGCTCACTCCCTCTCCTCCACCAGCACCACCACCGCCTCACTGACAACCTCAGGCTCCTCGCTGGGCTACAATAGCATCAGTGGGATGTCCTCAGGAATGACCTCAGTCACCTCCGTCGGCTCCTCCAACGTCAAATCATCGCTGACATCAAGTAAGGTTCCCCTCCCCCTTTACCTCAGAAACAACCTGAGAAACAACCTCTGTTCTGAAGCCGTCTTACCTCAGAAACAACCTCCGTTCTGAAGCCCTCTTACCTCAGAAACAACCTCTGTTCTGAAGCTCTCTTACCTCAGAAACAACCTCCGTTCTGAAGCCCTCTTACTTCATAAACAACCTCCATTCTGAAGCCCTCTTACCTCAGAAACAACCTCCGTTCTGAATCCCTCTTACCTCAGAAACAACCTCCGTTCTGAAGCCCTCTTACCTCAGAAACAACCTCCGTTCTGAAGCCGTCTTACCTCAGAAACAACCTCCATTCTGAAGCCGTCTTACCTCAGAAACAACCACCGTTCTGAAGCCCTCTTACCTCAGAAACAACCTCCGTTCTGAAACCCTCTTACCTCAGAAACAACCTCCGTTCTGAAGCCCTCTTACCTCAGAAACAACCTCCGTTCTGAAGCCGTCTTACCTCAGAAACAACCTCCATTCTGAAGCCGTCTTACCTCAGAAACAACCTCCATTCTGAAGCCCTCTTACATCAGAAACAACCTCCGTTCTGAAGCCCTCTTACCTCAGAAACAACCTCCGTTCTAAAGCCCTCTTACCTCAGAAAAAAATCTCTGTTCTGAAACCCTCTTGCCTCAGAAACAACCTCTGTTCTCAAGACCCCTGCCGGGGAACCAACCTCCGTTCTCAAATGTTCCTGGTTGACATGATGTTAAGATACTTTCGTTCTACCGACATTCATTGTCTGAGGACACTCCAAATCTTTCTGATCAACCAGACTAAAAAAATAAAAGATTTAAGAGAACATAAGAATCAACACACAAGATAAAACAAAATAGTCTCGCAAAGCATGAATATCTTAATAAATATTTCACTCTCAAAAGTCTGATTGCCAGATTGTTTGCAGAAGGAGCCACCTTTTCATTGTAAAATCTTCTAACTTTGGAGAATAGCACATCCTCTAAATTCGTGAAAAAAAAATTGAAGAAGAAAAAGTTATGGATCCAAGAGCTATCAACCAAATTATTTATTGATAAAATCCTCAACTCCAATGATAACTAAAGGACTGGGTTAGGGTTTAAACCTGACTATAGATTCTGAGATGAATTAGATAAAATCTCGGTCCAGTCCAATTGCATTGGTCCATTTCAGTTTGAGCTTTGATTAATTTAGAATAGAATAGAATAGAACAATTAATTGTCATATGTATATCAAATACATTGAAATTATTCCTGGCCTTGCGAGCTATCACACAAAAATCCACAACAATCAATAAAAAGCAACCAAATCAACTAGCCCCTTACAATAACCTAGCACAACTTGCACAACTAGTACACTAACCTTACAGTAAAATACCACTTTAATATACATGTACAAAACAAACTACATTAATACAGAAAGGTGAGGGAATGGTAAAAACAATAAGAACATTAAAAAATCCAAAACTATATTTACATTTGACCATTCATTTAGAATCCATTTTACTCTTTCACCAGTCGTTTGCCTCTCACGGATTTAGTTAGACCTAATATTTTTGCCATGGTATTTTGGAATTCCAGACAGTTTGAGGGTTGAGGTACATGTAAGTCTAGTGTCTTACAGTTTGTATGGTTTGTTTTTTTGTGTTTGTTAATTTCCAAGACAAAGGCCCACCAAACTTGCCACCAGGAATGCCAATGTTCAACCACCAGTACATCATGGGACATGGTCTTCTGCCTGTGAATCCATTCGTGAGTACAACCAATGATACAACATCATAGTCCACATTGATAGAGTTGAAGGAGAGGGTACACCATTTGCAAAGTGTTGACAGTTTTCCATTTTTGTTTTACCCCCGGAGGAATGTTTTATTGAATCAGAAACATCACACTTTCATTACACAAATTACTTAAGATCCATTTCGCGTACCAGTCCTAAATCCTAAGTTTCATTTTGACACAGTGCTTTAAAGGCATCCCATTTGCCATTGAATTTAGCAATCCAACCATTTGTCCATGAAATATAGGCCTACTTTTCTTTAACATAGTACTGTTTTACATCTTCTTTTAACAGTGTAAGGGTAGGTTTGCTATCCACCATCTTCACCTTATCAATATGAAAGTGACATAGTAAAAGGACCAGGTTTAGAGTACTCCATGATTTTTTACACATACCGAATAGAATAGCCATATCGTCTAAGTGAAAGCTAACATCCATAGCCTCTTGAAACCAGTCCCTAACTTGGGACCAAAACCTGGTCGATATTTCGCACTTGCAAAAACATATGAATAAGAGTTTCATTCTCTGCTTTACAGAGGGTACACAGGGCAGTATCTTTTTTACCAATTTTAGCTAGGAAAGAGTTCACACCAAGAATTCTGTGAACTAATCTGTACTGGAACCACCTTAGCCTAGTATCATTTGAAATGCTAAAAGGAATATTTCCTAAAGTCATCCAATTTGAATTTGTATTTCCAAATTTGAGAAATTAATTACTCATCGGGAAGTTTGCAATGGATATTCCATGAAAATTGTGTGCTCCAAATAACTGCCTTATTTGATAAATGAGGAAGTCACTTACATCCCTGGCAAGAGTATGAACGTGCCCGGTATCCTGTGGCTTGGTTGGTGACCACGTTTTGGTGGCCTGTGTTTTTCTGTAGGCTGCCGCTACCCATCAGCCCTTCTACAACTACGACGAGCTGCAGCTGCAGCTGTCCAGGATGCCCATGGTAAGAGCACACCGTCCATCCTCCGTTCCATCTCCCTCTGGTTTGGACTTTGATGTAATGTTGGTAGTCGTCCGCTTCAATCATTATCATAGTCCAGGAACACTATACAAGAACGTACTTCAAAAGTTAGAGGGCCTGACGTTTCGATCCTAGCAGGACCTTTCTCAAAAGCCTTGCCTTTGCCTTTGAAAAAGGTCCAGCTAGGATTGAAACGTCAGGCCCTCTAACTTTTGTGATTTATGTTTTGCAGGTCATTTTAGGCACCATGTCAAAAAGATTTTTATCGGCGCGACGCGACCCACCGCACAGCGCCGCACTGCGCCGCGGGTCGGCGCGCCCCGTCCGGCCGACGTGCGGCGCCGCCGCGAAGATTAAGATTCCTGCATAACAAAAGGTGTGGGATTTGCATAATCTTTCATGGACGACCGCATTCTGGGTACTTGCTCTTGGACTCGGCCCGACGCGGCGCGCCGATGGTAACACTGACACTAGTGGATCTGGCCAGGCGGCCACCATAAAACCACACAGGAGGTGACCGCAAACGCAAGATAATAAATACGAGAACAGTACTGTACCACGTTTTACACTTCATCCACGATGTGCTCCGATCCAAATTATTTTTTTTATTCATATACCATTAACTTAGATTAAAAATGTCGCTGCAACCTCGTTACTACATTTTTCTAGGATGATTGTTTCCTTTTTCTCTTCTTATGAAGGTCTAATCACGAATATAAACGTCGACGAATATTTGATTATTTAATAAAGTTTAACAAATGTTATGCACACCGTACAACCATTTCATTATCGCCTACCTACAGTAAAATGCATTGTTTTCCTCACTCTGGATTGGGAAAAAAATATGCGAGAAAAACGTTTACTGGAATCTAAGATCGACAAAACAGACGACACTGCTTTTCCCAAAGTCGGTTTGAGGCATGAAAAAAAATGAACGAGAAAATGACGTCCAAACCAGCCTCCACACGGAACATGGACCGTACCATTCAGGTATGGCCGGGATGCTCTAGTCGGCCTGACGGCAAAAATATGTGAAAATAGATCCCCCCGAAAAAAAAAAGTCTCAATAACCTACGTACATGTTTTGTAAAGATGGATTTGCAAGCAGCTAGGTCCACCCTAAACGAGAATATTATCGGAACTTATTATTGTATATACAGTGGTACCCCTCTTATGCCTAATGGAATAGTCCATGCTGTCAAGGAATCGTGATGTGGGCCGTGCCAAAAATTTATCGTCAAAAATTTGAGAATAACTTGAAAAACAATCACGTACGTTCGTAGGCCTACCTGAAAAAAGGAATAAAGAGTGCAACATTTTTGTGCTGTATCGTGTAGTAAGTAGTGCTCCTTTTGCTGTCTGGCTTTCTCCTGGTTAAAAGGCACCCGCCATCGAACGCGCAAACGTTTGACAGCTCTAGGCTTCTACTTTCACACGCAACCCAACCACGTGTTATTGCGCAATCTATATATCGTGCAACGTAAATCACTCCCAACTACCGTTGGTACCCGTTGATTGGTACCGCTAGCGGTGTCCAAGATTCACTGGTACCCACAGACGAAAAGTTCGTTGACATGTCCTGCACGTGCTGTTGTGCACAGAATGCGCAATGTTTAGCTGGCAGTGCGCACGGTACGGTCCAGCTTCCATAATGACTGCGTGCATGCTGGCGCGCTGTGCTAAGCTAAGGGCCGCGCTGGCGGCCGGCACTATAATTATATCCCGCATGACCGGGAGCTGAAGTGTTTCGGAAAGACATTTTCGGGGCAGCGTCTGGAAAAATAAAAAATAAATAAACTCTCCGGAAATCGGAATGTCAACACCAATAGGCTGATACCGCTTCAGGGCAATTTCTTTTCTGATTGGCAAAACTCTGACTCGTGAATCTACATGTAAAATAATGGATTTATGGGGCGCACCGCGATTTTCTGAGCCTTCCCAAGGCGCAGGTAGACAACTTCATTGGTTTATTTTACTTTACTTTAAAAAGAGTTCCGGTCCGGCCAGTAAAAACGTTCTTTCCCATTTTCAGTTCCCGTTCAGTTTTTTTTATATATTTTTTCAATTTTGATAAAGAAAAGAAGGGGGGAAATTGTAATCTAAATGAATGGCCTAACTTTCGATCCTAGCAGGACCTTCAACAGAGACTCGGATATAAAGTTGATAACGACAGTTTGCCTTTCGTGTGGAAAGAAAGCTACTAGGAAGACAACACCGCACACCAAAGGGGGGAACTAAATAACGCCCGAACGCGGTTGGTGTTCCACTCTGCTTGTCATTCGGCTTATAGGGGTGCTCATATTTACCCACAACACATCGTTATTACCAAAAACAAACTGAGAGCAACTTAAATATGTATTGTTTCTTTGAGACCACAATCCACGGTAAAAAGCTGGATTTTTCGAACTAAAAAATGACATCCAAAATACTCAGCTGCTGTATTGAGCACCCCTCCCATTCATAATGGAATAGTCCATGCTGCCACATCACATGTCGCCGCGGTGGGCCGCGGCGGGCCGCGATGGGCCCTGTGTGTGCCAGGCCAGGGACTTCTCCATATTCATTCGACCATTAACATAACAATTAGAGGGGATCTTTTAATGAGCAAGGGGGCCATCTGGGCGCCGCGCTGCGCCGCGATTTTAATCCGGGAGGTGGGCCGCGGGGGTACGCGCCGCACTGCGCCGCGGTGGGTCGCGTCGCGCCGATAAAAATCTTTTTGACATGGTACCTTAGTGAGTGAGCAGTTTGCAACAGTTTTTGTATTAACTTGAAGAATGTATCAAATGATTCAAAATCTACCAACTGTAGTTCAATTCACTTCAGTTCAACCCAGTTCAATTGATTTCATTTAAGTTCAGGCCATTTCAATTCACATGAGTTCAATTCAGTCCAGTAGAACTTTAAATCTGTTGTCTAGCTTTACTATAAACACGTTATCACATCAGCATAACAGCTTTGGCAAGACATCCCGTGCCCTT
Source organism: Luidia sarsii (assembly GCA_949987565.1). Taxonomy (NCBI): domain Eukaryota; kingdom Metazoa; phylum Echinodermata; class Asteroidea; order Paxillosida; family Luidiidae; genus Luidia; species Luidia sarsii. Next base: position 18,769,656 of record OX465108.1, on the reverse strand, counting down.
ACCACAGTGGCCTGGGTTCTGATCCAGCCCAATGCCAACAAGAACATATGGAGGGAATTCATGTCTGCACTGTGTAGCCCTCTTGTGGTGGGTCTTGTACCCTGACTTTCACTTTAATTGCTTCCGGTCTGGTCCATGGTATAGTTCCCTCAGCCGGGCACCACGCTGGCCAACCGAGACGTGACGTCGCACTCCACACCGCAGTACTCCATGACGGACCAGAGCAAGTTCACCCGGGGAGATGCCGCCTCACCTGTAGCCTCGTCGATGACAACGCAGCAGCAGCAACAGCAGCAACAACAGCAGCAACAACAGCAGCAGCAGCAACAGCAGCAGCCCACAGGTGAGATCGCTGTGTGAACCTCTGGTTATGCCTTGCTGTTGTCATGTGAGTTTCTGGTTTGGCCATGTGATCACCATGTGAAACTGGGGTTATGGCATGTGATAACCATGTGATGTCCATGTGAATCTCGGGTTATGCCATGTGATCGCCAAGTGATGGCCACGTGAAATTCATGCTGTGGCATGTGATCACCATGTGATCTCCATGTGAATCTCGGGTTATGCCATGTGATCACCAAGTGATTGCCATGTGAAATTCAGGTTATGGCATGTGATCACCATATAAACTTTGTGCTTATACCATGGGATCGTCATGTGAAAATAGGATGAATTTTATAGATAGGCTGGCAATGTGTCATTACAATTTTTCTACATTAACTCCCAAGTCACAACATGCATTTTCAATGTGAATCTACTTTTATGTCATGCTCCGTGGAAATGCGTCGGTTCTCGCAAAGCCATTTGCAATAGGCCGGTGAACTGAGTGTTGTTGAGGTGAAAGAATTAAACAATTAAAAAATTGAGTATCAATTTTGATTTGGGTTTATATTGCTTTGTTAGTGTCCATATGTTCATATGTGCTGGCTGGAAACTTGATTTCAATCGAAAACCGGAAATACTAGGAGGTTTTGTGGAATAGATCGCATGATTTTACCCCGATGTAACCCATTTGTGCCGAGCCCATCGCATTTGTCCTTGTGAAACTAAATTTTCCGCACAATTGCCGCATTGAAGAAATCAATGAACTTCAGTGGAATGTCACTATAACAAACACCAATATACCGAACATTTGGCTATAACAAACATGCCATTTGGCTTCTGATGTTTGTGTACAAAATATGTGGCCGCAACTGCTGTACCAAACAATTTTCATGGATCACGGGGTGTTCGTTATAGCGACGTTCCACTGTAAATAACTTGGCGGTGTATTCATCTCATGATCCGATGGCTGACATTTGTCCTTGCCTCTAACTCTGCCCGTGCTACGTAGGTCAGGCCGGGCACCACCAGACGCAACAGGCCACGCAGCAAGCTGCCTTCCTGAACGCGGCCACGGTTCCCCCGGGCTACAGCTACGGAGGCCTGCCCTACTACCCCAGCCCCGGCCTCCTTCCCCCTGGCCTGCAGTACCAGCCAGCCGTCTTCCCTGCCGTCAACCCGGTCAGTCAATCCCCCGCCCCCCCCCCCTGCCCCTCTGTAAACAACAACTCGGATGGAATAGCTGTGAAACTTCATGCCTCATTGTTGGTTGTACTAGCTACAGGGATGTAAGACTTCCGGAAATGAAATGGCGTGATATTTTTTTTCGGATTTCTGGAAAAGGTGATTTTTTTTTTTTTTTTTTTATGTCAAACTTCTGAAAAAAAAATTGTTAAAAACCCTAAAAACTGAAGGGCGTCTGCACCCCAGCCGTGAATCTCGCAATCGCATCTCTCGTTCGCATAAGCCCTCACTCGCAGTCACACAAATAATTGGCCTTCGGTAATTTTCAGGAGATGACTTTGTCGGTCACTTACATCCCTGTAGTTAGTCATATGAAGTGCCTACACCCAGTTTTTGGATGCTTCTTGTAGACTAACACGGCTATATAAATGTGACTCGCTCCAGCTAAAACAATGGCCCGCTCAATGTTAAGAGGTTGGAATTTTCCATATTTTTTTTTTTTCTGAAATAATATCTTCAATGGTTCTACTTTCAGGTTTTATTCACAAAAATGAACGTGGTTATGACTTAGGGACATGTTGGTTACTAAGTGATATTTATGTGCCGTTCCTACACCTCACAGTAGAGACAGATTTTTCAAAGCCTGTTTTCTCGCCTTCTGTAATTCTAACTCCATGGACCTAATTAATATGTAGATATGTTATGACTACATAATAGATAACTTTATAGCTCTATAGAATTTGGCTGAGGTTTAACATACTCGTGCTCAATGCGACATGAAGCAACCCAGCCCTCATGTTTCGGGCCCTGGCAAATTGTCAACTGCGTATTTACTGTTTGTGACTTCCCAGGTCCCCGTCAGTAACCGGTCCCAGGCAGGCACCACACCCCACTCGGCATTCCAGCAGACAGCCTATGGCCAGCACGGTTCCCATGGTTACAACACTGGTAAGCACCAAGTTGCCTAAGGAGTGATCATAATATTTGTTTACTTTCTTGGTGATTGTAAACTGTTTTCATTTTTGTCTCTATCAGATTGGCTCACCACTATGGTCTGCCAGCTTTAGAACCATGGTTCTGATTCCTTGTCCATGAACAGTCTTTTAATTTATTCTTCCATGGCCTTACATATGAAAATGTAAAAATACTCTTTGATTGTTGTTTATTGTTATTCTTCGGCAAAGTTGTGGTAGTCTGACATGAAAACGTTAAATTAGCGTACATCTCTATTCAGTCAGAAATGGCGTGATTTATTTATTTATTTATTTTGTATTTATTTTTTTATTTTATGTCAAACGGGTATCTCAAACTGCTCATTTTTATCCGTTAAAACCCTAAAAAACTGAAGGCCGCCTGCACCCCAGCCGTGAATCTCTCGCTCGCGTAAGCGCTCACTCGCAGTCGCATCTCTCGGTGGCCTAAGCGCTCACTCACAGGCGCACAATTGATTGCCCTTGAGTGATTTTCAGGAAATGACTTCGTCGATCACTTACATCCCTCTATCACTGCCCCCTGTGCAATTGATGGTCAGTGACTGGCCACATTGTCAACTCCTTTAAAAAAAAAAATGATCTCAACTTCATCTTGCCTCAAGAAGACAAAAATGCGTGGATACTGAAAACCGGCTGTCCTCCTCGTTCTCAGGGTACGATGACCTGAACCAGTCGCAGGACTTTCCCAAGGGTGGCTATTCCAGCGTTTCCCAGACAGGTGCCAAGGCGTCGGGAGCAGCAGGTTAGTAGCAGTCCTGACCTGCCTGTCTCTTCCTCCAAGGGCCGGCCGTGGGGCTTGGTGGGAAGAGGGAGGAGTAATCAGGGAGATCACCATCATACCACATCCCAACGGAACCACACTAACACATCTGAAAGCACCGTCGAATTAAGCCCTTTTCAGACGACGCTGAGAAGAAAAAAAACTTGCAAGGCTTGAGAGAGAATTTAGCGTATAACATGGGACGTCGTACGATAAGCAGTTCCTCCCTTCACTTGATCGATTGCCAAGGGCCCCGTGAGAAATCTTCCCCGAGCGGAAGATTTGGCGGAGGTCCAGACCTACAACAAAATCTCTCAAGGGTTCACCAGGGACGTCTGACACTGCCAAGCATTGGTAACCGTTCACACGATGGCACTTTTGTAAGATTTCTCATGCATGAGAAATTTTCTCAAGTCTTGCGATTTTTTTTTCAGCGTTGTCTGAAAAGACTTTAGTGATAACGTTTTCTATGTACTCTGGTAGGTGCAGTTGATGGTGTCGTCCATTTAATTTTTTAGTTTGGTTTATTTGATCCTAATTTATATCCCTAGCTTCCCCTTCTGAGAAAGGTCCCCTTCCTCAGATTCATTGTTTAATATTCATGCTGCATGCATACCAACTAACTTATTAAAACAATAAAGAGAATGGAAAATATCACCAGTCACATATGATTTTTTGTGTGTGCTGCACAAGCAAAGAAGGTTTTTCTACTACAAGGTGTTTTTTTTTTTTTTTTTTTTTTTTTTAGATCTGGCAGTTTTTATTCTGTCATTTTTTCTTCTTGGTTCCCCGCCTTTTTTACCTCCATGGTTGGTGTCCCTTTGTAGTTGTTTTATGGGTTTTAAAGGTGAAAAAAAAAACAGGCTAGAAGCCAAGATTACATTTTTGAAGGTTGTGGTTATTACAAAGAGACACTTGCGTGGACTTTATTTGTGTGGGGGGGGGGTGGGTTGTGGGTGTGTGTGTGTGATTTTTTTCCCCCCTATTTACATTCATTGTGTGAACCTTTCTGTGTGCTACCGGGTGGTCTGGCACCCTGACTCACCACCTCTGGTCTCGTAATGAAAACTCTTCTCTGTCTCTGTTTCTCCTCACCACTCTGTCCGCACTGTTCTGGCCACCTGACTTCTTTCAATGTGCGGCAGTAGGACGCAGCACAGGTAAACTGACTTAACAGCTTCTCCGTGACTAACCCGGTGGCAGTGGCAGGGGGCCCCTCTAGGAACCTCGGCGTTGGGCTCAGTCTGGGGCTTCGTCCTTGTTGAACAAAACCTTCAAAAAAGAAGGTTTGCGGTGACACCATGTAACACTTCTTTTTTTGGAGAAGGAGTCTCCTGATGACGGGCAGAGTACACACTGCCCGAAACATTGAGTTACCGGCTCTTTACAGAGCCACACTAATTCTTGAAAGAGAAGAGTTGCATGGTGTCACCGCAAACTTAGTATTTCAACCCTTTTCGGGAGTCGCGGGTACGAATCCCGCCCGAGCTGCCTGAAATATTTTTATCAGGCACCGGGCAAAGCACCGAGCAGTCAGTGTTTACCATGTCGAGTAAGGGCAAAACCTCTTTGAATTATTTCCATCCTGCAAATCATCAAGTCTTATCTAACAGGCTGTGATCTGTTGCTCAATTTTTGAATGATTGCAGTAGCACCGTGTGCAAATATCTGTGTGTGCTTCTGAAGAGAGTTCGCCAGGTCTTTTTAGAACCACACATTCTCATGTAAGAGACTCTTCCACACGGTGTCCCCAGAACACCCCTTGGCTTGCTTACTCCATCGTGAATTGCCTGGAATGACATCTTTGTCAGGTGTTACTTCCCAGTGCAGTGCAGTATTCTCTACTTATTGCTCTGTACTACCAGTGACATTACAGTCACATGAAAAAATCATTTATCAATTTTTTTTTTTGGGGGGGGGGTCTTTTGAGAGTTTGAGATTTATTTATTTATTTTTTTTTGGGGGGGGTTGAGCTAATGAGCTTATCTTCCTTGAACCAATTACTTTTTATATTGTGCCATTGTTTGGAAGGAGATTACAACCTCCATCCCACAGTTGCATGCACACTGCATCATTTCATGATACTACTAACCAGCCCATTCAGAGTACATGTGGATACTACCATTATCACCTTTCACATGAACTTTTTGAGAAAGGTCCTGCTAGGATCCAAATGGCAAAGGTCCTTTTGAGAAAGGTCCTGCTAGGATCCAAATGGCAAAGGTCATTTTGAGAAAGGTCCTGCTAGGATCTTAATGGCAAAAGTCCTTTTGAGAAAGGTCCTGCTAGGATCTTAATGGGGAAGGTCCTTTTGAGAAAGGTCCTGCTAGGATCTTAATGGGGAAGGTCCTTTTGAGAAAGGCCCTGCTAGGATCTTAATGGGGAAGGTCCTTTTGAGAAAGGTCCTGCTAGGATCTTTTGAAAAAGGTCCCGTTAGGATCCAAGCCTCAGAGGACCTTTTGCGAAAGGTTCCGCTAGGATCCAAATGCCAGGCCATGTTATCAGGCCATACCCAAAGCATCTGGACAAAGGCCAGTAAGCAAAATAAGAGTGATTCAGTAAACGGTTGCATTTTTCCGTTTCTTCTCTGTGTTTGTGCGTGCAGTGTCAGTGACCTCAGCGTCGGGAGTACCTGGGGACATGTCGGCCAGCTCCTACAACAACAAGAGCCACTCGCAGTCCTACGCCGACAAGCAAGGCTTCCACACGGGCACCCCGCCGCCCTTCAACTTCCCGCTGGCCAGCGGCAACCAGGGCGGCCCGCTGCAGCAGGCCACGGCCTACCCGCCGCACGCCCCCTTTGTGCCCATGATGGCCCACAACACCATGCTGCCGCACCAGCTGCACGGCGAGGGACAGGCGGGCTCCTCCCAGCGCTCTCAGGGCAGCAGCAATCCGGGCAAGCCCGTCAGCAAGCCGCCCTACGGCGGCTCCACCTACTGGGGTGCCAACTAAAATATTAAAAAACTAAATCAAAAACAAAATACAAAACACCTGCACCCCTCCTCGTCCTCTCTCGACTCCGGTTTAAAAAATAAAAGATAAAAAGGAGAGAAAGAAAGAAAAGGGCATTCTGTGATGTATGCTGAATTTAAAACAAAAGATATGTATGGCAGGTCTCAGTGTTCCACTGAAGCCGACGAAACCCATAGAGTTTGTAGATACAGGGAGTTAGCTTGTTGAATTCGTTGTTCATTGAAATGAGATTAAAAATGGGGGGAAAAATGGGGGGAGTTTAAAAAAAAGTACACTTTATTGCCTCTACTTTGGTTTGATTGGTGATTCTTCTGCTTTTTATGAATTGTTCGTTGGTTTTTTTTCCCCCTCATTCTCCTGGTCATCATGAAAGTAGAGTGAGTGTGCCATTAATGTGTTAGTCTTGTTTTGTTCGCTTGTTTTTGTTTTTCAAATTTGTTTTATTTTGGGGCCGTTGTTTTTTTAAATAATCCTGTGGGAAAATGTGGCACTCTTTTTTTTTTCTTTTTTTTTGGGGGAGGCATAGATTAGTGATAGTTCCTCATGCTTGTTATACTGACTGTCAAAAGCAGCTTGCAAGAAACAGAAGAACAACAGCCAGGAATACAGATGCAAGGGAAAGAAAAAACAACAAAATGTGGTGATTTGAAAAAAACTCCTGCTTTCTACCGGATCATGTTGTTTTCTATGTGTCGTGTACCCAGTTTGGGGGGATAATTCCAGTGGTGTGATCATCTGAGGCCAGATGGAGAACATCGTGAGAGTGTTGAACTGCTTGACTTTGCTTAAACGCTCCCCTCCTCCTATTTCTCCCCCTGTTCCTTATCCTATCCTCTTCCTCCTCTTCTTCCCCTTCCTCCTATTCCTCCTCTTCTCTCCCTACTCTTTCCTCTTCCCGCTATCTCAAAATTGGACACTCGTAGGAATGTTTTTGTCGGGATTGTGGACAGTCGCTTTTCGCCATGTGGTCTCCAAGCCCATGCCCCACCCCCCCCCCCCCCCGCCCCGAACACGGACCCGTCAGCCTCCACCTTGTTTCTGTCTCACGGCAGAGGAAGTCTGCTGTCTGGTGCTAGGTGCTGTTCACGACAGGAGTTGTCAGGTAGCGGCCATTTGCTTTCCAAGCAGCAAGCTACCCCCCACCTGGGACAGGGAGAATTGGTCCAGAAGCACTTACTTCAAGTTCACACCAATGATGACAAGGACCTAACCGCCAAGATGACTTCTATATGGTTGTCTGCTGGAAATTGTCGGAAGTGTTTCCTTCCCAAAAAGAACCCTCTCCGGAATTTGCAGGAATGTTCGCGTGGTTACCTCGTGAGTTTTCGTTTTCGTCTGTCCTGATAGTGCCCCCCTCCCCCTCAAGCGACAATCGGATTTTTCAGGCGGGAGTCCATTGGGGTATTCAGTTCTGACCCGGACCGTCGACCCAGACCAGATGGATCATTTCTGGAAACTGTAGCCCCACTGGGAAACAAACGTGGCTCCCAGACATGTCACGTGACACGTCATGTGACCCGCGACCAGCGATGCACCTATTTCCTTTCCCGATAAGTGTAGTTGCAGTCCTAATCAATTGCCATAGCAACGCATTGTCGTCTCTTTCTCGGTTTCTTTTTTTTTGTTCGCTTGTCTTATTTATACTCGTCGCTAACAGAGTTCATATCGAATGAGTCGCCTCGTGTGGTCGGCTCGTCTTTAGTTAGTTACTAGTGAAAAGAGTACAGCAGTATTTTGTGGTGAGTGTTGCAAGACTTTGTGTGACTAGGCATGTCCATAGCATTGTAAAGCAATTTAAATTATAAAGTTAAAAAAAAGGGAAGCACACCACCAAACGATACTTCTTTTTTTAAAAGCTTAAATTTATGTTGGTGCGAAGCTTGTTAGGGATGAATTCATAAACGATTATTGTTTGAACAAACAAAAAAGGTACAAGAGTTTTCTGCCTTTGTCTACTTGATCATTATTATTATTATTACTATAAAAAAAATGTAATTGTTAATAACCACACAGGATGTAAATTAGTAACACGGAAATAAGGAGTCAATTTGGACTCGTCTTTAAATTAAAAGCAGGCTTATTTGAGTCTTGACCTTTAAAAAAAAAACCAAGAAACTTTTACATTTGCCCTACCGTTCTGTACAGTATGGCCCACTATTCGGTCAGTGTTGCTATTTTATGGTATGTAGTAATAATCGGTTGAGATTGAGAATTGTTTTTTTCCCCCATTCCTTGCTCGAGAACGCGGGCTGTTCACAGTTATTTAATCCGAGTGTATACCCCCCCCCCCTCTCTCTCTCTCTCCCCTTAGCACTTTTTTAGTTGCCGTTTTTTGGTTTCAGTATTCTGTGCCTGATTAATCAGATTGTCGAGAAGTGAATATTTTGTCTGTAATAAATGCAAAAAAAAAACTACAAGCTTTTTCTTGGACATCTTACGATGCTCGACCGAATTTCTCTTCTGGTTTTTTTTTGGTGGTGGACATTTACTGAATATGTAATACCCCTGTATGTAATACCCTCTGCCTTTGAGAAAGGTCCTGCTAGGATCGAAACGTCAGGCCCACTAAATTTTAAGATTTGCATTTGGGTAATTTTAGTCAGTAAGCAGTTTGTAACATTTTTGTATATCACCCCTGTATGTAATTAGGCCTACATGGTTGTGAGATGTGCCGATTTCTCTAGAGGTTTAGAAAGTGAATCCCTTGTTGCCCTGTACATCATTAATGATTCGTTGGCTGCTTATTTTGTAAAAAAAAAATACATTCCAAAAAAATGTACACTGTACATCCTTTTGAATGTACAATGTTATAATTATATTCGCTTGTGACCAGATACTTCACTGAGAACAGTGACTTGAATTGATGTCTGTAAAAGCCCAATACAACAATGGGACGATCGGAAAACATCCATGTCCACAGATTTCCTTCTAATTTACACAGTTTGTGGATGGCCAATGATGATAGAATCCTCATGTTGAAATCTTACGGTCTGGGATGTTGTACTTTTCGAGAAATCTTCACTCAAACATCGAAAAATAGTTTATAACACTACAGAACGGTGCGAAAACCGTGACGGTTGTTTGCCTTTTTCGACTTTCTCAGATCACCATTTGAGCTAAAATCTTCGCAGGATTTCTTTTTCCGAATGTTGAATGGTTCAACACAAAACTGTGTGTGCTCTGAGGTCGAGTTGGGGCGGTCAGTTCTTCACACGCGAACCTTGTTCTCGCGCTCGAACCGCAGGAACACGACCCAAGAACGCTGCACTTGGAACGAGGCATATAAGCGTCACGACGTATGACACTTAACCACCGTGGCTAAGCTATAAATGCGCATGCCCGAAGCCAGGTTTTGCTGAGGCCTCCCCCATTCATTTATTCATTCACTCATTCATTTCTCAGGTAGTTACAGGCACAAGCACGAAACAACCCTTATCCTAACCCTAACAACCCTAATCCTGAACCTAACCCTAATCCTAATCCTAACTCTATTAGTAACGCTAACCCGCAACCCAAACTCTAACTCTAACCGTAACCATAACCCTAACCGTAGCGCCCTAAGCCTAACCTACGCTGGTTTACCAAACACGTCCTTGTATAGTCCCCACACTATTTACGGGGTACCAGCATGGCTCAACGACGGTGGTTAAGCGTCATATGTCGGTCCTGTTATATCTCCTTGGAACAGGATCACACACCATGACCTCTCCACCAGGGTTGTTCACGAACACGCCGAGAACGCACATAACCCATTGTTGTATCTTGGTGGAGACATTGCTTTGTTCTCGTGCACTACAGACCTATTGCCACAAAGAATTGGACCGCTTTCTACAGAAGGTGTACGCACAACCATGGAGGCTACCAATTCCTCCATGGCGCAACCATTATGGTACAACTGATGTTTAAAGTAACCGCTGCCATTGTCCAGCATGACGTCACGTGAAAAAGATCTAAACAACCGAGCGAGAAACGATGTTTTTTTTTCAAATGCTCCCGTTTCAACCACATTCACTTTCCTGGTTAGGAATTTGGACCGTATGTCCCTTTTATAATATCAGTCTTCGATTAGCGATAGATTCTTACCCATCACAAATTTCCCGTTTTTGATTTTTTTTCTTCCAAATACCAGTTTCGTGAAAATCTTGTGGAGACCATTACATGTACAGTACACCGTTACAATTTCCCTGTGGAGACCTATTCCAAAACCCGGCTTATGCTTCGGCTCCGGCTTCGTCTCTGTTATCCCAAAGCTGAAAACACAGGTTATAGTTCTTTGCTGAGGTTGAAGCTTTGGATTCTTCTTCAAAACGCAGTCTACCATTCAAAAAACAAAGCCAAAGGCTTTCGTTTTCACGCCCTGTACTTTAAAATGGAGGAAAGAACTTGAGACAAAGCCGGAGCCTCAGCCGGGGTTTGGAAAAGGCCCTAGGTCTCCACAGTCCACACGGAACTTGATTCGCGCCTGCACGCGCCCGAACTCATCCGTTGTGTCCATGGGCCGCGCGGGATATGGTAGGGGAGGGAGGGAGTGGGGGGGATGGAGGACATCTCTCAACGCCGTGTCTCTCCGCTGAACCCTACACCCGTGGCTGGTTTGGTTTGGAATGCCGGCTCAGGTAGCCGTAAGACACGCACGATCTGCGCTACCCTCACTCTGACCTGGCCTCGACACCCAACCGTCCCGTCGTCGTCCCCGCAAGAAGAAGAACAAACATCTGCCGAGAGTGCGCGTAAGTGCCTTACCTAATCGCCTGACCCCGACCCGCATTCATACGTTGGCTGTATGCCGCCAGTCACAACCTAGTCTTGGCTCAAGCCGACCGTAATCCACAGTGTACACACGCGTACCGACATACTCGCAATGAGATCCGCACTGTTTGCTGACCATTTGGGGTACCGTATTCACTGGCGCACCCTCGATGATTATCTCAACCAACAACGTCTTGAACCGAGATTAGTCAGAACCAAAAATGACTACTCCGAGCAAAAGGTGAAGTACACACTGGATGCTATTTGAGTAAGCAACGGAATCTGTTGTTTGCTTTCGGTGCTCCATGAAGCGAGAGAGTTACACTTACAAACAATAAAAAAGATACAACTTTGAATGCGTGAACAGAATGTGATAACTTTCGATGTGACGTGACCACGAAAAACTTTACTAAATAATTAATGGCGTACAGTGCGTACTTCACCCGGATGCGTGTGATCTCGCAAGAGTATAGGCTTCGCGCGCTGTAGGATCTTTGGTCAGAACCATGAATGGTCTATGATTGGTTCAACTATTACGCATATTTCCACTCAACTCGGATTGGGTTAGAGTATACACTGCGCGGTGAAGTGCACACATTCCATCCAGGCAGTCGGGAACAACCAAACCAAATCCTGATGGTGACGGCCAAAACGGACGCGTCCGATGACTTTTAGGTCCGTTACGAAAGCTATCTGCCGACTAAATCATCTCTCGAGACCGTTATCTCAGCGTGACGTAGCTCACCGTGTGCGGTCAACTTTTGGTGAGATTTCTGCCTCAAGGCCGTGAAACCAATATCTATCCTGTTTGACCTCGTGTGGATGAAAACTCATAGTGTGCGGCGACTTCAACTACGCGCTACGAAGTAACGAAATAATAACGAAATATTTTTTTTTTAACCCTGGCCCCTTACGGGCTCCATAACAAAGCGCTTTTGTAGCTGCACGAAAATCTGAAGAAACTGGCGTTCCTTGTCCGCGCAAGCCCCGTGCGAGGAATTCCCGACATGTTAGCTCCGGTTTGAAGTGAGGACAGGATTTCCATGCACCGACAGACTGGATTGGCCCGCCAAGAATGCAGCCAACTTCCTCCCGTGCATGCCACTGATCAATTCCCCAGGATCCGAAGGGCCTACCTCGCCGGCTCGATTGAGTCGATCATTATTTTCCCAGTCACTGCCTTTGGGGACGTTGATTTCCTTATACAGTATACGCGACTCATGGGGTCCGTGTCTATAAGTGTAGTGTACAAACAAAATGTGCGATATTTTTTTATTTAACCAACATTTTTAGCAAGAGTGGTCGTAAGATCAACTGGTAACATTATTTGTCAATAAAGCCCCTTATTGTTAGATTGTGTGGGTCAAAATTGATACAAGCAAAGCTCAAATCATTCCTGCCTTTCAGAAAGATCCTTCCGGGATCGAAACGTCGGGCCCTCTCACTTTTCAACAACACTTTTTATAAAAATTTAGTGGGCCTGACGTTTCGATCCTAGCAGGACCTTTCTCAAAGGCACAGTGACAAGGACAAAACAGATACATGTACACGAATGAAGGGGAAGAGAGTGAATAGGACACGGATGAGAAACGAGTAAAGCTGGTAGGGTGAGATCAAAGGGAAGGGCAAGGAGTAGGGTAGGAATTAGTGAGAAGAGGGGGGGAGATCAAAAAGAGAAGTGTGAAGGACTGAACACAAAAGAAGGATTATCAGAAAGCTGCATGGTGTTAGTCATTACCCTCCTGGATGTTGAGACCATGTGGTTGAATAGTCCGAAGACGCTTCATCCACATTTTCTCATGGCTAAGACGGACACTGATTACTACGGTCGGTAATCAAGGGATTCTATGCCCAGTACACTCATATCTGATATCGAATGATCGGGGAGATTGAAGTGATACCCAACAGGGGTGTCCATTTTACCGGTTTTTATAGTAGATTTATGGCCATAGATACGTTGCATTTTGGTAATTTTAGTCAGTAAGCAGTTTGCAACATTTTTGTATATCACTTTAGCATTTTTATACAACTATAGAGCAAGTGTTGGGCAAACCAAAGAGGTATTAGGTTAGCTTGTTATCTCATTGGGCAAACGACTCGTCGCAACAGAGCGGTATGCTTGTTCTCAGTGTGTGTTAGCTACAGCATGAATCCACTGAAACTCGTGCATCTGTTGTGGTCACTGGACACCGTGGTGGCCCCCTGGTCGCCAGCCTGCAGCCAGACGCGGGACCCGACCCGCAGCTCCAGCACGGCGCTGTTGGTCAGCTGCTGCTGCTCCTGTCGGCCGCTGAGGGCGCTGCCCGTGACGCCCGCCCTGACCTCACCGTCCTGCACCAGGCTGACCGACCAGGAGTCGGCGGCTGCGACGACGCCGGCCGCGGCCCGCCGGCAGACGGAGAAGGCGAAGTAGAAGGCGCCCTCGCGCGGGCTGGTGAAGACGCCCGTGTCGCCGTCGAAGGCGCGGCCGACGTTGGCGATGACGTCGCGCGCCGGGAAGACGAGGACGCCCCCAGCGTCGGCCCTGAGACTCGTGGTGCGGGTCGCCGTGAAGGCGGGCCTGACGGGGAGCGTTTCGGCGGGCGCGGGGACGATGCCGCCCGGGGGAGGCTCACGGGGCGCTCTGAACCCACGGCCGGTGATTCCCTCGGTCCGACGGGGATCTGGACTCGGTCTCGTCGCCCGTCTTCTCCCCTCCTCCTCCCCCAGTTCCTCGTCGTCGGTGATGGGCTCCCCGTCTTCTCCTCCGCTCGCCTCCTCTGCCTCGCGTCCCTCGTCGCATCTTCGGCTGCAAGTGGGTCCCGGAGGGCCTCTCTGCCCAGTGGCCCCCGTCGGGCCTCCCCGACCGGGCTCCCCCGGCGGGCCGCCTGCCCCTTTGGCTCCCGTCTGACCGGCGGGACCTCTCGCCCCGTCCGGCCCTCGCTCTCCTCGGCTGCCGGGCGGCCCCGTCTCGCCTCGCTCGCCCTTGGGCCCGGCCGTGCCCGGCAGCCCCGGCACGCCGTGGGTGCCGGGCAGTCCCGGGATGGCCGGTGGCGGAGCGGCGGCGGCCGCCGACCAGCAGGGGCAGACCGGCAGCCAACCCCTGCTCCTCGAGAACTCCTCCTCCTCCTCGGCTCCCTCCGTCTCCCGCTCCCTCTCAGTTCCTCCACTGGTTAGGTTGGACGCCGATAGAACAGCGATGATGAACCACACCGATCGAAATCGAAGAACGAGGCCGATATAAGAGGTCATCGCAGACACCAAAATATGCAAAGATTTAGTGTTGCAGAGTCAAGTTCATCCACGCCTATCTCTGTGTGTCCATGAACAGAATGCCCTTTGGTCGCTCCAGAAACAATCACAATTGTCCCGCTAGCTTCGCTGGGCTCGGCCGAATCCCTTGAGCTACTCACCCGTCATATCCGTCAAATAATCGGCTGTATCACAATGTCGCTCCTATCTCTGAGTAGTCCATGTATAATGTCACTTATACGGTCATTTCGGTGTAACACACGCAGTTCATGAATGCAGGAATTTCGGGTCAGGCCTGCGATAAGGAGGGGTCACGGCGTATCGTTTCGGGGGGAAAAGTTTCTCGTCTAATCTCGAGTGAAAACGCGATACCGCCCCATCTTGTTCTATCTATCTATTTATCTCTCTCCTCCCTTACTCCTTCTCTCACTCTTTCCTTCCTTCCTTCCCTTTCCCCCTCCCCCTCCCTCTTTCCCCTCTATCTCTCTCTCCCTCTCGTCATCTCCCTCTCTCCCTCTTTCTCTCCTCCTCCTCCCCTCTCTCCCTCTCTCCCTCCCTCCCCTTTCCCTCCTCTCCCTCTCTCCCTCTCTCCCTTTCTCCCTCTCTCCCTCTCTCCGTCTCTCCCTCTCTCCCCCCTCTCTCTCTCTCCAGCTCTCTCAATCCCTCTCTCCCTCCCTCCCCTTTCCCTCCTCTCCCTCTCTCCCTTTCGCCCTCTCTCCCTCTCTCCTTCTCTCCCCTCTCTCCCCCCCCCCTCTCTCTCTCTCTCTCTCTCTCTCTCTCTCTCTCTCTCTCTCTCTTTCTCTCTCTCTCTCCCTCTGCCCCTCCGCTCTCTTTCCTCACTCCCTTTAATCGCGCTCCCAACACAAATCTCGTCTCGCCGACCGACGATCTTGACATTCCGCGAGCCCTTGAAACACTCTGGAATGGTAAGTGCTCCGTGGTTAAGTGTGATGCGTTTGGACGGCAAGATGGGTCCAATTACGACGGTGGGTCGCCGACCGACGGCCGAGCGGCGGGGCCGGTCTGCCTTGGCTTCCAGAGCTCTTCTCGTGGCCTATCCCCCGACCCCGACTAGTACGTCTGTGACGTCTGTGACGTGAAACACACCTGCTTCAAATCCTTGCAAGATGTGACTCGCGACCCAAGGACACACTTTCCCCAGTCACCCACGCACCCGACTACACACCATGAGATAACCCTACGAGTACGAGATAACCCGCGTTATATTTTCCAGACAAATGTAGACGGTCTGGTACTTCGACCCCTGCAGTTCCTTTTCCTAGAGGTAGAACGTGATGTTCACCAGATATGCGGCTTCAGTGGGGGGGGGGGGGGTTTAATGCCAAGTTTTCCGTTCATGGAATTAAAGTGAAAGTGGTTTATTGTCAGTTTCTTCGCAGCCAAAAGCAGCATTGCGAAAAGAAGTATACATGTATACAATTATTAACATAGGATCGATCAAAACAAATATATAATTAAATCTGAGGATAGAGATTCTGATAAGAGAGGTATCGTGCATTGTTAACCGTTGTAAACTCGGCAAAATAATGTGGCTTCATGAAATGTTGCCATGAATATTGGACGAGCTACAACTCCTAAAACTACAACTCGTAAAAACGAAATGACCCAATAAGGGGGAACGTACTGAAGCGTACCAAACAGTTCCGACTTCCGACCACATTCTGCCGTTGACTGATGAGAAAGGTCCTGTGAGGAATGAGACGATCTTGAAGTTTTAGACTAGATACAGTCTGTATGGCACTGGCAACATTTTCTATCACTTTTAATTCGATCCCAGCTGATAGGATATGTGGCATTCAGATAAAAACACTTCCCGGGAGAGCCGCGTTTCCACTGGACTTAAATTTAACCGAGACGATGCATGGTTAAATTTCCAATGGTCCAATCTGACCGTCGTTCCCACTTGGACTTTCGAGTCGGTCAATTTAACCGAGACGATGGTTAAAGTAACCGAGCTGGCAGAAATTATTTGTGCACAGTGCATGTACGCCGAGTCGCGTTTTACCGAGTGGTGCGTTTTCACTGGACTAAGCGGCTCGGTTAAACTTGCCTGGTCAGTTTTACTGGGCAGAGGTTGGTCGGTAAAAGTAATCATTCGGCTCGGTTAAAGTAACCGAGAGGAAATTTAACTGGGCCATTTCCACTGGACTTAAAATGGGGAAAGTAACCATAGTCTCGGTTACTTTGACCAAAATAAGTCCAGTGGAAACACGGCTATCCCATCTATGGTTTTCCCTTTGAGTGCATGGTGTGTTCTGAAGGGGGGCGTCACCTTTTACGCGAGCTCACATAGGGCCTACTCGATTCCAGTGCGTTATGATATCGGATACTCGTGTTTGGTCGTGGGTCTCACCCCAACGACTAGTCCTCTTCAGTTGTCTGCAGGTTAGGGATGAGGGAATGGCGTGCGTGCTGTGCATTGACTGACACTTGACAAGAAACGGGTTTGAGTGACTGACTGTCATTTGCCCCGAAACCTGTTGTCCTTTACTGCACTGGTGTATTATATCTCTCTATTCCTTCCTGCTCTATTCGACTGTCTGTACGTACATGTACAGTAAGTGTATGTCTCTCCATCTCTTTCTCTCCCTCCACCTCTCTCTATCTCCCTCCACACCTTTCTCTCTCCCTATGCCCCCTCTCTTCACCCCCTCCCCTCTCTACCCCTCTCTCCCACTCTCTCCCCTCTCCACCTTTCCCTCCCTCTCTCCCTCACTCTCCCCCTCTCTCCCATCTCTCTGTCTGTCTGTCTGTCTCTCCCTCCCTCTCCCTCCCTCTCTCTCTCCCTCTCTCCATTTCTCTCTCCCACTCCCCCCTCTCTCTCTCCCTCTCTCTCGCTTTCTCTCCCTTTCTCTCTCACTCTCTCCCACTCTCCCATTCCCCCCCCCTCTCTCTCTCTCTCTCTCTCTCTTCATCTCCCTCCCTCTCTCCCTTTCTCCCTTTCACCTTCTTTTCCACTCTCTCTCTCGCTCTCTCTTTTTCTCGTTATCTCCTCTTCCTCTCCCCGATTCTCCCTAAACCCCTCTCTATACCCCTCTCCCTCCCCTACCCCATCTTGCTTATCTGTCACTCTCCCCATCTCTGTCTATCTCGCCATCTGCCTCATGATCTTCAAAAGGTCAGTGCTGAGAATCCCCCGTCTTTGTTTTGATCGTAAATTCGAGGCTGATTGTCGCGGACTCCAATCCACATGGGATCTGTTTCGTGTGACGCAGATCCACAAACTGTCAAAAAGACAACTCCAATCGTCCTTGCAGTAAATTGTGATCGTAAAAGACCCCACAATTGGACCTTAATAGCGTTGCTTCGACCCATGCTTCGACAATAGACCGTCGATCATCCAGTTCTGTATCATGGACTTAAACATGTCCAACTTGAAAACTTCTGATAATATTTCTTAAAATGATTATAATGTTATCGCATGCAGACGCCACCGTACCGGACCCCCAAAAGATAACACCGGTCTCTGCGTTTTGCAATTCACCCTCACTAAATCAAACCTGTATGACGAATGGACGTGTCTAAACGACTCGCCACATTGAGGCTGGGTAGTCTAGTCCATTGTCCACTTAGAGGGGTGACAGTATACGTGTAGCCAAATCCATACAGGGACTTGTAGTATTACATGTATATTTGCTCAAGTTCTTTTACGCCTGCGTGGCATGGCAGCGCCAGGCGGAGAAAACCCCACACTGCAACCGTGTATATTTCTTTTCTTAAATCCTTTTTGAACTTCGTCTATAATATTATAACACGGCGAACGCCGCAGACATCACAATGACTGCATGCAGTCTGCACGCACAATACTCGAGCACATGAGCTCTACCGGTTCCGCACGCACACATAAGAAGATCGCTGGAGGGCTTAGCGAGTCAAAAGAAACTTCGGAGGTCGCATATGATTAACGGGAGTTCCTTTTATCGAGAGGTATCGAGCGGTGTAACCAGGCTGCCTTGCTGCTTCTCTGCCCCGTGTGTGTACACAGTGGACGGAGTGGGATGCCGGCTGGCTGCCCATCGCTCTCTGCACGCAGACTGGCTGGGGTTTAGACGGAGTTGTAACTCCAGGCTGCCGGCTGGTCTGACCATCTGACCGAGTGCTTTTAATCCTTGCACTGGATCGACCGCATCGAGCCAGACAACCGTGCCCCACTGGTTTGGCGACTACCGGCCTGTTTTACCACACGGCACGGGGCCGGGGGGAGGAGGCTGGAGTCTCTCAGGCCTGCGGTCAGATTGTTTGGAAGCGGGGGCCGGGAGCCCTTCGGTGCGTCCGCCGTTACCTGGGGAGCCTGCCACTGTCTGTGCACACGCTACTGGAACAAATTAAGCGGATCCTGTGATCACCTATGCCGGCAATCTCCCCCATCCCCCCATCCCCGCCCTCAACGCGAGGCGGACGTGTTTCTGATTAAACCCCGCTTCGTTTTTGGGAGAGGTGGACGCCAACTCTTGTATACAATTATTCGAGATCACACATTATTACAAGCGTGGAGTTTATTTTCCGGAAGCCAGTGAGTTGATGGTTCCAGGAGGAGAAACAGACCGACGCACGCGGTGAATTACACGATGGAGCCCAGAAGTCTCTGGAGCTGGTTCGAGACCTGATGAATGATGAGTCAGAGTAGACCGTCTCTGGTTCTTTTGTGCTTCGTGGACGTAACAAAAGTTTGTGGTGGGTTTGTTTGTTTCGTGGACTACTTCTTCGGCTAGTACTAGTAGTGCATTGTATTCGGTTTCAGTCACTGGGACCGAGGTACGTGTTGTTTGTGTGTTTGTGTGTGTGTGTGTGTGGACGAGTCGTCGTCTCCTTGGGAGAGGGAGACGGAGACGGGACGAGCCGGTAGGGCTTCACCTTGTTCTGTCTCGCCGGGTGAACGATGTCCTATCGCCCCATGCGGAATCGCAGCAGCGGCGCCAGCGGGATGATCGTCCCGGAGTATAAGATCGCTCTGCTCGGGAGCCTGGGAGTCGGCAAGTCCGGTGAGTCCTGTTGGTGTTTTTTTGTATTTCTGTGTGGGTCTGTTCGTCTCCCTTCCTTCCAGTTCCAGGCCTCCGCTCTGGAGGAAAGTACGGTCATTCTGTGGACTTCGCCGGGTCCCTCCGCCCTGGAACAGCAGGAGGCAGGGCCCGGATCCTTGTAAGTTGTAGGGAGTGACTAGGGACATTTTCACTCGGTCTGGATACTGATGTTGGCGAGGATTTGGACACCGTGTACGGGCCAAGTTACCAGTTTGGAAATGACCATGGATCCGGAGCCTGTTTGGTGGTCAGCCAACTACCATCACCCTTACCCTTCATTAGCTTTCTCCACGATTTGACCATGGATGAAGGAAAACACGATTGTTATTCAGTTATTCACCTCCCTGCTGGGGAATTAAGGAAGCAATTTAGGAAGCAAATTAGGGAAGTTGTAAAAACAAATTCAGAGGGTGGTTGACCGTGATCGTGTTTTTTACTTGAAGACCCAGCTCACCAGTATACATCAATCTATCACGAAGTCCATAAAATACCCGGACAGCTGCGTGTATTAATGGCGTATAGGCAAACCGTTTCCTTCGGTTTTAATTTGATTTTCGTTCTCGTGACGTTTTGTTCCGTTTTGCCAAAAATCGGTCCAAGGAAAAGGAAAACAAAGGTCACGATCGACAGAAAAAACAACAACCGAGGATCCTGTATTATAGGCCTACATGTATTGCACAAATGTGCTTGACATGCTAGAATTTGCATCACACAATGTTATACCACAGCTTGCCGTGTTAAACCATGGAGGATTAAACATGCAACGCACCACGATTCAGGTCAATGTCCACCCAGTGGAGGGGGTCCACTTTGGATCCCCCTCCACCTCCTCCTCTCCTCCCTACCCCACAGCATGTTCCCCTCACCATAGTAACGGCGCCCCACCCCCAATATTTCCACCTGATTAGACAATAATTGTTACAGGCCTGTAATTAAAGGGTCGATATGGGTTGTAAAAACAGATCTTGGTTGATCACGGATGTACGCAATCATACTCTTGATCTACTCCTCAACCTCCCGTCGATTGGCTTCCATTTTGAATTTGACGAGTTACGCAAAGTTGAATGTCGCCCTCCCTGTAAAACAACGGGGTTCCGAGTGTGTAAGAGCATGGAGGTGAGACCGGGTGGTCTTTTTTCAAAGTAGGCCTATTTCAAAGGCCCGTCTACTTTCTAGTGCAAGGAGCAAGATTACTCTGCTCAGCGGGGTTTCGCTCACTCTCACCATCAAACCCCCCACGCCTTCCCCTCCACGCTGCACTTTCTAACCCCACACGACTTGTCATGAATTAAAAGCCATGTACGTTCATGTAGCATGTCATGCTATACTCCAAAGCCCTTTCTTTCTTGGGACTTTTTTTAACGCACAATTTGTGTTTGGTAAAATGTTTAGGGGACATTAGGAGTGTATTATTGTATTGAGGCGTCGGTGTCGTGGTTGTGGTGTGATTAGATGGAAGGACAGCATTTTGATCGATCGGTTTTGTCTGGCAGACACAAAAAAAGAGGGTTGAGTTATCGGGAAGCCTCGGGCGAACCGCCTTTCAGGCTGCTGTCGTATTGTGTTGTGTTTCCTCGGCCTACAGCGGGTGCCCCTTGTCGATGTGAACATAGTCTGGTCTCAACTTGCTCTGGCCATCAGGCTCTGGCTAAAGCTGCCCAGTGCCCACTCCGTGGGTCTATCTTAGCGTAGTGTAGTCACCCAGTGACCAGGAGCTGTTCATATAGGGCAAGTTGAAGGCCGTCCACAACTATAGGCAGGCTAGTCAGTTCAACCATGGTGAGCTAGTTCAACCATACAGAGCAAGGTTCAACTATTCCTCCATGGTTCATCTGGTTCAACTCAGTTGGAGAAAAATACAGGCTCAGCAGTCAGCAGCACCAGTCTTCTTCCAGGCATGGTGTTGCCTGCAAATGCTCAAAGAAACATAGGCCCCAATAACAACACTGAAAAGAACTGAAGCACTTCCACTATCGCAAATGAACTCTCGTCATCTGAAGTTAGCCTCTGTAGCTTCATTCAGGTGTACACTGTGCACTCACAATTTTGTCATCTGTCCTGAATCAGGACGACAAGCAGCCCACTGCAAGATCCGGACCATTTGAAACCAAAATGGCGGTTCACTTGAAGTTTTAGTCCCACCATTCCTCGACGGCCCGGCAGGCCAGTTTGAAAAGACGGTCACGTCGGCCAATGTTTGCTTTAGGCAGTTGTAATCAAATCTGAATGAAAGGCAGGGCCATTGCTTTGCAGTTTGCACAGCGAAGCGGGGATTACGTTCGAGTAACCAAGAAGTAAAATCGGTCACCTTTCTAAAATAAGGATGTTAAAAAGAAGGCGAGACCCTAGTTGGTCCTAGACGAGAGGAGAGAGGCTTCTTTAGTTCTTTGGGAAATTTCTAAGAAGATTAGCGGCACAATGGATGAAGTATTGGGAGCTAACAGTGGGGAGGGGAGGGGCTAATTGGTTGCAAGAACTGGTTGGGTTCTAGTAACCAAATAGTCTCCCACAGGACTGCTTGTCTTTGAGAGTGGTCTTTGCATGGTGTGCTAGAGCCTAGAGGGATTGGTCCGCGACCTGGCTGGGTGCTTAGCATCAGACGGCCAAGGATTGTGTAAAGCGAGCCCCGCAAAGCTCGGATAATCCCCTCAAACCGCGGTGTTTCGTGTCCGGGCCTGCTGCAAAGTGTAAATATTCGCCGGCGATAATGGGGCTTGGAATTGAGCGCGGACGAAGGGTGGATATAATTATAGAGAAATCGGATTCGCGAGCTCTATTGGCAAAATACGCGGAAAACCGTGTCGAGAATTGTTCACTGTAAATGGCGGGACGGCTTCGAAATCGTCTTCCGCTGGCTCGAATTTGCAAAAATGGTGTATCCATCTGCTTGCCGACTCAGTGTAAAAGCTCTTCACATACTTACCCATAAAACACCACTAATACCCCCATGACCCTACATTGCGTGCGCCTACTGTGTTGGGGTTGCACCACAAGTTCGCAACTTAATCAAAAAAGTGCAACCGCAACTTAGCTCGAACTTCGAGTTCGTAAGGGCACGGGGGAAGGGTAACCCCCCTGCACTCCACACCGGTCGCTGCTCGGTAAACAATGAGCACACTGTTGGGTCTGTCCAAGGAGGTATTGGTCTGTCGGTGGCATCATGTTTGCCACAGCTCAATGTTTGATCAGCATGAGATCCCAATTTTGTGGTCCCACGATCAGCAAGGCTTCCACCCATTATGGAGGGTGGATTGGGGTTAATGGTTGGAGCAGTGGCAACTTGCGGTAATGCGGTGGCAATTTGAGATTGTCATTAAAGGCCAATAGTATACAACAATGGCGAGATCGGAAAACATCGATGTCCACATATTTCCTTCTAATTTACACAATTTGTAGATGGTCATGATAGAATCCTCATGTTGAAATCTTACGGTCTGAGATGCTGTACATTTCGAGAAATCTTCACTGTGCTCAAAACATCGACAAATAGTTTATTACTCGCGAGTAATAAACCATTTCTTACACTATAGAACGGTGCGAAAACCGTGATCATTTTTGCCTGTTTCTACTTTCTCAGAATACCATTTGAGCTAAAACCTTCGCAGGATTTCTTTTTTGGAATGCTGAATGGTTTAAGTTAACACACAAACTGTGGCAATCTTTTGACAGTTTTAGTTTTACCAATGCCGTATAGGGCTTTCCAATGCTGTGACCCCACGATCAACCAATGAGCAAGGAAAGGATCAACCATGGCCTGGTTATTATCGTTCAATCATACGCCGTTGTGTGCAGTTTTGTCCACTCCAATTTCACCCAAGTGAAGCCACCGACTGCACCATGCGGTGTTGAAGGTGAGCTGAGATGACGCCACAACACATCAGTCAGTGGAACGACGGATATGTCGCCTTCCAATGGAATGGAACACTTCCGCATTTCAAGGAGTACTCCGTGTGTTCCTATAGCGACGTCATCGCAATGCACTCAGTATGAACAAATTGGCACGGAAGGTTACATTGAAACGCCACTCCTATCCCTCGAGATAGGATTTATCAACGGCCGGGTTTTATTTCAAAGGGATGACATTTTAGCGAGGTCTAAAAAAAAAAAAACTTGCCAGATAGCGTGTTTAATAATGGTCGATGCCAATGAGACTATTGTTAGGGCTGAGACCCATTCATCAATGCGCATTCCATGCGAGTAGCGGGCCATTGTTGTCCCGCATACCGGAGTGCTCTTGTTTACCAAGAGAGATCTGAGCGCCCAAACAACATTTTACTGACGAGGGGGAAAATGGCCCCCAAAATAAACCGCTGCCGTTCTTAGCGGTACAAAGGAACTTGTTTAGGCTGTATCCATCCCCCGGCGGGTCCGACTTTCCCCCTTTCTCTCGGACTTTCTCGAGATGTTCCCCGTGCTGTTTTTTCCCCCCATCAAATACTCGGAGCTCTTTGAGGCCCGTTATTATATACGAAGATGAACCGGCGTGAGAAGTGTGAGCAAGACAACGCAAGAATCTTTTTTTTTTCGCGTGGGTGGTTAACCAGGATCTTGAAGATTCTTCAAGTCTGATTTCGATGCACGCTGTACTTCCACATTCTGACCAAGCAGAAAGTTGTACGTGAAGGTTTCAATCTGTGGTATAGTGGCACCGCTGTCAAGGGCATGTATAGAATGAGAGAGGCAGTGCCCGGCCATTGTAATATGCCAATGTGAGAGGTCCTGTTTGAATCGAAACGTCTGCAGGAACTCGAGCTTCTGTGAGACCTGGGGTCGATTTCACCAAACTCGTCGTAACTTACGACCAACCGCAAGACGATGAGCGATGCACAAAAACTATACGGCATATCACATTAAATTACGATGGGTTTATCAGTTGTAAGTTGAGTTGACCTTGTAAAACCAACACACCTGGGTTGGATTTCACAAAGCCTTACGATGCATCGTATAACTCGACTTACGATGATATACAAAAAGGTTGCAAAATGCTTAGTAACTAAAATTACCAAAATGCAAATCTCTAAATTTAGTGGGCCTGACGTTTCGATCCTAGCAGGACCTTTCTCAAAGGCAGTGACAAGGACAAAACAGGTACATGTATCTGTTTTGTCCTTGTCACTCTGCCTTTGAGAAAGGTCCTGCTATTGCTAGGATCGAAACGTCAGGACCACTAAATTTTGAGATCGACTTACGATGGATAACCCATCGTTGGTTGTGACAGGCCGTATGCACGGTTTCTGGGCATCGCTCAGAATTTGCCGTTAAGTACAGCGCATTATTTTAGACTCAATGGCCTGAAGTCTGATATTATACCATAATACTAATAGCTGTGCCTGTGGCTGGAATGGAAATGGAAGGGTGCACCGCCAAATGACTGTGCTGGCTGCTGAACAGACGCCATGCATATACGGTGGCGGAATCCCCAGATGCGTTCTGCATGGCGTCATTTCGGTATCACTGAGAAAAGCTTATGACCTTTTGATCGCCTTTTCAGACGACGCTAAAAAAAAAACATTCCAAGGCTTGAGAGAATGTCTCATGCATGAGAAATCTTACAAAAGTGCCATCGTGTGAAAGGTTACCGACGCTCGAGAGTGACAGACGTCCCTGGTGAACCCTTGAGAGGCATAGCCTATGGCGATAATGTATTGAAACACGAAAGTGCCGCGCCGCTAACTATTCTTCAAATCTCAAATAGTCTTAACACTTTTCTCAAAGGCAGAATGAACAAAAAATCGAGAGAAGCAATACGATACGCATGGCAAGAAATGGACAAGGAGGAAAGCTGGTAGATACTAGATAGAATGGAATTCGCTTAACCCTCCTTCAGACATCATCCTCCGATCGTGTGCGAGTGAGTTTGGCGGACATTCGTAGTCCCTTTCATCAGCCTCGATCACAGAATAGAACCACCGGGAGATCTTTCGGATCTGATGAACCCCGCCCCCAATTAAGGAGACCTGATTTCTAGCGTCATTTACGATCATCTCCAAATCTACCGCTCCCGGCCGCGTAATTATTTTTTTCGTAGGAGGGTTAGAGGGAAATTTTCATTAAAAAAAGAGAAACAGGCATGTCGAATTGTTTTTAAAGAAAATTACGACAGAAGAAGATTACGAAACGCCTATTTATGACAATTGCCCCTAACCCTCCTAGGAAAAAAAATTACGCCTCCCGGCCGTGATATCGTCAATGTTACGGTATCCGACTATTTTATAGGCCTAATCCACAAACAATGGTTCGCCAGTTACTTTTGTGGGGGGGGGGGTGCATGCTGGGGTCTTTTTGGGACGGAGAGGTGGGAAGGGTGAGAGCTGAGAAGATAGCCAAATAATATCGTTTCTCACTTTTCAAGTTGTGCGTGTTTCTCATTCGACGCCCGTTTCACCCACTGAACTAAACCCCTGGAGTGGAACCCGCCAGGTGTCCAGGAGAGAGCGGCGTGTTATCCACACAAGTGTCGTAAAAAAAAAAAAATTCCCCGGAGACCGCCAGCTACGACACGCCCCTCCAAGATCAAAGAACCTCAGCCGCCACTTTAATCTTTAGCCGGCAACGCCGGGTATATACAGTTCGCTTTTACAGAGTATAGTAGCGCAGTTTTCGTGACCGTGTGAAGGTCCTCCGGTGCGAGTTAAACAAGAAAAGAATCCGATCCCACCCAAGCAGCGAAGTTTTACTGCCGTACCTAATTTCTTGTAGTGGCGCAATTGACAGGTTTTCTGAAGGCTGCGAGTTAGGCTCGCTTTATGGTGACAATCATTATTGCACCCAGCCCTATAGTTTACTTTGCTGGTGGGTCCGCTATGAATGTACTGTATTCACGTTCTGTACCGGTTAGGTTAGTACCGTAGTCTGTACCACGGGTGGTGGTGACTGGTATAGGCCTTTACTGCCGCCGAGAAAGACATCGAAATACTGTACACCGAGCACAAGAGTCATTAGTTTGTTTGAATTCCATGTGAATCAAGAATTATTCCATGTGAATCAAGAATTATTCCATGTGAATCAAGAATTATTCCATGTGCATCAAGAATTATTCTATGCGAATCAATTATAATAAAAAAATAATGGAAATTACAGGGAGGCATTTTGTTTAATGCATAATGTCACTCTAACCCCATTTACTACATCAAAGGTTTAAAACATTGACCAAACATTGATTAATGCAGCATTCAGAAATCCCTGTGGGTTTATGAAAATATTCACAAACTCAATGGCCAATATCCGCGGTTGTCAAGATCAATGTCGTTATTCATGTATGATGCACCGCCACAGAAATCGGTGCTTGGAAATGAAAAAAAAGGGACACGTGCATTAAATGTCTTTCACTCAGCCCCGGAAAATGTCAGTAGCATACTCTGTGACAGAACTGTGGAATGAATTTAGACAAGATTTTAAAGGAATTCACAAAGGAATTGTGGTTTGTTTTTTTACCCGCAGCGTTGACGGTCAAGTTCATCACCAGGCGGTTCATCAACGAGTACGACCCATCGCTGGGTAAGTGGACAGACGCCAATTGAATCTTCCCCTTTCTCTATAGCCGTGCTGCACGTACAAAATGCTGCGGCATGTGCGCCTGCTTCTGTACCATAGCCCATAACTGATGTACATGTACATTGCATTAGAAAACGCGGTGTGGCTCTCTTGTTATGTCCTTATATGCCTGTGCGCGTGCAAAAATATCCGCTCCCAAAATAATGTATACTGATATAGGAACCATGTGTTTGTTATACGTTGGTACATGTGCGCGCGTGTATAGACGTAAGAGGTTAAAATGTAAAGTCTGAGTCCGCCAAAGCACACTGCACATGTTTTGACGGCTGTCCGCCCCCCCCCCCCCCAATTAACGTGCCGCCATGCCATGGTCATACCCCTTGATAGGATGGTCATGCATGCGACACTTAAGGTTATGGAGGTATTCATTGGAAGAGGGGGTCTTCTGATCAATATCAGCCATGTTGTTGTTAATGCCGATTAGAATGAATCATTATAAGGCAGTTAATGGCTAAACGTTTCTGACTGGCGCCGCCACCCCGACAAAGACTAGATGACTATTTGGGGAAGCCCACCATCTGAGGCTTGGATAGCACTACGGATGGTATTAGAGCACTGGTACGCCAAACCAGAGATCTCGGGTTGGCCATTTTCCAAATTGTCCGAAAGTTCCCCAGTTAGTTTTTCCTTCTATTTCGTTTGCCTCATTTGGCTTTATTTTGTTTGCCTCATCTCTGTTCGATAATGCCGGTGTTGTTTCATCCTTTGCAGCCTTCCGTATAATTATGATGGTGAAATTGAAACCTGGGGTCTGATTTTCGTTTCTGTTCAGATTAGGCCTCTCGTTTTTCGTCGTTACAATTTCAGTTGTTGTTTCCATTGTTTAATCAATTAATGACACATGTACACCTTACTAAGGAGCAATGGTCGTACCATCCATCAATGTGTTAGAAGACCCGTGAGAGAATAGCTCTAAAGTCTAAAACGTTCCCCCTGATAAGATTGCCTAAACCGATATTGGTAAAAAAAAAAAAATGTTTTTTTTGTACACTGCAAGGCATGTCCGCGTAAAATCAAACAGCTATCAAATTGTATGCACCAGAATGAGCCTCGCTAGATAACACAATCCTTGACTGGATGGTAGTCCACAACCACCGGTCTCCTGACGATGGGCAATCACTGCCCGAAACGTCGAGTCACTGGCTGTTCCCGGTGCTTTTATACACTCACTCGGGAAGCAATTGATACAGGTGATGTCAGCCCAAAATGCAAACCTTCAAAAGTCAACCGGAGACACCGGTTGCCTTTAGAGCAACGCTCGCCCTCGAAAAAAAACATCATGCACACAGGCTGCTCTCAATGACTCGACGTACGTCAGAGCAAGGAGATCAGAGTCTGTACATGTACATCGCTGTATGTACTGTACTGTGGGTCGGAGTCGATATTTCGTATTGTGTGCAATGAAAGAGTATGACTTTTTTACGAGCCGTGGTTGTCACGGCAACAAATGGCCGCCATAGATCACCTTTGATGGTCCGCAGAGTGTGCCTTCTAGATTGACTGATGGCGTGAGAACACGAGGAAGGCCTGCCCTTGTCAATTGAAAGCCCACTGTGCTCACACCCCTTCTGCGGCCTGGCTAAATTACCCGGAAAACGTCCCCCAGGGAGGAAAGTGTGTCTATTATTGAGGAAAACTGGACAGATGGAAAGACTCTGGCGATACTTCCACCGTTTGCATGGGGGGGGGTTCTGGCTTGTGAAGGCCCATCTTTTAGCGACTTGGAAAGTGCGGAAGAGAGTCGGGAAGCATTCGGATTTTAGGAATGCTAGTCCGTAGTCTGGCCATGGAGGAAGGTCTGCCCCCTTTGGTCTACCAAAGCGCAGACGTTTCGTGGTCGCCGACTTTATTGACGGAGAGTTCTCGAGTCGGTTGATGCAAGCAGGGCGGACTCTTGGAAAACCTATTGACTCGAAGCTTCGCGCGTTAGCCTGAGAGAAAAAAAAAGACATTGAACAGATTGAAAAGGAAGTGCGCACATTACATACAATGCTACCTCAGAACGTCCTTGTTCAGTGCAACCGATGTGGAGCTCTGATTACTTCTTGTATACCAGCGCTGACTCGACCTTGGCCAGGACACTGCTGTATCAGGGGAGCGGTGTTTGCCTCCCGTCTGGCTCTGGGTGACTGATACCAGGATCCCTCCTCCGCGGGTCTCCGGTGTCGGCGCGGCTGGGGTTTGATAGAGCTACAATCGCTCAGAGCAGTGGAGCCTGGCGAATTGGTCGATGATGGAATCGTCCCGAGAGGCGATTTTTGTTTTGTTATCACTCGCGCTATACCCCCTCCTCCCCCTCTTTATGACGTTATAAAATGTCGACGTTAGCCAATCGGACTCGCGGGGGGGGGGGGATGATACAGACCAGATGGCCTGTGTCTCGGATTGTTTTCAATCGCACCGATCGTTAAAAACTGTCCCATCGGGCGCTCATCCAAACCAGACATGGAGCGCAAGTATAGAATCGGTTGACTCTTTGATTGATAATTGCTTCCTCGAAATATTGAAAGAATTCTGAAAATCCCAATGTCTTTTAAACAGATCGATAGGTAGTGCGTGCGTGTACGTGATACGGTAAAAAAAAAAACACCAAGATTGGGCAAAATCGTTCGATTTGATGAGAATCGGTATTGTATGGAGTTTGTGCTTGAGTTTGACCTCCACAACCATTCAGTGTTTATTTACCATTATTTTATGTTGGTATTCTAACCAATGTTTTCGTCAAGGTAAATGTTGGCCGACCTCACAGTGCTGGAAATGTATAAACAGAATTCAGACGCCTGTCGAGATACATCGATCAGGTTTTTCCTTTAACATAATGCCCTGTACAAGGCCCTATACAATTTCGGTAAAGTTCAATAGATCGCCACAGTTTGTGATGCGAAGGTTTTAGCTCGAATGGTAATTTGAAAAAGTTAAAAAAAAAAAAAGGAAAAAAAAGGCAAAACTCATCACGGTTTTCGAAACGTTCTGTAGAGTAAGACATACCGGTAGTTTATTCGAGTAATAAACTATTTGTCGATGCTTGAGTGATGATTTCTCGAGAAATATAGCATCCCAGACCGTAAGATTTCAACACGAGGATTCTATCTTTCCTTCTAATTAGAAGGAAATCTGTGTAAATTAGAAGGAAATCTGTGTAAATTAGAAGGAAATCTGTGTAAATTAGAAGGAAATCTGTGTAAATTAGAAGGAAATCTGTGTAAATTAGAAGGAAATCTGTGTAAATTAGAAGGAAATCTGTGTAAATTAGAAGGAAATCTGTGGTTATCGATGCTTTCCGGTCTTCCCAATTGGGCCTTTAACGCCTTATACATAAATTACGTACCTTGTATCCTTCTGGGGTCGATTGGTGTTATTCCAATTTGAAATAAATGTACAAACACATCTGCGACTTTTGCGTGTATAGGCCTATAGGGCTACTCACAGTCACAGGGCGTTGCTTAAACGTATTATATTATTGCCGTCGCTCAAAACGTCCTCGGTGCTGGAATTTAAGTCCCTTGCTAAGAAATTGCCACATTGTTAGAATTTTCAGTCGGAGATAGTGATCTTCAGATCAGCTTCAGCAAAATATTTCCTACCCAAAGCAGGTGCTTTACGGGTGCTTTGCATTGTGCGAATTCTTAGTTCGAAAAGACTGGTCATTCTTGGCGTCAGTTTCGCGATGAGGTATATAGGCACGTAGGCCAACTCCCATTCAAGTTCTGTTTTTCCTCCGAGCACAGGCGTCCGCAATGCTGTGTGCTCAGCTGTTCAGAGGGTGTTTGCCCAACTCGTATTCTTTGTTTTTGCAGTGGATTTCCGTGACTTCGCCGTAAATCATAGCCCCATTGGGAACGCGTGGAATTTGAACCCAATGCCATCAAATTCTCTCGCCGGCCCGTTATTATATCTTGCCCCAGGGGCGACCTGTACTTTTTTGGGGGGGGGGGGGGGCATTGACGGCGGGACCGTATAGGCGGCGAGCTCTTTTGGCGTGACTTCGTGATCAATAGTACAGGGAAACACCTTTCAGATCGTAATACCAAGGAGGTATTAGGTGAGCCTAATACCTCCTTGGTATTACAAAATGTGGGGACTCCGTCGGGTTTCCTCAAAGATGATACCTGTTCTGTTCTCATACCATCGTGAATGCTTTGATATAGGCTAGCGGTACCTCGTATGGCACGATGATGTCGTTAGTAATAATAGTACCGTGTGGTACCGGTGCGGTTCATTTACCACCAGGTGACAATGTGTAGCACCGTGTTTGGAAGCAGTGTCGTCTTGGGAATATACTGACGCGCGCGGCTAGAATTCAACGCGATCGGTCCGGGTCTTTGGCGAACGCCACGGTCAGAGTAGATAGTATTTTGGGGGATCCTCACGGTTTGAACTTCACATAGGCCCAGGCCTATCCAAATCTTCAAAGGATGTTTTTAAATGTTTTCCACCCAAGTGCATATAGGCCTACTGTATTTTAAAGAGGGAATATGCGGGGATTGACATCTCAGGGACCTTTTAGCTTTGAAACCAGGTAAGGAAAAATTGGAAACCAGAGCTTTGTATTGTGGTTGTTATTTGCCACTTTCGACATCACAGTCTTCCAGTTCCACCCTATTGCAAGGCCTTGAGTTTCCTAATGCGTATACAGTAGTACAGCTATAGGTTACACAACTTACACTGGATGAAACCTTTGGCAGTAGGCCTACAGGTATATATTTTTTTTGCCATCGCGGGCCAAAATATCGGTTGTCGACACTAAATTGGTCAATGGAAGGTCAGCTGTAAAGCGAACACAAACTCCCAGCATTTCTCTCAAAAGTTAGAGGGCCTGACGTTTCGATCCTAACAGGACCTTTCCCAAAGGCAAAGTGCCTGCTAGGATCGATCGAAACGTCGGGCCCGACGAGATTGAGATTTGTGTATTGCAGGTCATCTTAGTCAGTGTGCAGTTTGCAACAGTTGTTTGTATTTACTTCATGTCCCAGAATTTCTGATACAACCAGGGCATGCGTTTTTTTTAGGCGAACGATTTTGGACTACCAACCCTATATTATTTTTTGCCCGCCGCTTTCAGAGTGCCCAGTAGCCGGCTTACACTGGCAGGTAGTGGTTGGTCGGAGCATCTACTTATTCCTCCATGGTCGGAGCATGGAGGAAGAAGGGGGGGATGGTCGGAGCCAAAGAACAGATGGTTCAAACAGTCCGCATTCAGATGCGGCTTGTGAGAGAGTTGCAGACAACAAGATTGTTTACCGCAGTGGCGAACCCCACCCCCATCCCATATCCCAACTTGTTATCGGGCTCCTTCGACGAAAATGGGCTGAGGTTTTTTCGAGTCGACCCATATGGGAGGTAGTGGCTAAGCCTTAATTGCCCACCCTCCCCCCCCCCCCCATTTCCTCGCTCAACCTCTCTCCTTATCCCTCCATGCTCAACCTCAGTACACCAGGCTCACGCCGACAGCGAGGCCGCTGTACCTCACGGTGCACTGACCGCCTTGGGCTCATTGGAAGTGACGTTCTTTCAATGGTGACACTTAGAGCTCCGCCATCCCGCTGTCTCCCTCACCCGCAAATCCCTTCCGCCCGTTTGGCTCTGGAGTCGTGGTGGCCACTTCTTTCTCGGGACGGGGGTCCACAATGGGCCCTACAGAGTCCTACAAATTGTCCGTCAATTCACATTCACGTTGACGGCGGCTGGGCCCGGGCCGGAGACGCGGACCGTCGGCTCGGGCACGGCCGAGCAGTCTTAATCCCGAAAATCCAGGAGCATTCTCCGAATGTCTACAATAGCTCATCTGGAACAACCCGCCTCGCCCAAGGTCTCGTGTAATCGATGCCACATTATTTTATGACGATCAAATGGTGCGCACCATCTTCGCGTGCATTGGTGAGAAAGTTTGGGCATAATTATTATGTGATGTCGCCGTATTAAGTTAGCAGTATTCTCGGCAATCGATCCACGATGTGCCTTTATTTAGAGTTTTTTTCCAGGTTAGAGTGTGCTATCATGATGAAAGAATTCCCTTCGATGTCCCATATGAATCTATTTTTGAGAGTTTTGATGGATCGCAGTCCTGGTTCTATTTTCGTATTTGAATGTGTCCGCGCTTATTTTTCCTTGGAGCTGCCTAGAAGAGTGTGGTTGCCAGACACGTGCCTGCATCTGGCTTGGGTTACACCACCACGCCCCACCACGCCCCTCTTCATTGCAGCCTCGTGCCGCTGCTCACGTTTGAATTAACCGCGCCCTCCAGCTCCCCACGTGACAGGCGCAGCTGCCAGATATAGTTCCGTTCGCACTGACTGCCTTCTAGCCTATAGATCGTTTGCACCGGCGACCATCTTTGGGGCCTTCTAGTGGTATTAAAATTCAGTGATAATGCAGGTACAGAGAGTGCACTCTTGCCTATCCAAGTGGAACAAAGACTAGGCCCCAACGATGGACGCCGGTGCAAGCAATCTGTAGGTACCCATCAACACGTTCGGTCAGGTCTGGGTCCACTGCTCACTGCCTTCTGGTTAACTGCCATCAGATCGACACGGCAGTGACGGCACCATTGCTTCTCGAGAATAGGCCTTCTCAGAAGGTGCTGCATGGATTGGGCTGGTGGTCTCGGGTTCAAGTCCCGATCCAGTCTAACTGATTTTCTTTGCAATTTATTTCAAAACAGTAGAAGGAGTCGGTTTGCGGTGACACCAAAATTCTCTTTTGCGGGTGTGCGCGTTTCTGCAAAGAATCGCAAACCCACTCCCTCTGCTATCCTCACATTCACAACGAAAACCTCATAAAACAGTAGAAGACAGTAGAAGTAGAAACCTGATATTGGATTATGATAAGAAAAAAAACGTGGTTCCATCATAGTGTGCAATGCGAATCCATTAGGCGAGTCTCGCCCGCGTTTTTGTGCGGCATTATCTGGAGGGTAGAATCCAGAGGGGTGATTGACAGCCAGCTCGGGCCACCACCTTCCGCTCTAATTAATCGCCACAGGTGCTCAAGGTTCCAACAACATCTTCGTCTTGTTGCGCGGACAATGTTGTCACCTGGAGCTCCTGCTGATATGCCAGGAATGCTCACCTGGCTGATGGGTACCGTGCATCACCTGCCGGAACCCTGGCCGCGTTTCGTTCCAGGACTTGTAGAAAATATACGAATGTTGGGTGAAGCGCTAATTAAACGCAGCAGATAAAGGTGGCGTGGCTTGCAGCCTCGTTTCACAATGACTGAAGGCCTAGTCTTGGCTCAAGACGTCGCTCGTTTTGAATCTGATACCCGACGGTGATCCGCAGTGTACACACGCGTCGGGGCGTAAGAATCTCAGCCAACAACGTCTTGAACCGAGACTGCGATGACAATTGATCCTAGAATGGATGCCCCTGCCGCGCGCTCCGTAAAATTGGGCCAAGGTACGATCAGCCAGAGTGAGGCCCCATGCTCATACATGTGTAATGTTCACGCACTTCCGGATCCCCGCGCTGCCGAGACTTACAGACGCCTACCGCGCCGGACAGCTGCGATTTCTGGCCGTTCTGCCGGCAGCCCTCCTAAAAAAACCCATCCAACCCAAACAAACCAGAAATGTGAAAAGTGGGCGTTGACCTCCAGCCAGGGAGGAAGTTATGCCGTGAATGAATTTGCTGCCATAATAAACAAGTGGATGTAGCGCGTGATTATTGAGTCGCTCGTTTCCTTCCGTAGCGCGCCCAAAAAAAAAAACTCCCGCCAATTCTCTTAGCACTCTTCTGCCGGCAAATCGTTTGAGTTCGACCGAGGTATAGCCGTGGCGATGGGATTCGCACGCGCCTACGTGCTCGTACGGCAGCACGCCCTGTCACGGCGCACATGCTTCGATTAGCGGGGAAGGGAGGGGAAGATTAGGCAGGTTTGGGGGAAAGCACGGATGAATGTTGCCCTCATGTTGCCCATTGAATGAGTCCATGTCGACAAATGTTTAGTCAAACGTGAGACTTGTCACACCCTCCACATCAGGTGAACACGATGGTCAGATCTCATCTGCACTTTTGAAATTTGAGAGAGTTCTTTCTTTCTTTTTTTCAGTTCGTTCTGGCGTTGTTATTATCGCTCACTTTGTATGCCGGCAGGCTGGGGTTATCTGGGCCTCGGTACGCGGTATGTCAGGTACATTGGTCGCGGGGAAAATTGGTTTTCCATGGATTCACCTGGTGGTGTGTCGGGAATACCGCACCTAATGGAGTACATTCCACCGCACTGGCTCGTCGCTCAGCACTGCCAGACGGGCGGAACTGCATGGGCTGTCTACCGTTCAATCCAGTCGACCGGTAGGGTTTGGTATGAGCAAGGAGATACCTCCCTGGTATGGGAATGACCGGGAGTCTTCCTCCGTGGTATGAGCAAATTGCGTTTCCATGCACGGGACTGATGACGTTTTGGCCAGTGGCCGTGTCACGCAAGCGGTCGATCCCAAAACAGCCCATCACGGCAGCCAGAATTCAAAAAAAAAAACCAGCAAGATTATTTAAACCTCTCCAGGGTCTGTGGTGGGGGTTTTGGGGGGCCGTGGGATGACGCGCGGCAGGCCGAGAATGTGCCAAGGACACCCAAGTCTATCCGAGGAGTAAGACAGCTGGTTTACCGAGAGGAAGATGTGATGATTCATTGCAACTTGCATGTCATGCGGGTCGATCCGCATCGAGAGCGAAGATATCTCATCCAGCCTGCCCGGCGATACATTTTTTGTGTTTTCCTTCTGATCGAGCGGAGAATTATCTATGTCACAATCTCGCTTCTCGTCAAGAAGCAATTACGTTTAACGAGCTGCGCGCGATTAAGGAGATTGGAGCGAGAAAGAATGTAATTTACTTTGAGTTCGAGCAGCATTTGCGACATTTGGATGTAGATTGTGAAACGGTAGTTGCTCCGGCGTTCCTTCCCGAGTCTTGTGATTCACACGCCTTGTATGTACCAGCATGCTAGTCAGTAAGTCCGAGCCCGAGTCATTGGTCATGGAGCATGAGTCTCGAGACTGACTCCAGTCACGAGTCACTCACGAGTCCCATGATTTTACGTGTCTCTGTTGGATCCTGGACTCGGAATGATTATATCAAGCGAGTCGCATCTGCATCGCTCTTGTCTCCTCCATCCTTGTCGCTCGCCAATCGCGCAGTGGCGCTCGCTAAAAAAAAAAAAAAAGCTTATTTTTCGGTTTTATTCTTTTGGGTTTCGGACCGTCTTGACGCGATTCCCAGCAATGATTTACTGCGCCTATATACGCAGCATATACGCAGCCAGGTCTGTTTGTCCACGAGAAGTGATGGGTGCTTGCTTACGTGTACGAATCAGCAACGACAATATCGGTCTGTGGGGGATGGGAGGGGAAATGGACGCTCAAGTGTTCCAAGGGTAATTTATTTTCTTTCTCTTGCATCAGAATCTTTCTTTTATTCCTTCCCGGCTTATCAATGATCGTGGGCGTTGCACGGACTTTCCTGGAATGAAATTCCTCGGGAGCAAGTCCTTGGAAGACAATCTATACCGGGGATCGGGACCTTGAGGAAGTGGCCCTCGACATGATGCGGTATATGATACCGAGTTAGCCTCGTATCTGCCCTCTGCAGGCCTTCCTTGTATTAGTCCTGTATCCGAGACACCACGCACCCAGACCTACCCTTGGTGGTCTGGATCACGTCCAACGAGTTACCCCTCCATCAAGAGTCATTTACACGTACTGTATACGTCGAGTTTGTCACAAAGTTCGAGTCTCGAATCTCGAGTCACGAGCCACCTTGAATAACCACGAAATCACGTCATTATAAGGTTATGGGCCATCTTTATGAGAAACTAGAAATGGGGAAGGAATCCCTGGAGATGTACGGCGGGTGAATGGTGAAATGCTTCTGACTGATGGCCTCAGCCCCAGCAAAGATACTTGGTATATTATTTGGGAAGGCCGCAACCTAAGGGCCGGGTATATACGGACATCTCATGTGCTGGAGTACTGTACTGTTATCAATCAGAGGATTTGATTCAAATCCCGGTCCCGCCAAACTTTCTAAACTATTTTCGTAAGATTTAATAAAAATTCCGCTGTCGGTTTTCCACTCTTTTGTTTGTTTGCTTTAAAGCCCCTACACAACATTGGTAAGATCGAAAAACAGAAATGTTCACAGATTGACATGAAACTTATATTATACAGTTTGAAGATGGTTATAGTAGAAACCTCTCACTGAAATATTTCTGCTTAAAATGGTGTATTTTGGGAGAAATGAGTAAAAGAAATAGTTTACGTCTCACCGAGATCTAAACTATTTTTCGGAACAATACGGCGTTGAATGCGGTATTTTCGCGAAACAAATGAAGCGATTTTCTCGAGACTCGGTTGGCGGAATGAGCTGAAATTTTCACAGGTGTGCTATTTCATGCATGTGTTGGATCAGACAATGTATGAATGGTATTCTTTGACCTCGACCTATGTTGTGTAGGGGGTTTAAACGTTCAATCGTCCTTTGGCATGTTAATCTTATCTTCTTTTTTAAATTTCTTCAAATATGGGCCTATTTGGGGAGTGGGTTCGCTCAAGACGTAAAATAAACAATTAATGGGAAAAAATATAGCTTTGTGTTCGTCTAGTTACAAGTCACGCAGGTTCCTAGTCAGTAAGTCCGAGCCCGAGTCATTGGTCATGGAGCATGAGTCTCGAGACTGACTCCAGTCGCGAGTCACTCACGAGTCCCGTCATTTTACGTGTCTCTGTTGGATCCTGGACTCGGAATGATTATATCAAGCGAGTCGCATCTGCATCGCTCTTGTCTCCTCCATCCTTGTCGCTCGTCAATCGCGCAGTGGCGCTCGCTAAAAATCGGACCGTATTGACGCGATGCCCAGCAATGATTTACTGCGCCTCTCCGCCAAAGTCGTTGCATGATCGAGATTGGAGAAGTCTTTATCTTATGGGCGCGAGATGGTGTATACACCAGATCTTGTTCAACACGAGAGTTACCATTACGGTCTCTATAGTTTTGGGCACGGAGTAAATATTTAGATGTATGCAGGATTCAGACGCATTCCTCTCCTAGTGTTGACCATCTTTTCCCATGTAAATCAAGAGTGTCTGACACACTAGATAAAAAAAGATCGCGCCTTGACGACTGTAAATTTAAGTGTGTCTTCCAAGACCGGAATCACCTGATAATGACATTTTTTTTTTCGACTGGGGTATTTACGACGACAACCAAGCCTTTAGTTTCTAATCGAATAAAGCTTCGGTCTGCTCAACACCCCCCCCCCCGTCCCTCGTCCCTCTTCCCTCCTCCATTATGTATCTCCCTTTCAAGATCAGCGTTGCCATGCCAACACCTCGGAAATGGAGGTCGGGCCGGTGGGGAGTTTCACAGAACAATGGGCGGGCATCTCCGGGCCGCGGTCTGAGTGATGCCATAACGGAAAGCTAGATCGTGTTCAGCTGGCGGTGCTGCCTCTTGTCGCTGCACAGCAAGGGCAAGGTCACGGCTGGGATGTACCCGGTATAATGCGCGGCACGATGATAGTGTCTTCCAAACGCGTGTCTCCTCTCTGTCTTTCCTCCTTTTTTTTTAAGAAAGTGGGTCCCAGAAATGGCGCATTTGTGACGGTACCGGTAATTGTCGAATGTCGAATGTTTTTCCCCTCTTTTCTTCTCCTTCTTGTTCCACTCGGAGTGCGGAGTGTCGGGAAAACACGTCGTTCCGTTTTATTCACGCATGGCTCGCTCCGCACGATGTGTCTTTTTTCCGTCTTCATTCTTATTTTTGGGGGGCTTTTTCCGCCGCTACGGCGTATGGGAGGGGGGTACCCCGTGCGGGAAGAATACGAAGAAGATCTCTTTTGAGCTTGTTCCGTCAGTCGTGTAAACAGTCTTCCTCCCAGCGTGCATGGTGATCCATTCACGCGTCTTGCGTCACCGTGGGACGTCCACTCTCCGTTCACCCCGCGTCTCACGCGACTACGACCCTGGAGAGGGAGCAGAATCTCTCTCTCTCTCTCAAAAAAAAAAACGATACAGAGAAAGAGTGCAGCGAGGCAGGAGATAAATCAGCCCTGCTACAAAAATATCTCCACGGTTAAACGCTGGTGATTTATCACGAAGGGAATCAAACGAGAGTCCGATTCCAAAGGGAAAGGTAAACCAGCCTTCTGCCAAAAACAGAAAGAAAGTCCTCCTGCATGTATAGACGTCCTGTGCTGCTGTCTGGTAGGGACCCGTGCTTAATACAAGGCATGTAAATGCAAGGTCATCGAAGATCTATGTCAGTGGCCAGTCGTCAGATAGGCCTACCTGGTATGCTTATTTGTTTTTTTACACCGAAGCCATGGGTTTTTCGCTGTGGCAGTGCATATTCGCGCTTGAAAAGAGACTAGCCCTGCGTTACTATAGATACGCCAGCCCAGCTGGACATTATTAACAGCAGCTAAGATCTATACATGTTTGTGTCCAACTGCAACGACAACAACAGCCAGTCACATTCCGCCCCTCCACAAGAAATCCCAACCGGCTGATCTCGCTAAGCTCGCCTAATACGGTACCTCCTTGATCTCGCCACGCAGCACTGCACTACATGTGGTCTCTTTTCAAGTGCGGATTTGCACTAAATGCAGCGAAAAACCCATGGCTGCGGTGTAAACAAATTAACCCGCACCCGTTACATGAACTGTTTGACCCCTTGCAACTTCACCCCTCTCCTCCTCCCCAGTTGTCTTCTCTGGAGGTATACCTCTAGCTCTTGGCTCGGACTACCCCGAGCCAAGGGCTAGAGAGAAACCACGAAAGCATGTCGACGAAGACGCTGGTCTGGCAAGTTGAAAGAGTGTTGGAAGGAGAGCCATCGATCTGAAATCATATCAAGCGCACCTGCGCTATTAAATGACGTCTTGACGATGACATGGGCTGGGGTAATATTTAACCAACACTTTCAACGACGTTGGTAAAAAACAAATATCACCGTTCACACTGACGGTCAATCAGAGGTCAACCAGAGGTCAACCGTTGGATTGTGGCGGTCAAAATCAAGTATTGGGCGATTCTGATGTACCCCAACGCTTTTACGTGGCAGCTCATTGAATGTACTGTCATCCAGTCATTTTCTCCGAAACGTTTCCTTCTTAACACGGATATTATACACTCGCCTGTGATCGTTTATTAGCATTTTTTTTCCATTCTTATAGTCTGCCTAATATAAAGACTTTACGAACGGTTGCATCCCCAATTCCCCATACCAGCTGTCTACACCTCAGCTTTCCCGCCCTTATGTGTTTGGCAATATTCGTTTTGGTCAACGTTGATAAAAAAAATGTATAATTTGTTGATCAATAAAAGTCCAACTTATGGATTGTGCTGGTCAACGTCAAACGCAAACTCACAGAATTTAAAAAAAGACTAGACCAGGTGTTTGGCTAAACTATTTCGCCTTACGGCGTAAGATTACGCATTTACCAGCGGTTTCACTGTGTGGGACCTATCCCCAAAATGTCGACACCTTTTTGGCTGGAGTTGCCCTATAGGTTATCGGCAGTACGTGCAACGGCTAAACAATGACAAAATCTGAACTCTATTCGTCGCACCTGGTGGAACTGAGAGACCCGTTTACAAAGTAGGTGTGTCTCCAATGGAGCCCGACCTGGTAGCCACCTTGAATAGCGCCTATAGATCTGATGATATCGAATTTCGCACGATTAGATTGGCCGACTGTGTTACCTTTCTACACGGGCGACCTGCGTAAGATGAGCCGCTGAGCGCTCTGGAATTGGAGAAAGCCATTCTGTCTCGATGGGTCGAAAGAAAACAAACAAACAGGTCTATATATCCTCTGACCTCTTTTGTCTCCCTCCAGTCCCCGCTCCCTCCATCCCCACCCGACCCTGCGATATTATACAAACATTGTAGGTCTTCTCGTATCTGGGATGACGAAGGGTTCTTATGCGCACCAAGCGAGCTGTGCCGCGATATACTGTCTACTTACGACCGACAACTGTAAGGATAGCGCCTGAACTAAAGACGGATGGAAATAGTACATTGAGTTTTCGTTTAAAGTTTGTGTGTTGAACCATTAAACATTCCAAAAAGGAAATTCTGCTAAGGTTTTAGCTCAAATGGTAATAAAAATATAAACAGAAATTGCAAAAAACCCTCACGGTTTTCGCACCGTTCTGTAGTGTAAGAAATAGTTTATTACTCACGAGCAATAATCTATTTGTTGATGTTTGAGTGAAGATTTCTCGAGAAGTAGAGCATCCCAGACCGTAAGATTTCAACATGAGGATTCTATCATGACCAT
Organism: Luidia sarsii; assembly: GCA_949987565.1. Taxonomy (NCBI): domain Eukaryota; kingdom Metazoa; phylum Echinodermata; class Asteroidea; order Paxillosida; family Luidiidae; genus Luidia; species Luidia sarsii. The sequence continues at coordinate 18,728,567 of OX465108.1, read as the reverse complement.
TCTACAAACTGTGTAAATCAGAAGGAAATCTGTGGACATTATAAATGTTAATATGTTTTCCGATCTTCCCAATGTTGTATTAGGCCTTAAAAGCACCAACTGCTTCATCGGGTACGATCGATCTTGATGATGCAGTTGTTGCTAGGAAACCTCACGCGCTCTCTCCAGCTGCTTATACTGTAGTCGTTAGCTGCTGTCCTGAAGTTGTTATCGTTCATCGGTTAGACTAAACACGGGTATCCACACATGTCACACGGGGCCATTTATACAGGCAATCAGTCCCAGGCATGCAGTCGTCGTAAGCCCGTTGCACACTAAATCGCCGAGGTCCCTGGCAATGAAATCGCAACCATGTCATGAAATCGCAAATCTGTGGTGTGTGCAAGTGACCCTTGCCAAACAAATCGCCAGGGACCTTGGTTTTTGATCTCCGAGGTCCAGGCCTCCTACAAAATTTCGCACCCTTGTCAAAATCGCCGAGATCGCCTGTAACCAAGGACCCTAGTTTTTCGGTTTGTGTGTGAAATGGGCTTATAGAGAAGACATTCCTCGGAGGCCGCTACTCCTCTAGAACTATAGCTCAAGCGGTACTGAGTACTGAGGATATTAAGCCAGTGGCAAATCCTGGTCATGCCAGATTGTCACTATAGCCATTTTGAAAGAATTGAAATTGCAAATGAATAAAAGGAAAACAACTATAGAGGAAAAAAACTGATGGAAAACCTTTGAACAACTTTTTTTTGAGATGGCAAGGAAAAGTTTGACCTGACCGGGACTTGAACCCGAGACCTCTGGTTTTGGCGTACCAGCGCTCTTACCATCTGAGCCATTCAGCCCTTTATAGAGGGTGGTCTTCCCACAGAGTTAATGCCGGGTTAGGGGAATGTCAGTGCAATAATTGAACTTATAATCAACGGGTTTTAGAGGAAAGTTCTGCTGACTTGGCTCCGGCGAATAGCGCGGAAGCCCAGGGGCAGGGAAGTCAGTCGAGCTTGAACAGAAACCAATTCTGACACCTAATGAAATTACATAGGTTGTTGCAGCTGCTGATGGAGCTCAAATCCAGGCAGGGATTGGGAAGGGCGTGGCGGTCACGCCCCACCACTGGCAAACTCCGGCAGTGCTCATTATTCGTGACATCTCCAGAGCCACCGCTGAACGTTTAGGTACCGGTACCATCGAAGGAGTGTACCTCAATGTATACGGCTGACCTACATGTTGTCCACACACGAGCGTGGTCCCTAAACCCTCCTTGCCTGAACCCAGGGCGGCCTATAGGCCTGCGAGTGTGTAGCAGCAAACTGCAGACAGTGCACAGGAGTGCCAACTCTTTCAATCCTCCGAATGGAACACGTCGTGGTCTAGCAGTAGGCCTTTGCATATAGATGAGTCAACGAAGAAGTAGCCGTTTGAAGGCTGCCCTGACATCCAGTCCGAAGAGCAAGAAGAAACAGGAAGTGATGAAAAAAAGATGATAACACGCAACGAAGAAGCCTGTCTAGCTTTGTCTAATAAAGCCCCTACACAACATTGGTCGAGGTCAAAGAATAGCATCCATACGTTGTCTGATGCAACATAATGCATGAAATAGCACACCTGTGAAAATTTCAGCTCAATCCGCCAACCGAGTCTCGAGAAAATCGTGAAAACCGCTTCATTTGTTTCGCGAAAATGCAGCATTCAACGCCGTACTGTTCCGAAAGATAGTTAAGATCTCGGTGAGACGTAAACTATTTCTTTTACTCATTTCTCCCAAAATACAACATTTTAAGCAGAAATGTTTCAGTGAGAGGTTTCTACTATAACCATCTTCAAACTGTATAAGTTTCATGTAAATCTGTGAAAATTTTTGTGTTTCGATCTTACCAATGTTGGGTATATAGGGGCTTTAAGAGAGGATGCTTCCGTGGTTCTCCTGTGTCCTGACCACCCCATCACCAGACTTATGACAGACTTCCATTGTCAGACATTGGCGCATGAGCCACTGCCGTGTGCAATATCATTAGTTCCCCTTCTGACAAGGCTGACCCCTCTGGTCTGCACGCTCTGAAGTCCCGGGCGGACTGGAGGTGTAACCCCCCTTTAAGGTCACCCGTCCCATGGGAAGACCCACAGGCGGACCGGCTCATTAAGGCGCGCTTGTGTGGGAGAGGAGCTGAGAGGAGTTGGGAGGGAATTGACACCTGCCAGTGCCTGCCCTGCATGGCACAGACCCGACGGAGTCTCTCCCCGCACCTGTCCCCCGTCCGCCTTATACTGCCTGCCACCCTCGCGTTTCAACAAGGGACCAATTACCGTGGTTATAGTCCGCGGACTGACGCCCCCCTACCTCCTCCTCCTCGCCCCCACCTCCTCCTAGCCTCCTCCTCCTCCTCCTCCCTCTCCTCCCAAAGCTCCCCCGCAGTGGGATAGAAGGGACGGAAGGGGTGACGGCTGGTAGCCCCCAATGCAAGTCATTCACTACCAGCTCGGTCATTTCTTCGAGGAAGCAATCACTTGAGAGAAATTGAAAAATGCCGTCAACTTCCCCTAAAAAGGGTGTTTTTTTTGTATCTCAGAAACAAACAAAGGAAGGGACACAGCTGAAAAAAAAGCATCGGAATATAGAACGTCTGGCCCGACCGGGATTTTTCACCCGAGGCTCCGGCTCATGAACCTGCAAATCAGTTGAATCCTATGGATCCTAAAGCAGTTGCAGAATCCGCAATCTGTACTGTGGGCATCTGCGACATAATGTAGGACTAGGGCTAGGAGGGATTGCGCTGACACTATGTACAGTATAAGGTCTCTTAAAGAAGAGGTGCCGGCATGTTTCTGAAAAGAACCCGAGTGAGGGGTGTTTCAGAACCTCTTCTTTAAGAGACCTTATACAATGTTGTCACCGCAAACCCTGGGGCCAATTTCATAGAGCCGCTTAAGCGCCGAAATTTGCTTAAGCTCAAAAAGTCAGGATTCATATAGGGTCACCTTGCCGACCTAAACTGCACTTCTTTTGTTTCGCGGCAATTCAAGAGTAAGTGGAATATACAAGTCAGAAGCAATTGACATCACATCGCCCTGCGGTTTGTAATCCTGTTTACACAAGAAAGACTTTTCCTGCTTAGCAGATTTTCACGCTTCAGCGTCTCTATGAAATTGGGCCCTGGTATATTGTTTGGCGCTTGACTGCCACCTCATCGCACGGCCACCCCCCCCCCCCCCTTAACCATTTCGCGCCGGGACCTCCGAATGTTGTTGGCTAATTTCTATACGGCGAGTCCTCCATCACCACTATTTATCGAATTTTAAAAGATTTTCAGCCTGCCTCAGAAACAACATGTATATAGCTTTGAGCCAAATTAATGTACCCGTGCAACTCCAGATAGCAAAGGCCGGCGCACACAAGAGCTATCTGCTGAGCAAAAACTCTCTCGAGGTCGTTAGCTCAGCACGTAGCTCACAGCCACGTGCTGAGCAAAACCTATATTTTTGGAAGCCATCACGTGAACAGAACGTGCGCTTCTATTGGTCAGTTATTATTATTTGCTCAGCACGTAGCTCAAGTCGCCGCACACGATGAGTTTTCATCCACGAGAGGCGAAAACAATCAAACAGGATAGATATTGGTCTCACGGCCTCTTGAGGCAGAAATCTCACCAAAAGTTCGGCGCACACGGTGAGCTAGCTACGTGCTGAGCTAACGGCCTCGGGATATTTTTTTGCTCAGCAGATAGCTCTCGTGTGCGGCGGCCTTTCTGTTTCCACCGTGCAGAATTTGTGGAGTGAGCGCCGGGAAAGCATAGGCCCTACCGTACATTTTGGTAGCGTGTAAAATCTCTGGCACGGAATATGATTTATTCGTCCACGCTTTCCCCCGTGTGTTCGCGCAGGTGTTTCAACCGCCGATATGGTATCAAGCGACACCTTGACCCCCATTTCCAAGTGCATGGTTATTATTTCTGAGTATTTACGGCTATCAGGTGTGCTTGGAACACGGGGCCGGGCGTTTATTTTTTTAATGTCATTAATGGAAATGAAGGTAGAAATACTGCGTGCGGTTTTTTTTCGCCCATGTTGCATTGGAAGATCACTGTGCAAGAATCGTTGGTTGGGGGAAAGCGTTTGCCTTTTAATATGCATCTAAGAAAGTAATGGCTATGACGGAAACACTCGACACTCTGTTTTAAGGCACTCTGATTTTGATCAGGAAGTCGCGGTAGGTTGTGTTTAGTACAAATTGTTTCCCGAAACGGATTCTCGGCCAGTGTCCCCTTTGTACTGTATCGCGTTGGTAACACACGAAACCTTTGAGACATTGATTAAGAACAGGATCCGAGAGGGACCCGAGCAGGATCCGAGCAGGTTCCGAGGAGGTTCCGAGCAGGTTCCGAGGAGGTTCCGAGGAGGTTCCGAGCATGATCCGAGCAGGATCCGAGCAGGATACGAGCAGGATCCAAGCAGGTTCCGAGCAGGATCCGAGTAGGATCCGAGCAGGATCCGAGAAGGATCCGAGAAGGATCCGAGCAGGATCCGAGCAGGATCCGAGCAGGATACGAGCAGGTTCCGAACAGGATACGAGCATGAACCGAGCAGGATCACAGCAGGCAGATCCGAGCAGAACCTTTCTCAGAGCTCCTGCTAGAATCGACACGTGAGGCCCTCTGAAATTTATGATTTTTTTTGTATTTTGGTCATTATAGTCAGTTCGCAACGTGTACGTTACTTTCCGCTGGAGTTATTTTGGTTTAACTCACCTATACGTGTTCCCCATTATAGGTCCAGTGGAAAACGTACCAGTCAAATTTCCTCTCCGTTACTTGCTTGAACCATGCTTTAACCGTGTAAAAAAAACAAATGCCATCCTATGCCAACACTTTGTGCATGGTTTTTGCATAACACGGCGCACACTGCGATCATTGTGCATATAGCAGACAATGCAAACGAATTGAGAGAAGCTTAAACGGTCTTCTGACAAGGCCATCACATTCCCCCGTCCAGTTTTGGGGTACGTTTTGTTTTTCTTTCCTTTTTTTCGCCAATGGCAAATCCATCTTGATAGACTCATTTCGAAGGGAGGATTGATTCCCCTAACACAAAAGCCCCCATGGCTGTTCAGTCATAATTCCACGCAGGCGGCGGAATCCCATTGCTCCGCGGATCCACATAATGACCCGACTGTTGCATATCAACCCGTCTTTCCCATCCCTCTCCCCCTCTGCCCCCTTCCCCGCCCTCTCTCGCCCCTCCCCCGCCCTCTCTCGCCCCCTCCCCCACCCTCATACCACCAACTCCTCCAAAAACAAATCGCCCATGCACGGAAAAGGTCGGTACAGGGGTTGTCCCGTGCAGAATAATGTTAGCCCATGGCCGTGAATGTAAGGTCTTGTCAATCCATTCACTCTGCCGCTATATGGTCTCCCGCCTGCACGTCCGGGCGCCATTTCAACCCATTAACCCGCCCCGCGGGTATCAATTGGTGGAGACAACCCCCGCGACCCCGTTTTTTGTTTCCTCTTAAAGGAGAGAAGGGAGTGAAATGGCCCTGTGCTGTCTCCTCGCATGAAACCTGCACGCCGGCAGGATTGCACGGTCGTCTGCCTTATCTCTGGGAGGGTTTCTTTTTGTCCGCTCAATTTCAGCGGTGACTGCTTTGGACACAAACGATAATTCGGAGAGTCTCGATTTTCATTGGACTTGATTCAGGCGTGGATTTCCCATGGCCCGCCCCAGTGGTGAATGTACATCTCTCAGCGACCGGTTACTTGGCACGGAAAACACCATTAAAGGGATAACGCAACATTGGTCGAGCTCAAAGAATAGCATTCATACGTTGTCTGATCCATGCAACATGTAGTTTCGAGAAAATAGTGAAAAACCGCTTCATTTGTTTCGCGAAAAATGCTGCATTCAACGAACGGTTCCGAAAAAACTTTTCGATCTCGCTGAGACGTAAATGATTTCTTTTCTCTAATTTTTCTCCAAAAATACAACATTTTAGGCAGAAATATTTCAGTGCGAGGTTTCTACTACCTGTATAACCATCTTCAAACTGTATAACTGTATAACTCTCTCTTTCTCTCTTTTTGTAACGCGAATGAAAATCGCCGTCTCCCAACGTGCAACTATCTCTCCATCTCGTTCCTGATTCCCACGAGGGTTGCGGACGCCTCTTGACCGTCCCCATCTTCTGCTCTATAAAAACAATGTGGGAAAATAATTATGTCACCATTTTCACCAGCATTGTTCAAAATATCTTTGTCCTTTGTATCTCATCCGTGTCCTATTCTATTCACTCTCTTCCCCCTTCGTGTACATGTATCTGTTTTGTCACTCTGCCTTTGAGAAAGGTCCTGCTTAAGATCGAAACGTCAGGCCCACAATTTTTTTTTAATATCAAGTGGTAACATTATTGTTCAAATGCTGAATTGTGTCGGTCAAAGACAATCGCGAACTCGCAACATTACTGATATACCAAGACCATACGAGTTTACAGAGATTTCACAAGGCAGTTCATAAAATGCCCATTATAGACGTATAATCCACATTATCAGTCATCGTCACCAATTATCAGTCCTTCGGTTGGGATGGTTTTCACTCCCAGCCCTGTGAGTATGACTGCATGAGAAGAACGCGGCTTCAGTTCCACAATTTTAATTGCTTACTGTATAAAGTTGAACAACATTAGACCACCGTTTGCATCATCGTTGAACAGAATCTCCACTGGCAACGTTTAGAGAGTTGGCCATAATATAAAGGATTGTTGTCCTAATTCAGACCCAGGACCAAAAGTGTTTAGCAAACGGTTCCGGTCGACACTTTTCATCCCAGTGAAAAGGAATCCAACAGTCATTCTCGAGTTGCCCAGCTTCTCTGTTTGTCTCTACACAGTCTTCGGGGTCCCCCGATATCTTTTACCTCTTCAATTCAAAGGGCAGCAGGTATGCGTTACGTGTTGATCGACTGACACACGCTCAGAGACAGTGAGAGCGTGACCCCGGGCAGCCTAGCAAGTGCAGTACCCGACACCGCCGGTGTGTCTTAGGCATTAGCGCCTTAAAAATACCCGCCGACCCCTCCATGATATCATACGGGGCGTTCTGTTACATTGTTTTGATAGCGTTAGCGAGTCGGCCCGAGCATGTGTATGTGCCAGAGGTGTCTCGTGTTCGCGATGGCAGAGGATGTGCAGTGTGGAGGCCACTGTGACCTTATGGTGTGCTTCTATGGAACGCCGTCAGTGCCTTCTTTCTCCACTTAGTAATTCATTTGTTAACCAACAATTTAATTTGGCGGTCAACAAACAAGTACTACATGCAGAGGGAAGGTACTGATGGCGAGAAGACATAACGAAAATACATTATCACATTATAAAATGACGAACACACATATTGGCAAGACAAAACGACATAACGTAATGACGAACCAACATAACGACAAGACAAATGCCATAACGTGAGTCAACACACATAGACCCATTGACGACAAGACAAAACTACATAACGTAATTCAGCACACGTATTCACGACATAACGTAATGACAAACCCATATAACGACAAGACAAATGCTACATATTGACGACAATACCAAACGACATAACGTAATTCAACACACAGCGACATAACGTTATAACGTAATGGCGAACCCTCATAATGACAAAACCAAACATCATAACGTGATCCAACACATATTAACTGAAAGAATAACGACATAACGTATTGACAAGCCCACATAACGGCAAGACGTTATTACGTTATGACGAACACGCATCTACAAAACGGCGTAACTAAATGACGAACACGTGGTTTTAAGACAAAACCACATACCGGAACGTTTAAAAGACAATGGGGTGGCGAACGCACATAATCACTGAGAGACAAAATGAAATAACGAAAAGACGAGACGGATTGAACCGTTGGCTACAAATAAAATCAAAAACGCTCAGCGAAGGGACTGATGGCGTTCCATATACCTACATGCTTCGCCAAACGTCCGACGAGCAATTGGCATACCAAGGCCTCCACAATGCACAGATGACGGTATCTGAACCGGTATCTCGCCCCGCAGTCACCATCTGTCTTCTAGTTGAAATGAAAGAATAACGTAAAACATGCTGCCAACTGCTGACTGACGTAAATGACCAACGTGCAAATACAAGATGAATGGCCTGACGTTTCGATCCCAGCAGGACCTATCTCACTGGCTGTCTGCCTTTGACGAGATAGATCCTTGATAGGGTCGAAATTGTTGTGATAAAAGAGTGTAGCATTGGTACCGTATAAACGCGCCCCGAATACCGACAATGATATATTCAAATCCACACGTCCGTAATGCATTTCAGCTGTGAGAAATACTCGGCAATACGTAGGCAACCTTTTTGGCCAGTTAACGTTGATTCTAAATTCAGATGGTTTCGTTTATTGGCCGATAATACATTGCCCATGTAGGCCTATGAAACGGTCCGCTCTGCGGCGATGGAAGAGCGTGTTTTTACGGGAAAGGGACTGACCAAGGCCAAACTCGCTGTCAAACCATTGCGCCCGAAAAGGAAAAACACGGAGAATTATTTCCGAACAACAAAGGCCGTCCCCTATTTTCCGCCTTAATTGCATTGGCCTCAGTTTAAAAAAAAACGCCTTCCTAACTGCATTTGCCAGCGGCCCTGTGATATTTTTAGATCTCTTACTGCGCCAAGTGGGGCATTGTGTAATCCCTCTCTACTCCATCTTCAATTCTCAAGTGGATATAGGAAGGACGCCCGTCTCGTTCCGTCTGTGGTATTTTCTTATCGTTGGAAATGCGGCCAGGTGTATAGAGATCAACTCGAATCATTCCGGGAGAGTTCCTTAGCCTTGATAGCATCGTGCTTCGCGTGCCGTTAGTGCGAGGCGCCGGCAGATGTGAACTTGACTGCACGCAGTACGTGAAACTGCAAGGATCGTTCTCCTAGTATCTATGACTACCAAAGGGGGTGGGGGTGATTTGACCAGAGTGTGTCCAGCGCTTGGTTAGGGGGGGCAGTTGACCGCCAAGTAATAGCATTTATTTTCGACCGCAATTTGGATTGTAATTGTAAGTCTACAGCTAGTGACATGCTGTGGTTTACCCGGTGTAGACATGTGGTCCCGATATGTGCATGGAGGGTTGCGTTCTGGGCAGTCATAACTAGTAGACAAATGACCTAGCGTCTGTAGGTCATAATTATAATGTCTATGGCCGTTTTCGAAATAGAGGCTTAGTCTTGGGCTCAGGCTTCGTCTCCGTCTGACAAAACCTGAAAATCCAGGTTGTGGTTTGTTTCCTAATTGAGTAAGGTTTGTTGGCTTGATAGGTACAGGGTATTCACGTAGAAACTGGGGTCGAACGCTTGTTTTTAGATGCCTGTGATATTATAAAACGAGTAAGATAAATATGACCGAAGCCTAAGCCCGAGCCTAAGCCTTCATTTCGTAAACGGCCCGTGGTCATCACCAAGACTCGGTTTGGTGGTCTGTTTGAATTGCTGCTAGGCATGCTATGAAAATCGGATCACACAGTGTCTCTCCGACCAGGCTGAAATTGTCCTGGACAATCTCGGAGGAATAGAATTCCAAGCAATTTTCGCTTGTGTTCGCCAAAACGCTCCCTAAAGATTAGCGAAGGTTGTCCCTGGTACCCGGCAAAGTGGTTCTCAGGAGCATGCATGACCCCCACGGACCACCATCGCCGCTACGTGTTCACACGTCGACCTCCGGCCACTGCCAGTCATTATACAATGTACAGCCATAATTTCTTTGGAAGGCCTAGAGGTATAACTGTAACTCTATGCTGTAACCTATACCACCCCAGTACCGCAACAGTTGCCTTCGACGTAAAGTGTTTGGCGTTAGGAGCCATCGCGATAGCGCCCGCTGCTCGCAATGAGCTAGCTGTGCCGCCTGTGGTGTTCTGCCCACGGTGCTGTTCTGACCAATCTATAGCCGCTACGCTTCGCTGACAGAACGAGGAAAACACACACACACACCACTGACGCACGACCGAGGCACAAGCCCGTAAATCCTAGCGCTCTGTTATCGGGTCGTAATTTAAACTCCTGGGAGCGCGCCCGGGGCAGAATTTGAAGGTGATAACGGCGTGGGGTGGGGGTCAGAGTTCCATAAACTGGACGCGCCCAGCAAGAGTTTTTTCCCCCGTTCGTTTTTATAGCACTTAGGAGCGTGCGTGTTTGGAATTATCGAGCGTCAATGATTGTCGTGTTTATTATCGTTAAACGCTCATACCACTTGTGTCGATGGCGTATTAAACGTGATGTGTTTGTTTGGAGCGTCGTGGGCTGACCCTCCCAACTGGCGTTCATGAGTGGTAGTCGGTACTGATTGAACCGGCGGGAGTCACTCTTATATCTCTCTTAATCCTGGACTCAATTTCCCATCGCGGTTTGGGCTTTGGTTGTATTATTTCGTAAGCCTTTACGAGCAAGCCTGTGTTTACAATCGTCATCGCCCACTCATTAGTGGTTTCTTTTTACAAGCCTGCGTCATTCCATAGGAGCATATCGGCAGATCGGTTTTTCATCAAGGTGAGAGTGTTTGGTATGTCCACCGTTGCTCCCTGTAGAACAACGAGAAGCCAATGTCACACTTTGAAAGATGTTGCATGGGCAATATTGAACCAGTATCGGGACCAGCAAGTCTCAGACTGTCAAGCTGTCGCCTGACTGGTCGAGGAAAGCCCAACTGTCGGATTCTGTCGGTCAAAACTTTTCACAAACTTCAAACATTGCCAAACGATTTTGACCGACGTTTTTACAGTGCAGACCAAAAAGAGGGGGTTAGGGCATAAATTTCTGTTGTAGGAATGACGTTATCTTTGTATATAGGTTTAATTTGGTGTCATTCTTTCTGTTCGTTTCCTTTCAGAGGACACTTACTCGAAGGAGGATGTGATCGACAACCAGACCATGCTGGTTCGTGTCATGGACACGGCGCACGGGGTAAGCCCAATAACCGGACAGCCGGGCCGCGTCCGAATCCATTGGCTAAGGCTTGCAGTTGCACACGATTCAATGGAGGCCGCAATCTGGCCTGTGCGTTTCTAGGCGTAGCCAATTATTTCGGACACGCCCTTTACTCTTTCAGTGATGTGGTAAGGAGTCCCACAAATACCACACAACTCTTATTTCGTTGCCCCGTCAATAGTTATTTCCATCTAAAGAGTTAATTTGGGAGATACACATAGATTCATTACTTTGGTTAACTTCCCTTTTAAACCGATGTCCGATTTTAGCATAACTGTTCGGCTGTGTTTGCCATTGTGAAAGGTCCTGCTATTGGATCGATACTACAGGCTCTCTAAGCTTTAAGCATAACTCAGGTCATTCTATTCACTAAGAAGGTTGCCGCAATTTCGTGTTCCCGATTTCGTCGTGTTGTCTGGCTGAGGCTAGTTATTTACATTCGCAACGTCCTCATCCGGCCTCGGTACACTCGGTACAATTCAGGGATGTTGAGACGCTTGGTGGCGACAAATTTATTGGTCTCCGGCGCGCGTATTTTTTTTATTTTTTTTACACCGCAGCCGCTGGTTTTTCGCTATATTAATTTATTTTATTTAACACTAAACAGTGTAAATTTTGGCTTGAAAAGAGACTATCACTGCGTTGTCAGTTTAAGCCAGGGAAGGGAGACCGCTCGAAATAAGACATCTTTTATTTTCGTGAAAACACAATTTACAAGACATCTCTCCTTTTTCTGGTCAACTATCTCCACTATCAGCAACAAACAAAACACATTCTGCCTCTCCACAAGGAGTCCCAACTGGCTGATAACGTTACATAGTGCTTCATGTAGTCTCTTTTCATGCGCGAATTTTCACTGTTATAGCGGAAAAACCATTGGCTGCTGCCGCAACCTAGAAATGGTTCGACTACAATGTTCCACAGAGATTTCCCCTGACAACTCTAGCTAGGTTAGAGTAACGCAGCGCGATGAGATGCACAAAGATTCCCGGGGCACCAAACCAAACAAAAAAGACCAAACCAATATTATAGGCCCTCAGTTGGTCATAACCGCCAACATGGACCCCTGAGGGCGCGCACTGATATATATATACCGCCATTACCGCGTGGAAGCATCTCATTTTGCGACCTTACAATCTGACTTTCTTCTCCTTTTTAGGACGCCGAGAACCTGGAGCGTTATATCCAGTGGGCGGACGGCTTGGTCGTGGTGTACAGCATCACCAGTAAGCACAGCTTCAACTACGCCAAGAACCTGCTGCAGGAGGTGTCCGAGATGCAGAAGACGAGGGACACTCACGAGGCGCCCGTTGTCCTCGTGGGAAACAAGAACGAGATGGAGAGATACAGGTGCGTGTGGGTGTGGTCCTTGTCCGTCGCGGGAATTCGGTTCGGTCTTCGTTTCGCGGCTGAGGTTTTGTTCAGACGATGATTTCTCACCATAAGGGAATACGTACCTGGTCTATCTGCCTCGCGGGGCAGACTGAGAGTAAAACAGACTTGTTAATTGGGCAATGATTAACACACAGTTTGAACCAATGTTTTTTTTCTTCAAAATTACAACTGGGAGTCCTACCATCGTTGGTCAACGCGGTGTTTTGATTCCAGTAGGGTTTGCCCTATCCAATATGTAGTCTGCTCTATTTCATAACAAGGGTATAGGAATCTTCCTAAATAAAATGTTCCTAAATTAAGAGAGCAATGTGCTAAATAAAATGTCTAAACTGGTGACAATTAAGACACAAATTCAGTCCAGAGATGGAAATGGATTCTTCCTAGTAGATGACCTACATTGGTTTATGAAATAGGAGCATTGATGCTATGATGCTTCAGGTTTTGTTTTCTGGAATTCGAAATGAAATTCTTCCTAAGTCCCAGATAGGAATATTCCTGCCTCTAATGAAATAGAACCCAGGTCTGTATGTTCAGTGCTTTGACCGCTTGCCTACCGCCGTGCATACAAAGACCTTTTTATGCTGAGGCAGCTCTCTCTCTTTGAGTTTGCGTTGAACCAAGTGCTGCATTTCGCCCAACACTTTTCCCCTGCACATCTTTACCGCGTGTATAGCCTTTCCAAATCGTCTAAACTCTTTGCTTTCCTGTGACTTGGAAGTGTGCAGCAGGTATGTACGCCAAGCGGGGTTTGTCAACACTCTGGGCTCCAATGTTGGTATTAACTGAAATGTCGTTGTTCACTCGTCTATTCGTCCGCAGGCAAGTCAGCAAACTGGACGGCAGCTCGCTGGCCGCCCAGTACGCATGCTCCTACCACGAGGTCTCGGCCGCCGGCGAGTTCCGCGACGTAGAGGGCGTCTTCCACGAGACCGTCCGCGAGATCCGGCGCGAGGCTGAGCGGCACATGCCCCTGAAGCCACTCTTCATCAGCGAGGAGAAGACGGGCTCGCCGCCCTCGTCCCGGAAGGAGCGGGAGCGGGACCGGGAGCGGGACCGGGCCAAGTCGCCCCAGCCCAAGGCACCGCGGGTGCTGCAGAAGCGGACCGTCTCCAGCTTCAAGTTCTTCAACAAGGGCTTCAAGATCTTCTGAGAGTGACCGAGAGAGGAGAAACAAGAGTCTAGCGACTGTGCATGTGGGCTAATCTTAGAGCGAGGAACACTTTCAATCCACGATTCCGTCCATCACACCATTGCTGTACGCCCTCAAGTTATTGTCCGAGGAGAAAGAGAGAGAGAGCTTCACCTTTCCCCGCGCTCAATACTTGAGGAGTGAGTGACAGACGCTGCACGGGGCGATTGCTAATAACTCTTCCCACGTTCAGCACTTGTGAAACAAGAGGCAGACTCGAGGAGAGAAAGAGGGCCCGGCGACGAATGCTATCGTGGGTGGAGGATTTGTAGCTCCACGTTGGGAACTGACTGGCTATAACTTTAGCCAGGGGGGGCTGGTTCCCCCCATTGAGCCCCCAAGGAAAAGCGAAAGTGACGAGGTGGACTCGCTGACTTCAGCCGAGCGAGGAGCGGCCGTGTGATCAGTCACCTGGCGGGGACAGGTGGTGGATTATTGACGGCGCTAGCCTCTCCTGCCCCACTCCCCCCACAACCCCTTGACCTCTGTAGTGCTGACCTGCATGGGCACACCTGGCAGGCACCTGGCCTGAGATGGAGGGACACAGCTGTGCCGCGTGAGGAGGACGTAGCTCACTGAACCTTTTCCAAACTGTGGGGGCGGGCGACCTATGGAAAGCCAAGATCAGTTGTTGCGAGAGCGTCACGTTACCGGTCGGTGTAGAAATGGTCTTAAATGCTATTTTTTTCTTCTGTAAACAATAACAAAATAATCAGTCTCTGACTAATTTCGTATCAAATGGACCTGGACGTTGAAACCTTTTGGGGGCTGTTGAACGGGAAGCATTTTCGTGTGATTGGTTTGCTTGATTTTGAAGGGGGGATTCCATTATAGTTGCTTTAAATGCTGGTTTGACCAAAATCGGCAAACGCAAGTTTGATAGTTCGTGCTATTTTTGTTTTTCAACAGACCACCTCATGCTGTGTTATTATTAAGTATGATCTGAATGCTATCAACAGACTGAACACAAAATAAGGCAGCTTTGGTTACAAACCAGCCAGCTGGGATTTCTGGGGAAATTTGGGAGTTTTTTTGTAGGCAGTCAGTAAGGACGAGAGAACATGGTGACGGCATTGATCGCCATTGCCAGAATGTGTTCATTCGCACGGGCAGGATGCCCTATATAGTCAGTCTGTGCGTGATTGGCTAACAGCAGCGAGCGAGCGTGCACCTTCCTATGGCGTAATGGGTAATGACCGCCCCCCGTGAAACACACGAAGTTCTCAATCTTGCCCTATTGGCGCTCCATAGTTATTGCTTGCTTGGGGGATGTACGAGCCGATGCTTCTAGCTCATTTTCCTGACCAGGAAAACACCGCCCATACCAAAGCAGTTTATTCTGGGCATCGTGAAGGAGTGCGCGGAGAACGTTCGAAATTTGGTTTATCCCCAAACCGGACTTCACAAACCGAAGTGCATTTTGTAGGTGAATCCCACTGATCTGTCCTTGCGGGATTGGAACCCCGAACCGCAGGATGCGGAGAGAGGTACCTCTATGACCTACCATCTCACGCCCAGGACAGAATGGAACAGAGCTCGACCCCAAACCACGTTGGCGCGTTCTCCAAGTGCGAAATGACATAATATTATATGCCGTTTACGAAATGAAGGCTATAGGCTCGGGCTTAGGCTTCGGTCATATTTATCTTACTCGTTAAAACATCACAGGCATCTCAAAACAAGCGTTTGTCCCTAGTTTCTTGGTGAATAACTCTGTACTTATCAAGCCAGCAAACCTTCAAATTCGGAAACAAACCACAACCTGGAGTTTTGTCAGACACTAAGCCTAAGCCCGAGCCTGAGCCTTCATTTCGTAAACGGCCATAGCTCACAAATTCCTATATATAATCGTGTTCATAGAGGCTATTGTAAATATTTGACATTGGTGAGTGATCTTTGACGTAGCTCGCGAGTGTCTCAACCAAAATAACAAGGACGAGTGACCTTTCACCTTGAAGTAAATCTTCAACAAGTGATGTCGGAAATCCCTGGGACCCCTTCCCCTGGACGAACGTGCATGTTAGCTATAGGAGTGGATGCCTCAGTATTTGTGAATAGGGTTTTCGTTTGGGGTTGTCAGTCTTTCATGAAATTTTGTTTAAATGTTATTAATTGTGTCCGACCTTGAACCGTGTCTTCCCTTACCGTAAAACGCACCATTCCATGCACTGCGCTCGGAACAGCTTTTTTGTTTCCCCTCGGGACAGTATCGACCCTTTCGTGTCGAGTCATAATTATACATTTTGTTGACGCCGTCAGTTGTAAATCAGCGCATTTTGTAAGATTCCTTCTGGGTCAACTACAGGAGTGTGTAGATATCTCAATAACACGACAGAAGGATTTCCACAAGGTTCGTGAATGACATTCTTCTAGAACTACAAGTCCATTGTAACGGAACCATACCTTACATACTTGTTAATGTGTATCTGTGGGTATAAATGGGTATCATTTTAGTGATCAGTTGGATTCCGTTTGATGCATTGTTAAAAATAAAAACCCGTATGGCGGTCATCGGCGCTGAAAAACCACCCGGCGCGAAGGTTGAAAAGACTCAACACCTCCACAATGATTCCCGCCTAGCTGCAGATAGTGTAGCTCGAGCTATTGATAAAAACCCGAAGCAATGATTTCTTCCCCAATATAGACACCCAGCGTGCCGGTAATGATGTGTACGTATGCGTAGCTACCCGGGCCTGCGGACACCAGCGTGCCATGCCTGTCTTGTGTCCTCTTAGATATCTATTTAGTTTGTATTCTGGCACTCCGATGTTTTGATTTCTCTGAGTTGTTGGCGTGCACGACTCGACTCGACGAGTGCTTGCTGTATGTTCCCGCCTCTGAAATCGCCCCGAGGGCGTATGTCGCAAGGGACAAGTATAGTCCACGTGCCATGTATACCTAGACAGAACGGGGGTCTTATTGTAGACGGTTTCTCGGTGAACCCTCCTATTGGCCTAAACTCAAGCACAGTAATAAATCCTAAGAATAACAAAGACGAGTTCAGAGGCCGCAACAGGGCATATACCTAATCGACCTTTCCCATGAAATATGCAAATAAGAGCTGGCGCATGCGCTTTACTAAATTGGTGGGCTAACGAGTGGGCGTTGCGTGCAGGTTTCGAAATAAGCGCGTAGGAGATGCTTAATAGCCAATGACCGCATGCCAAACGGTTAGTGAGAAGGAACGCGCGCACGCCCGTGGAAAACTATGATTGGTTGGCAGCCCGCTTGCCCACCAATTTAGTTAAGCGCATGCGCTAGGTCTAATTTGCATATTTCATGGGAAAGGTCCATTGTGTGTGTTCATTTTCGTTTGAACACACACACGTTTTTAGTGACACCGACAACGCCGACGAATGGTCAGTACATATACAGAACAAACGGTGTACCCACCAAGAAGCGCTTTATCTTGACTGTGAATTTTAATAAATGAAAGTAAACTTTGCTTGCCATAAAACTGTGTTTGTCTCTTTATTAACTTCTTGTTCAATATGAAATTGGAAGTCCCTTTAAACTATGGAAGGACGATATGGAATGACGTATGATATCGACCTGGTATTATAACTGAACATTCATATTACGGTTAGAAATGCCCCATATAATTATGTTTAAATAAATAAAAGACATTTACTGTGACCTAACACCATTGAAAGCCGTAGGAATGGGTTCAAAATACTCCCACACAATGGTAAAACTGTATCATTTTTATAATTTTGGACCCATAAACTCCATTCAAAACTGTTTGAAAATGCCTCTTTAATATGAAACTTTGGAGCCTGTTAAGAAAGCAAGGCTAATTCCTTGTCAAATCCATCAATTTTGAACGAACATTTCGCCGCTCAAATTGTTCGAAGCTTTTGGGGTTGTAGATGACAGAAGACATTGTCTTGGTCGTGATATCATTTTCTTTGTCCTTAAAGAAGCCCCACATTTTGCCCAAAAATGATTGCAAGGCTAATCCCTTGGAGATTATAAAGACATGTTCAGGATAGAGATATATGTCCATTTTGGCCAAATTTACAGGGGAAATATAAATGCAAGGGTTAGGCCCTACCCCTTTGACACTTACATTATTGTTTCCCCAAAACTCAAAATTTGTTCGACAGTGGCTCTAGAGAAGGTTTGAAGGTTGTACGAGACAATTTTCTGGTCTTGGCTTCATTTCACTGGTTAATATTCATTCAGGACATGTGTTCTTGCCCTACACATCTTATCAAATCAAAGACCTCAGACTGATACAAAAACAAGATACAAACAGGCAACATTTCCACATATTATTTTGTATGTACACCTCATCGCAGATATTTCCTCTTTTTTTAATATTGTTAGCTACACACCACCCTATTCAATAATAATATACATTGTGAAGGCAGAACGCCTGGATGCAACAATTCGAAGACAATTACTACACAATCAAATAGAGGCAGGACTAGTTCACATTATCTGGAATAAAATGTCCATCAAATCAATGACCCGTTCCCCCGTGAAGAGCCAAACTGCAGATTGTTGTGAAACCAAAAATTCGTTTAGTTTCTGAACGTTTATATTAATTAAAGGGAGTATAATATATAAAAGGGAGTATAATATATGATTTCTATGTTTTGTGTTTTTCTATCCCTGTAACGATTTCGATTTGAAGACCGTTTTCCACCTGAATATACACGTCTTCACCGAATAATATTCATATCTGCTTCTCATGTAAGTTGATGTCTGAAAATAAACTTTAAATTGGAGGGCAAGGCACAATCACACACTGATGCTGCGAATCAAGGAAACTTTCGGGAGGGTTGGATACTTTTGTTCTTTGTCTTCATCTGTTTTAGACTTCGTGTTACAATTTGCAAACTTTCCTGAAGTTTATAGATCGGTTGCACGACACCAGTTGCCATCTTTGGGGCCTAGTCTTTGTTCCTCTTGGATAGGCAAGAGTGCACTATTTGTACTTGCATTGTCACTGAATTTTACAACACTAGAAGGCCCCAAAGATGGCTTCCGGTGCAAACGATCTATTCAGACGTGGGTTCGCAGTATACACTATTATTTGTTGCACACACATGACACAATCCCTCCATTTTCATTCACACTGCAGTAGGCCTAATATCAAAATCTAACATCAGGTATTCTTCTTGGGATGCCTAAGGGATGCACTGATGGCAAATCTTCAATTCTAAATCCTGCTGTGGCACTGGAAGGAAGTTCTCCATTTAATGACATGGAAATACAAGTGTATACCAAATTTGAAATGAAAATTTCTCTTTAATTTCCATTCACCAAACCAAATAAAAAAATACCAAAGTGTGGATTTGTAATGTAATTAATACAAACCCATCATCAAGTTGTCCTCTTCGGTAAATATACTTTCCAATTTGAAGAACAAAATCAATTTCGCACTGTTTCACCTATTACCAAAAATACTTTGAAACAAAAACTAAGCTAAGATATTCACCCAAACGCGACATAAAAATAAAAATTCCAGTGTGTCTAGATATCTACAAAACATGGATAGGGGATTCTATGATTTCTCTGATTGAGATCAAGCCAAAGCAATTGGTCTGATTCAGAAAACACTCCCCAGCAGGAAAAGGTAACTTATCACAAAAAAGGACACAATTATTTGGACATGACTGAGCTAAATTAGATAAATATAGTGTGTACAATAAACGGTCTTTATACATTTCTAAATGTGTCATTTCTCTTGTGATTCAGTCGTTCAATAACACAGAAGCCTTGAATTTAAAATGAAACAGGCCTTCAGGAAAGCAGCCCCTGAGAGACATTTCTAAGACGGCAACTCTGAGACAAAAGAGAAGAAAACACTTGAACAGAGTACAAGTTTGTAGTTTTAAACCAAGACAGGCTTGGCAATTCCGTCATGGCCACTGCAGTAGGATATGTTACTGTCACAGATGTAACACTCGCAATGGGTGGTACCTTGCTACTTTGATAGGCCATCTGAGGTATTTCATTTTGTCTACAAAGACTGCCAACTCAGAGGTCTAAATGAAGCCTGACAAATGAATACAAAACTTGATCCCTTCAGCGTATTCAAAGTGGTGCATTGAGGACTGCATCTACGCATACCCGGATTCGTTCCCTATTCAACTAATAAGTGAGTAAAGTGACCAATGGTTTGGCAAATAATTAGTTGCCAGAACCTAAGCCTCTCAAATTTCTCGGGGGAAACCCTGCTGACTACCTTGAGTATAGACACATCAAATATCCAACATGATCGTGCTATGTGGAATGTTCAGGAAGTGGTTTTTTTACTACATTTTTGGAGTGAATGAACATGAACATGTAGACTTCCATTCAGCTGTCCCGATGGAGAAGTTAATTTTGTTATTTATTTATTTATTTATTTATTTATTCATAGAATTGATATTTTCGTTAGGAAAAGTACATTAGTCTACAACCTCCACAAATGATTGGGCTCATGATGATTCGAGGTGTAGACATTTTAATAGTGGCCCGAGTGACAGTAAATCCAACAGCAGGCCACCTGACAGGCCACCAAAAATACGGGTGAAATAATGGCCTATGCTTTTAGGACTCAAAATAATGCCAAGCAATTTTGATAGAGCAATGAAAGATCCATTGGCACAACTGAACATTTGTTGCCTAAACAGCCACACATCTCTTAATAAGACGTTTGCCGACCTTTACCTATGTTCTCCTTTGACATCATTCTGTAGTTCCATCCAAGCTACAGTTGCCATTCTCTATATTTATTGAATCAGTTTTTTTCAATTCTCCCTCCTGACATCGTTCAACATTCATCTTCTCGTCTGAGCAATTTGCCTCCACAGGTCCAGGGATCTCTTCCTTGATCAAACTACGAGGCTCCTCTACGCTCGGAACGACAACCGAGGAGTCTTCGCGGACAGATTCCTCCCGCTTTACACTCTCTCCGACGTCAGTGGGGGAGCCTGCATCGATGCAGGTCTCTGATATTTCAGTTTGAGCCACCTCGGGAGGGTCTTTGGCGGAGACGTTGAAGAAACTCTTCAGAGTGGCCACCTTTTTGGCCGCCGCTTGCTGCGTAGAGGTCGGGGACTGAGATACCAGGCGGTTTGGCATCTGGGGCAGAGGATGTTCCGCCTCAGATGTCGGAGTGGCCCGCGCGATCTGGCTAGCCTGTTGGGGGAGAGGCTCCGAGCTGACGGGCGACGCCTTCGCTGCTTGGGAGAACAGCAAGGCCTTGATGTCCTGACTGGGGCTGGTGCGCGGAATCTTGACCACCTGGCCCAGGCTGGGTCTGAGAGTCTGGCCGGCCGGCAGGGGCCCGCTCAGGGTGGGAGAGGCATAGAGGCCGGCGGCAGTCGGCTTGGGCAGCATGTTCAGGTAGTGGAGCTGGTCGGCCGTGGCGATGGGACTGAAGATGTGACCCTGCGACGACGAGGCCGGGTTGGACACCGACAATTGCTGCTGCTGCTGTTGCAGCAGCTGCTGCGGAGGAGGAGGAACAGTCGCCGAGAGCCGCTGCATTATTTCGCAGGCGTACATATTGTTGCCCAGCTGCAGGGGCACGGGCGTTGCTGCTGCTGCTGCAGCAGACCCGTCTACCTGCTGGAGCAAGGGCTGGATGCTTGCCGTGGCGGGTAGTGCACTGGCCACGGACAAGCTCGGCTGGCCCAGGGAGTTAATGCCGCCTTGCAGTCTCTCCTGGCCCTGGTAGCAGGGGCCCGGCACCTGAAGCACCAATGGGTTGGCGGCGGCATAGAAGGCGGGATTCAGGGATGCCTGCACCGCACCCACCGACTGAATCTGGGGAAGACCTGCCGCGGCCGGGACGGCGTAGCTCCCTTGGGCGTGCTGCTTGAGGCCAGCAGGCTGGACAAAGCCGACCAGGGGGCTCTCAGCGCGGACAGCCTTCTGGGGCTTGGTCAGGTTCTGCCACTGGCAGGGCACGGGCAGGTCCAGCAGGCCGTGCTTCTCCAGGACGGTCCGGTGGACGTACCAGCAGGTCTTGTGGAAGACGGGCCGCCTCTCACGCACGGCGACGGCCCCGATGGTGATCATGAGCTGCCGCTTGGAGATGGAGCACTCCGCACGGCACTCCGCACCCACGGTGCCCGGGGAGGTCGCCCCGGTCTTACTGGGCTCCGGAGTTCCCACGTCCTCCCCGACGGACGTATCCATGGGCGTGGGGCTCGGGCAGGCTGGCTCGGGCATCACCGGGGCATCATCGGCACTCGATCCGGGCCGGAGGGGAGACGCCTCGGCCGAGGTCCTCTCAGGACTGGCTTCGGTTTTCGCTGCGGATGAGGACGCAGCAGCAGCAGCAGCACCTGCGGCTGCTGCAGAAGGCGTGTCCGGGCGGGGCGTGGACTTCCCCGACCGCTTGCTGACCTCCCTCCGTCGCCAGTACTCCCTGAACTCACGCTGCAGTGTCTTGATGCCGGCCACATTGCCGTGGACGAGTCGTATCAGATCGGGCATGGCTGACACAGAGAGAGAGAAAACGAGACAGGGAGAGTGTGAGAGAGAGCACCATGACATACTGAGATAAACAATGGGATTGGGGGCAGGCAGCTATTCAGTGCAGTCAACTGCAACCAGATAGCCCATCACGGATGCTATAACATTAATAATAGGTATTCATAACAGCACCTTACATGTACGTAAAACCTCAAAGCGCTTCACAACCAAGACAACCACAAAATGAAAGTGATAAACAAACATTAAAAATAAACAAACTGGATCAGTTCAAGAGGAACGTGAATAGATACCCTAATTCCCTTTGTCTCTTCTTTGTTCCCTTTATCTGTCTATTCCTCTTCTATTTTTCCTGTAGCCATCACCTCGAGTGGCTTGTATTTGGCGATCTTTCATTAATTAACCCTAACCGGCATTGAAACCACACATGGTTTTTCCTGTGGGAGGATAAGGGCCATGCACCAGGACATTCCACAGCGGGGTTTTTGTGGTGTCCTGTGGTACGTGAGCCTAAACCCCTGTGGGCACTGTGGTAAATTGCGGTATACAGTGTGTGTCCTGTGCGGGAGGTGCAAAGTGTTAGGGTTAAAAAAAACCACAAAAAGGGCTCCACCCACCTTCGGCCGGCACAGGCCTCTTCTGAGACATTCCTTCCATCCCGATCCCCTTGGATTGGCCGGCCAGCTTGGACGAGGACAACTCGGCGGCCTGGGCGGCCTCGTTTGCCGCGGCCAGCTGCCTCCTGGACCGCAGGTCGATGGGGATGCTGGTCAGGACCACCGCCTTGTAGCCTCCCAGCGTCTTGGCGGCCGAGGCGCTGCCTGACGACCCCGAGGCGGTCCAGAAGCAGCCAACGATGATCGGCTTGAGGATACCCTGCTGACGCCTGCGCTCCACCTCCCAGGTCTTGGCCTTGGCCTCTCTTCTCTCTTTCCAGTTCTCAACCTCCTCCTGGAGAAAAAAACCAAAAGACAACCCAAAACATAGATCAGGCGAAAAAAAAAATAGTTCTGCTTCCGGTTACCCAACCGACCCTATTTCTAGCCTGCGACCCTAAAATTCTTATCAGGAAATAATGATACAAAAATTGTGTAATGTGATCGTATTAAGGCTTGACCACATGCAGATGCCTCCATATGATTGTACACAAAAAAAATTGCCCCCAAAAATAACAATCCCGACCTACCTACCCTATTTGGAAATGGCATGTGATCGGAAGCAGAACTACATGTATTTTCTTTGGGGGGGGCCAGGGATGTAAGTGACTGAGTCATTTCCTGAAAATCACTGGAGGGCAATAAATTGTACGACTGCGAGTGAGCGCTTACTCGCGTAAGCAAGAGATTCACAGCAGGGGTACAGACACCCTTCAGTTTTTAGTTTTAACAGATAAAAAAGAGCAGTTTCAGATACCTGTTTGACATAAAATTTATAAAAATAAATAAATAAAAATAAATAAATAAAATCACGCCCTTTCAGGAAATCTGGAAATTTCCAGAAGTCTTATATTCCTGTATAGATAAATTGATAGGACAGGTTGACTTTTGGAATGGCCGCCATCTAAGGGCTGGATAGGTCACATGGTAAGAGTGCTGGGACACACAATCAGAGATCTCGGGTTTGGTCCAGTCAAATTGTCTTGGTCATTTTTTCGAAAAAAATTCAAATTGCTTGTAATCTGCCAGCATTGCTGACCCGCGCTGAGCAATCACTCACCTCATCTTCACATCCTTCGCTCTCCGAGAGGTATCCGTGAGGGACGAAGAATCCATCATCCGACTCGGCGCCTTCGTCCACCTCCTCCCCGTCATCCTCTCCCTGAGGTCACGGCAGAAAGGAAACAAATACTAAACAAATTAGACGGTGAGAGAGACTGGTAGACTATCTCGACTAGCTCAACCTTGGCTTGATTCAGTTGCTATGGCATGCCCCCTCCTCCAGTCCAACCACACTTGGCCTATCCTAGGGATAGGAAAAATATTTTTAAAAATAATCTCCTGACAACAGGCAGAGTACACGATACCTGAAACATAGAGTCACCGGTTTTTTTTCAGAGCCACACTCCACCTGACAAGAGATGAAGTACATGGTGTCACCACAAACCTTCCACTTCAACTCTGACACTTTCATTCATCCACTGACACAAACTACATCTCAATCCTAGCAGGACCTTTCTCCTAGGGGCCTTTATCGCCTGTCAGTCCAGAGTGGCACCAATTTTCACGCAGCCCCATTAAATAAGTTTTGAAAAATATTTTTTTAAATAACAAAAGTGATATACAAAATTGTTGCAAACTGCTTACTGACTGAAATTACCAAAATGCAAATCTTAAAATTTAGTGGGCCTGACGTTTCCATCCTAGCAGGACCTTTCTCAAAGGCAGAGAGAAAGGTCCTGCTAGGATCGAAACGTCAGGCCCACTTAATTTTAAAAATTAAAAAATTAAAATAAATCCCGCCATTTTGTGTTATCAGGCCCTCTTAGGTTTTGAGATCTGCATTTTAGTTGCATTTCGGCCGATAAAACTCACCAAGTGGTTATTCGTATTCTGCAATCTACATACGGGCTTCTCTTACCTCAGAGTGGGAGAGACTCTCCCCTGGCTCCTCCCACTCCTCGTTGCTGTCCACATCGTAGTCCAGGAGCTCCTGTCAGGCGCAAAGAAAAACCCAAGACATGCATCAGAGGGATGGAGCAGTAGGGAGAGGGAACGGCTTGCAATCCCCAAGATTCGACGGAGTGCGCTCAAATCAAACACCAGGGCCCGAAACCTAAGCATAGCTATCAATTGAAGAGCGCGGCGCATGTCTCCGACAGCTTGATCGAGGGCTAACGTAGCCAAAACAATCACTACTTTCCGGCCGACATCATAAGCAACTGAACAACTCATCTTACTCTCCAGTCAAAGTTTTCCTTGTCATTTTTCGCAATTGTTCATGAAGTTCACACTCAGTTCTTTTCCTCCTTTCTTTGACTCAAATTGAAAAAAGCTGCATCCACTTTGTGTGATCGCCAAACTGCGGTAGCCGAGTTTACAACAATTGGTTGTTTGCATCCGAATGAAAACGGGGACGTTATCCCTGGAGATTATTAATGGTTGAATGCTTCTGACTGGCACCTCCCTCCTGGCAATGACCAGTTTACAATCCGACTATTTGTATAGCTCACATGATAAGAGCAACACCAGGTCTCAAATTCCGGTCCAGTCAAATTTTCTATGTCATTTTTCAAAAATATTAAAGTTGCTTATCCGGTAGCATTGTTGACCTGGATCAAGTCCCAGTCCAGTCAAAGTTTTCTTTGCAATTTTCAAAAAAGTCATTTGATTTTCAAAAATTGTCCAAAAAGTTCCCAGACAGTCTTTCCTTTATCTGTTGAACTTATTTTCTTTCTTCCTGCGATGGCATTTTTTAATTTTTTATAGCAGTCGACTTACTTCGTCTTTCTGAAGATAGTTGCGCGGGTTGATGGCCTCACTGCGCCGCCTCCAGGTACCGTAGTAGGCTGGCCGATAGTTCTCGTGAAACTGCAGCAACTTGCACTTCATCCTCATCTTGGAGTCCCGGGAGGGAGTCGGAACCATCGCCACCTCCTGGGAAGAATCTCTGGGGAAGGACGGCAGAAAAGATGGTCGCACAAAGTTCACATGGACCCGGAGTCCTCTTAACCACTTGGCATCGGGCCACTTTTCAGTGTCCATGACTGGTGGGGTTTTTTGCTTAATGTGACATTTTCAAAACTTGCGAGTCAAACCTGAAGTAATAGGTTTGCGGTGACACCATGTAAAATTCTCTCTTGTGAGTATGTGTGAACAGTGTACTTGGTTAGTCTTCAAGAGACACTGGACAAACGGAGACGAACCACGCATACTCACAAGCAAGGATTTTGCATGGTGTCACCGCAAACCTATTACTCCCGCTATTCTCACCAGGGAAACCTTCAGATCTCGTTCGAGTCAAATCTGGCACAAACCGACATCTGTGTGGCTTTTGCCATGCTACGTATTGTTTTGTGGTAGGCTGAAAAGAGCGTTTGCTTCAAACTGTTAGCAATAGTGGTGAGCTGACCTGACTACACTCACACCTAATGGGGTCACCTGCGTCCACTATTTGTTAGGTCAAGTTTAATTGAGAGATAGAACTCGAGAAGTGTGAGCACTGCAAGAATCCCCGTACTCACTTATCTTGCTGCATGGCGTCCCCAGGGGTTGTGGATGCCCCACTGCTGCAGCCCTTCCTGCCCACATCACCCTGCCGAGTCCGGCCCATCTTCCCCACAGTGTAGCATTTTCCTTTCAGTTTGTCCAGGTAAAGCGAGGTGCTCTTCTGCATAACCACCAAAAAAAACCAAAAAAAAAGCCAAGCAATAGTTGGAGTTAAAAAGTCCAATACAACATTGGGAAGATCAGAAAACATTGATTTTCCACAGATTTCACTCTAATTTCCATGATCGAATCCTCATATTGAAATCTTACGGTCTGGGATGCTGTACATCCCCAGAAATCTTCATTCATTTTTTTTTAAAAGAGTGAATTTCTTACACTACAGGCCGGTGTGAAAACCGAGACTTTTTTTTGCCTTTTTCCACTTTCGCAGATTACCATGAGCTAAAACCGTCGCAGTATTGCTTTTTTAGACATTTTTTTTTACAATCTTTTGACATGTACCGATGTTGTATAGGGCCTTTAAGCAGTGGCCCAATGACATTTGAAATGATCTCTGGCCAATTGAAGGATCTCCCAGCTTCACTAAGCAGGCCATTTTTATGGGGTTTTTTTTTGGCGGGGGGACACAGGCTCCCCTAACACCATTTATGGTTTGGCAATCTTGTTTTTCAATCATGGTTTTGCTTGTGAGTGTTCCAAGAAACCGTCACTCCAGACCTGAAGAACACTGAACGAGAACTTTAGAACAACTGCCGTTGCCTGAATCGAACCTCTGGTTAAAAGCTGTTCACAATGCTGTACACCTTCCCTTTAAAAGGGTGAAAGACACGAATGACAATGTGAAGCCTGAGCCTAGATTCTGTACAGGGGGGGAAAAAACCCAAATCCCATCCCATCCACCCACCAATATAGACCTTTCTTTTGCCACGTCACAAGTCGCGTGACAAACACATCCGCCATTTTTGGTTGGCAGCGGCACAAACTTTGTATACATACATAATACAAAAGACCGAAACTTCCCCAAGCCTTGGCACGCGGACAACAATTCTTACAAGTTTACATTTGTCCCGAATGCTGCTCTGTGATTGAAAGTGGTATTAAGTTGCTGTTGCTGCAGCAAACGATATAGAGGAGATTTGGAACGATTTATTTTCCGTTTCCCAGAATCCGAGGTTCATAGGCCAACTACCACCCTCATGAGGCTAGTGCTGACCAAGAACAATTTCTCCTTTCTTGGCAAGCACTATCTTCAAGTGCATGGCACTGTACAAATCAGCGTCTTGTTCCATTCTGAAATTTACCCATCGGTTTGTCCTTATATCTTTCTCTTGACAATCTGTCTAGTTGGTTGGCATAAGAAGATGTCAAATTTGTGACATTTCAAACTGGATCATAGGAATGATCTTCGGTAATTTGGTCAATATCAGACAGCACCGGGTGTCTCCCACTGTACGTAGTTATGATAATCCGGAAATCTTGCCAACCAAAGAGTGCGCATGAGCGGGTTTCCGGTTAATGTTTGTAAACAAAAGAAAGGTCTACAAACCTGGCTTTGGAAGGTGGTCTCAAATTCCTGGCTTGGGTCCAGGAGTCGGCGGCTTCGTCGGAGCGGCGCCAGGACCATGCTCTCCTGAACCTGGAAGGGGGCGAACCAGCCGCAGGTCTGAGGCTCCTGCGGCTTCTTGACCGGCGCCGCCGCCTCCTTGAAGAAGCTCTTGAAGAAGTTCTTCTGCTTGGCTTCCTTCTCCCTCTGTGTTTGAAGGAAGTTGGAAGTTTATCATTAATAAGCAAAGGAAAAAATGACTGGGAACTTTGCAACGAAGTTGAAAAATTGGCCCCCAAAAAATGTGCCAATTTTTTAACTAAAGAAGTGAAAAATTGGCAGAGAAATTTTTGCCAATTTTTGAACAAAGTGAATAATTGGGAAATAATTTTTTTGCCAATTTTTGAACAAAGTAAAAAATTGGGGAAGAAAATGTTACCAATTTTTGAACAAAGAAAAATTGGCCAAGAACATTTTGCCAATTTTTCAATTTTTTTTCCATTACAAAATCCCTCAACTTGTCTGCATCCAGCAAGCATTTTTAATCGTTCTCAGAGTCGAGGGAGTCCAGTACCTTCTCGTCTTCTTGCAGACGTTTCTCGTCTTCCTGTCGCTGTTTCTCCTCATTCTTCTTGCGCTTCTCTTCCATCTTGGCACTGGTGAGGGGGAGGGAGAATAAAGAGTTGATAAAGAGATGTTGCAGACTGGGTCTAGGATCAATATGAGATCGGCTTTGCACACTCAGGATGAATTCGGTATAGATTTTAGACAGTTTTGGGGAATGGACCGAGCACATTTTGAAAGGAATGTTTGCATTTAGCATACTTTGAGGCAGATCCAGACAGAATCGAGAATTTAGAAATTGCTTCTTTATTGAGGCTAAGCCAAGTAGAGTACTATCCGGTTGGATGATTTCAAGGGGCAGTTTTGAATGGGATCTGGATCAATTTGAGATGGATTGAGGACAATTTCTGAATGAATTTGAGATGACATTAGGTTGGATAAGGAAATGGATTATGACAGTTTGGGGGATGGATTAATGATGGATAGGGAATGGATTCTGTATGGATTTGATGGTCTTGGAGAAGATTCTGGCTACATCATGTAAAATAGGTATGAACATGTTTTCATCAAGTCACAAGTCCAGCCGCAATCAAGTCCAAGTTATTAGGTTTGAATCAAAGTGATTTCTTATCGTGACTCAAGTCATACACCTCTGAGTCAGAGTCATACACCTGAGTCAGAGTCATACACCTGAGTCAGTCACACAAATACGAGTCCGAGTCACAACTAATACAAGTCTGAGTCAGTAATGAGTCACACAAGTCAGAGTCTGAGTCCGAGTCATACAAGTCTGAGTCTAAGTCATACAAGTCTGCCAGTGACTCACTCGATTATCTCCTGCTTCTTCTTGCGCTCGTCCTCCCGTGCCATTTTCTTCTGCTCCTTCTCCTTCTCGTCCAGCTCCTTCTTCTGCTGCTTCTCTTTCCTCTTCTCGTCCCTCTCCGCCTCCTTCTGCTGGCGGAGCTGCTCCCGCTCCTCCTCCTTCTGGCGTCTCAGCTCAAACTTCTGGCGCTTTCTCTCCGCCTCCTCCTCCTCCAGTTTCCTCTTCTTCTCCATGCGAAGTTTCAGCTGAAGATTGAAGAAGGCGTTTCAGAAGCATGAGATGAAAGTGAACCTTTAGCATCGTCTAGACATTTGGTGGAACATCAATAAGTTCGGCTAACTCCCAGGGATGTAAGTGACCGACGAAGTCATTTCCTGAAAATTACCGGAGGCCAATAAATTGTGCGACTGCGAGCGAGCGCTTATGGGACCAGGAGATGCGATTGCGGGATTCACGGCAGGGGTGCAGGCGCCCTTCAGTTTTTAGGGTTTTAACAGATAAAATTGAGCAGTTGGAGAAACCAGTATGACATAAAATTAATTTAAAAACAAAAATAACACATAAATCAATCATCCCATTTCCGGAAATCCCCCCCAATAATCACGCCATATCTGGAAATCGGGAAATTTCCGGAAGTCTTGCATCCCTGAACTCTTTGGCTGATAGTTACTCTCTGATTATTATTCTCATCATTAACCAATGATTAGAGCTTCCAAAGAAAGAAAGAAGACATTACAGAGGTGAGGAATCATAATCCTATAGAACAGGTAGTGCTTCAATCCAATGCCTTGGTCCTAACATCTGGTACTGAGTGCATCAAGTACTAGCCCTTGTCACATGTCTCCTCATTTGCTCGTGGGGGAGGAAATTAAGATCGCTACCAGCAGCCTACAATCTTACCCAAAGTTAACAATACATCATTAAATCTGAAAACATTCAAAATGTTCACCTGGAAAATGTTGAAAAACGGCAAAGAAAATTTTGACTGGACCAGGACTTGAACCCGAAACCTCTGCTTTGGGTATAAGTGCTTTTCTGATTTTCTCTTCTCATCTGAGTTATCCAGCCCTTTAGCCCTTTGGTAGGGCATTAGGTATGAGGGCCATCCCAAATGCAACGCTTACCTTAGCTTCTTTCAGTGCCTCTTTTTCTTTCAGTTTCTGCAGACCTTTTGCAGAAAGGGGAGTCTGAACAAGAAATGATTGAATTGGGTTAAAGCACAGGAAAACACAGAGAAATTTTGGAAGAATATCTCAACACAATCTTGTGGGATTCCCCTTCCAATCTAGTGGCTTGGTATACAAAATAGATTGCCGTCTCAAAGATGTAGAGAGCCTCATGATTCAAGCCTGGCTGGACCTTTCTGGAAGTCAGAAGGGCTCTTTCCGCCATTAAGAAGGGTCCTGCTTACACCGAAAGGTCAGGCCCTCTCAATGTTGGGGTCATTGAAGTCAGACAGCTTTTGGCAAGATTTCTGTATTGGTACGCACAATGGTAGGATTTACTTTGATGCAGATGCCACCATAGAGTTTAAAAAACCAATTCTTCCACGAACCACATCTTTTCTTCACGTGACGCTCAGCCGCAACCCCCTGCCCACACACTAACATCCACCACGCAAAGCTTCAAATCTTACTACAGATGCCAACCGGCCTGACCTTTTTCGCAGGCTTCTCGAGCCTGGCCGGGGTGACTGGACACTTGGCTGTGTCCCCATTGGACTCGGAAGACCCTCCGGTTCTCGGCGATCCTTCTCTTGCCTCGTCCTCATCGCAGTCTTCGGAATCTGCGTCATAGGAGAGCTTGGCAGTGGAGGCGTTCAGTTCATCGGGGCAGGAGGACATGCTGGCGTC
Source organism: Luidia sarsii (assembly GCA_949987565.1). Taxonomy (NCBI): domain Eukaryota; kingdom Metazoa; phylum Echinodermata; class Asteroidea; order Paxillosida; family Luidiidae; genus Luidia; species Luidia sarsii. The sequence continues at coordinate 18,697,625 of OX465108.1, read as the reverse complement.
CATGTCCAGAGGCCGCTCTTCCCTGGCGGCCTCGTCCCACTCTGCCGTCAGCTCTGACGGACTGCTCACTTCTCTCTCATTCAGCGAGGAAGGCTGATCGTCATCTTTCTCCGGGGGAGATGCATCATCGGCTGTAGTCCCACCTCCTGCAGACGGAAGAGCCTCCGGGACGTCTTTGTCCTGGGGCTCTTCACCGACATCGTCGTCGTCATCATCACAGAGGTCCACGATTTCGACGGCGTCGGACGTCGACACCTGAGGTTGCTGCGTCGTCTGCAAGAAGCTGTCGAGAGACTTTGGCTTACAGACGGACGAAGACTTCTTAGGAGTGACGGAGGAGGAGGAGGAAGAGGTGGAGGAGAGCGTCGGGACCGTCTTCCGAGCATCCTTGTCCTCGCAGCTGGATGTCACCTCGGGCTCGTCCACGTCAATGGTCTCGATCCGGGAAACTTTTGGAAGGGGCGGTGGGGTGGCCACAAGTCTCTTGGCCGAGAGCTTCTGGCCAGAGGGATCTGGGGTCTTCTTGTTGGCCGGCCTTCCATCGCTGACTTTGGCCTTCAGCTGGCCGGCCAAGGGGGACTTCTCGGCGGTCGAGAGCTTCCGCTTCTTAGTCGGCAGAGGGTCAGTGGCCAGGGATTTGGAGCACTGGTTGGGCGACGGGGATGAAATCACTGTGAAGGGTAGACGAGCTGAGAAGGGGAATTGAAAAAAAAAATTAAAAATCAAATATTGTTATTCAACTGGCAATCGGGTAAAGCACTGAGTATGCAATGCCAATTACACACCAAATAGGACAAACCTCACAGAATTCCACTGACACAAATTTCATATATCTTGAGCAGATAAACTAAAGAACACATGTATCTGTACAGTACACTCCAATAGCCTCATTTCATTTTAAGCATGAAATTCATTAATCATGAAATTATCAATTCATTAATCATTTGAGAAAGTTGATGTTTGGAGTGGACCTTTGCTGGACCTTTGAGTAAGGTCTTGATCAGAGAGAAGTCCTTTCAGGGACCAAATCACTCAGCCCTCTCAATTCTCAATTCAAGTACTTTGTGGGTTTTTTTTCCCCCCAAGAACTGCTCTATCACTTGAGCCCTTTTCACAATACAGAGCCAAACGGAGGGGACACTTTCTCAAGTTCCCAAATGGATCCATGGGTAAGTAAAAACACGCCGACATTCACACTAGTTCTTTTTCCACAGAAAAAAATAATAAACCCTGGGATTTTCTCCTACCCTACTCCAGCAGTGGTATATTACCCGGGGAAAAGCTTTTCCCGGGAATTTCTTTACAAGTGTGAACAGACCGACAGAATTCCCCAGGGAATTTTTTGAGAAATCCCCGGGGATTCCGTCTAGCGTGAAAATCCCCTTTGGTGCTCCATCTGATCCACTAACTGGAACCGACATGATGCAATTGGGAAGGGGGGGGGGGTTCAGAGAGCCATGAATCAAGGGGAGGAAATGGATAATATCCTCCTGGTGCTAACTGGGGAGCACACCCCCCCCCCCCCCTCCTTCCAGGAACCTTGGCATTTCTGAGTGAGGGAGAGGGGGCTCTCAGCTTCAAAAGCCACTGCGACCAAGTGGACCAACACGCGCTGCCGGAAGGATGGAGTATGCTGCACATATTATTGTCAGAGCTATGGGCCTTAAGGCTACAGTAACCAAGCACTTTCAAAGACTGCTACAGGTACTGGTAGACACACTATTCTTCTGTCCTTTTTGTTTCTGCTAGCATTTCTATAGCCGTATAGGCAGCAATCCTTGGGTATCCAAGAGCTGGATAGCTCAGCTGCTTATAGTACTGCTATGTTAAACTAAGGCAGGTTATATTCACCTGGCAATGGCATTCTTCCCTTCTAAAGTCTGATTGGCCAATTTTCATTACATCATGTTTATGCATATTTATGTATGTCTTAAAATTTAGTGGGCCTGACGTTTCGATCCTAGCAGGACCTTTCTCAATATTTATGTATGCTCTATACTCTGACATTGGCCAATCAGACTCAGAGTAAAGAGGGTTCATGAATATGCATAACATTTAAAGCAGGAACCACCTCCAGGGAGAATGCCATTGTCAGGTGAATATACACTTCCTAAACTTAAGGCTCCACAAGGGTTCAAAATCATCCTGGTTGTCATTTATCTTTGCTCTTTCATTAATTAGTAACAAAATATGATATACAAAAATGTTGCAAACTGCTTACTGACTAAAATTACCAAAATGCAAATCTTAAAATTTAGTGGGCCTGACGTTTCGATCCTAGCAGGACCTTTCTCAAAGGCAGAGTGACAAGGACAAAAAAAAGTTCTTAGTAAAAAAGATCTAAAGTCAGTTTTCCCTTGCTTGGGTTATCTACAGTAATCTCCTTGTGAGAATACAACTTACAATACAATTGACATGGTTGTATAATTTGGGGGTTTTCTTCCCAACGATTTGCCAGACTTGCTATAAAACTACAACTTCTAATTTCGGTCTTATTAAGTCAGTAAGCAGCTGGCAAAATAGTTGCATTACTTTTGGTCTAATTAGAGTAGTTTGTCATTATTTATCCCGTTTTGTGTCATTTCTTGTCTAATAATTGAATGTATCCTTTATTCCCTATTTAATAATGCATGAATTACAGGCACAACAACATGGTCTCAACATCCAGGAGGGTAATGACTAACACCATGTAGCTTTCTGATAATCCTTCTTTTGTGTTCACTCCTCAGCACTTTTCTCTTTGATCTTTCCCCCTCTTCTCACTAATCCCTATTCCCTACCCTACTCCTTGCCCTTCCCTTTGATCTCGCCCTACCAGCTTTACTGTCCTTTGTTTTGCATCCGTGTCCTATTCACTCTCTTCCTCCTTCCTTCGCGTACATGTACCCGGTATCTGTTTTGTCACTCTGCCTTTGAGAAAGGTCCTGCTAGGATCGAAACGTCAGGCCCACTAAATGTTGAGAATTACAGGCACAACGTAGATCGTACGGCGTTCAGCATTCAAGGGATTGATTTTCTTGGTGTCATTTGTGTGAGGAAACAATTACATGCAGACATATCGTATCAGCACTAAGGAAGTGTGTGTGATCTTGGTAGTCAGTGATGTTTGACTCTATGACAGTGAATTAACCAAACTCCGTTGTCTATCAATTGATCCACCACCAACTCAGCTCCCGAATTTAAAAAAAAAAGGGAATCATGACTGGCACAGTAAAAAACGACGGAGACAAAAATGACCAAACCCGTGCATGAGACCAGACTCACCTTGCTTCAACTTTTTCAAGGGTGGGCTAATTTTGGACCCTTCGGCGGTTCCCATGACTCCTGAAAAACAAAACATCGAAAGAAATATCATTTGAATTCATTTGAATTGAAAATACACGAGGCAAAGATTTTGGTTTAATACCCTCACCGTAAAAGGGTGAAAAAAAAAACGTAAATCCAGAATAGACCAACTATCAATTTGTAGAAAAACGACACCATCTGGCACAACCCAAATCATGACGCGTATTTGTTAATACAATGAATGGACAACGGTGAGCAGTGTCAGCATGCAGCTGTGTATACAAAATATTTACTTCACAATTCCTACAATATACAATATACATACACTACATACATGCCACACGTACGCATCACAAAAATCACGATTTTGTGGGACAAAAAAAAAAAAATTGTTGGCCAGTAATCAGTATTTGTGCCAAGAAATGTTTGTTTTCTGCATAAAAATTAAAATAAGGTGGTCTATTGTGAATTTACGTTTTCTCCTACCCATTTAATGATTCATGATTACTAAACTAAAATCTTACCGAGCTCGGGTTCAGTAAACGCAATCATACCTCAAAGTCAAAGTAACTGCTGTCTAGAAGAAAGACCGGATTTTAAGTCCACACATTTCAGACAGTACACAATCAAACTCAAAGGCAGGACGTTTTGCCAGACACAGGATGTTTCTCAGGCAGGCATTGAGAGGAAGGCTCTAAGAACAAAACATCAAGCCTAGCTCCAAATTGATTGAACACAAAGGCAAAGTGTTCCTTGTTTAATTTCACTCATTCTTATTCTCAGTCTGAATCCACCACTCCCACACCAGCACCACTGCAATGGCACTGATCCGACATGCACATCGAACTTCACTGACTCTGAGCACAAATGCAGCATTGAAATGAAGAAAATGTTAACATTAATACTTAGATCCTGTGTGAGTCTAAGCCTTTGTTTTATGCTTGTTTTCTTGAAGTTGAAGAGTTCAAAAGACCATGGCTTGTGCCTACCCCACTCCCCCTGTACAAACTCAGTACGGACCAATGACCCAAGAATTTAAATTGACAGAACTTGAAGTAAACTTTACAGGTTTCACTCACTGAACTGAGTATGGACACTTGGACAGCTGCAATTTTCGTAAATAACTTCACTTAGGCGTTTTGGTTGTTGCCCATACATGGAGCCATGGATGCCGGTCTCGGACTGGGCCTACTCTCTTTCTAAATCTAATTCCGCGCGAAACGCAACTTCACAAGAATCTGAAACATGTTTCAATTTAGGCCTATGAATTTAGCTTACCTGGAGACGTCAGAGATCGCTTTTTGGATCCCCCGATGCAGTCTGAAGCATGTTCGCCAACCATCGTTCCCCAAAACGTAGCCGAAACGTCAATTTAAGGACAATAAACTTACGAAATTGGGACGGAACTAATGAAGAGAGTATTCCCCAAACCCGGACCCAGATTAAACTTGGCGGGAAACATTGATTTTGCTCCATTCGGCTCGGCAGATTAAAAACGAATCTTGATTGGTTCACCGCCGAAACATCGACGCACGTATACCAATAAGGATCGCTTTGACGAACTGCAAGGGAATCGCTTGCGCGAAGTAAGAGGCACGTGATTGGTCATTCGAACGGAGTGGCTGGCGAGCGACCAATGAATGGTACTCTCATATGAACGTTCGGTATTTGCATATTCTCCTTCTAGTCGAGAAAAGGCGTGAGTTGGACTTGATCGCCGATAGTTGCCTTACAAACGTAAACGCCTTCCATCCATCCACGGTCGGCTCTCCGGTACGGTGTCAAATCTAGATTCAAGGCTAACGTTTCTACCGCTGAAATCAGGGCCACGAAATCCACCGATTAGATCCGAGTAAAGGAATACTCCCCATTTTCGAATAAGAAGGAACCATCGGAGATCATCATGTCTTTTGCAGGACTGAAAAAGCAGTTCAATAAGGCGAACCAGGTGGGTAGCGTGCTGATTTCCTATTGACCAGTTGCGGTATTCACTATTTACCCGAATTAAGTAATAAAAATAAATAAGTGGGCTAAACAAACATTGCAAATTCATGAACAAGATTATTTCGGAATACCATCGTGTATATCAAGCCCAAGGGCATTATTTTGTTTTACATTGGAAAGTGTGTCATGTAAATGTTCAGAGAACATAATTATTTTCATGTGACTCATCGTGAACACCAACTAATTGACTTAGTCAGGCAGTTGAGTTGACAATGACAGTTCTGTGGAAGTGGAACGAAGTCATCAATGTCCATGTAGACATTGTATAATTTGTAAAGTAAAGCCCATTTTATGCGAGAGCTGAAAACGAGGGTTGCTTGTGAAGTTGTGAAGAACTTACATTGATGTGAAGAACGCACGGATTCCTTGTCGTGTAATTACTAAAAAGTAAATGTATCTCTGTCACGAGGTCTCATGGCAGTCATGGGTACCGTGCGATTATTCGTGACAGGGATCGAGACCTCCAATTTTTTTTATCGATGCGACATCTCTACGATAATCACCGAGATTGTTCGTGTAAATGCAGTCGTGCGAGGTTCGCAAGGATCTAGGCCTATTCTGAGTATTCATGTACCCAGGTATTTGTCGTGGCAATGTTGCCTTCACGAGTTGCAGTAACCGTAACCTTCATCCTCCTAAGGGTCGGAGACCTGAGGGTTACGGAACGGACCGCTATGTAAAAAAATCTGGAGAACTTTGTGTTTTCAGAATTTTTGAAAATGTTTACTAAATACTAGGGTCCCGATTGCGCTCTTTTTCCACCCTTTTGAAAATCGCCACACACTAACTCAGGACATGGATGTGATATCAAATATAATGTGATCAGATAACTACAGCCTACATGTAAAAAAAAATTTCCGAAAAACTGGCAGGAACTCACCAAAATACTGTCTGAAAATGTCCTGTCATTTACGTCTCCGCCTCCTCGACCAATCAGCGTTTAGTCTAATGACGTGTATCCTGCATGTGTTGCAGTAACAGCCTGGCTGCCAGTGGGAAAAAAATCTTTAAGGTGACCAGTGATGGGTGTCAGTGTGCATGGGTGGGGTGCGCCTGTGTGCATGCCCCTTTAAGTTCCTTATCTTGGGCACAGCCTTGTCTGCCTCAGGGCTGATAGCAGATGAGTTTCCTATCCTAGTCATACTGCCCTGGCCTTCTGCACTTCCCTGCCCTGTGCACTTCCCCTTGTCTGGGCATAGAGCTACATACAGAGGAGCTACGGTCTGGGCCATTCAGTCCACTCACTTCACAAGCAGTGAGAACCCTTTCTCTGTCAGTGCTCTTGCAAACGAGTCAAAGGCCAGTCATTTTGGGTGTGAGAGTCCTGCACTTTTTGGTGTAAATTCAAGATGCCTTTCCGTGGATTGATCAAGCAGTACACCAAAGCCAACCAGGTAAGATGGGTTGAGATTTGACATTGAGAAATTGAGAAGGAACTTATTATACAGGAAGTATGAGAGCTGGAGAATTGAAACTAGTGAAACGAGTGAAACAAACTTAGAATGGAATGGCTGTGCACTGTTGATTCAGCTCAGCCGAGAGCACGGCTGGTTGTTGTTTCAGAATCAGGCAATAGGATTTGCAGGTGTTTGTGCAGGGAAAGAAGAGCTTGAAATGGAATCATTTCCTAGTTCTGTACTTTCATTTACATTTAGTACATGTATGTTTAGCTGTAGAAATAATTACTTAAGTACATTGTAAAATGTACATGTACAGTGTACATGTACAATTGTACTGTACATGTACTGTACATGTACACTGTACCATACATTGTACATGTATACATACTGGTACTGCTAAACAAGTATCCAATGTTCCGGTATACATGTGTGCTAATAATTGGAAAATAATTGTGTGCCATTTACAATGTACAATGATGCTGTACACTGCAGTTGGATACAGTTACTGTAACTTTCTGTCAATGTCAACAAGGAAGAAGAAAGTGGTAACATCGTACTTTGTATGCCTACACCCCAATGTACTGTACAGAGTACAGTATGTTATTGCTATTTCCTCATGTACTGTACATGTACATGTATGTACATAATGTACATGTACTACACGTATTCAATACCTAATCTCAGCAAAACAAATTATACGTACGTTGAGAGTGACTTGAGACTGTGCACTGTACTGCATCTGCATCATTCAGTACATTTATAGTTAAAACAACATAACATAGGGCCAACATCTGATGTAAAATTTAACCTACATGTAGCCCTACACATGTCACATAGGCCTACTGTACAGGGTATGTAAAAATGAAGATACATTGTAGACTATAGTCTATATTCTGTACTTTTGCAACACAAGCAGAACTGTCAAAATTCATTGTGTACAGTGTACATGTTTTTTTCTACAACTCATGTATATTTTTGAATGACAAGCCTTTATATGAAAACTAATTCATTTACAATTTACAATTTACCGGTAAATATAGTGTAGCTCTGATGGTAAGAATGCTGGTTGGTACGCAAACCAGAGGTCTTGGGTTCAAATCTCACTCAGTCCAGTCAAAGTTTTCTTTGCCATTTTTGCAGTTTGTTCAAACTACAATGTACACATGAACTTTGGTTTAAATGGTCAGTCCAAACTTGTACATGTGTAGTGTACATGTACATGCATTTGAATACTTTTACTGCTTAGAATTGTGTGTCAAGTGCCTCGGTGCAAATGTTGTGCATGTAAATTGTTTGAAAATTAGAGCTGCATCAGATGTACAGTACATTGTACACTAGGCCATGGGGAGACTAATGCAATTGCACACACTGTATGATGAACAATGCATTGTGTGAAAATGTGCTGAATGTGAAGCCTCTGTGTATACACTGTATTTATATACACAGTACAGTACTACTACAGTACTGTAGTTTATTTCATAAGGCTTTCATCGTTAATCATTCATTGACCCTTGCCAATGAAATACTGTACATCAACTCACTTAGTCATCTGTGTGCATACTGTACATGTTGTACAGCAAATCATTCAGATTGAAGATAGTGACATAAAATTAGAAATTTGCAAGAGTGAAATCAAGGAGCCATCAAAGCAGCCATGCTTACTTTATACTGTACATGTGTATAGTGTACTACATTTACTACATGTATGTTCTAGTGATCCATGTGAACCTGTAAAGTCATGAATTTTGACAGATTTCCTGGCCCATTAAGAGAATATTTACCACCCCAAATTCATTCAAACTTTCAATAAAAAATATATCATGAATGATTTTCCATTCATGAATCATGACCATATAAACAAACATTTTAATTCCCTTATTATTTATGGGCTACCAGATTTTGTCAATTTTGAAGAAAATTTTCATGTACACTGCATCTTGCAGCACTGCAGTCTGTCTCCTTTTTTATTTACTCTGGGCGGCCAAGTGAATGGTTTTATTGACTGTTGATTGTTGAACCATGGTTATATTTTTATATAACATGCACAGTATGTACATGTAGTTCTCTTATCTCTGTATCTGAGTTTATTGTGTGCAAAGGGCCCCAAGGATTAAAGCTTTTCAAGATTATAAGAGAGTACATGTGTACATGTACATGTAGTGTACAGTTTGTACTACAATACATGTACGTACAATGTTATGTAACATACTGTACAGTACATGTACAATGTACATGTAGTCCATGGCACTGTACATGTACATGCAGTGATGGAAATAGCTGGATTCGCATCGCAAAATGCGATACATTTTTCACGAAATGCGAGACAATTTAGAAAACGGTTCGCATTTTGTGCGAATCAAAATCCATCGTAAGAGACCATCATGCGTTGAACGCACAGGACATGTACTGTACCCTTGCACTGTATAAATGTACATGTACATGTACATGGTCAGTACATGTAGACTGTATACAGTACAGTACATAATATACTGTTGATAGTGCAAGCGCGGCGGCGGCCAGACTCCCCATCGGCATGGGTAGACTAAGATTTTCGACCGCCAAGCGCCAAGCACCTACCCTGTAAACATCGTCCAAATCGGTAGATTTTACCCTTAAATTGAAGCGTGTATTCTCTTCTTTCTATCCATACCACTTTCAAAATTAATGACGAAGGGAATAATATTGAATTACGCGGAAACAACATTCGGAGACAAACGATGAAAGTAGCGCATTTCCCTCCGCGACGTTAGCAAGGTTGGCAAGTCTAGGTATGGTTTCCGCCTCTACGTAACGCCATAGCGACACTACAGGACCAGTAGGGCCGAAACCAGCCTACGCGCTGCACATGACATGACACAACACGTCTTTATTTGCACACACTGTATACATGTAATTGCACAGTGCACGTGCACAGCGGCCACATGGCCGCATACGATCACGCTGCGCTACTCAAGCCTGATCGGAACTTCCAGAAGTATTACTAGTATTAGCGAGACGGTACGCTGCAAAAAAGTACAATTCATTTTACTGCCGAAATAAAACACGTATTGGGATAATATTGGGGTTCTTTCTTTATCATTGGAATTGTGTGTACTTGTGGGGTTTTTCTTTAGTTTTCTTTTAATTTATTTTGTTTTTCATTGAAGAAAAAAAACAGTTTTGCGGTTTCACCGAGTCCAGGGTCCGGCGGTTTTTTCGGTTTTGATTTTTCCCAAACAGCCCAAGTCGAGGTGCAGCCATCTTTCTACTCTTCAAACAAAAGTGAATTTGAGGCGGTCAATTAAAATAACTATCAAGATTTTTGTCCAGTACACATCTAAGGAAGGCGACATGTAAAATAAAGGTTTGGCCTTTTGATTGGCCTTTTGATGCCACAGTGAGTTGGCCTCGGTGCCCCCTTGAGTTGACCTTGGTGGTGCCCTGTGCAATTTTGATGCAAACTTTGCAGATCGCACGAGGAAAAAATAAAAGCGGTCAGAAATTATTCCAACGTTTTTGTTTTAGGAATAGTAGGTACAGCCTGAAAAGAGACAACTGCATCAAACATGGTGGGACAGCGATGCACCAGCATGCATCCCGTCTGTCAAAGCCTGAAGAAATGATCCATGCACTACTTATTGTTGCATTTATTTTTGCTAGTCATTTTTACCATATTGCTAATCAAATTACAATTTGATTAGCATTATTTGCTAATCAATTTTTTCTGCTTATTTCCATCACTGACATGTACATGTGCTAGTACTCTCACAGTAAAACTCACATTTACCGGTACCGGGTATGTAGGCATGTGCCTTGCATAGTGCATACAATACTATGTTTTTATTTGATAAGCAATGTTTGTCTGCCAGTGCACTCACTCAATGCAACTATCATTTGGCCATTTCTGCGTGAACTTCAGCCATAAAGAAACAGACAAATTGTGCTGCCCTTCCAATCCATTCATTGATCCAATCTCATTCCGGCTGTGGCGGATGCAGACCAACTCATGGGTCCATCGACCCAGTAGTCTGCCTTGGTCACACAATGGGAGGAAGTAGGGCTTGAAGGATGGAAGCAATGATACTATTGTAGTATTATCACCATGTAATGTCCTACAGCCCATTGTTGGCAGCCTTCAGCATTCACAGTTGACCTACATTGTACTGTACCGTGCATTATGTACAATTTCCACCTCTTTTTTTCTTCAAACAAATAAAGCAAAAGGCTGACAACAATTTTGAAAATTTTTGAAATGTGGCAAAGAAAACTTTGACTGGATCGGGACTTGAACCCGAGACCTTTGGCTTTGCATACCAACACTGTAAAAGTTATCTGATGAGCTATCCAGTCATTAGATGGTGGCCTTCCCTAAACTAGTCTTTGCCAGGGTGGGGTGCCAGTCAGAAAGTATGCATATATACTGAGCTGTATTTTTTTCAAAAGTTCCCAATCAGTTCTTCCTTCTTTTTCAGTTTTTGTCTTTCTTTTTTTAACACATTTGTGTCACATTCTTGAAGAATGGGAGTATAAACATACACGTATACCGGTATCTGATGTGAAATTGGCATTTCCTTCATCAATTGTACACACATGTACAGTATACAATTATGAATAAGAGATACATGTACATGTACATCATGTACATGTGTAGTTTTGTGAATCCACTATACACATGTACATGTGTACATGTACATGTACATGTATGTACTTTGTATACATGTACATGTACATGTATCTAGCACAGCACTGTGTAGTGAGTGTGTATAAATGCAAGTACATGTACATTGTACATGTATACATTACATGTACATGTACAGTAGGCCTACTGTAGAACTGCTCAAATGATGTACATGTACATTGTACACACTATACATTTCGTGTGCACGAGACAACAGTTTCCTATTACCGAAACTTAAGACCAATCAAATCACCATGCCAGTAGCAACACTATACAGGTACACAATATATATCATACATGTGTATTTCAAAAAATGTAATGTACAGTAGCTTTAATGGGTTATCAAATGTACATGTACAGTGAGTATTACACTACTGTACTGATAGTGATACCATAGTATTGATGCATTATAAAATCGACCGTTCGACCCCCCTGGATATCAGTGGTACATGTAAGTTGGTCATCTTTGTACAGTACATGTATCTTATCAGTGAAATTTTTCATTATGATGTGGTTACAATCACAGTTAAGTCCTTTGTTATGCATATTCCATTGCTGGAATGGAATGGATAATCAATCAGTGGGAGTGGGACCATGGTGTGCAGAATGTGCACACATCCAGCATCATCCAGACCATTACAATCTCATTGATTAGTACACGTACCGGTATAGTCCAATAAAAGGCTGGCAGGTGTGCCGGTGCATGTGTTTGGGACAAACAAGGGCAAAATTGGGCCATGCACTGTAATGCAGGATGACTATGGTACATGTACTATACATGTACATACTTGTACATGTATGTATACATGTACATGTAGTAGTAGTACATGTGTGTGCTGTACATGTACCGGTACATTGTACATCATGTGCATGTACGTACACTGTATAGGCCTACTAGTACACCTGTATACATGTACATGTACAAACACTGTACATGCACAGGTCTACTGTAAATTTTTGGAATATACCGTAAGCCATGGCTTATACAGAAGGGCCTACACATTGTACACTGTACATTGTACATGTACGTCATGTAATTACATGTACAGTATGTACCATTGTACCAGTACATGTGTACACTACACATACATGTATAGGCCTATACATGTACACTGTACTTGTACGTTGGTTTTGTCCATACTGTAAGTTTACTGCGGCTTATGCACTGGGCAGCTTATACACTGAGCCTTGAAGTTGAAGAATAGATATACATGTACATGTACATGTAGACCTACATGTACTGTACATGTGTATGGGAAAAATCTTTTTGACCAGAAAAGAGAAATATGATCAATTATTACCTACGGCAAATAATTAGCGAAGGCAAAACAAAGTTGAATGTAACACTTCTCAGATTTTATGATTTTTAAGATAATTGTTTTACCTCTGAACTACATGTAAGTACATATACCTGTATTGTATTGTCCATACACTGTAGCCTACAGGCCTATGCTTTGAGAAATTATTAGAGAAATCCTAGTGAAACGTCGTATTTTTACTTAAATTTATTTATTAAAATCTGAAAAATTGCAAAATTTGGTAAGAGACATCTAGAGAAATCACCAAATCTCATTTGGATTAAATTTTTGGCACCCAACTACATTGTACATGTACATGTACATGTACAAATATATGTACTGTACATGTACACATGTGTACATGTACTGTACATATGTATGCAGTGGTCTGGCAAATTGTCAGTTGAAATTGTTTCAGGAAAGTTGAAAGTTGTTGCTTATCAAAAAATGACATCAAGTTGAATGAGTTGAATGTGTCTTATGATGCAAGGGCAGCTTGGGAGATGTTTCAGTGTTCCTGGCTGACACTGAAAGAGTAAGACAGCACTTTGCATACATACATGTACTGTACAGTATGTACCGGTACATGTACATGTACATGTACATGTACATTTACCATGTTTGTTCACTGGTAGTGGTAACTGTTTTTGCCATGGTCAGCAAGTTTGTGTGCCTCACTGCACTGTTGTCATAAGCATGCAGCACATTCTGTATAACTATAATGTGCATGGCACTTACTGCATGCACCAGTACAGTACATGTACAGTATGTACAGTGTACATGTACTATGTACAAAGTAATGTACAGTTTGTACATAATTACACGTACATATACATGTATGTCATGTACTTTATGTATGCGGGTGCAAACATGTGTACATGTACTGTACAATGTAATGTACATGTAATGAATGAACTATGCACTTGTACTGTAATCTGTACACATAATTTCAATCTACCAATTGAAGTTTCATCGTATCTGACACTGTTTCCCCCTTTCTTGAACTTGTTTTATTTATCCTGCAGTATATGAGTGAAAAGATTGGCGGGGCTGAGAAGACAAAGCTCGATGAAGACTTTGTGGAAATGGAACGGGTAAGATCACTAAGATGAGCCTCAGATTTTCAACTTTACTCTTCTATCAGAGAGAAAGCCATTTAGAAAGGTTAAGCTGGTTTTAACTATCAAAACACAAGCCTTGTCTCTGTATATCTTTTTAGAGAGAGAGATTTGCATATTTTCAATTATCCGGTACATATAAGTGAGAGAGCTGGAAGCTTCAATCTTCACAGGAAAGGAAATAACGCACTCCATTCATGTATGCAATTTAAAGGGACAGTAAGGTAAGGGGAAAGGAAAAGTCCCTTTAAAAACTCAGCGATGCTGTCCTGCTTTGTGATCTGCCGGATTCCAATGGCAGGGCTTAGCGTCAAAAGAAGAATTGGAGCAGGAACTTGGCTGAGGCAACAGAGGCACACAATGGCGCAAGTTACCGGTAATCTCATCTCACTGGCCCTGTGTGTTTGTACATTGTACCCTGGTGGATGTCTCAATGAACTTTCTGGCATGTACCAGGTATACCACATTTTAGTGCCCTCCCCCCTCCCCCTCGAAAGAGAAAATGTCTTCATCCCTTGATGATTCGACCTTTGCATCCAAGTTGGCTCAACCCAAACATTTGTATCCTCTTAAATGGCTTACATGTACTTTCTTTGAATTGAAGATGATTGAAATCGACCCTGACGGGGTTTAAGATTCGCTTACAGTTCAGATATTATGCACAGCGCTGCACGGTACAAGTACATTCTGAACTCCCTTCCCCTCCTCCATTTGGCAGCCAAGATAAACCCTTTTAAGAATACATTATCTGTCTCCAGGCTGCCTAGCACATGACTTGCATACACAGGCCAGGGCTCTTGTCAGATTGGCACCAAGACGTACATGTACAGGGGGTGTACAGTGTACACACAACTGTACATGAACATGTACATATGTACATTAGTAACAGTATACATGTATGTACATGGACACGGTACACATACAATGTACGTGTACAGTACTGTATGTGTATACTACGTGTGTAGGTTCTGCTCAATGCATTGCTTTGATCATTTCCTGGGCCGCAGTGGTTTGCATGTGGAACAATACTCCTTGATGAGAACAATGATGAGCATTATCCTCTACTCAGAAAAAGGTTGGCTCTTTAAGAAGCTGGTAATTCAACATTTCAGACAGCGTGTAGCAGGCCTGTGGTCACTGGTCAGGAGACTAGTCTTTAACAAATTGCACAAACAGAATTTTTTAAAAGCAAGTGCTGGAAATCTGTTCTGTTTTCCCAATTGACTGTCAAAACCGACTCACTGTATTAGGGCTGGATTAGTGCAAACCTGAAGGTAGCCATTTTGTTAACTGTTGGGTGATGTACATGTAGTTCCCCCACCCCCTCTTCCAGGCACTAATACCTTAAGCTACTGTACAAAATGTACATGAAGGTACTCTGTATGCAGGGATGCGGGTTCGAGCAGGGAAAGGCAAAGTGCAAAGCAGTGGCTAGCAGCCATTAACATTTAATACTGGTTTGCCATTTGGGAAAACCATTTGCTGGCACTTGGACCCGGGCAGGGGACCCAAGAGTGTTAGTGTTTATCTTCCTGGGAGAAAGCCAAGCCATACGTACAATGTACATGTACATGTTAGTGTTTATATTGGATCCTGGGTAGCTTTTCTTTTCTCTGCCATTGTCAATGTTGTGCATATTACTATTAGTGGGGGTGTCACCGTGTGGAAATCAAGTTTGTGTAATAAATGTATGAGGGTTTCCTTGATGGGACCTGTGATTAGAATTCAGCATTTCTGGTCTGTCTTAGTCGCTGTTTGATACCATGAGAATTGTACCAAGTTACTATACACTAGCAAATTTGATTCAGTAATATACCGGTACGTACATGTACATGCATGTATGCATGCAATATGCAAAGATACTGTACACGCAATGTTATGTACATGTACATGTATACATTACTGTATACAGTGTATTGTGTAATACGCTGTATTAACATTTGCTATTTTGTATAATTATTGCGCGTGACAATTTGCCATTATTCTTGAATTTACACGTGTGGTACACATGTACATGTACATTTTGCCCTCATTCTCTTTGACGCAAAAAGTACATGTATATACTCTACGTGTACATTATAGATGATACACATGTACATGTACATGCGTGACTGTACATGTATGTACAATGTACCTGTACATGTACTTGTAGTACATGTGTTACTGGACTACAGTACATAAATACAGTATGTGCAATGTACAGTACATGTACATGTACAGTATGTATACAGAGCTGTAGATGTGTACACACATGTACCTGTACATCATTGTACATGTACAGTACTATTCATCATTGTACACTTTGTGTACATGTACTGTAAGTACATGTACATGTATGTACATACCGGTAGATGTATTATTGCCCGATGCAATGACAAAGGTTTGTCTGAGGACATACATTGTAGGCCTACATGATGTGATGTAGGGGACCCACTGAATACAGTTCGTTTCAGTCAAGTGGTTGTGAGTCACTCTTTGACAGCACATGTACTGTTCTGGACATGCATTTACATGTACATATAAATACATGTACATATATAAATACATGTACATGTACATGTACATGTAAACCTGTATGTGTACATGTACAGTGTATGTGTACCGGTATGGTACGTATCAGTATTCCTCATGGAACATGTGTGCATTCTGCCTGATATGCATGGATGATGGACCAGGCACTAGTGTGTACTCAAACCGTGTCCTGGATCCCCAGTACAATTACAAATGTGCAGGCAAATTGTCAGCCTCTATTGACGTTTGAATTACTGTACTCTACTGTAGGTGTCTGTCCACACGATAAGTGGATCCAGCGCACTCAGTGGACTTACAGTAGAACTGGGGGAGAGACTCTTGTGGGCCTGTGCATGGGCCTATTATCCCAATTGGAGGAAACTTACTGAACAAGACAAGATGCAATTACATTATAAGCACAGAAATACACGCACATGTACATGTACATGTGTAGTACGTGCAGTACGTGTGCATAGCATGCAGTATAAACCATGCACAACTGTACATTAAAATTCATACAGTACATGTATCCAGACTGAATATACATTTCTCCCCATCACCCCCATCAGTCTGGGAAGGAGGGTGGCAATGATTACTGTGCATAGAGCAAGGATGGAAGTAATGACCGGCTATTAAGTGGCCTCTCCCCAGAGTACAGCGGTCCACTTCCAGCAGTCAGATGACTTGGTTGTCAACTGATGTGAACTGTTTCTTGATGACTTTCACACACGTACCGTACTGTACAGTACATGTACACACACACACAAATCTCTCAAGATCTCAGATACAGTCATTGACTGGCAGGAATTATTCATCCGTCCATTCAACACTGTATAATAACTGCTTTAATGCATGACTCTTTGGATGTGATTCAAACCACTGATTGTGTATGTACACTGTATTTTACCAGGTCTGATTAGGGCAATTTAAGGCATGCCAACCCTGGGGGCACACAAATGGAAGAGTGACTTCAATGACCTTTCTGACCTTGATGGAAGTTCTAGGAAGTTCTTTTTGTGATAATTCACCAGAGGCTCATGTGAGAGCCATTTATAGGACAATGTAGACTTCAAGTTCCAGGTACAGCAAGTCTGAGTCAGTGGACAGTCAAACACAATAACACAACAAGCAACTGAGAATTCAGGCTAACTGTTGTGATGGTTGCAACTTGTGAGGGTATTTACATGTAGTTCATTGCCAGACTACTGGTATATAGGATTGTGTGGTTTGGAGAAGAACTGAGCAACTCAAACATGCAGTGGTCAGTGTACATGTACCGTATACTGTTCCAAAACTTAAATTTGTTCATTTCTCCCGTAACCATTACCACACAAACTCCAAAGAAATACATGTAGGGCAAACATGTACATGAACATGTACATTTACAGTGTACATGTACATGTACATGTACAGTGTACATGTTATTTGTGCCACTGCACACTATTCTTAACAAACAACTGTGTACATGTACCGGTAAGTAACAGTACGTATACATGTACATGTATGTATGTGTACTACAATGTAAGACAAAAACACACATGTACGTATACATGGACATGTACATGTACCGGGTACATGTACATGTACACCATGTGGACTTCAGACTACATGTACATGTACAATATACACAAAAATGTACTTTGTACTCATATACAGTGTACATGTGTGCATAGAGATACACATACAGTATTTACAGTACAGTGTACATGTACAATGTACATGTACCTGCCACTGTAAACCTACACATGTACTGGTGCATGCTTTTTGCGAAATGAACAGGGTAACATGTAAGTGTGTGCATTGGAAACAATTGAATAGATCAGTGCACATGTGCATAGGAGCATGTTCCCTCAAGGCAGGTCACCCCAGGGACTCATTCAGATGGAAGGAAATGATATGACAATGGGTCCAGATAACAGGCCCATTGATGGAGCCCTTGCTGTTGTGTACACTAAGCAGCTTTGAACATCCTGACAAAGGTCATTAGGAAAGGTGAATGGGTGAATTGAATAGCCAGTGAGCACTGAGACTGTGAGAGGGGAGATTGGTGTGGGTCTGATGCACAAGTACATGTACATGTGTACAGTCACTACATACAGTGTACAAGGACAGTCACTACAGTGTACATGGACACAGTACTGTACATGTAAATGTACAATGTACATGTACATGTATGTGTAGTGTGTTCGTGTACATCATGTACTGTACATGTAGATGCACAATGCACATGTACATGTAAGACCAGCTTATTATTGTCAATACCCAGTACATGTGGTCAAGGGTTTCTGATATAATAGTGATAACCTATCAATGGACAATACCACTACCAGAGCTTACATATATTTACTGTAGCTGTCTTGTACATTCTATACCATAAACACTGTACTGTTATGTTGTACATGTACATGCAACAAAGTTATATTTCTAAAGTGGTACAATAATTGTCTATAAGTCCAGATGTACACATCGTACTGTACCTGTACCATGTGTACATGTAATGTACATGTACATGTACATGTACATTGAGAGTATATTTTTCATCAAGAAAATCCATAGTATATACAATGTGTAAATCCAATGTCTGAGACTCTGAGTGTACCCGTGTATGATATTATGTAATACTGAGGCATGTAATGTACAATGTACATGTATTGTACATGTATCGTACACTGTACATGTACATGTACATGTATTTTCATCAACACTATTTGTAAAATGAATTCAGTGCTCCAAAAGAAGGTCCATCCATACTGCACCCCAAGCCTGCTGTACCCTGCCATTCCATAGGCAATTTTGCATGTCACACACATTATTCATGCGAGTATGACAGTATGTACATGTACAAGCCATCATGTATTACATGTACTTTAAGTGTGAGCAGGCTATGGATACTGTACATGATTGCCTGTCAAATCCTGGATTAAATAGACACAGTGTGGAGGTTGCCGATTGCAGAATGTACGTATGTATATGTACATGTACATGTACTGTACATGTAGTCCATGTACGTGTACATGACATGTAGTGTACATGTTGCTGTGTGCATAATATGCATTACACCTTGCACCTTTTACAGGAACACTCCTTGCATACAGTACATGTACATTTACCGGTACTGTACATGTACATTCACATGTACACATGTACACTGTACATGTACTGTACATGTACATGTATGTATACCGGGTACAATGTACAGTACATGTACATGTACATGTACATGTAGATCAGTTTTCAGCATGAGCAATCCAGCCCAGTGTGTGAAATTGTGTAGCCACTTCCAGTCTGATTAATGTCTGACTGAAACTGAAAGCACTTCTGGAAACTGGAAACTGAAGGCAAAAAGATGTCATGACGGTGCTTGCAGAACTTTGCACACATAAAAAATGTAAATCACTCTGCCTTTGAGAAAGGTCCTGCTAGGATCGAAACGTCAGGCCCACTAAATTTTAAGATTTACATTTTGGTAATTTTAAAATACGTAAGCAGTTTGCAACATTTTTGTATATCACATAAAAAAATGTTCTAAACCTCAAAAATTCAAAGGGCATGATGCCTGGTTGGTCCTAGCAGGATTCTGCTACTGTGTATGTACTGTAGGTTTGAAATGCCAGTTCTATTGAAATTTGTATGTGTTTCTGCTTGAAATCTAGAACTTCTATGGCTAGTGTTTCACCATGGAGGTAGGTTTCACATCATATTCAGGCTCACTTTGAAGTGTTTTCCTCTCTGTTTGCCCCACAGAAAGTTGACGTGACTTGTCATGCGGTGGAAGATCTGATGACAAAGACTGTGGAGTACATGCAACCCAACCCTGGTAAGAGAACAAGTGTCATCCAAAAGACCACTCCTAGTTTGGGAAGGAGACGTTTTTTTCATATTTTGAAGGAATAAAATGGAGCAGACAACTTGCCCAAGGCAGGCCACCAGCCTCTACAATGTCTGTATGAAGTATTTTGGGCATGAAAAGTTCTCATTAGCATACCGGTACAGTGTAAGAGAATGTTTAAGGCTACATGTACATGTACAGTACATGTAGCTCGAACAGGTTACCACACAAGTTGACATTAATGTACATTGTACAGTACATTAACATGCATCATCCGCGTAATGCGAGAATATTTTGCCTACATGTACCGTACATGTAAATCGGTTCATACAATGGTTCCCGGCTTCTCTGTATAAGACTTGAAGGTTTGCATGGTGGAAATACTCAGTGGAAGGTATGCGGTGACATCATGTACCGGGGTAGCACTTCTCTTTCAAGGAGTGTGGCTCCGAAAAGAGCCGGTAATTCAACGTTTCGGGTAGTGTGTACTCTGCCCGTCTTCTGGAGTCTTCTCTGTGCATGTTTTCATTGTGATAACTCTCCCTCTTCCTCTGCAGTATCGAGGGCGATGACAAAGGTACGGGGGCAGAACAAGGGAGGCAATAAGACCATGCAGCCAGTGGGAATTCTGGGAGACACCATGCTGAAGAACGGCCGAGATTTGGGCGAAGAGTCCACATTCGGTAAGGGCAGAGGCCAAGAGACTGTCACTGTCTTGCCTTAGTTGAACGTTTGGTCTTTGTTTTTCATGTACTTGTACAGTATATTATTCTCAATCATTATCCTTGTCTTGGATCAAGACCATGATTACAGTGTATGTATTACTATCATCACCATACCACCATCATCACACCCATCGCCACATTCATCACCATTGCCACCATCACCACCATTATACCCATCGCCACCATCACCACCATCACCACCATCACCACCATCACCACCATTATACCCATTGCCATCACACCCATCATGATCACCACCATCACTTCCATCATCACCTTTACCACCATCACACCCATCACCATCTCCACCATTACTTCCATCACCGTCATCACACCCATCACCACCATCACCATCTTCACCACCTTCACCACCTTCACCACCATCACACACATCACCAACATCACACCCATCACTACTATCACACCTGATCAGTGATGTCATGGCCTTGTGTGACCCATGATCTTGGCATCAAAGCCCCTTCTAATACTCCCAAGCACATTCTATCATCTTCGCCGAACTGCTGCTTTTCATTGGAAAATTAGCGTTACTCCTCTTACTTGTCCCCCCTCCCCCCCCCCCCCCGGAATAATCTGACAATGTCTTACAACTTTCTCCTCTGTTGGGTTGCTTGTTCATTCACCCTGTAGGTTTGGCAATGGTGGACATGGGCGAATCGCTCAGACAGCTCTCTGAAGTCAAGGATGCCTTCGATCAGAACGTCAAGCAAAACTTCCTCGACCCCTTGGACCATATGAAGAACAAAGATCTGAAAGAGATCAACGTGAGTTGCTCGGGGAGAGAGAGGGAAGGGGCCTCATGGCTGGGTCATTCCTGACCTTCCGTAGCCAAAACATTTTTTTTTGTGGGCAGGCTGTCTTTGCTCAATCCTCCGCAATCCTCCAACTGGAAATTTTCATACTTGCCTCACCCCTCCACAATCCTCCAACACAACTTGGAGGATGAGGGACGATTGAGAGAGGTCAGGGTTGATGATTGTCGTTCTTTGGTGTATTTCGCCACACAGCATCACCGCAAGAAACTGGAGAGCCGACGTTTGGACTTTGACTACAAGAAGAAGAAGCAGGCGAAAGGTACACGTGCAATGACCGTTGATTGGCCAGACGCTCTGTCTTGTTATGCGACCGTCTTTGTTAGTGGCCTCACTCAAAGTCCCTGTCACGCTAGGCAATTTGCACAGGCAATTTTGAGGTGATGGACCGCATTATTAAGAGGAGCACTGCAGTATCACATAGGACATTTATTTCTGACAGTAATCTCAGCAAATGATTTTATAATTCGCAAGTTCAGTAAATTACATAGAGCAGATTGCCTCGAACCAATTGTCTGAAAATTGCCCTGTGTGACATGCGCTGAAGCATTCTATGGGGATACACAACAGTAGTCTTGTATGAGGAAAATAACTGATTTTAATGATGATGTTTGAGGCTTTAATATGATACAAGTAGAACCTGTATGCCATTAGAACTGAGTACTGACAAAATAGCCCCTCAGGACTTATTTTCTATCAACTGTGGGTTCAAAACCTTTGGGGACAGGAAAGTACATGTAGGAATAAAAATATACGGAGACTGCATTTACTCATCACACGATGTGCACACCAGTCTACTATAGTGGCATTAGAAGATAGGTTGATGAAGTTCCTGTTCAAAATACAATGTCTATGGCGTCATATTAGACAGAGGTGTATGGATGCTACTTGATTGTGGCATGAGCCATTTCACAAAGACCTGTGTCATTTCCAGCAATAGCCGATGAATCCTCTAGTGGCTTGAGCCTGTTGCCAAAATGACTACTGAGACCCACAGCATTTAATTCGTTTATTTCTGTGGTGCAGAATTATAAAGCTGCTTAACTAGATGGATATACAGTCCTCCACTGTGTTCCCTTTCCAATTGAAACACTCTTATTAAGCAGAGGAAATTGATCTGAAACTGAGATCACAGTCTGAAGGCCCCTTTAAACCTCCATCAACTGCCCTATTAACTTATACCAATGGACTGCCTCCCAGCCATTGGTCAAATGAGGCCACAAGAGGGCTCACTCCATGAGCCTAAGGCTGTGTCCAAAGTCACTGGCTATGGCTTGAAATGACACGCAACCCTATGGGGAATTGGCTGCGGCCGCCAGCTGGCAGCCTCCATAGATCTGTGCGTAAACTGAGGGATGCAGCCATGAACTTGGACTCATGTGCATGCCACATCCATTACTCATACTCATAGTCATACTTTGGTCTCATGCTTTCCAATTCTGTGCTCTTCTCTCTCAACGCTACGTTTGTATGTGCCTCTCATCTCATCAGCTTTAGCAGGGCTGATTGGTATGTTGTTTCAGCAAGCAGACCCCAAACCCCCCTCTCTCCTTATATTACTACTGTATGTTTTTCAACACAACCCCCTTTTAGAATTTGTGTAGCAGCTTATTAGTCATTGTTATAGCTTGCCCTTTTTTCATTGTCCATAACCAATTTGCACAGTCTGGCTTTTATATTACTTGTCTCAGTGATATCAACATGTACGGCGGTGTATTACATGTCACCCCATTCCTTTACATGTAGCTTTGCAAAAGGCGCCCGTGTTCATTTGCTGAAGTTGTATTTTACCTGATGTTCAGTTCTCAGTGCCTTGTGACTTTCTTGTTTTCAAAGTTTTTCAAAAATTCTTTAGTTAGACAGCATTGTTTTAAGAATCAATGGGTTAATTGACAAACACACACTTGTGTATCAAAGCTCTGCACTTGGTCCCATCTGGTGAATGTCTCAAGCCACCCTCCTGGTCTGTTTTTCAGTCCGCCACAGACGTTTTTGAAAGAACGGCTTCAGGCCCATTTTGGAGGGATGCATTTCAAAGCAGATTTCAAAGCACCAAGCAGACACACTGGCTATACACTATTTATGAAATGAGTCACTGTTTTGGGAAAAGACATGTCTTTCTGCCTCTGACAAAGGTCCTGCCTACGGTAGATCAAAACATAAGACCCTCTACATGTAATTTTGTTGGCATACATGTACAACATTTTATTCATTCCACAATAAATGGATTAATCTCCCCCCCCAAAAAAAAAAAAAATAATAATAATAATAATAATAATAATAAATATAAAAACATTTAAAAAAATGCAAATGGATTAATCTCCCCCCCCAAAAAAAGAAAAAAAAAATAATAATAATAATAATAATAATAAATATAAAAAACATTAAAAAAAATGCAAGATAATTTCAGCAGTTGGATTACAGCCAGTCAAAAGAAAAACCAAACCCATGCCATCCCATGGTTTTGGAAAGACATTCGTCTGTTGTGGTTACCTGTATATTGTTTACCCATGCTTTACATGAATGCATGTACTAGTGTGTGTAGCTACATGTATGGACATACTTACAGTATGTAGACTAGTCAAGCTAATGACACAAGTTGGCCTTAACATGCGCTGAGGCCTTAAAGACCTGTACATATGGATGTACATGTACAATGTACATGTATCTGCATAACTGTAGAAGAAGTACATTGTAAGGTCGATATTAACAGCTGCAGGTACTAGACTACTAACATACATGTACTGGTACATGATCCAATCCCATAAAATAGTGTTGTTTCCTAGCTATGTGGTAGCATAGTATTTGATTAGATTACAGTTGACCATGATGTCTCTTGTTCAATTTATCAGTAACAATTTTCTTTTTTTACCGACCCTCACTGCATTTGTTTCAGAGGACTCTTTGAGGGCCATCATCCTAATCTCAAAACACCAAAGCTGACAATTGTTTACACTCTGGGGAAGAGTTCAGCACAAGTTGGGAAATCGCATTGTTTTGTGTGACACGGCCTGTACTCTTGCCCCTATGATGACACCATGTTTAACCCCTCCTCTTACCCCTCACAACCCCATTATCCCATCTCCTTTGTCCCCTCCCCTTTACCCTATGATGACATCCGCTCACACCTCTCTCCCCCTTCTCACAATGACCTTGTGTTTCTATCTTTTTACTTTCCATGTACATGTACCTGGCTTTAAAATCGATTTCACCGATAACCCTCGACAACAGGTGGTATGTTTCTCTCCCAGAGTTTGTACATGTAGATAGAGTAGCATTTTCATTTCTGTAAAATCTTGCTCAACCTTGCTCTATATATCCCCATGTCCCTTACTAGTCCTTAGCCATTCAAAACACTTTCTGATCAGCTAGTGTAATAGTCCTATCTTCAGAAAAAGGTCATGTACTGGATTGAAAGTTTGAAACGTCATACCCCCCACTCTTATCAGCTGTACAGTATAAAAAAAGTTGTTCATAAAACAAACACTTTCTGGTACTTAATTTGAAGTTGAGATAAACAGAAATTGATATTCCTTTTTCCCAGATAATACTGCTTCAGGTAAACCCCCTTTCCACTGTTGGCACTGTATGCTTGATTTTGTAGTTTTCTGTTTTCTCTTTAGTTCACTCTTTCTGTTATTTGCAAGTTGGTATGGGGCGGAACATTAACAGTGGCCTGGGAGTTAGTGGCCAGTAAATAAAATCAGCACCAGGCTACATGTACCTGAAACACTGTGGGGGCCAGTGGCCATTTCAAATATCCCACAGAAAATACGGCCTACATGTAGCTCTGAAGATTCACGGCCCTTTATTTCATTTGAGGTCCTTGATCAGAGAGATCCATTTGGCCTTGTAGAATGTAGAATGTTTTTGCAATGGGGCCATTAGCATTATCTCTGAGTTTGGCTCTGGGTAGGGTGGTCTCCTGACAATTGGCAAGAGTACTGTACACACTGCCCGAAATCGCTGAGTTACCGGCTCATTTCAGAGCCACACTCCGTCTTGAAAGAGAAGTGCTGCATGGTGTCATCGCAGACCTTCCACTTTAATAGGGTGGTTTGCTTGAGTGACCGGCTCACTTTGAGCGTCATTTGAATAACACTGGATCCTCACTGAGCCACACTCATTCACCAAAGAGACAGTGCTTGTGGTGGCATTGCAGACATTCTACATTGTCCACCATGCAAAGCCTCATCCATTTGGTCACCAAAGAGGGGAGAAGAAAAAAACCTAAATGAGCAAGCCATGGCTTCATTTTCAAAGGGGCTCCTGCTATGAAGCATGTAAAGTCTCCCTTGATACTTGATACACAACAGGACTGCCTGACAAAGTCTCATGTGGAAGTACACAGTAGTTCATTGCTTTTGATTTGTGTTTGGCTCATTTTTGCTTGGCATGAAATAAGATTTGATGCTCAGGCTGGCAGCCTGTTTATGCTAAAGCGTTGCTTGTTTTGAGCCTTAGCGGGTTTGGAAACGTAAGGAGCTCTCCGAAAGTGGAATCAATGTTTGCTCCTATGGCAGACAGCAGATGCATGTACTGTAGGACTAAGTGAATTATTGCATGTAAGCCTAAAGCACACTCTATAGGATGTGACCCAACTACAATCCAACTGCAGTCCAGCTACGAATCGCCTCGACTATTAAGATATGACTCTGCATGTAACCTGACTACAATCCTAAATTAGGAGGGCCTGACATTTTGATCCTATCAGGACCTTCCACTAAGGCAGAATGCCTTTGCTGCTAGGATCAAAACCATCAGGCCCTCCTAATTTTTGGATATTTGCATTTGGGTCATTTTAGTCTGTAAGCAGCTTCCATATTGTTTGCATATTACCCTGACAACAATCTAAATGGTTTTGATACCCTCTCACAAAGCAGCCTGAGAGTTATGACCATTGGGCTGTGAGTCACTAGTGAATTGGGCTGTCTGTCAGGTCTCAGTTGGACTGTATAGCATTCTTAGGTCTCCAAAAGGTCCACTCACTAGACACTAACAAGTGTGCATGCCTTATGTGCCACGCAGGTGATACTAGTAGAGGCATTAGTGCAGAGATCCAGAGTCTGGATAGGTCTGTGCTAAAATCCCGAGCCTATCCATTCACCCTGGACCTGCCTCCGACCGCCACACTGTTATCACCAGAGGCCACGATACGGAGGGAAAACAAAAAACAGGTTGCTAGGATGAGCTCCGCCACTGAGCAAACAGTGGCCAGTAAGCATGTCTGAAGCAATCGCCATCACCGGGCAATTGGGCTCTGTGCCCTCCACCCCACCCCAGGCCCCCTTCCAATAGCACTGACAAGTGGAGCACCTGAAAATAATGAATATGCCCCCCTTGTTATAGACAGCATGCTTATTTATTTTCTTTAAGCATGTTGTGCATTTAACAATCAAGCTGTTATTGAAAGAAACAACATTTTCTCTTCACCCCTCCTCCGGCTAGCCTCTACTGCTCCCCTATTCCTGTAAAAAAACATTTAGACAAATCAATTTAATACAACTGAATTAAGACTATCATCCCCTTTTTTGTTCGTATGACCTAATGCAGCACTGATTATTGTCTTGATTGGATTTGCTGCAGTCAAAACTGTCCCACACTGTAGTGTCCTTTTCCGAATTTGAATCAAATCTTTTGAGCTTTTCATATCTGCCCATAATTTCCATTTTATAAATAGTGAATTCTGGACAATCCTGTGCCAAAGTTGGTGGCAGAATTGATATAAACCTGTATATCCCTGCAGTTCTTGTTGACATTGTTGGATTTTTCTCAGAGCCCCATGGATGCATTGTTGCATTCAAGTAGAATGTCACCATCGTTGTCTTTTAGCTGTCTCCATTCACAAATATCACTCAAAATATCTACCAACTCGGCCTCTATGACTAAATTTTGCTAGGATGGAAACATCATGCAAGGAACTATGCCTTGCTCCATGATCAGATGTGGTGCACATTGACACATTTTATTGGAGTCTAGCCAACATATAGAGCACAGGAGTAGTAGCATCTTATGAATTTAGCATCGGTAACACGTAGTACAGTATCACAAGCTAGTATTATGAGAATCCAGTGGTTGAATTCACAAACCTGTCAAAGCGTACGGTGGGTTAACCATCGTAAGTTGAGTTATGATGCATCGTAAGGCTTTGTGAAATCTAACCCAATCCACCATTATAGATTAATATCAGCAGTAGTCGGCACTCATAATGCATCCAGCCATCCACATGCACAAAGGGATACATGTAGGTGGAGAAAGCAATAGCCACTAGACTGTAGAAAGACAGACATAGCCATGACCATATCAAGGTTCTGGTAGTGTTGAGACTTCATCTCTTTTAAGTCTTAGAGGATGAGATATGAAGGCCATACGTGATGCGCTTTGTGAAAATGAGTCGTGGGAGTAAACAAAAATCTATCCAGAATTAATTTATTTGAATATTGCTTTTTTAGCGTCCTTAGTTTCACATTAGCTGATCTGAAACTTATTTTTAAATCTAGACCTTAGAATAATAGGACATTGTGGTCATTACTCCCTGATCATGATTTTACCATGATGCGACTCATTTTCAGACAGCCCATTAGGCTTATATACATACATTTTACCATATGGTGAATCAATGACATGTCCTGGTGTATGTTCCTTACTAACCCTCACATCATACAATGTACATGCACATGTATTTTAAGAGGAATGAACATGTGAATTTCAGAGCCTTTCACAATCAGGAAGAAGACAGGTTTGGGTGTTGGTAGTAAAATGATAAATGCTTGCATGAACTAATTCTACCAATTTGGATAAATTGGTCTTATTGCGCCGGATTTCGACAAAACCTATGCAATGAAGAGTTCAGCAGTTGATTTTACCAAACCAATCGTAACTTACAATCAATCACAAGACAATGAGCGATGCACTTAAACCATACGGCCTATCACAACTTATGATAGGTTATCCATCATAAGTTGAGTTACGATGTATCGTAAGGCTTCCTGAAAACCACCCCAGATCAGTTTTGGGAAGGGGATCCTTTGAAAGGTAAAAACGCATTCGTGAAGATGCATGAAATTGAGCAGCATGCGCCATTTTTCATTGACAGAAAACCATTTTTGAGTCGCATGCTGAATGCTGTGCCTGATTGTCAGCTTGACCACATGGACATTCTAAGAGCACATTAGACACAGTATTAAGTCCATAGCCTCAGCACATTCAATTACTAGGTTAAGTCTAGTTCCCAGACATGGTCATTAGATGTCTGCCACAGAAGACTGGTTCCAGTTTACTCAAGAATACTGTCAATAATGAGGCCCTGTATAGATTCATCGGCTACGGCTTCAAACTATACACAATCCAACCAAAGCCACTAGCTAGCATGTTAGCCATTTCCTATAAACTAGTGTGCTTCTGTAGCCAATGAACGCAGACAGCTGTAAGCCATTCAGGTAAGGTGATTACAGCAAAAGTCTATGGAGTTTCTTTGCTCCAAATTGTTTCCTCAGTGTCCATCCAAGGATCCAAGAGTTCCCCTATTCCTGCTCATACTTTGCTTGGCAAAGCAATTTGAAATGCATATTCTGAAGCTCCATTGGAATCAATGGCCCTTTTCCAAAACCCGGCTAAAGCTTCGGCTCTGGCTTCATCTCTGTTTTCCAAAAGCTGAAAACACAGGTTGGAGTTCTTTGTTGAAGTTCAAGCTTTGGATTCTTTTTTCAAAGCGTAGTATAGCATCCAAAACCGAAGCCAAAGGCCTTCCATTTACATGCCTTCTACTTTAAAATGGATGAAAGAAATGGAGTCAAAGCCACAGCCTGAGCCTAAGCCAGGTTTTAAAAAGGGCCCAATACAACCAGTGGTTAGATGCTTCAGTTGTATGTTTGTTTGGTTTATCTTCTCCAGGAAGCACAGTCCCTGAGGAGGAGATTCAGATGGCAGAGGAGAAGTTTGCCGAGTCACAGGATCTGGCCTACAATGGAATGCTCAACCTGCTGGACAATGATGTAAGTTGATGTATACATTGGTTTGATCATGTGGGCAACCCTCAAAAGCCCTTTTCACACTACAGAACCGATCAACGGGGAAATCCTGGGGATTTTTCACCCCACCAACACCCCCGCAACCATTCACACTGGACCCATTTGGTAACAAATAAAAGAAATATACACTGTCGTTTCACACTTGCACAATCAATCCCTGGGGAATGTGTAAACCTTGTCAAAATTCCCCTTTGTACTAGCCATAGATGTGAAAAGGTGGGGTAAGTAACAACCCGCCGACGTTCACACTAGTTGCTTTTCCCCAAGGAAAATGTTAAACCCCGGTGTTTTCTCCTTCTACTCTACTCCTGAGCAGGGGTAAATATTCCCCGGGAAAACCCTTTTCCCCGGGAATTTCTTTGGTAGTGTGAACAGACCGACCAAATTCCCCGGGGAATTTTTGAGAAATCACCGGGAATTTTGTCTAGTGTGAAAGCCCCGATAGTGTGGTGGTGTGTGGGGTGGAGCGCAGTCTCAGTGTCTGCATGTCTTGCTGACCGACCATCAGCAAGGCACTTTGCAGTCACATTTCTTCACCGGTGAGATGGACAGGGCTGTCTACTCCTGTGGGAGTTGAGAGTTGGGTTCAGGAATGTCCTTGAGGTGATTCTGGACTTGTTTCAAACTCTTTTAAACTTGATAATTGGCTTGATTCCAATTCTTTTAGATTTGATTATTGACTTTCATCCCTCACGATGAATAGTCAGAAATCGCATGTTGAAAAATTGTCAAAGAAAACTTTTGACTGGACCAGAAATCTCATTGTGATTGAAGAACTCGGTGGTGTTAGATTACATTTGATTTCTTGTATTCCCTTCGCTCATCACAGGTTGAACAGGTGCTGCAGCTACAGTCATTGGCAGAGGCTCAAATCGAGTTCCACAAGCAGTCCACCGAGATTCTTGAGAACCTCCTTTCCACTATGAACGATAGGTATGCCCCTCTGAGCGTGAACAAACTGAAAGGGGTTCAGCCAGAATTGCAACCGTTGGCGAAAAATAGTTCGCAAAGGGTGCAATGGACAATGTGTAGACCAGTGCGCAAAAACGGACCCTTTCACTTCATAAAACTCAAAGCAACCCTTGTCATTCTGCCTTTGAGAAAGGGCCTCCGAGAGTCAAAACATAAAGCCCTCTCAATACTCTCAATTTTGGTCAGTTATTCAGTAAGCAGTTCAGTTAACAACATTTTTGTATCGCATCTTAAATAAGAGCTAGAAGTATTTTTTTCGGTTGTCCTCTTGGCTCTACAGAGTGCGTGAAGCCGAAGGGAAGCCCAAGTCAGAGCGCAAGTCGAGAGACGGCTTCAGCTCGTACTCCTCGAAAAGAGATTCCAGTGAGAACGACGATACAGATTTCTCCTCGATCAGCTACAGTGCGCCAGGTGAGTGGATGGGAGGGGAAGGGGCGAGAGTAGCATCCAGGCGCTGCACAGGGAATCGGGGGTCCCGCCGTGGTTGTGGGTTCAACTTGGAGACTGCTGCCGAAGCTTGCCACAAACTGCACTATCTGACTACAAGACAGCTATCTGACTACAAGCCAGCGCATTGCTTGGCATGGTAGTGCCAAGTCTTAAGCTCTTCTCACTCTACAGAGCCAATCCTCAAGGAATAGCCTCACCAACACCCCCGCTACTGTCCACACTGGACCCATTCGGTAACTCCCGGGGACACTGTTTCCCGGGAATATGCACGGTTGTTTCACACTGGCAATCAATCCCCAGGGAATGTGTAACAGAGGGCGCCCTTTTGGAATTTCCCAAAAAGGTGGGTTAAGTAAAAACCCACCGATGTTCACACTACTGTTGTTGCTTTGCTTCTCCTTCTACCCTACTCCTGAGCAGGGGTAAATTTTCCCTGGGAAAAAGCTTTTCCCCAGGAATTTCTTTGATAGTGTGAACAGACCGACGGAATTTCCCAGGGAATTTTTACGAAATCCCTGGGGATTTTGTCTAGTGTGAAAGCCCCTTAAGGACCTCTCTCAAAGGCAGTTTTTGTCCAACTGTCAATCATATTTTTTTGTTCTTTGATTCATTGAATGCAGCACCGGTGAAGACGACAGCCAAGAAGTCTCAGTGCAAGGCCCTCTACGACTTTGAGGCGGAGAACGAGGGCGAGCTTTGCTTTCAGGAGGGCGACATCATCGACCTGATCAGCCAGATCGATGAGAACTGGATAGAGGGGGAGCTCAACGGCCGGTCAGGGTACTTCCCCGCCAACTACGTCGACGTCTTATAGTCGGATTCCAGGTACCTGGGAGGACGCCAGTCAAAACCAAAATGTTTACGAGAGCCTGGTAATGCTTGAGGTGGCCTGCCTCACTACTTCACGGGCCACCTGGGGCTTTCGTCTCTGAAAATTGCCACCTCGGACATCAAAACCCTAAAAAGTGGACGCATAAACAATAGCACTTTAGCATATATGCAAAAGTGATGTGTTCAGTTCGGGTTTTCTCCCTGATTCCACATGCGAGTGCTGTAGTCTCTTTTCCTGTCCTATCTGTGAGCTGCAGGACATTGGGCTAGCAAGTGCAGAGAATAGGCCTACCACACTCATCAAGCAATCTTTCAGTTTCCACCTCAGACGCCTCAATCCCCAGGGAAAACCCTGAACGATAAAAGTTTTTAGTTCTGAAAAGGGGGTTGCTTTCCCAGCATTTAGATCTAATGCTTTTACAGAATTGCCGTCCTTTCCCTGGGGTTTATTTCACGACATTTTACAATGCATATTGCATGGAAACTTGACTTACAATGGATAACCCATTGTCTGCAATCGGATGTGTGGTGTTTCTGCGCGTGTGAACATGAGTTGCGTTGAGTCTGGCCAAATTGACCTCTGGCACTGTAAGTTGGCTACGCGGTCCATACTTGTTTCCCAAAAGTGAAGTCCATGACTACCACGTGTTATCTATCGCACTCAGTCCTCAAAGTGAGCTGCCGTTCCTCGGTGGCATTTTGTGGGAACCATCCTCAATTTGTACAACGGTCACATTGTCCTCTCCATCCTCGTTATCTATGCAAGCCCATGACTCAAAACGAACAGGGACTGCCGTGCACAAATACATCCAACTTGCTCGTGGTGTAAGCACCGGCACCCACTCTGTCTAAAAGCATCCTGCTTCATTATCTTGCTGAAGGCAGCTGAGGTATGGTATGCATGCAAGGCAAGGTCCTTCGGAGACAGAGATACCTCACACTAGCAAATTCTTTAGTCAATTGCTTTGCAAAAGATGGACAGTGCACTGGTTTGGGGGGAGTTTCCAGGAGTGTGGGAATGGTCTTTTGAGGATAGTTTGACCTGGCCAAGGGCTCTCTTCGAGAAAGGTTACTTTGTGATCAGGATAGAATGCCTGTTGTTACAAGAACTGATAGGGATTAAGAGTGCTTTGTGATTTAGCACTTCAAGAAGAGGGTCCTTGGATGCCACATGATGTTGCTGCATCCTCCTATTAAATCCAACAGGAAAGGAAATTGGGAGAAGGTTTACAAAATGCAAATGGAAACTGTACAGGAGACTTCTGTATTTCTGTTCTGTTGTGAAGGGTTTGTGTGCAGCAAGGCTGCAGAGGTATTCCGGAATTCAATTTCACAAAAGACCAACTCCTGCGCAGACTACAGAATACCAATACACTACCAATTATGCTGTGAATACCAATGAGTTTGTTGACGTCAACCTATGAAATAGAGCGGCTAAATTTGGATTGATTGGAAATTAGACTAATGCCCAGTCACGACCAGTCAGTAACGCAGAGGAGGAGGACATCAGATTGGGTATACCCTACTAAAACACCCTACTAAAACACAGTAGACTTCCACTAAGTAATACAGCTAGACTTTAGGAACAGGGGCCGATTTCACTAAGCCTTTCCGATCATCGCAAATGCCAAAATCGATCGCTAAGTCTGAAATCCAACTTAGCGGTACACCAATCGCTAATTTGCGATGGATTTCAGACTTAATGATCGATTTTGGCATTTGCGATGATCGGAAAGCCTTAGTGCAATTGGCCCCAGGGCCCAATGTCATGGAATGACACAATATTCAGCTTGAACAGAGGCCAAGAAGTTCTTCACTGATCTCATGGGCAACAAATCCGTAGTTTTGAGAACAACAGAAGCTCAGATGCTCCAAATGCCTCGCTCACCCAAGATATAAAAATTTAAATCTTTGTTGACAAGCGGTAACAAATTCCATGAAATTGGTTCCAGATATGCTGCCTACTTCTGTCTCCAGAACCTAAGAGAGCAACCCTCTAATGGTAAGACAACCAACCAACATTAGGTCATCCTACGTTGGCATGTGACCATGATTGATTTGATTTCATATGAATCAAGATAATCTCTCATCAGAAGTTCACTAATCAGGCAGCTGACCTGCTATATCATACATAAATTGATTACTTATATTGTAAATTGATGAACTAATGTGATATTAGTTGATATAATGTATAAATGGAGGTAACATAATTCTTATGAATTTCTTTTCTAAAAAAAAGGAAATCGATCAATACCTATTGGCACAGGGAATGGTGTGGCCCTACCCTAGTGCCCTAAAAGGCAAGCTTCTGGTTTTAGCATTAGCATCCTAATACTGTAGTCTGCTAGCCTGAATGTTTTTCCTTTTTTTAGAACTAGTGTAGACACTTATATAACCTATTTTTGTAATAAAGATAAACAATATATTGTGATGGAAATTGGGAGAGTTACTGAACCGTTTGAATAACGTGCATTTTACAAACAATCGAATGGGAAGGTGATTTTTTTTAATGAAAATTGAAGGTTTATTTCTCAGCTGTAATTGCTCTGCGAAATTTAAGTTTTATTTGGAGATTTCAAGAGACTGAGAGACTGGGATTTCGGATGGACAGATCAGATCTTTCTTCCAGAAGATTCTCCAATTGATTCTCTTTCTGTTTCAAATCCTTGACCCCAAAGGTTTAGAATTTCCAAAAGTTGACCAAAAAGATATCCGTGCTCCTTGAAATCGACCAAAGTGTAATTAGAAATTGATTTCCCTTGTGTGTTGTCCATCCAACCTCGTAATCATTTACAAAACGCCCTTTTTCTACTGAAATTTGGCTCATTCCGTGTCAATTCAACAGGCTGTTGGACCTGACCGTCACAGATTGAAATGAGTTTGGGCGGTGCTCATTGGTCTTGAGAATCACACAAAACCAGTTATTGTTTTACAGAATTTGGTCCCGACTCCTGTAGTTTTTGAGATACGTGTTTACAAACATTTGACTAATTACCACAAACTGGGGCCAATTTCACTAACGATCATTGCAAATGCCAAAATCCATCGCTAAAGTCTGAAAACCATCGCAACTTAATGATACACCAATCGCTTTAATTTGCGATGGATTTTAGACTTAGCGATCGATTTTGGCGTTTGCGATGATTGCAAAGCGTGAGTGAAATCGGCCCCAGATCCGTTTGAACGCTCATATCTCAAACAGTAAAGCACTTACTGAGATAAATCTTACATCACCAAGAATCACTTGAATTGGCCTCCCTCCACATTTTATTTTAATCCGTGATGGTCACGTCAAAAAACTGTGGAATTGACATGAAATGACCCCATTATTTTAAAGCAAGTGTTACATCGTAATACCAAAAATGTCGCTTACTTTCCCAATGACTTGAATGACATAATCCAAAAATGCCTGTAGCCAGTCTCATCATAAATATATAAAAAATTTCATTTAATTTATGTTTAGCCCATTAGCAGTACATCAAACCTATGAATTAGAACCAGCAACGATTGTGTAGAAATGTGACCCAGTGACCTCAATTCCCGAATCCCCACAAAATAAAACTCGAGTATTAATTGTATTTGATGTCGGTTTATCAAGCAAGCTAGCTCGCTGCAAGTACTTGTATATAATTTCCTGGATTAAATTTGTTACTCTGATTTATTTTAAAGATACCCAGAACTGATTCTGCGAGTTGGTGGTTTTTGTTTTTTTCATACTTCTGTTAATCTCGTTTGTATTATCAGACAAAACTTAAAGGAAAGCCAATTGAAAATCGTTTTTCATTGTCTTGATTGTCACACGCAATTAGGCCTAAATGTTTACGAGAAGACTTTTTATTGTTTTGGGGTGTGATTTTTTTATATTTTATTTTTTATTTTTTTTTGGGGGGGTGGGTTGGTTTAGTGAGAGTGACAACATTTTATTTATTTTTAATCGGGCCTATATGTTGATTTGTTGTTTTGTTTGAGAAAAATATGGAACATATGGGAAGATTTTTAATTGGACCATCATCCATGATCAGGTCAATGGAGGTGTAGCATCCAATCCAATATGAGCTGGATTGGTTAGGACATTTTGTACAGGGCATAAGTGGTACGTTATGTTCCCCTCACCTGTACTGCCATTCGGGTGGAATTCAGTGCTTCGTCTTTCCGCAATTTAAAAAGGGGTACCGAGTTTCATTTTTTTATACGCATTGGCTGTTGTTACGGCAGTCGTCCGTGTGGTTCTCTGACTTGATTGTATTTCGTCAGCATTGCAGGCTGGTGGAACCAGTCTATTAGCTGATAGTCTGGCTCCAAGAGCTAAACATCCTGACAAATACTGTGAAGTCAGGGAACCACACGGACGACTGCCGTAACAACAGCCACTGCGTTTTTCATAATTTCTGTACTATAATAATATATTCCCGTTTATGCTTAGTTTGTGTGTCCTAATTTAAAGGTTGCGGAACAAGTTTGCCCGACAAGGAAGGGTTGCCAATTGTTCAAAAATGAAACGTCAAATGTACCGGTCGTTCGTTACAATGGAAACTACGTAACCGAAAGAGATTCCAAAAAGTGAAAAGTGAAATAATAAAGTTAATTTCTGTTTGTAAAAATGTATACAAATTGGGTAGTTGTGTCGGGGTTTTTTAAATTGGTGCAGCATCCCCTGTCCCCGCCTTTACATTTCCCGCCTTCACCCTTCATTGAGCTAATCCCCTCACCAGGATCCCTCTCCACACTACATAAGCCCCACTCCCAGTTGGAATCCAGCAGTCTCCTGGAGACGAGCAGAGTATACTGTTCGAAACGTCGAGTTCCTCCGGTTCTTTTCAGAACCACACTTACTCACAAAAGAGAATTTACATGGTGTCTCCGCAAACCTATTTATCCTGATATTCTCACCATGCAAACCTTCAAATCTCATTTAAAATTGGTGTTAGTTTTTTGGAAAGTTAAATGTTAGGCTCAGTAACTTGAACCATGCATGGAGAAAGGAACCGGCAATAAATTTCCTGTAAAATGAACGGTTTCGACGTGCGATGCGCACCGATAGAAATCAGAATGTTCGTGCGCAACATCCAGGTTGCATTTACAAGCATGCAGGGGCTACCAGGGACGACGGCGCATATGATTTATCTGCGGGTTCGTGTGTTTCGTTACTCCAGTATGCAACTTCACTGATGGATCTTGGGTGATCTGCTGTTGGTTACCAGCGAATTGGCGGTGACCATCATTGTGCACAAAGTAGAATGCCGTACGTCACAACTGAATATTCATGAGTTACTCTCCCGACTGCGGGAAGTCAATGGGTCGCGAAGTCAATTTATGCTAATGAGCCATGAACACATTTGACGTACGGCATTCTACTTGGCCGCCTTTAGGGTCTACCATTGTGCACAAAGGACTGTGCACATTGTATACAGTGATATTGATAGGTTTCCGTTCTATAACTCATGTTCCTTGCTCCATGCTTGAACGCACGCTTCGTGTCCCTAAAATGGACCGCGTTCCACACCGGCACCTTTTAACCTCTGCCATCGTTCACACGTGAAGGCTTTGTGCTCCAACTGACTAATGACCCTTTTCGCACGTAACCTTCGGTACTTAGCATTGAAATGGAGTTTGGGAATTATTTTCTTACTCCCCTGGACAGAAAACACACTTCTGGGTATAAATAATGACAACACTCCCATTATCGTCAATGATTTTTTTTTTTCGATTTTTTTTTTCATGGGTGTCTTACATTCAATGTTACTAAATACTAACAAACAAAGGAGAAACTGACCAACTTTGAACAACAATTGGCAAAGAAAACTTTCACAAGACCGGGACCGAACCCGAAGACATCTGGATTAACGTACCAGTGATTTTCCATCTGACCTATCCAGCCCTTAGATGTTTGCCTTCCTAGTCAACTAGGAAGAAGCAATAATTATTCAACCATTGACTGCCGTATATCTCCTGGGATCACACCCCTGCTTAAGTTCATTCAGATGCAAACAACCAAGCCTGGCTACGGCAGCTTGGGGATCACACAAAGTGGGTGCAGCGTTTTCAATTCAAGTCAAACAAAGGGGGAAATGACTAGCTGAGATAGAAGAGCACTGGTACTAGTGGTACGTTAATCCAGAGTCCAAATTGTGTTAGTGTCGGAAATAGACTACCCGACTGTTTGAACATTCTCCTTCTGAAAATAATGTGCAAGGAATAACTTCTTACCTTCTTTCCGAGTATTTGACACCGTTCAGTGGTTGTTGCTTATGCTGATACCGCAACTGACCTTGAAGTGTGTATCCTGAGGATGTTCCTGTTCCTTAAATCAGTTCTGAGACTGAAGTAAACGTCGCTTTCTCTTCCACGCGTGGTTTCAAGGACTCGTAATTTCGAGCGACTAGTGACAATCCCGCGCGCGCATCTATTAAAGAGCGCCATCTACGTTGAAAAGTGCCCGGAACAATACAAGCGATGTACATGTACATGTAGGCTATAATTTATGGCGGTCAAATTAAATCACCTGGTAATATTTTTGTTATCATACAGGGGGATGGAACCATTTCTGTTTTCAAATAGGCCTCGTAGTCCTAGGCTTTCTGTTTTGTTGCACAGTTTTCTTTAAAGACCCAATACAACATTGGGAAGATCGGAAAACATCGATGTCCACAGATTTCCTTCTAATTTACAGTTTGTAGATGGTCATGATAGAAACCTCATGTTGAAATCTTACGGTCTGGGATGCTGTACTTCCCTAGAAATCTTCAATCAAACATCGACAAATATTTTATTACTTGCAAGTAATGAATTATTTCTTACGCTACATAATGGTGCAAAAACCGTGACGGTTTTTTACTTCTTTTTTTTACTTTTTCAGATCACCATTTGAGCTAAAACCTTCGCAGGATTACTTTTTTTATTCATTTACCAATGTTGTATAGGGCCTTTAACCCAAGCACATTTCCAAGCCTTTTTTCTTAAAGTTATATCAATGTTGCTGTGCGTGCTCTCATAATGCGTGTATGTGCGCTCGTGAGATTATTTGATTTCCTGCCAGGGCTTTTTGTCAAGTCTGACCGTAGCTGGTTGGTTTGGGCTTGGTATAACAAAAATGAAAAATGAAAATAAAAATTTCACAAGGACTTCTTACGTTTGGTTAAAGCTATACCTGGATTGGGACAAAAATTAATGAGATATTCGACAAATCTTTTGAGCAACTGTACGTTTGGTCTTTAAAAGAAAATAGACCGATTGCGCGACCAATGTTTTAAATATTGTTTACATGCCGTCACGTATAGCGGGTATTTTTGCATCTCATTTGGTGGAGAACAGGAGTGGAAATGAGCAAAGAAGACTATCACATTGGCCACATTCTTATTTCCATCGCTGCTCTGTGCCAAATGAGATGCAAAAATACCCACTACTGTATAAGTCACGTTATGGCATGTAACACCCATGAGATTGCGCAAGTTACAATAATATGCTCCCAACATATCTGATGACACCAGAACAAATAATATTGTGCTAACAAATCCATCCATTACTCCAATGTTTTTATACTTCAGTCGTCAAATCGGGGAGGGGGGGGGGTAAATGAAAACACGCCAGCATTTAATGAAAAGAAAATGCATTTATTTCTATAGCTTCCAAGTTTAAATAATTTCCATAGTGACATTCCACAGGCCTACTACCTAAGACACGCACGACTGCGATAAAAAAAATAACAAGGCTGTATTACTTCACCAGTGAAAGTAAAAACACGGTGCGACCACACGCACTGCGAACAATTCAATTCGGAACACAGGGGTCAGGGGTCATGTCTCAAGTAGCAACCGTAAAAAAAATTAATGCGACACACGCGGGAACCGACAACAAAATCATGCTTTTACGATCCCAATAATCGTTTTTCATCGTCGATGCTTTGATAAAGCTTACAAATCTACGATCCTCGTACGGCCCTTATAATCATTGAGCAGTTTAGTTGGCTTCTTTTCCAAATGCATCGCTCCGACTTATACGCACGGAAGCAAACACTAATAACAATTGCAGGCCCCGTAGACAACATCCAAATCATCAGTGAAAACAAATCAAAAATTGCACATGACTAAATAGTTCTGATTAACATTCGTGCCACGTTTATGACAACCACACTAAAATAAAAGTAATTACATCATTATATACTTAAATCACAAGTATATTGCACGCAACAGAAATCAACTTTCTATACATCAACTCCATCGACACAAGTTCACCGTTTTCATTTGGTAGTTTTCATAAATTTCAGGGTCACCACGTCACCGTTTTCTCGTATTGGAACACGTTTCTATTCACAACCACTTGCATATAATCTACCACTTTCACGTTTGAAACAACTTCGCACATTTTACTGTCACCGTTCGACCGCTGTCCGTATACATCCATTGGTACAGTTAAATTCAAGGGAATGTAGAGTCAACATCAATTGCATAAAGTGAAATGATCTGTTTTCATTTCTTATTGCAAACCTAATCAATGGTAATGTTTTTATTGTTGGTATTGCAAAACACTCAGACATCGCACATCCGTCTTTATACCTTCGAAAGCCACACATTCTTTGTATGTTCACAAAAGTACAGTATACATAACATTGGCGATCTTCAATAAATTATACTCAACGCGGAGTTCGTTTTGGCGGTTCCAACCAACGAACGCTCTCACTGTTTCGATTGGTGCTGTGGAAAGCATGTCCATATTCCGTGTAACGCTGACCGCATTGTTATTGTCGAAGATAATCCAAGTCGCAAACAACCACGACTTTTGGCGATGACCGCCAAATCTCGCTCCGTGGGCGTTTTCCCCAAACCCGGCTAGGCTCGGGCTCTAGTTTTGTGTCATTTTAATGTACAAGGCATGGATCCAGGGGGCTTTTGACATTGGTTTTGGAGGCGATACTCCGCTTTTGGAATAATACTTCCAATCTTCAACTACAAGAAGCTGGTTTGGGGTTTGCGGGGTTGTTTTGTGGGGTTTCTTTGGAGAGCACGTCGGGTGTCATTGAACTGAAGCCCCGGTCCGCCATTTTGGAACTCGCAACCTCGTACCCAGGGCCGACCATCTCATTCGTTCCCATGCAGCTCTGCAGGGCACAACGACAAACCGCGGTACCAAACGAGTCAGCCACTGGCAACGGCGCACTGGTATGTAAGGTGC
This sequence comes from Luidia sarsii, assembly GCA_949987565.1. Taxonomy (NCBI): domain Eukaryota; kingdom Metazoa; phylum Echinodermata; class Asteroidea; order Paxillosida; family Luidiidae; genus Luidia; species Luidia sarsii. Next base: position 18,656,517 of record OX465108.1, on the reverse strand, counting down.
CCATTGTGCCACCCAGTCCGTATCTGGGGCTACAGTACTCACTAACATCATTATATCCTTACCAATGCATACAATTATTAATCGTGTAGAGCCGCCATGCTTCTCTAGATATTTCTAACCAGCATTCACACATTTCCAGGAGAACATCAAAAACATGTTACTTATTGTTAACATTTAAATATGAACAAATTAAACCATCAAGAATTGTCACTTGAACCCATCCTAAAAAATAAACATATCTTTATCGTTATATATGAAAATTTAAAGGTGAAAACAAAATGAAACTTAACTTGTGGGTGGGATTTAGTTACATTGGTATTTGGGTGTTTTCACAGATACATATATTTACTGCTTTTCAATGGTACCACATTCGCGAGTTCTTCAGCTTCCAAAAATAATGATAGGCCTAGGCCTAATCGAATCGTTAGTATATCATTATAAAACACCTATATTCCAGGACTAGTACTGCTAAGTTGAATACTAAATAAAGGAATACATGTACGGCGTACAACTTTTTGTTTTGGCTTTAGCTGCATACACGAATTCAAGTTTTCCAAAAAGTAACGCAGATTTCGCATTTGGCCGTCAATGCTTTGTTTATGGCAGTGATGTTCAACTCATTCCAAAGTATAAAATTTTAACAGCAGCACTCGCCCACGTAAAAGAGGATTTACCTTATAAAACGAAAGGGGGAACATCTAATCTATAAAAGGGGTATCAGTGTGAATGTTCTCAGCTCCTAGCAATGAAACAAAACTATGAGAACAGAAAAAGAAAAGCACAGCAAGATTGGCTGAGGTCAAGAACGAAATAAGGTGAACCAGCACCAGGGTTGCATTGTTTGTTGCCATGTATACCAGAATGCTGCTAAAGGGGGGTGGGGGTCCTCTATAGGGCCCTTCTTCCAAAACCCGGTTTATTAGTCTTCGGATCCGGCTTCGTCTCTGTTATCCAAAAGCTGAAAACACAGGCTGGAGTTATTTTGTTGAAGTTGAAGCTTTGGATTATATTTTTCTTTTTTTTCTTCAAAATGCAGAAAAACTTTAACATTCAAAAAAGACCCCAAAGGCCTCCCGTTTTCATCATCCTTGCACTTTAAAATGGACGAAAGAAAGAAAGACAAAGCCTGAGCCGAAGCCGGGTTTTGGAAAAGGGCCAAACATTGAAGTTGCGGTAGTGTTGGGACGGACTGCTGCCGAGGTCTGTCAGACGTAGCCGACCCGTTTGAAAAGAAAACTCCATCGACGCGCCGTGCAGTAGAAAGTGACGGGCCTCGTCGTCCAGCACAGCACCCTCAACGACGAACAGGTGTTCGTTCGTGAACAACGTGACCGGTCCCCCAAGGTCCCATTCGACGACCTCGCCGCCGTAAATAGGGCGCCGGTCTGGCTCTCCGCCCCTCTCTCTCTCTCTGTCTCCTCTCTACCACGGTCTCCCGATGCGATTCAGGCAGTCTGGCTCCGACAGGCTGTGCTTCATGTTCACCAAGGCCGCCTGGTTACCGTGGGAAAAGGAAAGGGCGGGTTAGCACAGCGTGGCTAGGCGGTGCGGCGAGGACGAGACGGGAAGTAACGGGTTTAATCAATGCCGCCATCTAGGGGTCGTATCTAACCACCACCTTAACTGGTTCACTCATTGTCAGTTTTCATCAATCGGTGTCAAGTTTTTATAGAACTATCGGGCGTGACCTTTCACAAGCACGCCTGGCGCTTTTTTATATTCTTCACGGTTCCCCTGCTCATCTGCTCAACCTGTGACGATGGCAAACATATTTGGTTCAAAAATATGCCAGCACTCGGACAGGTTTTTTTAAGGATCAATACATCATGGTCTCAAAATTCTTGAGGCTTGCTTTCTGGTGTAAGAAAGCAAGGAGTTCGCTGCATCGGTTACTGTAAGGCATCTACTTTAGGTCGGGCAATGTACGAGAACGCCGACTGCTGCGGCTGCAGCGTACATTTTGAGCGTGCATTATGAAGGTGTGGTCTAACGCAAAGAGAACGCCATAGAAGAGCACGCCAGAAAGGGCGCCTTTTACTTAGGCTCCTTCAGCCCAGCAAGGAGGAACTATTTCCCGTTCCGAATACATGTACTGTGAAATCGCCCGGCTTTTAGCCTTAAGGTTATATTTAGTCATACATGTATTAGGAACCAAGTGGATTCAAACTCTATACGGTACCGGTAATTGAAGTCCAAATCTGAGCCCTGTGCTTTGTGTAACAGTGTATAACTGGGGTCTAAATCAAGTCAACCAAGGATTCTATCGTCAAACGTAAAGTAAAACGAATCACAATTTTGGTATTAAACCAAAATGAATTGAAGTGAATGCAAAAACCTGTTGCAAACTGCTTACTTGCTAAAATGACCTGCACTACATAAATCCTCAAAAGTTTGAGGGACTGGCGTTTTGACCCTAGCAGGACCTTTATCAAAAGGTCCACTACCTTTATCAAAAGGTCCACTCCTTTATCAAAAGGTCCACTACCTTTTTCAAAAGGTCCACTACCTTTTTCAAAAGGTCCACTCCTTTATCAAAAGATCCACTACCTTTTTCAAAAGGTCCACTACCTTTATCAAAAGGTCCACTACCTTTATCAAAAGTCCACTACCTTTATCAAAAGGTCCACTACCTTTTTCAAAAGGTCCACTTCCTTTATCAAAAGGTCCACTACCTTTTTCAAAAGGTCCACTTCCTTTATCAAAAGATCCACTACCTTTTTCAAAAGGTCCACTACCTTTATCAAAAGGTCCACTACCTTTTTCAAAAGGTCCACTACCTTTATCAAAAGGTCCACTACCTTTATCAAAAGGTCCACCACTTTATCAAAAGGTCCACTACCTTTTTCAAAAGGTCCACTACCTTTATCAAAAGGTCCACTTCCTTTATCAAAAGGTCCACTACCTTTTTCAAAAGGTCCACTTCCTTTATCAAAAGATCCACTACCTTTTTCAAAAGATCCACTACCTTTTTCAAAAGGTCCACTTCCTTTATCAAAAGGTCCACTACCTTTATCAAAAGGTCCACTACCTTTTTTTCAAAAGGTCCACTACCTTTATCAAAAGGTCCACTACCTTTTTTCAAAAGGTCCACTCCTTTATCAAAAGATCCACTACCTTTTTCAAAAGATCCACTACCTTTTTCAAAAGGTCCACTACCTTTATCAAAAGGTCCACTACCTTTATCAAAAGGTCCACTACCTTTATCAAAAGGTCCACTACCTTTATCAAAAGGTCCACTACCTTTATCAAAAGGTCCACTCCTTTATCAAAAGGTCCACTACCTTTTGAAAATTAATTGAAACCGACATTGATACTTAACATAAATGCGTCGTCCTTCGTGCACAATTTCATTGTTCTTTCTCTCAGTGTAGAACCGCGTGCACTTTGTGAGGTCACGGCTCCGATGCAATTGCCACTAATAAATTACGAGCGGCCCGCGTAACGCTATGCATTATGCATGAATGTAGGTACCGATTATCAATAACCACTCATATCCATATCGGTGTCGGGTTCGGCCTATGCCACTGCGTTGTGTGCAATTTATTATACTGCACGGTGAAAGTTAGTCCGCTACAAGGTCGACACGAGGGCTCTATATATTCTGATGGGTTTTTCAAAGGGGTAATGTAATTCTGTGTTGACGGTGCTTACGTTCTGGTTGAGTTCCTCCACTATCTCCAGAAATGTGGGTCGAAGGTTAGGAACGTGTGACCAGCAGTCCTCGACTAAACACTGAAAAAGCACAGAAATTGAAAATCAATCACTATCTACACAAATCGATGGCCCGATTGCCATCTACATAAACAGAGCAAAATTAAACGGAAAAATAGCCTGGACTATAGAATTTCTATTGGATGTCCAAAGCTGGGAGAAAATATATAGGCCTATTTAATCTAAAGACTTGGTGCCAAATTCATAGAGCACCGAAATTTGTTTAAGCATGAAAATCCTTGCTCAATAAAATCAGGTTGCCGGCCGAAGTTCCATAAGTAACCAAATGAAATATAGCTAGCAATCTTTTTTACCGGTATACATGTATAATCAAGGAAGAATCGAGAAGGCTATAGGCCAGTTTCTCGTTTCTGTAACTTCAAGTTGAGCGAATGAACTACAACCTGCATTATGTTTGTTTGTTTGTTGTTGTTTTTGTTTGTTTTTGTTGTTGTTGTTGTTGTCGTCGTGGTCGTCGTCGGTGTTGTTGTTGTTGTTGTTGTTGTTTCTTGTGGGGTGAGCAGGGGAGAGACGAGGCCCGGGCCCTGCATGGGATTCGTAAAGACGGGCCTTCGTTCTGCTACACTGTTCACTCCACCGACTCCGACGATTGGACCGCTACCTGCCGCTTACCTTTACGGAGGGGACGCACTTGATACCGCTGAGCGATTCCCGCTTGCCGGTGCACACGCGGTAAATCACGCTGTCAGGGCACGCAAACTTGCTCTCGTACGGCCACTTGGACGTCAACAGCTCGTACAACACGGTGCTGTGGAAAGAGAACAGCGCCGCTTAGAACAGGAAGGTGTAGCTCACGACAAACTAGCAATTGGTAAGACAACGTGGCCACTCTAGTTATGGCGCTTCTTATAGCAGGACCTTTCTCAAGGGCAGAGGTTCTGCTGTGATGCGTTTATGACAGTCTTCGCATATCTTGGGTCCTTAAAGTCAGTAAGTATACGGTAGGTTACAACATTCCATTCTTGTCAAACAAAATAATAGAGGAAAAAATGACTGGGAACTCTTAAACAATTTTGAAAAATGGCGAAGTTGGCACTTCAACCCAAGACCAGCGCTCTAGGCATTCTATCTTACAAACCTCTCTATAGATTAGCGTCGATGAGAATGTAATTCAAGGAGGATGTGCCCTAATGAATATCAGGGTAAGCCCTGTTTGAGTTAGCCTCTTAGGGTCACACTATTCCCCAAAGACTTTCAAGGTTTGCGTGGTGAAATTTTGCGGTGACACCAAAATAATCATGTACCGATAGTCGTATATTTGACGGAGTAGGCTATGGCTCAGAAAAAAAAGAGCAGCCGGTAACTCGTCCCTTCTCACAGCCGCACTCCGCCAAACAGATGTCACCGCAAACTTTCCACGCCGTTCTTCCTTTCAACCGAGCGAACACATGAGCTCGCAATCATTTTCCCCCCACAGCGATGTTGGCAAAGCGCCAACAATTCAGAGACGCCGTCAGTTCACGTCAGCTCGCGTACGGGCGTCTTCCGACCGACCGTGTCCCCGTATTACGGGTCTCCCGCGATGACGTATTCCCGCGACTCACCCGAAGGCGTACACGTCCGATTCCATGGTGTGTGGCTCGGCTTCGGTGACGTAGGGCGGCTGGACCCGGAGGGTGCGTAGGATTTCAGGAGCGATGTAGGTCAGGTGACCTTGAGGCACCGACGCGTAGTCTTCCCTGATTGGACGGAGAGATGACGAGTTGGTCGTTTAGAATGTGGGTCAGGTGACCTTGGGGGTACGACGGATTGGACGGGATTTGGAAAGCTCATTTCAGATTGGTGTATTAGGCCTAACTGTCTACATGTATACCTTGAAGCGTGGGTTTCTAATTCTATAAAGTACAGGTGCGTCTTGCCCTATCAGTTGTTGCTTGGCATCTCCTTGAAACTGGTTCCTACCGACTATTAAAGGTTGCAGGCTTAGATTCATCTTACCATTTCTCACTCTCCCATTCTGTATTCCTCCCATCTCCCAGCTCTCTCTCTCTAATTCTTCCTCCTCTCCTACCCTTAATCTGTCTGTCTCCCCCCTCTCTCTCTCTGTCTCACCCTATTCTCTCCCTTTCTCTCACCCCCTCTCCCTCTCTCTCTCCTTTCACTTCCTCTCCCCTATCTTTCTCCTTCTCTCTCCTATCTTTCTCCTTCTCTCCCACCTCTCTCTCTCTCTCCCTCTTCCTCTGTCTTTCTCCCTCCCCCTTCTCTCTCTCAGTCTCCTCTCTCTCTCTCCCCTCTCTCTCTCTCTATCTCCTCTCTCTCTCTTCCTCTCTCTCTCTCTTTCTCTCTCTGACACTCTCTCTTTCTCTCTGACACTCTCTCTCTCTCTCTTCCCTTCTCTCTCTTCCTCTCTCTCTCTCTCTTTCTCTCTCTGACACTCTCTCTCTCTCTCTGACACTCTCTCTTTCTCTCTCTCTCTTTCTCTCTCTGACACTCTCTCTCCCTCTCTCTCCCTCCCTCTCTCTCCCTCCCTCTCTCTCTCTCACCATCTTCCTCTCTCTCTGTCTCTCTCTGTCTGTCTCTCTCTCTCCCTCTCCCCCTCTCTCTCCCCCCTCTCTCTCACCTTTCGCACATGCCGTCCGTGGTGTCGTAGCCCGTCAGGCAGAGCTTGACCTTGGACTCGAGGAAGATGGCCTTGGTGTTAAGGTCGCCGACCACGATGCCCCTGGCGTGCAGGTAGCCCATTCCCTGGGCTATCTGGCGGGCGATGTGGATGCGCGAGTGCATCGGGGACTTGCTCTGCTTGATGTGTAGGTGCTGATAGAGCGACGGACCCTTCTGGACGCTGCGATGAGGAGGGAAGGGGAGCAGAGACCGAGAGGTCAAAAGGAGTTTGCACCAAAAAAAGAGTACACCACAGAAGTGGAGTAACTTTGACATCCATCTTGCTTTGCTTATGCCATACACTGTAAAATATGTCAGGCAATATCTAAACAACTAAAGTCTGGTTGATTAAAAACCCAACAGGAGGTTGCAGTATATGTTCGCCAATATCAAACACAAATATCAATCACAAACGGTTTCATATCTCAACCAGTTCCTACCGACATTGTAAATCTTACCTACAACAATGTGAAGGGCCTGATGTTTTAGATCCTAGTGGTCCCTTTCTGAGACTGAGAGGACTTTGAGAAAGGTTCTACCTTTTACAGAGCTAACAGAGGCCCTACCTGGATCTTTGAAAGTGGGCCAGCGGGAATTTTTCGGACTCTAACCATCTATCTGCTTGAGACACCACAAACATTTCGAACCGGCAGGACCTTCCTTGAAGGCCTTTGGGGAAGGTCCGTTAGGTATAGGTAGGATCCAGTGTTGTAGTCGAGACCTTCATGTCCGAGACCGAGACCTCAGCATCCGAGACCGGGACCTGAGCTTTCGAGACCGAGACCTCAAGAAAAGGTTTCGAGACGGTCTCGAGACCGAGACCTCGCCTCGAGACCTACAACACTGGTAGGATCTTTGGGGAAGGCTTTACTAAGATACTTTTTTTTAAAGGTTTTACTACTCTGTTCAGGAAGAATTTGTCAGGATCTTCGAGGAAGGTCCTAGCCGAGATTCCAAGCGTCTCTCACTCACCAGGTGACGACGGCCAGGTTAGGGGGGTCGATGCAGGCGCCCATGAAGAGAGCGATGTTCTCGTGGCGGATCATGCTGAGAACGGACACCTCCTCCAGGAAGGCATCCACGTCCTCCACGTGGCATCTCGTGTGGATCAGCACCTCGCCGTGCCAGTTACCTCTGCGGTGGAGGAGGAGGAGGTGGAGGTGGTGTTGGAGGTAGGGGAGGTGGACGAGGAGGGGGAGGAGTGTTCGAGTGTGGGGGAGAATGGGGGAGCGGAGGAGGATGTGGGAAAGGAGAACAAGGAGGGGAGGAAGATAGGGGAATGGAGGAGAGGATGAACAGTATGGGGCGAGGAAATGAGGATGAGGAGATAATAGGAGAATGAAGATGTAAGGCGTGGATGGGAGGGAGAAGGAGCAGTATAGGAGGACGATGTAGGGAAGGATGGAAAGAGGAGGAGGAGGAGGAAGAGGAACAGACGAAGAAGGAACGAATTAGAACTAGATCACAATGCGCACATCAAATAGCACGCCGTACAGAAGAGGTCAGATAAGTTCATCGACCAACAAAAGGCGGCGTTTCAACTCATTCCAGTTCTAAGAATTATTTTCGGCCAGCTCAGCCACACTCCCGGTGATGTTATGCCGACCACAGCATTTCAGGAAGAAACATATCGTGGGCAAGAACGAGTCAACCACAACGATGACCCTCCTCAAACCGGCTACATGAAGGCCTATACAGAAACAAGAATTCCCGTATTAAACCATGATTCCAGTCCCTCCGTTTTCTCATAAATCCCACAGTCTGCTGTACAATGTCTGAGATTGCTTTTAAGGTAATTCCACCCCCCCCCCACACACACACACACACCTTCTATAAAAGGCGGTCAAATTTCCTGCGAAATCGAAGATCTCTCGTGAGAACAAGACATCCGCTCGGTAGGCCTACCGGTATTCCGTCGGCGAGTGTGGGGGTGTCCACCCCACACACACACAAACTAATTCCCGAGAAATCGCAGCGATTTAAGAGCAGATGCCGGATCTCGTTTGGAATTCACTGACCCCTTGCAAAAAGGCTTCGCACCAATATTCCGGCCGCGATAATCTGTTTTCTTTTTATTTAGGTGGAGGGAAATAATACCCTATTGCACGCGGATATAAAGCTAAAAGTTAATCGAGCAGGGCGCTGAATAACCTCAACAAGGAATCTACGACCAATGTCTTCAGCTTTTGGGTCACGGAGACGAAGCTTGAGCCAGATCTTAAGCCGGTTGTTGTTGTTGTTTTTTTTGTTTTTTTTTTTTGGGGGGGGGAGGGGGGAATTGGGAAGATTCATTAGACGCTTTGACAGCCTATCATATATGTACAACTGTATTTGGGGCGGCCCTTACCTGTACGTCGAGCCGTTGCGACCAGCGCGTAGGCATTGCCCGTACTTGACATCCTCGTGTGGTATAGACCACTCCTTGACCGCTTCCCTTATGTCATGATCGATGCCGCTGCAGACAAAACAATAACAACATTTAGTCAATGTATAATAGCAGGCAAAATGGACCCACATGTAATTCGCCGAATGATTACTCATAACCTTTACTTTGTGTCCAAATAAAACAAAACGAAAGGAAATAATAAGACAAAGCAAAGCAACATAAATGGCCAACGAAGGTCAGAATATCAACTGGTATCGTAGGCCTAATTGGACAATCGGTTGGATTGTGTTGACCCAAATAATTCACAAACATTTGGTTGACCTTTTGTTTCTATGTTGGGCAAACGATATTGCCAAGCCCTTTTTGGGGCCCAACCTTCTGACAGTGTATACCATAACCTTCAAATTTGAGCGACAAGTGGTCGATTTCACCAAACGCGTCGCTACTTATGAGCGATCGCAAGGCAATGACCCATGCGATGTATCGCAAAGCTTTGTAAAATCCACCCCAGGTTTCGTGTAGGCCTATATCTGAGTAGCTATACGGCTGTACACCGTACAAAAGCCGCACATCTTTGAAAACTTCCCAACCATAATTCAATTTATTCCAATGTCTGAGCTTCGCCAGTAATAACCCCCTTGTTTGTCTACCGGCCAGCGCGGCCAATATTTTCGCGGGTAGGTATATAATACTGACAGGTCAACTCTACCGTGTTGTTCCGATCCCACCCACGCAGCAAACAAACACACTAAGACATGGTCCTCATATCATTTTAAGTATATTCTCGTCCCTCACTCTTATTCGAAACAATAAACCACGACAATACATCATTCTCAATATCATGGAAGTTCTCTCTACGAATCATTCCCAGTCTTTTTTTTTGTCCCCGCTAGATAATCCCTCTCCGTCCCCCGCCCCATTTTAAAACCTAAAACCAGGAAAAGCCTCGTTTTTTTTTAGATCAATCAATAACACAAAATCAATTTGATGCAGATGAAAATAGCACTCGGGTATTTAAACAGAAACTGTTTCGGGTCTAAAGGTCTTGACTACAAATAATTCCACCTCTGTTTGGACTGGCGGGTACTCCAAAGATACACCCCCGGTGGTGTTGAGAACAAATGTCATTTTTTTGTGTATAGGCTATACATGTACATATAATAAATCGACAAAATAATTAACATTATGTTGTGCTGTAAACTGTTCTAAATTAATACAGGCAGTTTAGTCTACCATGCAGGCAGTCTATAGTCTACCATACAGACAGTGTATTACAGTCTATACCATACAAGCAGTCTAGTCTACCATACAGTCGATACAGGTATAGTCTTGTCTACCATACAGGCAGTCTATAGTCTACCAAACAGGCAGTCTATAGTCTACCACACAGGCAGTCTATAGTCTACCACACAGGCAGTCTATAGTCTACCATACAGGTATAGTCTAGTATACCTCACATGCAGTCAATATACTGTAGTCTACCATACCGGCAGTCTAGTCTACCACACAGGCAGACTAGTCTTCCATATACAAGCAGTCTAGTCTACTGTACCATTATACAGGCAGTGTAGTCTACTATACCGGTCTAGTCTACCATATAGGCAGTCTAGTCTACCATACCGGTCTAGTCTACCATAGGCCTACAGGCAGTCTGGTCTACCATAGGCCTACCGGTCTAGTCTACCATATAGGCAGTCTAGTCTACCATACCGGTCTAGTCTACCATAGGCCTACAGGCAGTCTAGTCTACCATAGGCCTACCGGTCTAGTCTACCATACCGGTCTAGTCTACCATACCGGTCTAGTCTACCATAGGCCTACCGGTCCAGTCTACCATACAGGCAGTCTAGTCTACCATATAATAGACAGTCTACCGCACAGTTAAGAACAAGAAAAAAAACCACCTTCTTTTCCTCTGAGTGTATAAACTCTCATGTTTTAGCCATCCTTTGTGAGGCATTCCCCGCAAGAGCCTTACCGGCTCTAATAACCCGATCAGTTGATGCTGGTGCTTACCCGTGGTGTTTGGAGGACGCTAAGGAATCGCACATACGGTGGGCATCATCCAAGGACTCTGGGACCGCATCTGACACCGAGGAAGACATCACAAAATACAAATTAGGGAATCCCAGAAAACACGCACCACAAACCTCCGCATAATATTAATACTGCACATACCAACATTCATTCACCATCTATTCCAATGCTTCCACGAAGGGCATTGTGTGGCTAAAACAGATTTTTGTTTTAATGTATAATACATTGGATAATCCTGTAACACTACCACAATGAGGAAGGGGTAATCCAAGGAACTGAAACAATGATGCAGGCAAATTCAAAAGACAACGACGAGGAAACGCCTTTAACAAACAACAAGAAAGACACGATTCTAAACCAATTTTACTTCCAAAAGACAACAATGGGGCCCGTCAGTCCTGCTAGGATCGAAACGTCAAACTTGCACTTGTCAGTAAACAGTTTAACTTATTTATAATTATCATACATGAACGGTGTATTTGTAGGTCTAATTCTGTCCATAGTTTCCGTAGTATAAAGGGCATAATTAGCTGGCGTTGAATACACTTGAATACTTTTGTTCCCCACTGTAATTTTCATTGGTAGGCCACTATTCCCCAAATTTTTCGGCTTTCAAGATTATAAACCACAACCAAATGATTGAGGTTTTTTTTTGGCGATTCCATTTCGATTCACACGATCGTGAGAACGGAACACAAGTTTGCGTCGAAGCGTTTATAGATTTTTTTGTTGAGGGGGGGGGGTTCAGTAACGCCAGACGGACGACTGACGTCATCAAAGGTTAAAAATACCCCCCTCTCCCCCTCGCCCGTACACGGATGACGCGGACTCCGCCGAGGCCCGTACTGAAAAGTACGGGGATGTCGTCATAGCACGGCAAACAGATCGGGTTACCAGATATAACCCCCCTCCCCCAGCCCCATACTCGCTCCGTTCTACAGCAACAAAACTACTGATAAAGATGTTTGCACTGGACCCAAAGACAAAAGCAAAACAAAAAGCACGCGACGCCAAGCCCGCTCGCATGTGACATTCGAATGTGCTTATACCGATCACTTTGGGGACGCTGTATTATTACTGATGTTGTGTTTCAAACGGGTAAACGGGGTAATGTTCACACAGGACGTCGGAACAGCTGCTAAGTGAAATGGTTAGCCTACATAGTCGTCTGCATGTGTAGAACAGAGAATATTTGGCCACTTGGGGAATGCACGTCATGCAGAGAGAGAGAGAGAGAGAGAGAGAGAGAGAGAGAGAGAAAGAGAGAGAGAGAGAGAGAGGGAGAGAGAGAGAGAGAGATAGAGAGAGAGAAGAGAGAGAGAGATAGAGAGAGAGAGGGAGAAAGGGAAAGAGAGAGAGAGAGGGAGAGAGAGAGAGAGAGAGAGAGAGAGAGAGAGAGAGAGAGAGAAAGAGAGGGAGAGAGGGAGAAAGAGGGAGAAAGAGAGAGAGAGAGATGTCTAGGACCTGACTCCCGCTCGGATAGATAAGTTCGACCCTCAGGTGTCGAAACCGCCCGTTTCGAACATGAATAATGACGACTAGCGTTTAGCCTCGGGGTCCAGTCGCTGTACGAGGCAACGACCTCCCGAGCGGGGTGGGGGTGTTCGTTACACATGCAACTGTCAATAGAGGATCTGATTGAGGCTGGGGAGGAATGCGCAGTACATGTACTGAGTCACGAAACAAGTCTATACGGGTGCCCGGCCCATTCACGCTTAGTCACAGAGGCAGCCCGCGAGTCATTGCTTCATCTATAGAGCAAGCGGCTCAGCTTCAACCCAACTTCTCAGTAATGCGATGGAATTTCAAGTGCTCCTACGTCCGCGAACTGGCGCAGCCAGGCTCGCTGCCTGTGATTAATGCCATAAGTCATCTCGATTCACGGGTCGGTCTCGAACACAAGGTGGTGGAAAAGAAAACGAAGGTTGATGATTTCGGCGGTAACTTAGTTACGGGTCGGGAGAAGACGCAGTAACCTTGTTATCTTCGATTTTATGGGTCGTGTCGCGTGGCGGCGTGACCCAGGTTACGGAGTTCACCGAATGATATTTCTTTCCATCTCAGCTCAGCGACTTCACTGGCCCAATTTGTCCACCGCCAAACTTCCCTTTGAAACCCCCACAAAATCTACCAAATCCAAAGTCCCATCCGATACCAAAACAATGTCTGCTCTCGAAAGCTACATTGCGTTTTTAATAGGAGATAAAGAAAAATGAATCTAAATTTAGACTTCTTCACTATGCAAACATGGAAAAGGTCACACCGGAGCAGCTGTTGCATTTTTGTATCGTTCACCAAACTGTGCTCAAATAATTCAATGTGGGCATATCCCCGTGTAGCAGTCCAAGTTGGGTGTAATTTTCGCGGCCTGAATTATCAATTTTCGTGCGCGCTATTTCGCTCAATCCTTGTGGGCGTTGTATTTGATATCCAACGCAGTTGTTAATGATTACACGCTGCATTTATAAAAAATAAAACGCTCGCACAAAATTGGTCTATGGACTTGCGACGCTACCTGGTTTTTTTTCGAAGGGCAGTTCAGTCTAAAAATGTCCCCTCTTCGAGCCCGGGAACTGGTAGCATGTTTCTTAAACGTTTCTTAATGTTGCGCAATGTGTGATACAGCCTGTTCCAAACGATTATCCTTTCCTCTTGAGAGCAAATCAGTAGTTTTTAAAGATCTATTTCTTCCTGGAAATCATAGGGTAAATGATTCGATGATTCGAATCTGACGATTTGATTCGATTATCCACCTCTTACAGTTACAAACTATTTTTGTTTTCTTCAAAATTTAGTGGGCATGACGTTTCGATTCTAGCAGGACCTTCCTCAAAGGCAATGTACATGTATACATGAAACTCGGGACGGTTCAATCCCTCCCTATTCCTCCATGGTTCAATACAGTACGGTATGCATCTAAACGATGGTCACCATTGCTGAGGTATTTTGCTAATAGGCCTTATGTAGGCAACGGGTCAAGTCGTCCCCAAGTCAACTCGTCCCCGGGTCAACTCGTCCCCCGAATTTGATAGCTTAGTCAAGTCGTCCCCGAGTCAACTCGTCCCCCACTTTTCAGTTGTATTTGGAAATATTGAGAATTACAGGATGTGTTCCGCTTCTTCAAGGATTTATATTTCGAAATCGTGCAGGGTGATATCAGTTCGCATTCGTTTTCCGAAGGTGGAAAATGCACTCAGTAGAGTAGATCGTGTTGGTTTAGACGGAGTTGGATTATGTGAGGCTTGTGCGGACGTGGTATAAACCACCCATCCGGACTTGACCAACATTCATGTAGGCCTATATAAGTGTTCGTCTGTGTCCCTCAATCAAATACCCATTATAAAAAATGACGTGCACAAGACGCCTTCCATAATTATACGATAAACCACCTTACGCCCCCCCCCCTGTAATTCTCTGGCGTTACTTGGTCTAACGCCAAGCGCAACCGCTGCGGATCATGGCCGCTTTTCTCTCTTTTTAGAAGAGGGTTTTGCACTCGCTTTGTATTGAATGGGCAACAATGGGACGAAGGTTTCAGGTCCTGCGGCGTTGGTTGCGGTCAGTTGGCCTACGAGCAGGGACAAGCTTCCTTTGGAACCTTCACAAGGGACCTCTATTGTCTCAATCAACCAACCTAGGCACGCTGGAAACCCCCACATTGTAAAAGAAAGTCGCTTGGGATCCCCAGGGTCCGAAAATAACGCGTAGCTGAAGCAAGCTCCAAGGAGATTAAAAGTTAAACTAAAAGCACGTGAATAAAAGATGTCTGGGGCCTGAAGACATTCTACAATTTCTAAATGGAAACAAAAAAACCTTCACTGTCCAAGTTTATCTAGGCCTATGTCTTTTGAGAAAACTGGCTGTACATGTACATGCACTTCTTTTCTTCTCAAAAGTTAGAGGGCCTGACGTTTCGATCTTAGCAGGACCTTTCTCAGAGGCCTTCGCCTTTGAGAGAGGTCATCTGAAATCTGAAACACTCAGAGTCAGAGGGCTAGGCATTTGGATCCGAGCAATAGACCTACATTTCTCTAAGACCCTGCTGGGATCTCCCTTTTTTGCCTTCCACGTGGCTCGGAATGTCAAACCCCAAGTTTTAAAAAAGAAAACAACAAGACTCACCAGCCTGAACCGGGCTGTGACCGTGAGGCGGCCAAGTTGAGATCAAGGACTTCCCCATCTCGGCCTCTCTCTTCCTGGTGCCGGTGACGTCGACCGTCTTAGACCTCTCCGCTCTGCTCCACTTCCTCTGCTTCTCCGCCCGAGTGAGTCCCCTGGAAGAGTCCGATCCTCCCCCGGCCTCTGCCGACAAGGAAGAGCCCGTGGTTGCCTCTCTCTCCACCTCCTCCTCCCTGCCCGTGAACGCCGTCCGGCACCCCTGAGAGCCGCTCTCCGAGTTGGAGGCGGAGAAGTAGCCGTAGGACACCGAGGAGACGTCGGACGAGGTGGAGGCCACCACGACGTCCCGCGCCCAGTGGGTCTTGGACGGGGGGCGGGCGGGCGTCGCGGACATGCCGTCGAGGTGGAAATATCCCTGGTCCGCCGGGTAGCAGCCGAGTCCGGGCCTGGTGGAGGCCGAGGGGTGGGGATGGGGCGCAGAGGGAGCATCCTGGAGCATCTGGACGGTGGAGTACCGGGTCCTTGCGCCCAGCGTGTACCGGGGACTGTCCGGGGGCGAGGACTGGAGTCGACGGCAGGCGCCGCAGTCGCTGGCCCGCCTGAGGTCGATGGTATCCACTCCTCCTCCTCCCCGGATGCACCGGCATCCCTGGAGCAGAGGCAGGCCTTCGCCGATGGGTTGGCCGGTCCTGGAGGTCGGTGGCTGTGATGCTGACGGTGGTGGTGACAGAGCGTGGTGAGCGTGCAGAAATTCCCCGGGGTGAGCGAGTTGGACGGCTCGGTTCTTGGGCCTCGCCTGCTGCCGAGGTTTAGAGGACGCTATGGAGTAAAAAAAAACAACGATGTACATTATGTGATATGTGCTTTGTTGGTTGATGCTGTGGAAAAAGAAATAAACTAAACTAAACTAAACCTAGGGTGATATACAAAAATGTTGCAAACTGCTTACTGACTAAAATTACCAAAATGTAAATCTTAAAATGTATTGGGCCTGACGTTTCGATCCTAGCAGGACCTTTCTCAAAGGCAGCTCTCTGCCTTTGAGAAAGGTCCTGCTAGGATCGAAACGTCAGGCCCACTACATTTTAAGATAAACTAAACCTAGGTATCGGTATTGAGTACTGGTATAACCATGGTAACGGACAGTGATGACGTTCCATAAACGCAAGTGTAGGCCTATTGCATCAACGTAACAGCTGACAGATATCGATAGCTATAAAGCCTATAGTTATTACTTCTCCGAAGAAATGGTGGATGCCCTGATTGAATGGAATCAATTACATGTATCCCTGCTCGGGGAACTAAGAAGACTGCTTGTCCATAATTATGAGGCCATATAAGGAAGACAACAGGTGTCCGATTCCCCACCTCCCCCCCCCCCCGACGGATTGGCAATGACCCCTCAAAACGGTTCCATTCTTCGATTCTCAGAAGCTGACAATCATCCGAAGTCAGCGTAACCTTGCATTGTCCAGCCGACATGCACGGACACAGTCGAAACGAAATGTCACCGCGGTCGGGGGAAAAAAACACGTGATTGTCCGGGGCGATACCCGGAAAGATGACAGTAAAAACACAGACAAAGCCGTCTGACAGCGACGGTGGATTGACGTCCACGTACCCCGAGTCTTCCGACCCTGCAGATTGAGGTCACAGCGAGCAGAGGCACTCTGTGCGCACTTTCGATGACATTTGAACCTACAGGGGAAAGAAAAGGGGGTCCAAAATCGATTCCTTTTTATTTGTGTGTAGGAGAGAAAGAGTGGGAGTAAGGTGAGAGAGATGAAGGGAGAGAAAGAGAGCAGGGGAGAAAAGGAGAGAGAGATGAAGGGAGGAAGAGAGAGGGGAGGGAGGGAGAGGAGGGAGGGAGAAAGAGAGGGAGTGGGAGCGAGAGCTGATGGGAGAGGGAGAGACACAGAGGGTGGGAGAGGGGAAACAGAGGGAGGGAGAGAGACAGGGAGGAAGAAGATGACAATGAAGGAGAGGAGGAAAATCTTGAAGAGACGCTGGCCGAATTCTGAAACATGTCAGCTGATGATGTATACCCGCCCACATCTTGGAACCCAATAGGGACTGTGAAATCTACATAAAATAATCAGGTTTCTGGGACACTGACCCAGTGCCATGGCAACGACCAGCACGTTGAGGCAGATGGCCCACGACGGGCAGTCCGTGGACAGTCTATGGAACATATGGTTTAATGTCAGGGTTTGTTTAAAAAAAAAAAGGAACTCATTCTCCTGTTCCTGGAGACAACTTTCATCGACATGACCGTAAGATGCATTTCGTCCGACCCTCCTAATGTTTGCGTCAGATCAATTACTTTTCAAAAGCAAAGAGGTGAAGACACCGTATGGTAGATGCACGCATTTCCGGGCCAAGGTGACGACATTATATTTACAAAGACTCGATATACGTCATCCTTAAAGCGGTGTGTGAATATTTAGGATCGTAGCAAAATGCAATGACTCTCGCCAACAACAGCAGCTGTTTAGCTTATAATAAGGCCTGTAACAAAATGGCATTAGTCCATTGAAGGAAGTTGTTAATTTTCGGGTTCATTAGACATAATTACCTGCAATCTTTGCACCTCAACGCAAGCAGGAACATGGACTTATTGCAGTAGTCACATCTCTCATTCGTCACTATCTTCCGCGAGTAGCTGGAAAGTAAAGTTTGTCGGTTAAAAGAAAATTAATAGACATTGAAAATGGAATCAATTATTTAATATGAGACTCGAGGGTCGAGTTCGGGCGTGCGCGTTCTCGGCTGATGGTGATCAACCCGAATTTCCATCAACCCTGGCGGAGAGGTGGTGTGTGAGGGATTCGTGTGTGATCCTGTTCCGAATGCAGGTTCGAGCGCGAGAACTATAAGATTCGCGTGTGAAGAACTGACCGCCCAAACTCGACCCATAAGTTTACCCGTGCACGCTGGGTTCACAGTTTGAAGAGTATGTTGTGACACCACGTAAAATCTCTTCCAATAACGTGTATGGGAAGAGGCGGCTATATTATCCAAAGCATGTTCAAAGTCGTCACTGGCCCTTCTCAGAGTCATACTCAGACTCCAAAGATTGCACATTGTGTCACCATAATCTTTCCACACTTGAATTGAAATATTTATCTACGGTTTCGTTATGAACATGCATGGGGCGTATGGTTGGAACGTGTCAGTACCATGTGCACAAAGTCAAGTTAGAAGCCAACCAAATCATATAATTAATCATGTAAGCAATCAATCCATATTAATTAAAGTCAAATCTGGAAAGGGCTGATCCTATCAGTATCAGGAGCTTTCCCAAAGGCAGAACTGATGATAGTTATGATACTGCATTTTAATTAAGGTGGCATGTTATTCAGGATTTGTTGCTAGAATGTTTTATTTCAGGATTTGCTTCTAGAAATTTGTGAATCTGAGGGAGAAATTAACAAAAATGAACATGTTATAGTTTGACTAAATTACCGAAAATGGAAATAACATCTTGTATATTTTTCACGCCTTTTGAAATTAAATCATTAAATCGGGAGCATTCGGAACACCGGTTAAGACAATGGTTTCTAAATTATCGATGCTCATGGCCGACTTTGAGCGTGGGAATGATATTCAAAACCGTCTCAAGAAGATTGTTAGAAGCGGAGTGGCATCCGCCAAACACGAACAATCCCGTATCCGCTCGATCCGATGAATGGAGGGACAAGAAGACTCATGTCTTCTGGTTCCTCCATGACTCCAACTGACCCGGATCATTATTGTCCACCCATCATTCTGCCCTGGACATGGATAGGCCGCCCATGCAGGCGACTCGCATGCACGGAGCACACAGAGACCGCCGCTGTACAAACATAGAAACTCAACCAAACCGATTACCAATTACAGTCGACTGTTAGCGCCGGAGGCTTCAAGTTACAACAAATACAGAATGGAAAAAGGGGGAAAAAATCCATCCGCACAGCCGTCGGCTGACCGTTGGACGGCTCTCGGCCGTCAATGGGCGTAGTAAGAGCACACAATCCAGCGGACCAAATCTGCTGGTTGTACCCACAACGACGAAAGAACATTCCCAGGGCTGGGCTATTCCGGTCTGACTAGAGGGGGGGGGGCTCCCCGACCCAAGACCGATGGGACGGGACGGCCCCTCTACGCACAACTTAGGCCGCGCCAGTATTTTAATAGCCTACCAGTGTTTGGCTCGCACGATGATGTTCTTCGTATTCCTCGTCAGTATATCCATGATCGTTGCAATGTCGGCCGTCTGCAGGCTGAATTTCTCCTCCGGTAACATCGTCCGAGCGAACGCAAACAGATCGGAGGGGGAAGACAGAAGTTCAAGCGGCTCTTGTCCGGACGAGAAGGAATTCTGAGGCCTGCCTGACACCACGCGCACCTCTCAGACAATGACTAGCACTAATCATTCATGGAGCGGTGGGAGGGAAACGCGCGTGGGACGGGGGGGGGGGGGTGTGTGTGGGCGCTTGTATACACACTCGCGCACACACAGCGGACCGGCACGAGAGTAGGCGGAGCCACCTAACTCACCCCCCTTGGAGCCGACCTATTAGCCAATCAGCGTGCCCGTACCAACAGCTGTCCCGCCGGTGCGTCGTCCAATCAGGCGGCGGCTTGTTGCCAACCACGTGGGGTCGCGTGCCGGTCTTTTGTGATAATTGGACGGCAGTTGTGGCTCCCCACACACGTTGTCCGCTGCAGCATGCTCTATGGCTGGAGTTGGAATGGTCAGGTCTCCTCTTTTCAGGGGATTTTTTTTTTCTCGCGAGGCCGGGACCCTGGCCATATTTGGACAATGAGAACAAAGCAGAAATTCTGTTCTGTTTTTCTTGAGGTTTTTTCCAGGGTGCCTGGAGATATGTGATGTGTGTGTTTTTTTTCTCCCAGAGTGGCAAAACAAAGATCCTATAGTATAGGCCTATAACATCTTGACCGCACACATTGCAAGTACAGAAGTTGACTTGAAGTACAGTATACACTGTAGTCGGCTAATTGTTGGCAAGCATCACAGAGTACAGATCATATGCAGTTAGTTTAACAAAAACATAATTATTCTTTTTGTGGGAGGCTGCACAATTTAATTCTTCCAAAAGACAAAATAGAGTTTAGGGCGTTTCGATCCTCGCAGGATCTCTGAAAGGCAGACAGTTTACCGTCCTACCTTTGAGAAAGATCCTGCTCGAAGTCGAATAGAAACGTTTGGCCTCTCTACTGATTTTGTAAGGTTTGCATTTGGGTAATTTTAGTCAGCACTATAGGCCTCAGCAGTTTGCACCATTTCTGTAGGCCTAGGCCCGTGTTATTCCAAACAAACAGAAGTACTTCGGGGCCTGACTTCCGATTCTAACAGGAAGAACGGTCCTGCTGGGATCGAAATCACGGCACATTTACCATTTTAGGGTAAATTACGAAAATGTTGGCAATGTTAAAATGACCAAATATGCAAATCTCATTCGACTTGTCTTCCTCAAACTCAAAGGCTTCTGTCTGAAGTTTGAGAAAGGTCCTGCTAGAGTCGAAACGTCAAACCCTCCTAATCTTTGTAAAGACATTTATATTTTGTCGATTTGCCCCATTTATGATTTTCCCAGGAGTAAGTTTCACGATATTCTCATAGGTTTGTCTACTGAGAACCAGTGGGTGAAATGACCCGCATATATTTAAGGCCGACGGTCACTGCTTAGGCCCACGCCACTGAAAACAGCGTGGGCTTGAATAAACACTATACACCGCATAACAAATAAACCATAGGCCTAACTGGTATCAAACGACCGCTGAGAAATGATAGTATCTTTCCCGGATACAAAAACGTGTTATGTTGCATGTCACAAGGCAGGATATATTTTTGTTAAATGACGCGAGGTATTCTGTGTTTTTGAATGTGATTATTCCCCGTAGGTCTGTTGCAAATCTAGGCGTAGGCTAGCCTAGTGGGCCTATAATATGACCGTTGCGAGCTGTTGTTCTGCCTTTGGGAAAGGTCCTGCTAGGATCAAAATGTTACTGTTTGACCCTCTAAATATCTCTGAGAAGTGATCGTCTCGACATGTCTAAACGTCGTCTCTATAATGTAGATACGGGTATTCTTTGAAGAAATTTAATGTTTTTAAGTCGGTGATTAGAGCTTTAGGTTAGTTACATTTGCTTGTTCGTGATTGTGGTCAAAGTAATTTGGTCTCATTTTCTTTTCTTTTTTTAAAGGCGATGTTACTCTGAGAAGTCCCTTGTTTGGCGAAATTCATTGGTATCGTTAGTATAGGCCCCTATTGTACTGAACTGTAACAACTTGAGGCCAAATGTATAGGGTGAAAACGTTTAGTCAGTTTGCAACAGAAATGATGGGAGTATCTGATTGGTTTTGACCAAGACAATCCAAAAGGTGGGTTTTAACTGGCCAATGAGTTGACAATTAATTTTGACAAGTGGTTTGCAAACAGATGTTGGTGAAATACTGCCCGACATAGGATGACCACTCCCTGTCAGATAGCTTAGAACCCGTTTCGTTTTTAAGGGTTATGAGCGCCGTAGTATTTTTGGGGGTCCGATTTTACAGATTGCTGTCGAGAAAAACACAGCACAACCATGTAGGCCTATGCATAATGTATTTGGCGAAGCCTTTGGT
Organism: Luidia sarsii; assembly: GCA_949987565.1. Taxonomy (NCBI): domain Eukaryota; kingdom Metazoa; phylum Echinodermata; class Asteroidea; order Paxillosida; family Luidiidae; genus Luidia; species Luidia sarsii. The sequence goes on along the minus strand of OX465108.1, from coordinate 18,635,011 downwards.
GTCACCAAAGGGTGAACGACACAGCTGAGGTTGCGTACAAGGTGGGGAAACCGCTCCTATGTCTTTTTGGTTGTATCAGACCGATGGACCAAAATTACCAGTGCGGGACCTTTGACAACCGCCGACAACACTTTAAGGCCCTATACAACATTGGTAGTCAAACGCTTGCCAGTGTGTAAAGCTATACTCCGAAGGTTTTAGCTCAAATGGTAATCCGAGAAAGTAGTCTGTAGTGTAAGAATTAGTTTACTACTTGCGAGTAATAAACTATTTGTCGATGTTTTAGTGAAGATTTCTCAAGAAATACCGTACAGCATCCGTAAGATTTCAACATGAGGATTCTATCATGACCATCTAAAAACTGTGTAAATTTTGGAAATTTGTGGAATTTGTTTCCGATCCTCTCAATATTGTATTGGGCCTTTAAATTAATACAACCACAAAATTAGTCTCCCAAAAATGATTCATCTGAAGGAATCGTTGTAGGGTCACTTGTTTGAAACCGTTACTAGCGAATTGGTTTCATGTTTTGTTGGATAAGGGGTTGATCACAACATCACAACTGGTTCCAAAATTCCAACACCACGTCACCCCTAGTTTAAAGAAAGGCCCACTTCTCGACTGCACGTTGTATTGGTAAACACCTTCCAGTAGTATCCAGGATATCTCTGTTTACTGCACCGACTCCTACGTCCTACGATGCAGTCGAGAAGTATGCAGAGGAAATTGAAATAGGCCTAGAGGAAATGTGTCGTTCAATACAAACTTCCTTTTGGAAAAGGCTCCTACCCGCACCGAAACCGCTCAGCCCCCTCCCCCAGTTTGAGTAATGTTCATGATTTCGTTGAACATGCGGGTTTGGTCAACTCATTCCGTGGGTGGGCTTGGTGGGAGAGATAGGGCGGTCAGTCTCCTTGCCCACGGATGGGTTGAGGAGAAGTCATCATTGTCCCAGTTGTTTGTTCAAATCCTCTTTCTAGAGAGAAAATAAAGAAGAAAACAAGACTCGAGCCTCGAGTCGCTTGCTACACCGTCAGGGATGAAGCCGGTTTGTTACGTATATTATTAATTTTTTTTATGTAAGTGTAAGTGCTCCATTGAGAAAGGGAAGTTCGGGTTACGCGCGGGCCTTTCAGGAGAGTGAATCGGCTCGTCTGGGCAAAACAACGACGCTGCATACTTCTCGTGGAAACCAGAAACCCGTTCACGTGACAGGGTCATAGAACCATGTTCAATGCCGGTGCGTACACAATCCTCTCCCTCTCCCTCCTCCTCCTCTCCCGGATGGTATTCGGGACAGCTGCTCAAATAACCGAGTCCCCCATGAACGGTCCCATGGAATGAGAGAGGGGGGGGGGAGAGAGAAAGAAAGAAAAAATGGGACACCGATAGCTGAATCTGGTTTTGTCCCCGACAGGCGGAGCCGGTGCAGCAGAGATACAATCCAAGGGTAAAGTACTAAGATAATCTTTACTCCATGCACTGTTTGATGCCTTTTCTGTTTTCGTTACTTTTATTATTCAACACGGGTCAAAATACGCCGACTGGTACAAACACGGGTACTTTCCCCGTAAATCCCCCCACACACGGAACAACAACCCACGCAAGAAGTCGCACTTTGGCCTTGAGCATGTTTTGTTTAACATTCTTCCTTTTCTTTTCCTCGCTCGACTGTCTCCGTGTGACAATACCACCGCAGCACCGTGGGGAGACAAGGGCCTCTTAAAAATGTTGCTTTACCTCGTCTTCTTTTGTCCCGTAATTCAGCGCTCGGAGTGTAGGCACGCGAGCAAGACGCGTGCCACCTGTCCCTTGGAAGACCGAACCCCTCTGATCTGACTGGCCAGCGCGTGCGGCAGCCGATCTGCGATTGGCCGACGGGGGCAAGACGGTATCTAGGTGCCGGGTTTGGGGGGGGGGGCTGGTGGCGGGGTTAAGGGTCAACAACAGTGGGGCTTCTTGAAGTCCAATTTATCGGAGGACGCTCGGCGCGACCCCTGTCTCACAAAAGAGGGATTATTGGTTATCTGTGCATGGCCACTGTATGGTGACAGCTTACAGGCTCGATGGTTCTGCGCGCAACGAGAATGTTAATACGTCGCACGCGCCCATGCACCCCCCCCCCCACACACACACACACGGACCCACGCACAAGTGAGCCAAATCCTATGTTTTGTTGTTGGAGCAATAATGTACGACGACAAAGACAACAGCTGCCACACTACCGGTATACTCAATTCCCCCCCCCCACCTGAGTGGCACAGAACCGCACGAATCAATAATTCTGGAAGCGCTAAACTTTGGAAGGCAAGGTGTCCCCGCAAGATATTATCTACAGCTTCGGGGAAACAAAGAAAAAAAACACCAACCAAGAACCAAACCAGGAAGTTTCATGGAGTTTCTTTCAAGAAGCGTCACTCAACTCGCAACTGTTTATCTCTCTGGAAAGAAAACAACCTTTTGGATGTTATCGGGAAGGCACAAGCCACATTCTATCCTCTCTCTCCCCCACAAGTTCACAGTTACCCAGCAGAAATCGTCGAAAGAGGGGGGAGACGGAATTAAGATATTTGGGAACCGAAAGGTCCGGTACCGGTACGCATTATCGCCTCGTGTTTGCGTCGCACTTTTAGCAAGGGCAGGGCGACGGCCTTCAACAAAAGCCATCCCGTCAGGCAGATAAAAAAGACTTCCCGAGAAATGGGATAATGTGACGAGACAGCGCCCACCCCCCCCCCTCTCCGTTTTAGCCGCCATTTAGTTCCATGGCAACCTAGCTGCCAACCGTGGCCAATCCCCCACACCTTCTGTCGCTCCAAAACGGCGGAAAGGGTCGAGTCAGTCTATCCACTATCCCTTGGACAATAGGTCGTCCGTATGACGATCCCCTCACAATATGGAAGTCGACGTTCCTGCAAGGGTTGCGCGCAATCAATCACAATGAAAGTAGACCATAATAATTACCCCCCCCCCCTTTTTTTTCCCTCTACAAATACGGGATCGGTTTACCGACGTCATTAGGGATACGGATAACTCTGCAGCGCCACTGTGAGCCATGTTAAAGATATTGGATACTGATTTTTTTTCTCCGTTCGATTCCCTAGCCAGGATGAAACGGGGTTGTTCATCCATTTTAAAGTACACTGCCTGAAGTGAAAATAGGAAACATTTGGCTTATTTTTGAATGGTATCCTGAGATTTGGAAAAGAATCCAAAGCTTCAACTTCAACAGAGACTTCTAATCTGTGTTTGCAGCTTTGGGATAACAGAGACAAAGCCAGAGGCCGGGTTTTGGGAAAAAAAGGATTGGATTAGGATTTTCAAGGGTTGAAATTGTGTAATTCTCACCCCTCCCCTAAAGGTAGGGAGGGGTCACCTGGGATCAAAACGTCAGTTTCTCTCATTTGTTGGAGATCTGCATTTGGGTCCGGAACGGCAGTAAGTTTGCAATTATTATCGTTTGTCTAAATATAACACAGCACAAGGCGACTTGCAGCTCACAAGCTAGTCTAAGTACACATCAGTCTATTGCATATTGCCTACATTTCGTCAGGGGGTCATAACTTGCTTTTTACTTTGTCTTCACAAAGTATAATGTTAGTTTTGGTCTTCCTTCATTTGTTATAAAATGAAGCCGTTTATTCATTTCATTGGATAGTTTATGCCAAATTCAGTTCAATGATGATTAATTTCGTGAGCTCAGAAATGTTGAGTGACGCTTCCACCTTTTAGTTTCAGGACCTGCTTGGATCGAAACGTCAGGCCCTAGAAATTTGATTGCGATTTCCATTTCGGTCGCTTGAATCAGTAAGCAATTGGTAAAATGGTTGCGTTGTTTTTTGTTTCATGCGCATGTTCAATCATGGTTCATTCTTTTAGGCCTGTAGCTCCATGGTTCAACGTATGCGTTGGCCCTTAACGAACACTTCCCCCCAGGAGCGCGTGCAAGTGAATTCTTGGCGAACCTCTTCATACAAATTCCAGCAACTCCCCTTGATTCGCCGTCAATGAAATCGATCGAGCCTTTAGTTCGCCTTCCAGTCGCCCGTCCGCCACCCACTGATGACCAGTCCAGTCCAGATATACCAGCAAGGCCTTCGGACAATGCCAAGCTCCCCTCCCGGCCCCCAGCGCGTGGCCAGCTGTCCAGCATAGCAGCGAGCCAGGGGTGAACCCTTGGCTCGCTGCTATGCTGGGGGTCAGTCCAGGGTCAGCTTTCAACGTGCCATAACACGAGGGCCAGGGAAATTCAATTTCGTTCAGCCTTGCTACCCCGCTTTTATCTTTCCTGCTACAGGCTTTTAATCGTGTATTTTTGAGATATTGACGGGCCTTTATTTCAGCGAGTAATGTATCACATTTTTATATAAGCCTACTTAGAACAGCGTACAGGCGACCAGGTGGGTTAGGGCTGCAGAGCAGACGGCCAGAGTTCAATTATATACGAAAAGCCTTAAATATGATGGCATATATACGAAGGACAGCCTGCCCCCCCCCCAATAAAACCTCCCTTTCTGAGAATTACTGGACGTCACCATGCAGGCAGCGCAGACGTACCGTATATAATATAGCTGGTGTAATATGTTGGTACCCGTGTGTCTCGCGTTTTAACAGCCCACGAAACTCGCCTTTGCAGGTCTGTCGTTTTGAGTTGGGGCAGTTTGACCGTATACCGGGCCTTTGTGTCAAGACAAAGGGCCCCAATTTAGTGGTCTTTATTAGTGCAATATAATGGAGGATGGCCCCGTCGTATGTTGTACTCCCCATCCCCAGTCTGCCCGCATTGCTACGAAACTAACAGTGTACGCCTATGCAGATACAGTAATTAACATCGCGGTTTGGTTTTTGCGATCTGCGTTCGAATTTCTGCAGGGAAATCCTCTAACGAACCTCTGTCTCTCAAAAGTTATATAGAGGGCCTGGCGTTTCGATCCTGGCAGGGCCTTCGCCTTTGAGAGAGGTCCTGCTACTAGTGCTAGGATCGAAACGTCAGGCCCTCTAACCTTTGAAATTGATGTATTGCAGGTCATTTTAGTCAGTTTGCAACAGTTTTGTTTTTATTTAGGCTTGTCCGAAACGGGCTTTCAGGCTATTGTCTTCGCATCCCTGTGTGTTTCCAATGGAGCGAATATCTAGCCGTAGCTCTAGACAGCAGATTCGCACACGGCCTTACTCTTAATCTCCGTACAACAAAGAGGGACCTGTTTTGGGGCAAAGAAATAAAAAGGGTCCGACCGAGTCAGGGTTCCAGACACTCACGTGGGACCCGGCTAGTTTGTTCCATGTGCACGTTGTAAAGTCAATTTTCAGATAGGACTTGGCATAGGCCTACAGCAAGGCAACAGACCTTGTAGGTTTGCTTTAACGGTTAATCTGCCTAGTTTCAAATCGTATGACGATGGCATATATTATATACCGGTAACTCAAACGGAATGCATGAATAAACTGATTTTATGAGATAGGCCTATAAAAGATATATCAAGTGGCCTTACCCACTGTTTAGAATTTTGCGTAGCATATCAACCCCTGGTACTATCCATTTAGCCCTGTATTTTATGTCACTTTAACTACGTTTCCATGGACATTTTGTGGTTTGATCAAATTCAAGTCTGCATGCATGTTGCACACTGCTATACTGACCAAAATATGACATTCCGATCGCAGCAGGAGCTCTCACGAAGGCAGAATCCCTTTGTCTCTTCGACAAAATGCCGAATCCTTTTACAGCCGCCGAGAAAGGTCGTTCTGAGGTCGAAACTTCAGGCCCCAACATTTTTGGGATTGTTTTCCTAAGACGCGCAAGACCCTGACAATAACCAATGCATTACTGCATTGGTTCCAGGGTGAGTATTAATATGACTACTGGCAATGGCCACTAAATGTCCCTTCCCGCGATTAATTTCGATTCATTCCATTTCCATACTGATACTTCATACCTTTTAGTTTTGTAACTCAGTAAGTCACTCTGCCTTGAGAAAGACTCTGCTAGGATCGAAAACAGTCAGGCCCACTACATTTTGAGATTTGCATTTTGGTAATTTCAATCAGTAGGGCCTAAGCAGTTTTGCAACATTTTTGTATATCACTTTTAGTCAAGTTTGTGTCAGGTTTGTGTTTTTTTTGTTCTGCCACAGATTGACCGTCGTTTCTTCTTTTTGGAATTTTCCAGTCCCTATTATTCTGCCGATAACCACCCGACTCCAATCAATTCTTACTGGGGTTTTTTAGCTCACCAAATTCATCGCTCTTTGGGTCTCCTTATTCCGCAACTTCTGTTGCCCTTACTTTCAATTTTTGAAATTGAATCACTCGGTAATGTAATCATTATTTTACTCCGTGCATTGGGCACACTGTATGACTGTGAGGTGAGGGGAAAGAGGCCGTACTCGCCCGCGCAGAGTAGTACATCCCCTGACCCTAGCAGCCCTCCAGCCACGACCCTGAGTGGATAAAGGACAAGGACGAATTCTTATGTGATATCATTATTTGTTTCCCATGCTCCGAGTTCACAGGGAGGGCTGGTTGTCCCTGACCGAATTTGGACTGTAATCTCCTCTCCCCTCTCTCCCCCCCCCCCCACCCTCGTCCATCCATCCGAGCAGCATGCACGAGGTGCAGATAGAGGACCCCCACCACCTGGCGCGTGGCGGCCGGAGAGTTGTTCTATTGTATATCGTCCGGCCCGTCCAGAAAGCTCTTTGTCCGCCTTTGTCCAATGTGCATGTATACACGCATAGACCTACATGTACTGTACATAGTTTACATTATGCAGCAACCGCATCGCGCTAGCGTATACCGGGCAACACGCAAAGGGCAAGGTTTGTTCAGTCACCTATAGCGACGCAGGTTAACGTGGGGGGGGGGGGGGTGGAAGCACCCTCAACATTACAATGCAACCGCCTTGTTGAAGATTATGCAGGTATTTTCGCCAGGCCTGGGCCGTGTAGGCTTATTCGCCAATCGGGGACCCGAATTTTGAAATCATCCGGTATTATACCTGTAATAGTCTATACGAAGATTCTGCCTTTGAGAAAGGTCCTGCTAGGATCGAAACGTCAGGCCCACTAAATTTTGAAATTTGCATTTTAGTAATTTTAGTCAGTAAGTAGTTTGCAACATTGTTGTATATCACTTTAAGATTCTACGGAAATAGATGATTTCGTCCAAACACCCCGGTCTGGTTCCGGGTATGACCGACTCGCTTATATCCCGTCCTGGTTTTACCCGTAAAGGGATAACCCAACATTGGTCGTGGTCCAAGAATAGCATCCATACGTTGTCTGATCCAACATAGGCCCTATGCATGAAATAGCATACTTGTGAAAATTTCAGCTCAATCCGCCAACCGAGTCTCGAGAAAATAGTGAAAAAACCGCTTCATTTGTTTCGCGAAAAAGCAGCATTCAACTAAATGTTCCGAAAAATCGTTTAGGTCTATAGAGGTGAGACGTAAACTATTTCTTTACTCTTTTCTCCCAAAATACAGCATTTTAGACATGAATATTTCAGTGCGGGGTTTCTACCATAACCATCTTCAAACTGTATAATTAGTTTCGTGTAAATCTGTGAACATTTTTGTTTTTCAATCTTATACCGGCAATGCTGTGCAGGGATTTTAAGTAAAGGCGCAAAATGACAAATAGTTAGAGATAGGCTCGGCCCGTATGCCAAGCAGCCACAAGTCGGCACTTTTCATTCAACACCAGTGTTATGCATGCACCTATGTATGCGCATTTGTAGGCTATACACAATGTACATGTAACTATGCATGCGCGACCCTTCAGAAGAAGTTGGGTTTCAGAGTCCTCCGACTTAAGACTTCACAGATTGAAGCACGCCAGATTACGGCAGCCATCAACAGACTGTGCACTCTGCACTCGCCCGATAACAAAAAAATCATTCATTTATTCATTAAAATATGTTGGCCAACGCTTGTGTCGTATGGGGGGAGGGGGGGTCGTAGGGGGATGGGGGCTGCGGTGAATTTTCTTTTCTCGGACGACGGTAATAACGCATGACAAATCTGCGTGTGCAGCGGGCTCATTGAGTCATGTCTAGACGACCCATTGCTCATGGCGCTGAGGTGCAAGATAGTCATCTGGAACGCGTTCGCTCACCGGGGCGAGATCGAAACCCCCCTACAACTGCGGGGGTGGAGGGTGGAGGCAGTGTATTATATATACAGCCGCCACTAAAAAAAATATATATCGGAGCCCGGGCCAAGTCCTCTAGAGACTGGGTTCTTCTGAAACTGAAAGGGACGCCCCACACACGACGCTTTCTCGTAAGGAATTTAGACAGAGCATGGAGGGACAGAGCATGCACTGGGCATTATGTGAGTGCATTCATTGTCAACCCCCCGTCCCCCACCAAAAAAAAAAAGAACATTCTTTTGCAGACAATCTTAATCTTCAATATTTCAATCTGAGCTCTTTCATTTTTTTTATACAAACAAATCAATGGTCGTTAACCAAGGAGCAGAAGAGTATTTCAACCCTCGACGGAACTAGCCGGTATGTTTCTTTGTCCACACTTCATGAATAATGCCTGTTCAAGATATCTGAATAATAATTGCAATGAGCTCAGTTCTCTACTACCTAGGCTGCTTAAATATGCGGATGGGTTGACCGTAACATCAGTTAACGAAAACAAATGTTTGCGGTATAATACAGGCCCGAACAGTCTCCCACCTATCGAAACAAGTAGAACAGTGCGATGCATCTTATGAATAGCTCTTTGTAGCTTTAAAATAATTATATAGCAGGGGGCCAAAATTCATCCATAAAAAAGGGAAACTCCATCTGGTGCAGGCAATTCCCAACAAATGCATCCAGGCCTGCCCACTCCTGTGTAACAGACCCCCCACCCCCCTTTGCGATTGTCCAGTTTCAAAGAGGGTGGGCTCAGCACAGTAAGCCCGGGATTTTTTCCCCCTCTCTTTCTTTCCCTTTTTTTTTTGGGGGGGGTCGGTTTTTCATCTGGTAATTGAATCTGGGAACAGGACGCGTGCCTTGCGCAAGGCGTACTGTCATCCATGCGGCAGGGATCCAGGGTCGCCCATTACCAATGCAAATGCTCCCCGGTCGGGACCCCCACGAACTCCACTGGGGGTCTCACGGACGCATTTTTATGACGGTACCCATTTTTATTCAGGATCGAGAGAAGAAGAAATAAACAGAATCAAGAATGATTATCGATTAATAAATGCCATAGAATTGATCAATGTGAATAAACTCCACTGGATGAACACGATTGCACGATAACCGCTGTTTCGTTCTTTTTTTCCCTCGTCGTAGCGAATGCATAACAACAGCAAAACAGGGGAGAAAAGGGTGAGTGAATTTATTTTTGGTCTTCAGAATAATTGTAGCATAATGGAGCTTTGGCAATTTGCTTTTCGTATCAGTTTGTTACATACGTCTCTGTTCGACATTAAATCGGGGAATATGGGTTCTGTGACATGAATGCTCAAGACAAGGTGAATACAACTTACATTTCACAAGCACCGCTAAACAATTCGAGAAAAATAGGGGGAAATAATAATACTGATTATAATAATTTAAGGTAATGTACAAAAATGTTGCAAACTGCTTACTGACTAAAATAACCAAAATGCAAATCTTAAAATTTAGTGGGCCTGACGTTTCGATCCTAGCAGGACCTTTCTCAAAGGCAGGACCTTTCTCTCTGCCTTTGAGAAAGGTCCTGCTAGGATCGAAACGTCAGGCCCAGTAAATTTTAAGATTATAATAATTAGAATGATAATATTGACAAACAACAAACCCGCTTTGTTTGCAAACGGGTCGACAATCTGCCTCGGTCTGTTCCACGGCCAGAGGCCTAATTCAATCCGTGGTTTTCTTGTGTGAAATAGTGTAACAGACAGTATTATGAATGGGGGAGAGAGAGTGCGAGATAGCATTTGTATAGACTATTATACAGTCGGACGGCTTTCATTCCTGACGAGAGAAGCCTGACTTGGGAGTACAGAAAAAAAAAAAAAAACCTGGTCAGCCGAAATCTGATTTAGTAATTCATTATTGATCAAAATCGTGGCTAATCCAATCTGCACTCGTACATACAAGGCATTATGCCAAATTGGATCTTAAAAAAAAAAAGATACACACACACGCACCGCAGAGCTCATTTTACGAGTGTTGGCCATTTCATGCGATGCATGCCCCCCTCCCCCCCCCCAAAAAAAATGCACCCCACGATAGATCACAGACCACAGACAATCCAATTATTAAGCCTCGAATTCTGGGGAGCGAGAGGGGGAGACCCTATGTGGGTCAACCATGGGGCGCTATCGTGTTCTGTGCAACGCCGGGTACGCGGTCGGATTACTGCTGATCCATTTTCGTCCAGGCTAGCCGCAGTGTCGATGTCGGCCTATAGTCTCGATTCCAGTCGCTCGGTGCAAAAAAAAAAACCGCGCGCGCGCACATACACCACGAGGTGCAAAGAGTGAGCTCAAGCAGCCAACCACCCCCTCCCCCTGCCCCTATCGGGAAACGAGTCGACGACTGACCAGCAAGTCTAAGTCTAACCCATCGTGCAAGCAGCGCACCCCCCCCCCCGCCCCCCCAAAAAAAACCGGGGGCCGTGCATGCAGACTAGGTATAACCCGATCAATGTTCGACCGGCACATATTAATGAGGTCAGAGACGCCACCGAATCCGACGAGCAAAATAAATACTGTACGGACAATGCTCCATTTCTTTAATAGTGGGCTCGTCGGTTCATAGATGTAATATGATTTGCGGCGGCGAGAATACCCGTTGATCACAGATCACAGGCTGGTAAAGAAGGCGAACAATATGTGGCCATTGTGATTTGCGATGAATAAACAACCAAAATAGCTCAGCGTAAGAAAGGATATCGTGCTATCGCATTCATCCGTACTCAGGCGAGGTACCATGCATGCCAAACAACGACACAATGCTAGATTGTATTTCCGACATACGGAACCAAAATGCGAGTTATTAGTTTCCATGAAGTATAGGCCATAAACAATTCGACAAGATCCGAGTTTTGCCTTCATTTTTAGAATCTTAAAATCGAACAAACGCGATTGGAAAAGGGTGCTAAAACCTCGTCCAATTTTCCAAAAATAATCATTCACTGATTTCAAAGGAAAGCATGGACCCCTCCGTCGCATGGCAAAGCACTGCGTGTATGATCGAGGGAGAGAGGAGGGAGAGAGAGAGGTGGGGGAGAGAAGGAGAAAGACGAGGTGGAGAGAGGGGGGAGAGAGAAGGGGAGAGAGAGGTGGAGGGAGAGAAGAAGAAAGTGGAGATGGAGAGAGAGAGAGACTGGGAGTGGGAGAGAAGGGAGTAGAGGTGAGGAGTATATATAGAAGAGTGAGGGGAGAGAGAGAGGAGGGGCGAGGGGAGGGAGGGATGAGTGCTTTCACAGACAAAGCCTACACAATTGCTGGCCCGAAAGTTTGGAACACTATACCCACCAACATTAGATGGCTGGAGACAATTTCGTCCTTTAAAAAGCTTTAAAAAACCTATTTGTATCCTGTCTCCCTTTGATATGTCTATGTTTCTAAATATCTTGTGTTGCTAGCGCCATGATCTAGATGGAATGGCGCTCTACACAATTAGGCCTATTATCATTATTATTATTAAGAAGGGGAGATAAAAGTGGAGAGAGAGGAGAGAAGACACATAGAGAGAGAGAGAGACAGAGACAGAGAGGGAGAAACAGAGAGAGGTCAGAGAGAGAGTTTAGCAGACATTATGCACGCATACACCCCCGCCTAGTCTAACGCGCTCAAAATGCATTACCGTGCATTAAAGGGGTCAACAGACCAAAAAGGAAAATAAAGGGGGAAATGAGAGCGAGAGAAAGGGGATTGGCACAAAAACAATGAGTTGGTGGGATTCATAAAAACAGACCGGTCTAAATAGTCCGGATCGGGACAATTACCGCCCTTCCTTGTGCATTAATTTACTGTATTTGATAGAGTGCATCTTTGAATTGTTGTTCCTCGTTCGTGGAAGTGTGCTTAGGCCTGGGCCGAGGTGACCTGGTCCCATTGGGCTCCTCGTGAAATGAGAGGGACGAAGAGAAAGAAAGGGAAAGAGTAAAAACATCGAGAGAAAGACAGACACACAGACAGATAGACAAAGAGAAAGGAGAGAGGAGAGGGAGAGAGGGGAAACAGGTTAGAAACAGAAAGAGAGAAGGAGGGTGGGGAGACAGAATGTGAAAGAGAGAGGAGAGAGGTAAGGGTAGACACTATAGACAGTAAAAAAAGAAGGGGGAGACTAAGAGAAAGAGGGGGAACGGGAGAGCCTGGGAGAGAGAAGGGTAAGAGAAGGGGGGGGGGACCGAAAGAGAGAGATTGGGAGAGAGAGGGGGAACAGAAAGACATATATAGACATATATAACAAGAGGCACAGTGATGGAAAAAGAAAAGCGAGAAATAACAACCACTTGTTTTCACCCACGCAACCACATTTCCTGGAAAGAATGTTCGTCCTAAAATGTCACTATAACCTGATTTCCTGGAGGGCGGCCACCATGCACTCGGTGCCCGAGAAAGAAAAAAAACAACAACAACGGAAGAGCCAAAGAGATGGGACTCCAGAAGTGAATCCGATAGGCAACGGTGACGTCGCGGCAGGGTACCGTATAATATCCGCGCTGAGTCGGGGGCATATCGGGAGCGTTGCCCCAAATTCCCCTTAACCTGCTCGGCTGCACTGTAAATGATTTGGACAACACGACTGTCAAGATATCAACTGGTCGCATTTGGGCCGGTAAAAGCCCACCGATCTGGCTGTGTTGGTCGAATTTAATCATCATCGCCCGTAATTTCTGATAAACACTGGCCCAACAGCTCGATTGTGCCCAATATAGACCAAATTGCGCGACCAATGTTTACATGGCATCACGTCGCGACTTATAGTGGGTATTTTTGCATCTCATTTGGTGCAGAATAGGAGTGGGAATGAGCAAAGAAGACTATCATATTGTCCACCTTCTTCTGTGTACATTTCCATCACTCTTCTGTGCCAAATGAGATGAAAAAATACCGTCTCATGTCATCCCGACCAGGCCGAAATATCATAAAGTACGAGAGAATAGTGCTACTCTTCTTAGAACTGTTTTCATCTTGGGAAGTTTAACAGTCACCACTTTCGCAAATACATAAACTGCTACATAATGGCTCTGTGCCAAATGAGATACCCCAAAAAATACCCACTATAAGTCACGTAACGGAGCGTAAACAATGTTCGCGCGTCGGTCTAATTTGTTTTCCTACGGGCACAGTGCGGAAGAATATGGCGTGAGGCTTCGGTCATACTTCTCTTTCCCGTTACAATTTCACAGGCATCTAGAAACAAGCGTTTGGCACCAGTTTCCTAGTCATCAAGGCAACAATCCTTCAAATTCGGAAACACACCACGACCTGGATTTTCAGAATTGGTGAGACGGAGACGAAGCCTGAGCCCGAGCCTAAGCCTAAGCATTCATTTCGTAAACGGCTGCGGCTTCAACTTACGCGCGCGTCTATGGATGACGCTGCCGGACGAGTGCTGGCAACGTACCTCCGTGCAAGTCTTGTGTGTTGTATCCAGCCGCAGCCATTGGGCGACTTTTGGGCGCATGCATCACAATGTCTTCTGCTCGTACACGAGGAGCCCAAATGGCCGTCTGAGAGAGGATCGAGGGACGTTGTATTGTTCCCACCTACAGCCAAATTAACTGTATAGCTAGCTCCATCGCTCTGCTAACAAGTACCCCTGGTACCAATTCAAAATTCTTCAGAAGTTTGTTTCCTTTAGACTAACCCTTTTTGTTTGAGTTCAAATTGAAGAAGCTGCATGTCCTTTGTGCAATAACCTAACTGCTGTAGCAAGGTTTACAACAATTTGCTTGCTTGCATCTGAATGAAAACGGGGGCGTGATCCCTAGAGATAAACTATACGGCAGTAAATGGTTAAATGCTCCACCCACATGCACTTATCTGTACGTTCCACCCACCTAGTTTATACATGTATTTAGGCTACGCCGACATCAGGTTGACGCGCCGCTTACCCAGTCCACCCACCGACTTCTTTAGGCTAAACCACCACCCACTCTTTTTAAGCTATACATGTACCCCGTCAGCTCTGCTAACTTCAGGCCTATGATGTTTTAAAGCTTCGGTACCCAATGTTTAAGTTTCACCTGCCCAGCGTTGAGTTTCACTCATCCGACGTCTAAGCTCTGCCCACACAAGATATGCACTGCCTTCTACCTAAAGGGGGCCAATCCACCCAGTCTTTAATCTCTGAGCTCCACCCAACCACTCTTCAAGCTCCCCCAACCCACTTCCCTGAGCTCCATCCATCAAACTATCTAAAGTTCCCCAACTCCGCCCACCAGCACAGTCATGGTTCATTCACCCAGATCTTGCAGCCCCGCCCACGCAGTCTTTAAGCCCCACCCACGCGGCGTTCGCGGTCCACTACAGTTTCACATTTCATTCCGCAGACATTTTTGTTCCGTAAAATTATGATTCGATAAACCTGTATGCACAGAAATGGGAGACTAAAACATGATCTAGGGTCTGCTCTAGACATGAGAAGCTCAAAGCTTAGACAAAATAATTGATTTGGTGGCTCTGAACTTTACATCGGCTGTTACGGTAACGTACTGTAAATAGGCCTACAAGAGCGTTGTCACAATTGAAATAATGCTAGGCAAAATGTTATCAGTGGCAAAGTTTCAATATTTCCTATGGAGCCAGACCGCGTGCCGAGCACACCGATTGCCCTGTGACTCTTCCACTTCCAAGTCAACGTCTCGAAGGACCGTTTATTTCTTCTACGCCAGAAAAAAATGAAACTCACTTCATGCCTAGCACATCAGACAATTTCCAACAAACATTGGTGGAAGGCAAATATATGGAATGAGCCTCGTGTGTAAAGTGGCACCACGTATAGAGTCACCGCTATTGAGAATGAGTACGGTACTATAGCTCTGAGCAGAACCGGTATAACTCGGACAGTGTGTGTCCATGCCCGTCGGCTGGAGAATACACGCCCGGAAAATGCATTAAAAATGAATTTATACAACATGAATTTACAAACGCGCTTTTTAAAATTTCATATTTGTTTCTGGCAATATAATCATATACCGCAATATTATGCGCCCGCATTCCTGGCGGCAAATTGCCCATGAGCGTCGGTGCCTGTTACAGTGCTAGAGTGTATACCGTAGTCGTATAGTGCTGGCATTTAGAAAACGCTCGTAAAAGATATTTGCAACGCCAGTGGAAAGGGTCGACTAATAGTAATAGACACCATTAGGAGTAGCGCGATATGATGGGAGAATGAGCGGTGTGGACGTTACAGCATGAGCTCGTTGCGGCTAGGGAGTATTGATTTGTGCGGTCATAACTGTACCAAATATTGATTGGTTTTCAGGAGGGAGCGGGGGAGGGGGTGCTGGTCGCTACAGTGAGTAGATCTGGGGGGATTTTTAATTTTAATTGCTCCCAACTGTCGGCGTGAAATTCCTTCTTTTGTCAACCAGGACGGTGGTAGGTACCCCCAATAACGGCAAAGACTCAATGGGATTTACATGTAAAGCCCCAGCCTACACAATATTTTTTAAGATTGAAAAACAGACGTGTTCACAGATTTACGTGAAACTTATACACTCTGCCTTTGAGAAAGGTCCTGCTATATAGGATCGAAACGTCAGGCCCACTAAATTTGGAGATTTGCATTTTGGTAATTTTAGTCAGTAAGCAGTTTGCAACAGTTTTTGTATATCACTTATACAGTTTGAAGATGCATGGATGGTAGAAACCTCGCACTGAAATATTTATGTGTAAAATGCTGTATTTTCGGAGAAAAGATTACAGAAACAGTTTACGTGTCACCCCCTAGATCTAAACTATTTTTTCGGAACAATGCGTTGAATGCTGCATTTTCGCGAAACAAATGAAGCGGACTATTTTCTCGAGACTCGGTTGGTGGATTGAGCTGAAATTTTCACAGGTGTGCTATTTCATGCATATGTTGGATCCGACAACGTATGGATGCTATTCTTTGACCTCGATGACTGTTGTGTTATCCCTTTAATAAGAATATATACATCGCATGCCGCGTTAAAAAAAAATGGCAGGATCCACGCGGTTTTCCAACCCGTCTTGAAACGAGATAATCACACATTAGTAGAATTTTTCTTTTAAAGCCTCCCGATTGGATGAATGTAGGGGGCCTAATGTATGCAATGGATACTAATACATGTAATCAGACACTATCATCCATACACCATAGTATGCAACGATCGCATTACGGGGCGAATAATACAAGGTGAAATTAAATATCATTAGGCCTATGTAATGTTCATTGGGGGAAAACGGCAACCATACAAAGCGATCGAGTGAAACAAAATGAATGGATGGAATAGATAAATGGATGGCATATATGAATGTAATGGATGGTGCAACGTATAGCGATCGCTGGTTCGAATCCTGATCCCCGCAAGGAGGAATCTCACTGCGCGCATACTGTACTGCGGCGAATCGGCTGGCCTTGATCGAGGCAAAACCTTACAGTTCCCTTTACAACCGCCGCTCCCCCCCCCCCCCACAAAACAAAGATGATGAAGAAGAAGAAGAAGAAGTAGGTCAAAATGAAGAGCTTCCCACAATCGTGCAGCTCAGACAGCGAGTGCGCCGTCTGAATATAGCCCGTCTAACTGTCAATGGACTCATTTACTCCCAATAATTATTTCACCGAGAACCGCCGCGGTTCATCAGTGCGTGCGTGTGAGGTCCCGTCCCGTCCCCTCCACCCAACGGCAGGGGTTCATTAGACTCACCTGTGACGGAGCCGAAGAGCCGTGGCGAAGTCCACGCCGTTCGTGCCGGCGCCGTAGCCTCGTCGCGCAGGCCCGACCCCCTGCTCCCCGTCCATCCTCTGGCTGGCTGGGTGAGCTGTCCCCTCGATCTCTGTATCTATCTCTCTATCTATCTCTCTGGAATCCCTCCCCCACTCCTCTCTCCCGTGTCCACACAGTCACGCTGCTAGGCGCGGTGGCGATACTAACCAGCACCGATAACAAGCCATAGTCTCATACGAGGCGAAGAGACGGTAGTGCAGACGGTCAGATGGGTCGACTCCACGCGCTGTCCATCGTTTCTTCTTCGGTTTTTTTTTTTTTTGGAGAGCGGTGTGTTTATTATTTGGGTTTTTTTCTTCAAAACAACAAACGCCACTTCACTCCACCCACCGCAACACAGCTCCCAGGCCAGAGTCAGCGAGCGGACAGACGCTGTCGACTGGGATGCGCTACACCGAGGATGCCGCACGCACACCGGCAGGCAAGCCAGCCATCAGCACGGTCATTAGCGTGGGCTGCCAGTCGTCACATCCAGAGATGGGGCGGGGAGGCGAGGCAACTAGGGGGTGGGGGGGGGGGTATCCACGTCTACTCAGCGATGCAATCATAAATACGGGGAGAAGGATGGATGGGTGGGACGCCACTCTCTTGCATTATAGGAGACACTGCACGAAAATCTCCCCCCTCTTGCTTTGCTCGTCTCGAGCCCAAGCCTAGCTAGACGCCGAAGGCTATATACCCACTTCGTCACAAGCTCGCTTATGACAGTTGCCTTGCTTGCATATACGCGTACGCACAAAATAGACCAAGTGAAGTCATTGCATCCCCCACTGAAGCTGATGGCATTGCAAGCGCTGCTGATGGAAAGTATTCAGAAGAAATAATGCCACACAAAATATAGGGGGGGAAATGTGTTATGATTATGTTCTGGCTGCAGCTGTCTGTGTGGGTGTGCCGAATTTCATTTCTGAATGCGCTATTTTTGTAAATGATCAATACTCCCGTCAATACACGTAAATAGCCTGTCTCATCTTCGACATAAAGAAACGCATTCACCACCACGCGTATACAACGGCCGCACAGGATTACACAACGATTATATACATGTACCGCGGACATAATTATTATTATTTTTGAATAGATATCAATATGCAATAAACTATATGGCAGTCTTTGTGAGCAAAGAAGAGGCATCTCAAATATTTATGAGCGCACGCGTGAGTTTATCACACGCATGAGCGCTCAGGCATTCGCTATTCATATACGCGCGCAAGATCGACCAGGAACGAGACCCGGTCTCTCCCAGTCCACTGGGGGCCGTTGCCGTGGCAACCGTTTTTGTCACCGATACCCGGGTAGGGCAGGGTGGCTGTGCTGGGGACGAAGGGGGGGGGGTGGGGTGGTGGGTTCATTCAGAGGACACGCTGGGTGGCTGCGGTCACGTGTCCAGCGGGAGAGAGAAAGAGAGAGAGAGATAGGGTAGATTCGCCACAGGCGCGCACTTTAACAAGAGGGCACAATATGCTAATGCCGTGTGCGCTCCACGAAATTAATTCAGTACGCCTGTATAGTGGTGATTTTTTGGTTATTTTCTTTCTTTGTTTTTTTAATTGAATTTATTTCTGCAATGATTGTCCGTATAGGGAGAACTGGCAACAAAGAATCCATGCGTTAGGTCTACCCTTGCTCTCAAATAGTCAAATAGAGAAATTGCATATATTTTGCGGGAGTGGTTTTGAATGTTCAGCCCAGCATGGTTGTAAGATTAAGAGTTCGATGTTCGTAATATCAGGTTGAATAGTTTGCACGGTAACATATATACCGAGAAATGGTTGATACAGTTGATTTTGTTTGTTTGTATCCTGGGTTTTGTCACGGTATGGATAGACCGGCAGATAGATGTTTGGACGGTTGCTCGGTCGGATATAGCTAGGCTTCTTTGACTGCCGTCACGCTGCCAACCTACCGTCCACACTCATCATCATAATTATTCATTTTGCTTTGCAAATTATAATTAACCGTTTCACGCTCGCTCCACCACCCGCAACCCGCAAATCCCAGGCAAGCCTTTTTGCCCGCGCACAGAATAAACCATATTCAAATTTGCCCCAACCCCCCCCCCCAAAAAAAAATAAAAATATTAAAGGCATAAATCATTGAGATAACAACAGACGCACAGACGAGAAATTGAAGACAAAACCAATTCCTGTTTTGATATTATGGTTAAGGGTGAAGACAATAGCTCGATGGTGATACGGAGTACATCCACAAGGGTCCGATTCGTGTATGTCTCCCCGCACTCATTAACCTCATCGGTCCTTTAGCACACTGAAGAACCATATGTGTATAAAACACAGAGTCGGTGGTGGTGGCGGTAAAGGTAGCGGTCGATGCATGCAGCTCTGGAAATAATATCAGTCTCCCGTACACACTGCGTGCGGTACGGATAACTAGGTTTGCCTGGGCATTACCATGCTAATGACCCATGAATACAGTGCGCGCTGTCCCAATTGAAGAAAGGACGGAGATATCAGTCTAGGCTCAGGCCGGCGATTTTTTTATTTTTTTTACCACACAAAATGTGCTTCGATCCTAGCAGGACCTTTCTCAAAGGTCTTTGAGAAAGGTCCTGCTAGGATCGGAACGTCAGGTCCACTAAATTTTAAGATTTGCATTTTGGTAATTCTAGTCAGTAAGCAGTTTGCAACATTTTTGTATATCACACAAAATTTGCGTGCGTTTTTTTTTCTTCTCGTTCATCACGTCGTTTTCTCTTCTCTTTTTGTATGGCTATGGGGTACGGTACGTGGGCGTTGGATTCTGCTCGGCCGGATTAACGCTGGAATATTGATGGAGTTGTCTTTTTTTAAAGTAGCCTACACTCATGTATAATGCATCGGCAATAAAAAAAAATTTAAAAAATCATTTTACATAGGGCTACACAAATGTTGCAAACTGCAGGACAATAAAATGACCAAAATTAAAATCTCTCCACAAATCAAGAGGGCCTGAGTTTTCGATCCACGCATGCAGGCCCTTTCTCAATTTTTTTTTATAACTTGCATAAAATAAGTTGCAAAATACTTTATTTAGGCCTAGTACAAACTGTTTTGCATTAACCGACGAGAACAAGATTGCGTGTAAAAAGAATAGAGGGGTCTGCTGTTTCTATCTAGTAGTATAAACGACATAGAATTCTGCCTTTTAAGAAAGTTAGGATATAGGGTCGGAACATCTAACCCAATTGTTTGTGGGTTTTCAGATTTTATTTGCTGTGTGGAGGTCTGCAGATTTGCAATAAATCCGTGAAGAGCTTGATTGATTCATTTTATTTCTCATCTGGAAGCTGTAGATATCGTTAAAATATGACTGTAATTTTACGCATGTCAGCTTCGCAGATGTTCAATGTCAATATTGCCAACCATTCTAAGGCCTTTTTCTAAATGAAGGCTTAGGCTCGGGCTTAGGCTTCGGTCATACTTATTTTCTCGTTATAATATCGCAGGCATCTCAATACAAGCGTTTGGCCCCAGTTTCTTGGGGAATACCCTGTACCTATCAAGCCAACGCACCTTGAAATTCGGAAACAAACCACAGCCTGGATTTTCAGGTTATGTCAGACGGAGATGAAGCCTGAGCCCGAGCCTAAGCCTTAATTTCGAAAACGTAGTGTCCAGATCAATTGACCATCCACGTGACTCTAGTTTATCTGCTTTTACTTGAACCAGAACCTAAACCAGAACCTGGGTCAAAAAACCACCTGCTGGAACCAGGTTTCAATGAATTGCAATTAAAAAAAACACCTGCTGGAACCAGGTTTCAATGGATCGCAATTAAAAAAAATACCTAACAATACATTAATCCCACAATTAGTTGCACGGAAATCACCTGTGCAAATGCTCAAAATACCACTTTAATAAATTTCATTCCTTTTTTTGTTTTAAATTAATCGGTTCCAAAAAAATCTTAGTCTATCCATGATAAAAACCATAAAGCTGTAAAATGAAACACCTATTTGATACGGTCCCAAAACCGCAAAAACTAAGCATCCATAAAAAAAAGCTCATTACAATTTTTAAAGGCAAACCAATTTCTTCCACTGTGATTCTAGACCAAATTAAACACACAAAACAAATCATGTTGATTTTTAGCTCCACTTGTCACTTTTATTATCATCTTAATTTCAAATTCAGTAAATAACAGGACTTGCTTTTAAACTTTTTTCATCACAGCTATATCGAAAACAAAAAAATCCATCAGTTGGCTTTTTGGCCTGGGCACACAATCTATGAGGTTTCCTTTTCTACTACAATATGACAACACGGACGACAACACAGCAAGCTTCTATATTGATTATGTACACAAGCCCCTTTCAGAACCGAGAGACGGTGAAGAGGAGAGGAGTGCCACTTTAATGAGAGTGCTACAAGGGGGGAGTGGGCAACTTGTAGGGGGATGGTAGCGATCTTGCATGGGGAGGTTAAAGTGGCACTCTGGGTGTGGAATTACCCTTATCTACCTTTTTGGCAGGAATTCTTTATTGTCTGTTCGGGGCTTCCTTCTTCTTTTGAGATAAGCATGATAGGATACATGAACGGTAAAGACAACTTTAATCACTGCACTTTGGAGTGCGACTGCCACTTTTAGATTTTGTGTAGGTATACAGCATACTCATTCAATATACAGATCACTATCTAAGCGATTGTCTTGTTTTCAGTTATAAATTATCTTAGTTTACTTGGGTTCAGTGCGGCAGAAAGTTCCATCTCTGATCCATTTTTCAGACTGTATTTACCATTTTGGAAAAGAGCACATAATAACATAAAATAATGTGAAGACAACCACATAAAAGACTGGTGCTTTAGTAACCAGGGTAAGGACCATGGGTTTTTAAACGGAGAGGTGGGGCTGGGTGGGGCTGGGTGGGGCTGGGTGGGGCTGGGTGGGGCTGGGTGGGGCTGGGTGGGGCTGGGTGGGGCTGGGTGGGGCTGGGTGGTGTTCAGTGGGGCTGTGCCAGGCTGTGCCAGGCTGGGTGAGGCTGGGTGATGCTGGGTGATGCTTTGCAGGGCTGGGGCGGGGCCATGGTATCATTCCATGCCCTCAATGCCCTGTGCCCCTGTCGTGGGTGCAGCCATGCCCGCTCCCTCTCCGCCTGATGCCTTCTTCGTTCCCGACACAATGTCATCGATGCGGAGGAGTAGCATGGCCGTCTGAAGAAGGAGGAAAGCACAAACCAAGAAAAGTCTCTTTACAATACGTCTCTTCCCAAATAATTTTCGGTCTACAAATTGTGAGTGTTTCATTTTATTCCACACAAGTCTATGGAAGTCAGACAAGGCCGTGTCCAAAACAGGCGTCTAGAGCTAGGTCTAGGTCTTCCCCCTATTGGAAATACACGGAGATGCGAAGACAATAGCCCTAGCCGTAGCTCTGGAAGCCAGCTTCAGACACGGCCTAAGACTTGAAGGTTTGCATGGTGGAAATACTAAGTGGAAGGTTTGCGGTGACACCATGTAGCACTTCTCTTTCGACAGCAGTCTGCTGATGACGAAGGGCAGAGTACACACTAACCGAAACGTTGAGTTACCGGCTCTTCTCAGAGCCACACTCCTTCTGGAAAGAGAAGTGCTACATGGTGTTCACCGCAAAAACTCCCACTTAATCTACGGGAGTCATTGGCTTGTGGCTGCAGCCGATTTGCGTGGGTTTAGTTCCAGCTCAGCTGCAGCTAACCGTTTCCAGGAAAGCCTCACTCACAAGGGCAATTGAAGGGGGAAAAATACACAAACAAGAATGATCAGCTGGCTGTATCCCCCCCCCCCCTCCACTGCATCGATCTCTGACCTTCTCATCTCCATAGTAAAATTGTACGGATCACAACGACTGCCAGGGCAATAATATAAGCAGCCCTGAGCCAGACTCTGACTGGCCTTTCCCCTCCCCCAGAAGCCAGCAGCGTCCAGCCGGGATCCAATCCACCTACTGGAGCCCTTTTCCAGCTACCAGGCTTCCAGGAGCTTGCTCCGGAATCAACCACAATCTTTCAACATCTGCCTCAATTACACAACCACACACACACACACACGCACATTCACAAATCTAAATGGAAACGGAGGGAAAACAAAAAAAGAGAAAAATAACCCACAGCAAATTTATAGCGTATTGCTTCTTGACTGGCCCAGGCAAAAAAACACCTGCCCTATCCCAGCAAAGATAGTTGACTATTCCGGGAAGTGCCCCACACAACCATCTGAGGGCTGGAGACCATACCTCAAACCCAAAGCAAGGGGTTCTTTGACTGGATTGGGACTTGAACCCGAGACCTCAGGCATTACGTTACCAGTAACATACTGCATGTACACATGTACCACCATTTTAGATTTGACTGATTGCGCCCTATAGGTCAGGTGTCCTATAGTGGGTATCAAACAATCACCAAACATGGCGGCCCCCATATCTAGGTGCCGCTGTTGTAAAGTACATGATGATTATTGCACTTGTTTGTTCGATGAAGGCTTTTCTTTCTTGTATTCTACGAAGAACATTCCTGAGTTTGAACCAGAGACCTTACTGGAAAACCCACTATAAATCACGAGATGACATCGCGCAATCGGGCAATTGTAAACCCCCAAAAATATCTGAATTCCTGAAAACTGATGACAGATAAACATTGGTGTACCTGATTCTCACTGCACTAATATTGGCTTCTTCTCAGCCAAAGGCATTTCACGGGCAACAAATAACAGTCTACATTTTTGTTTTCAAACTGCCAGCAAAAAAAAGTACAACGGCCCACAACTCTTCCACAAAGGTCATCCTGAGAAAGATAGCACTGCCGTGCCGATGACAATCAAGGTTTCCACAGAATAATTGAGATTATCCATTTCTTTTTATGAGGGCTGTTTAACATAAACAGGTGTTTGTCATTAAGTAAAGAGTTCAGGGTTGTCCCGACCATGTTGAAGGTAAGCCTCTCAATAATATCGATCGACAATACCAGGAATTTACGCTGTAAAACAGATGAGATGGAGTAAATTGTGGTATTAATTCCTCCTCCCCCCTAAATAAAAAAAACTTCAAAAAGAGGGAGGCTGAAATGCAAAGTGTTTGTCCTGAATAGAATCGAGACGTCAGACCCTTCATTACATCTCCTGTGAATTTTGCATTTGGGTTATCTAAGTCCAAGTGCAGTGTGCAACACTTTTGTGTATCACTCCTGTAAAGTGTAAACAAAACCCTGACATCAGGAGATCGGACAAACGGGATGGAAATGCATTTGCCCGCATGTCTTTGGCTCGAGGTCGGCTTGGAGAGGGAAAGAGAGGGCTTAGAAAACAAAATCTATTCACAGATGCCTGGATGGAGACAGGCAAGGAGCGAGGTGTCGCGCCAATGTGAAATTCAACGAGGGAGCCCCTGTCTTCAGAGACAAACAAACAGGTTTTTTTTTTTTCCTGTCCTTTTCGGGTTTTTTTCTCAAAAAGGCCTCAGCAGCTGCAAAGCGCTTTCATTGAAATTGTTCCACAGCTTTTCCCCTCTATCTATCTACATGTATCTCCCCCAACCCCCTCCCCCTCCCGACTTGGCCAACAGCGGTTCTGTCAGATGACTCTCTCCCCTCTCCAAGCTAACTCCCTTAAGCCCAGGGTCACAGACGGCCAAGCTGCTTTCATTAAAGCAGCAGCCAGTGCATCTGCAAGGATGGCCTTGACTTCTACACACCTACCCCCACCTCTCCCCCTCTACCTACAGTAGCGGCAAGTGAACGGCCAGACAACCAACTAGCAGGACAACAGTGGAACTCTCAAGAGTGTGGGGGGTTCCCAGTAGCTGGGCAATTAGCGGTGACGACTCAATCACGCTGACCGTCAACCTTCTGACTGGCGCTTAGAGC
>OX465108.1:18188501-18610057 GCA_949987565.1 Luidia sarsii | reverse complement strand
GGAAGGGAGGGGGAAGAGGAAGGGAGAGGAAGGAGGGAGTCTGATCCAACACCTGTGGAAATTTTAAGCTCAATCCGCCAACTAAGCCTCGAGAAAATCGTGAAAACCGCTTCATTTGTTTCCTGAAAATGCAGCATTCCACGCCGTACTGTTCCGAAAAATAGTTTAGATTTCTTTTACTCTTTTAGGCAGAAATATTTCAGTGAGAGGTTTCTATTATAACCATCTTCAAATTGTATAAGTTTGATGTAAATCTGTGAACATTAAACCAGCAAAACCCAAAACCTTTAAAAAAAAATGCACAAAGTGCATAATTATTCTGGTACTAATACATGTACAAACAGTACCTTGGTTTGGGGATAACCGTTTCTACTTTCTAGCGACCTCTGACAAGACTGGGAAATTCTACAGTTTAACACTGAAAACATAATGTATTCATCTACAATGCAGATCACCTGTTAACGAGTAGATGAGTGCAGGTGGTCATCAAATAGCCCCGCCATCCTGGGCGTATTAGAGACTGCAAATTAGGGTCATTAAAGAAGGATTGAGGTTAATCTATCCAAAAGACAATTGCCAATGTCACAAGGGGGGGGGCGAGACGGTGGTATAGTACACCGTGCATATGGGAAGGCGTTAGACGGATGGTTGGAGGATCGGGGAGAGAGTATGAAAAGTCACCTCTTAAAATAAACAAAATAAAAAAAGGGGGGGACCCTGTATATATGCTAATGGCCCACTGAGCTCCAGGGTTGGTTTACGCCGGTACAATATAATATCTTTTGTTGGGATAAGGCAGAACAGCCTGGTTCTGTAAGCCAGCGCACTGGCACGGTGTGAGTAATTACCGCGCATGCTGGCACCTCCACACCTACATGTACTCCTACGACGCGCACAGGGCGGGAGGATTTGCACACAAATGAAAACTCGCGGCGGCAAATGGGCCGGCTCGCCTTGGGTTGGGTTCAGGACGATGACCTAGGGAGCGTGAGAGACTGTCCGCACGGCCAAAGACATAGTACTTACACGTACAACGCACCGACTGACCAGCAGGGAGAAACTCTCTCGGTCCATCAGAGAAAATGAATTGGCATTTTTTCTGCGATGACCTCACACACACACACAAATGACCGTCCAGTGGAGAGGCTCAGGGAAGTTCACTGACCTCACCAACGTCCAAATTACAATTACAAACTAACACATTTTATGAAGTAAATACAAAAAGCTCTTGCAAACTGCTCTCTGACTAAAATGACCTGCAATACATCAATCACAAAAGTTAGAGGGCCTGACGTTTTGATCCTAGCCGGATCTCTCTCAAAGGCAAAGTGAGGCAAAGAAAGGTCCTGCTAGGATCAAAACGTCAGGCCCCCTAACAACAAATTTGATTCATTTTTATATTTAAAAGTTATTTTAAAAAAATATTGTAGATTGCTTGCTGACTTTGACAGATGATCAAAATTGCAAATCTAAAAATGCAAAAAGGGTCTAACATTTTGATCTTGATAGGTTCCTTATAGGGCCTGGCGTTTTGATCCTAGTAGGTCCTTTCTCCTGCTAGGATTGAAATTTCAGGTCATGTATAGTTTCAATATTTTCTTCTTCTTTTAAATTCTTTTAAACAGCAAAAGGGAATGCATCCCTAATGAAGCAACTTCCTATTAATTGATGCGCTCCTGAAGTGCACGCACAGCTTCATGAAAATCATTCCCAGCCGTGGCAGTGAACCTGTATCCACCGCGGGGTGCCTTTGTCAACCGCGATAGCGAAGAGTTCTCTCCCCTCTTTGCGTCCTGACAATCTTCAGGGGATCGGCCTTTGCTGCGACTCAAATACCAAGTGCGGTCGCAGTGCGTGCATTTTCTAATAGCCGATTCCCCTATAGCCCCATTAGATTGATGTGACGCTTGGTGCTGACCTCGCCGAACTCGTGTGCACAGTGCAGACGTCGCTGTCGTCCTCTCTTTGCTTTTTTTTTTTTTTTTTTTTTCCTCCTCCCCGGGAGGGCTGGGGCAAAATCCCGTCTATAATTAACAAGCAGGATTATTTGACCTAGATCGGGGGGAATGGAGGGAGGAGGTGGGAGAGGCAAGCAGACAGGCAGGCCGGCCACTCGGCTACACTCACAGCTATCTGGAAGGAGTCGGATGACTATGCCATGACACTCCCTTGGATTTAGGGAGGGGGAGGAGGCAGAGGAGGGGGAAGGGAGGGGAAGGGGAGGAGGGGGGAGGGGAGGAGGGGAGGAGGGGAGGAGGGGAGGAGGGGAGGAGGGGAGGAGGGGAGGAGGGGAAGAGGGGGAGGAGGGGAAGGAGGGGGAGGAGGGGGAGGAGGGGGAGGAGGGTGAGTTGGTGGAGGGGGGAGGGGGAGGAGGAGAAGGAGGAGGAGGAGGAGGAGGAGGGGAAGGAGGGAGGAGTGAAGGAGGGAGGAAATAATTGAAATGGAGAGGAGAGAAGGGGAGCAGATGAGGAAGGTGAGGGGAGGGACGAGGAGGTGGAGAGAGATGGGGAAGGAGGCAGTGAAGGAGGGAGTAGGGGAGGAGATAGAAGGGGAGGCGGCAGGAGATGAGGGAAGAGGAGGCAGGAGGGAAGGAGGGAGGAGGGGCAGGAGGAGTCAGTGCAAGAGGGAGGGAGACATCAGCTAGGATGTAGAGAAGACTGAAGCCAGGAATCCTTTTCAGTTCTTTATTCAGTCCCCTTGACAGGTGTGTGGCAAGACTTGAAGGCCACCTACATGTCCCCATCAATGCTGATACACATGGATGGATTGGGAGATCAATAAGCCTCAATATAGACTCCCCTCTCCACTCCCAGACAAATCCACCGCCCCCTTGTCCCTCTTCCTCTCTGTGTCTCTCCCTGCCTCTCTCTCTATATCTCTGCATGTCTGTCTCAGTCTCTCCCTGTGTGTCTCCGTCTCCCTCTACCCTTCAGCTCCCACTCACTCCCTCTCCCTCTCCTGATTCAACCCTTGGCTGTCTAGAGCTGTTTTAATCTGACCAGGGAAGGGTGACTGTGGAAGGCGTCCATGTTTGTAAATTGACACAAAGTTCCAGCAGTGTCTATTGAAGACTAGGAGCTACATACATGTAGCAGCACCATTGCTTCCAAATGAACTGTGACGCCCCAGACTGAAATTCAGATGCTTTGAGCTGACAAACTTTTTGGGGGGGGGGGGGGTTTTGGGGGGGGACATTTGAGGGCGGGCTGTCCCGTGAATGAATTTGCACCGAAATGTATCAATGCTCAGAACTGCTCCATAAGAGTCCTAGCGGCTAAGCTCTGCAGCCGATTTCAAGAAAAGTTGCGTAAGTAACGCAACGTGCAAATGTTGCGTAAGTCTTGCGCCACAATGGCTCTTTTGTGCACTATTCAGAAAAGGCAGCAAAATGTTGCGTAAGTTACGCAACAAAATGTTGCGTACGCAACATTTGAAGTTTCGTGAAATCGGCTGCTGCTGAGTATCCACACTGAGTGGGGGGGGGGGGGGTCACCGGCAGGTCACAGCTACGTTTTATTCATTTTTTCCCTTTTGGCTGACTTTGTTTGAGTCAGAGATCCGAGGGCAGATAAACCATTGTCAGTCCAGCCGCAATTTGTCCACAACGGACACCTGCATCTGTGGCTCATGGATCACGCCCACAGATAAGCCCCAACCAACTGACCGGTGTAAATCACTTTCATTTGCAGATAGCACTCTGTGTTTTTTTCTTATTTTGCATTATTAGGTCGGCTAGGCGAGTTGCAAAGAGGCAAAGCAAGGTGGCAAAGGAAGAGAGGGATAGAGCGATTGGATTTCTTACATGTAAGCAGCTACTGTGTCATTGCCATAATTTGCAGGTCAGTTGAGAGAGAGAGCGAGAGAGAGAGGGGGGGATGGGGAGGGTGGGGGTGACACAACAAGGATCCCCGAGTCAATATCCTGAGCAGGAGAAGAGGGGCTCAGCAATGGAACAGACAGGCGGGTCAGCTAGTTTCTGCCTGTTTTCTCTTCTCCTCCTCCATAAACAGCAGGGCCAGTCTCACAGCCTGGGGCCAAACCACGGGAGAGACTGGGCTGTGAATATGTAAAAGGGGACTGGATGAAAGGTGAGGTGAGGGAAAAGGAGAGGACGCGAGAGCAAGAGAGACAGAGAGAGACAGGGAGAGAGAGAGAGAGACAGAGACAGATAGGGAGAGACAAGGAGAGACAGAGAGAGAGAGACAGGGAGAGAGAGAGAGAGACAGATAGGGAGAGACAGGGAGAGACAGAGAGAGAGAGACAGGGAGAGACACAGATAGAGACAGGGAGAGACAGGGAGAAACAGCGAGGGACACAGAGAGAGACAGGGAGGGACAGGGAGAAACAAAGAGAGACAGATAGGGAGAGATGAGGAGAGACAGGGAGAGACAGGGAGAGACAGGGAGAAACAAAGAGAGACAGAGAGAGAGACAGGGAGGGACAGGGAGAAACAAAGAGAGACAGATAGGGAGAGATGAGGAGAGACAGGGAGAGACAGGGAGAGACAGGGAGAAACAAAGAGAGACAGAGAGAGAGACAGGGAGGGACAGGGAGAAACAAAGAGAGACAGATAGGGAGAGACAGGGAGAGACAGGGAGAAACAAAGAGAGACAGAAAGAGACAGGGAGAGACAGGGAGAAACAGCGAGAGACACAGAGAGAGACAGGGAGGGACAGGGAGAAACAAAGAGAGACAGATAGGGAGAGACAGGGAGAGACAGGGAGAAACAAAGAGAGACAGAAAGAGACAGGGAGAGACAGGGAGAAACAAAGAGAGACAGAAAGAGACAGGGAGAGACAGGGAGAAACAGCGAGAGACAGGGAGGGACAGGGAGAAACAAAGAGAGACAGATAGGGAGAGACAGGGAGAGACAGGGAGAAACAAAGAGAAACAGGGTGAGACAGGGAGAGACAGGGAGAGACAGAGAGAGACAGAGACAGAGTGAGACAGAGTGAGACAGAGAGACAGGAAGAGACAGATAGAGATAGAGGGAGACTAGGGGGACAGTGAGAGAGAAACAAATAAAAGAGAGACAGAGAGAAAAGGAGACGGAGAGAAAAATACAGAGAAAGAGTTGGAGACGCAGAAACAGACAGAGTGATACAGAGACAATAAGACAAAGAGAAACAGCCGAAGAAAGAAAGAAAGAAATAGAGACAGAGAGATAGTGATAGTGAGGCACGGTGAGACAGAGGTAGAGAGACAGAGGAGAGGCAGATGCAGAGGAAGAGAGATGGTCCGAGATTCATGTGGGTGGACTGATGACCCAGGGCTATATAAGGAATAAATTAAATGGACACCACAGGATGGTAATACAGGCCTCTTAAGGTGTCACTCACATGTCCACCGCAGGCATATGCATGAGGGGGAAAAACAAATTTATAAAACCAACAAAAATCAGATGCATATGTAAATTAAGGGAAACTCCAAAATCGAAAGGGTTTAAAAAAACGCAGTGGCTGTTGTTACGGCAGTCGTCCGTGTGGTTCCCTGACTTCACAGTATTTGTCAGGATGTTTAGCTCTAGGAACCAGACTATCAGCTAATAGACTGGTTCAACCAGCCTGCAATGCTGACCAAATACAATCAAGTCAGGGAACCACACGGACGACTGCCGTAACAACAGCCACTGCGTTAAAAAAAGAAAGTGGAAAACCGACCCTAAATAGGATATGATTTGATTATATATAACTGGGTTTGTGGCTTTTTGTGATACTCTTTTTAAAAAGCTATGTATGTCGTAAATGCTACATTTCAAATTTTGATTCCACGTGAGAAGACTGACGTGTAAGGGAGTGGTGTTATTGTCCGAATTCCCCACCCCCCCCCCAACAAAGTTTCACATTCACGCAAGCAAATCAAGAGGGCGATGTGCGCTGCCCTCATCCATCCACCGCGGGACCCAACGAGACTATGGAGAGTGCGCGCACTCGCAGTACGGCATGAGGGCAGATGGGACACAGGTGAGTGCCTACAGTCTAAACAACAATATTTTCAGGCTGAGCGAGGGCCGACCATACCAGTCCAGGCAAGTCAATACTGGGAAAGCCACCCAATGAAAAATCGTTAAAAAACAAAACTCATAACGGTACTTCGGGTTCATGAAACCAAAAACAAATTGGGTGTGAATTTGAAGGGTATTGTGAGGGGGGGGGGAGAGAGAGGGGGTGTTGCTCTTGGTATTTGATGAAGGGTAAAAGGTGAGCGCTGAGAGTGACATCTAAGAGACTTGGATGTGGAGGGGGGGGGAGAGGTGGGAAATCAAGCCTCTCCTATCAGCCTGAAGGAATGCAAAGAGGTCTCCACGGTAGAGATCCCATCTTTTCTGTCCGAGCCTGCTCTACCCAACCGATGAATGTCAAGAGGGACTCTTGCCTGCCTTCAGAATGGTTAGCCTATGACGGGACCACCTCAGTGTCTTCCTGTCTCTATCTCTCTGTCTGTCTGTGTCTCTGTTTACATTTATGTTTATGTCTGTCTGTCTGTGTCTCTATCTCTGTTTCTCTGACCTCTGTCTATGTATCTGTGTCTCTGTCTTTATGTCTGTTTTTATGTCTCTGTCTCTTTGTCGCTGTCTCTCTGTCGCTGTCTCTCTGTCTCTCTGTCGCTGTCTCTCTGTCTGTCTCTGTCTCTTTCTCTCTGTCTCTTTCTCTCTGTCGCTGTCTCTCTGTCTCTGTCTGTCTGTCTCTCTGTCGTTATTTCTGTGACCTCTTTCTAGGGTCTCTGTCTCTCTCTGATGGACAACCACCTTACTTCACCTCCCAGAGGGCATCGGGGGGGGGGGGGGGTCACCCATCACTATTCACCTGACATTTACTGGCCTTTTAAGTCGGGCGATTAAGGAGGAGGGTGGCAGCTAGGGGGGCAAGGGGAGTAATAATATATCTTACACACAAAAAAGGAAATAAAAGGGAAATAGGAGCGTGCCCAAGGAAGAAAAGGGAGGCGAGAGTGGGTAACGTGTGGGTTGCCAAGAGGGCTAGGGTGGGTAGCGTGTGGGTTGCCAAGAGGGCTAGGGTGGGTAGCGTGTGGGTGCCAGGGGGAGTGGGGGCTTCTGAGGGCAATTCACACCCAGGCCTCCCTGTCCACACCCTTGGCAGCTTAGAATACCTTCTTCTTTTTTCATCAAACCCGATCCAAAGTCGTGCTGGGGAAATGGGCAAACAAGTGGGCCCGGGGGTTATCTATGGGGGAGGGGGGACAGGTAGCACCGAAACCCTGCAAAAAAAGGGGGAACTGGCTAGATGAGATGGGGGCGGGGGGGGGGGGTCGGTTTGGAAAAGGTTACGCCAAAAAGCACGCTACCAATTCCCATCATGCCCGTGGGTCATCGTGATTGAGAGATTCCGAAAAAAAAAGTACACGGGCAAAAGAAAAAGTGACAGAAAGTTGCGGAGGTGTTTTTCTGGGTTTTTTTCTTCTTCTTTTTTCAGGTCACGTTTCTTAGTTTGAGGCTTGCTGAGACTGCCCCAGATGGAAATATAAGGGTGGTGGCTTGGCCAACGGGCTTTCTGACGATTGAACTGATCCACGGGAAGGATGTCATGCCATGGTGAGCACGGGATCTCTCCACAACCTGTTCTCTGTTCTATCTCTTTGCGATCACTCTTGTCAGGGGGCAACAAATTCAAGGTTCCGTAATCCATACACGTGTACATGGTTTTGGGTTGCTTCATTCCTATCGGGAGCCAGTAGGCAGCCCCTATCAGGCCCAAAGCCTTTTCCTGGCCAGCCTGCCAGCTAGCGAAAGGAAATATGCACACACGCTATTCCAGGTGCCTGTGTGTGTTCACCAAAACACAGTACTATTAGTTCCAGATGACAAGCGCTCAGTAAAATCAACAACAACATTCATATGCATATAGATATGTACGTACTACTGTACGTACATGTACATTGGAATTGCTGGTATTGGTTACAGATGTTGGTATTTCATTTTGGTGCGTGCACAAAATTCCTCACAACAATGACAATTACATGTATGTGTAAATCTATCTATATACAGACCCTAAACAGTGAAGAGGGCCCCCCCCCCCATCACCACCACTTTTTTTTCTAACATACATGTAGGACACAGACAGCCAAGGCCGTCTATGCTTCTGACGTCAGAGACAACGTTAAAGATGATTTCATTTCCACGGGGAAACAGATGCTAATCGCGGCAGGCGGAGTTCCATATCAGCCATGAGGAGCGGCATTTGGGGCAAATGCTCCATTTTTAGTCTTTGCCGTGCGAGGAAACACGTCTATCGCCCTCTATCACCCAGGCACCATTGTACAAAAATAGGCAAAAAAACTACAGCTGCGTCTGTTGTAGCAGAACATAGGGCTTTTCCGCCTTCTTTCGAAGGCAATGCTAATATAGGACCACTGTAAATTTTTACAGCGCCTAAAACTGAAGTGATGATTTTGAGGCACCGGAAGATCATTTTGAGGGGAAAAAAAAAAAATCATTTTAAGCCAGCGAAAGATGATTTTAAGGGAGCGAAAGATCATTTTCAGGGAGCAAAAGATCTTTTTGAGGGAGAAACAGAAGAAGAAGAAGAAAAAAATTAAATCAGAACAACAAAGGCTTTTTTCAAATTTTTCGAAAAAAAACAATGACAGTCATCAGATCACGATGATGACGAGGGCTTACAACATTCTCATTTGTTTTCCGTTAAGGTGTTGTAGCTGACCAACTATAAGTCAGCTTATTTTCATTTTTGTTTCTGTCTTTGGACAAATTGGCAAAGAAAACTTTGACTGGACCGGGACTTGAACCCGAAAGGGAGGCCACCATCTAAGGGCCGGATAGCTCAGATGGAAGAGCACTGGTACATTAATCCAGAGGTCTCGGGTTTTTCAAATTGTTTCAAATTGTTCAAAAGTTCCCAGTGAGTATTTTATTGGGTTTGTTTGACTTATTTTTTTCCTTTTGAGCAAAAAGGTCAAAACAAAAACAGTGCCATACTGTAGGTTCATGTGTGGGTTGATCTAGTGGCCCCATCACACTGGCGTGGGTTAAGCAGCCGGAAATGGCCTGGTATTCTAGAAAGCGGAGTACAGTTACAAATACAAAGCCATTGGTATTTGTCGGTGCACTTCGGCGCACACATACACATGTGTGGGGAAACCTTGTGGCCTAAATTAACAACCCCCGACCCTCCCCTCAAAACTCGCTTCCTTCAAAGTCAACGACCCTTGGATGACAGATATCCCTAACACTGTATGACCACTAGGCTAGAGGAGATCTGGGGGGGGGGGGGTCAATGACATGACTCAGTGGCAGGGTATACCATACATGTACATGTACATGTACCTCCATCAGTATTCCACGTCAGCTCATGGGCCGGACTTTGAAAAATGGATCGGCGATTCGGGATCGTTAATTATCAATTATGATTAGGCTCTGGGGGAGGGGAGGAGGATGGGGAGGAGGATGGGGAGGGGGAAGGAGGAGGGGGAGGGGAGTGGGTGGCTGTAACGACTACTTTTTTTTTAGGATGGGAGGAATGGGTAGGTAGGGGCTGGCTGCATGCCTAGTGCAAGGTGAATACAATCAGTCACCTTATGGTGAATTGTGCCAATTCTTGATGGTACCATCAACAGCCCACGCAAGGGAAACGAGAAAAGATAACAAAAAAATAATAAGCCACACCTACATGTGTGGCTGGGCACGCTCAGCCTGAATTTCTGAGAGGGCTCGGAATGATGGCATATGGTTCATGCAGGCTGCCTGATGCTGTCAGCGAATGAAGAGATGCATTCACCTGTTCCATGTCTAATTGGAAACACTCCCCGAACATTACCCCTGAATGAGGGATACTAAGTAATGTGAGTGTCTATCCCTTTGCTCGGTGGTTCTGGCTTCTGTTGGCAATTACTGGATCACAGATATTCCCCCAGTGACACATTAACACTACACGGGCGTTAGTCTTGCATGAATGACCGCATACTGAGTCAATTAATGTGGACTATCATTTCTACACATGTTCATGTTAGACTTGGATTGATTCAGAGCCTCCAGAAGCAGTCCAGTCATGTTGACATGAAATCCTGTATTACAGCAATATAAAAATGTGGCTTTTTGACAGGAATGTGCGACAGCATGCAAATCTCACAAATTTAGAATGACGGCTGTTTCAATCCTGGCAGGTCCTCTCTCAACGGCACAAAAAACGGTCTCGCTGGGATCCAAATGTCAGGGTCCCCTGAGATTTGAAATTCCAGGTTTGTTACATGTATGATAGTGGCGAGCTGTCTGTGGTTTCATTGCATTACAAGTTCATCAAAATGGTTTTAACAGGTAAAAATGAGCAGTTTGAGATACCTGTTTGACATGATTTTTTTTTTTTTGATTTTTTTTTGATTTTTTTTTTTTTGGGGGGGGGGGGGAATAATAAAATAAATACCAATACCGGTAACTAAAATCACGCCATTTCTGGAAGTCTTACATCCCTGATATTGGTCCGGCGCTGGTCACTTTGCAGCAAGCTAAAAAAAGTGGGACGCATGTACATGTACATGTCTATTGGACAGAGGTCTGACTCAGATGTCAGTACGTGTGGTGCAATCCACACTCATGGCCATGTCATCCAATGCAGGTACCTCAGTGTGTGTAATATGTATGATGCAACCCAACGATGAAGCTTGATAGGGAGAAACGGATTCATGCTTTATTCACAAATCTTGTCCAAGAGCTAAACAGGAGGGCCTGCTGTTTCGATCCTAGCATTTGTAGTAAGCAGTTTGTAGCATTTGTATTAAGCAGTTTGTAGCATTTGTAGTAAGCAGTTTGTAGCATTTGTAGTAAGCAGTTTGTAGCATTTGTAGTAAGCAGTTTGTAGCATTTGTAGTAAGCAGTTTGTAGCATTTGTAGTAAGCAGTTTGTAGCATTTGTAGTAAGCAGTTTGTAGCATTTGTAGTAAGCAGTTTGTAGCATTTGTAGTAAGCAGTTTGTAGCATTTGTAGTAAGCAGTTTGTAGCATTTGTACTAAGCAGTTGATAGCATTTGTACTAAGCAGTTTGTAGCATTTGTACTAAGCAGTTTGTAGCATTTGTAGTAAGCAGTTTGTAGCATTTGTACTAAGCAGTTTATAGCATTTGTAGTAAGCAGTTTGTAGCATTTGTACTAATTAAGCAATTTGTAGCATTTGTAGTAAGCAGTTTGTAGCATTTGTACTAAGCAGTTTATAGCATTTGTAGTAAGCAGTTTGTAGCATTTGTACTAAGCAGTTTATAGCATTTGTAGTAAGCAGTTTGTAGCATTTGTACTAAGCAGTTTATAGCATTTGTACTAAGCAGTTTGTAGCATTTGTAGCAAGCAGTTTGTAGCATTTGGGTTTTCAGGATTAATCTTTATTTCAAACTTCATCGTGGAGAAGGTTGATCGAAATCCTCCTGATTTTCCCAACGAGTACAAGGATTTCACAATGTATGATAAAAAAACACAGAGTAAGAGATATGAGACTAATTAGTGATAAACAAAAAAGTTACTTTCACTGAGCCTAAATAATCTGACTCAAAGCGACAAAGCCACTCATCTCGTGTGGTCCCAACCAAATTGTGTAACCAAATCATCCGGCTTGAAAATCCCAAACATCAGAAAAAGTTTACACAACATGTAGTGTTGGCATTTACAGGGAACTCTGACCAACATTTGAAGTCCAAATTAAAAGGAAAACTGACTTGGAACTTTTTTGTTTTCAAATTGCGGGGTGGGGGAGAATTTGTTATTTTTTTTTATTTCATTTTCCAAATGATTTCAAATTTTCATGACACAAATCATTAATGCCAGCTCAATGGCTATACTGCGACGCACGGAACTCAATGGTCTGGAGGAGTGTCAAGTATCCGTATAAACCGTGATACCTGCACCCACCCACTACTTGGAGTGGTCCGTGGGTGTGTTTGTACGATCCAGTTCGCCCACTCCTTTCAAGGAAAACCTACTTGATGGGGGAGAGTAGAGAGATCTATGGGGCCCAGTGGGCAGTCGCTGTCTAGCCATATGCTGACCTGACCATATGGCTGGACCACATGACAGCGAACTGGCTACTTCCAGGAACCGGGGACTTGCGTAACGTCAACCTCGCGACTGGTTACACAAGATGAGCAAGGACATGGGCTGGACGGGCCTTGAAAGTTGTTCTGAAACCCTCCACCGCCCCCCCCCCCCCCTCTCCATAAATATCTGAAGAGATTTTGCATGCACTGCCATGAATCCAAAAATAAGTCCAAAGGATAAATATAGCAGGCTGACATACATGTACCCTTCCCCCATCCCATCCAACCGACAGCATGAGGGTGAGTAATGTTTCAGACCGTTTCAGAAATGAGGGGGTATTCCGAGGGGAATTGTAGGCAATCGGCACACATTGCTAAATCCACAACCAGAAGTCAATGGTTGTGCTTCTTTTTACTTCAACGACGATGTTTTGTAGCTGCAACGAGACTGGTAATGTGCCTGACAGCATAGATTATGCAGTTCCACACCAGGCCATTGCAGACTGCTAGAGGCCACTATCTCAATTTGTTTAACCCAAGTCAATGAGATGTATTTCATTCTTTGTTTTTTAGGGTGGGTTCAAAACAAATTTTGCTCACAAAGCGAGGGAGGGAGAGGGGAGAAAGGGAGAGAGGGGTAAGTAGGAAAGGGTTCTTCCTTAAGATGAAAACCTTGGGTAGTATATATGCCAAACCCACACCAATGACCACTTCTGCCAGGAGATTTGGTCAACCACTAATGACCCCCCCCCCACAATCTGCACAGCAGCAATTGGTCCAAATGACAATAGAAGAGTACAAAGAAGCAGTTCAAAAACGTCTCCAGACAACCATTTGTCACCTTATCTTCAATACGAGGGAAACACATAGGAAAATCTCCTTACCGGTACAAGGCTTGTCTAACACTTAAAAAAACACAGTACCCATACAAACCAAAAGGAAACTTGACAAGACTTTCAAATATTCTTGAATCCCGAACTAGGTGAGAAAAAGGTGTTTTTTCTATTAGATAAAATAGGGACTGAAACGGGTATGCATAAACACAGTACCCATACAAACCAAAAGGAAACTTGAAAAGACTTTCAAATATTCTTGAATCCCGAACTAGGTGTTTTTTCTATTACATAAAATAGGGACTGAAACGGGTATGCATATATATGCAGAGATGGGAGAAGCACGCACACAGATGGTAAATGTAGTGGATCTCTTATTATGCCCTAAAAGATTAAGTGTTTTTATTTTCCAAATGATTGACTTATTATTCACATTTGCTTTTTCCCTTAATAATCTAATCAAACTGCAGATGATCATTCTTTATAGGCTTGCCTCCACCACATTCCTCTTTGCTTTCATTTACTACTCCTGGAAAAAACCACGACTTGGTAATTTATTCTTTTGTATACCTGCTAGGCCCAGCCAGCTAATCTATCCTTTGTCCTCTCTGGCTCGCCAGGAAAAACCCCCAGTGGTGCTTTTACAATTTAAAGAATAGACAACTCTAAGTTTACTTTGTGTTACGGTTCAAGAAAGCACAGGCAGACTTTTATTGATTTACTTTCCAGGTGTATAAAAACCCGGGGAAAAAGCCCTCACTACTCAGTCACTCAGTCAGTCAGTCAGCAGTGAGTGAATAAAATCCTCTAAGGCAGAAGAGCAATTTTACTCCTCCTCTCTCGTGCATAGTTATTAGTAGATGTACACCTCTATCTACATTTGGTGACCCAGACGTGATTCGAACACACGAGAGAGGAGGAATAAAATCCTCTAAGGCAGAAGAGCAATTTTACTCCTCCTCTCTCGTGCATAGTTATTAGTAGATGTACACCTCTATCTACATTTGGTAACCCAGACGGCAAGCCACAGCTACATGTACGTTCTTGAACTGTAGAGAAGTGCTGAAGTTCTTCCCATCATGGAGCAGCAGACTGACACTATGTCTGCATCCACAGCAGCTAACGTCGCTGCAGTTGCACTGAAGCTCCCACCATATTGGCCAAACACACATTCCCATGAAGGGAATCAATACCGTCACCATGGAGGAAGCTCCGACAGCTGTCTATGCTACAGAGGCTGTCCATGGGGGGATTTGGGGTCAATAGAGGGCGCTATTACCTTTACTACTGGATGAAAATGACGGCGGGATGGATTTTCTGATCACATCCTTCATGCTGTCCGTTCACACTGACTGATGAAGTTTGGCCGTGAATGACGACTCAGCATTTCTTGAACTTAGTTTAATTGCATGCATTTTTACCGGTACTGGTGAGAACTGATTCTAAAGGTCCTGCTAGGGTCAAAACATCAGGCCGTCTTGAATTCTGGGGATTTAATTTGATTGCAACTAGGGCAATCCGTGAATCACTTGACCACACAAGTATTTGCCATACTTGAGGCAATGAATGGCTTACATGAATGGTAATCTGTCGGAGACATTCTTCAAGTGGATCAAAAGGTCGAGCGTCTGTGAGCTCCCGGCCTTCAACATAAGTGAGGCCAGCACCCTCGGGACTGATGGGCTCTCGTGGGGTGGGGGGGGGGGGGTTGACATTCGAGAACACGATCACATGGCAGGCGTGAAAAGCGGCTGGGGAACTTCAACAGCAGGCTGACAACTTGAGTTTGACTCATTGATAGGAATGAGATCGTTTTAATAGTGGAGGGTTTGCGGTGACACTATGTATATATGTCTTCTCTTTCAAGAAGTATGGCTCTGAAAAGAGCCGGTAACTCAACGTTTCGGGTAATGTGTACTCTGCGCGTCGTCAGGAGACTGCTGGATTCTAACACTCACCGGTGTGTAAAATACTTCTTGAAAGAGAAGACACATACACGTGGTGTCACCACAAACCGTCCACTAAGCTTTTCCACCATGCAAACCTTCAAGTCTTAAAAAACGTGGTGTCACCACAAACCGTCCACTAAGCTTTTCCACCATGCAAACCTTCAAGTCTTAACGAATGAGATCGTTTGATGTTTGATGGGAACATTCATATATATTATTGACGTTACTCGGGCCGAACTCGGCTCGAGACGTTGTGACCACGGGTTTTTGCAATGTTAGAAATTCTCTTTTGCCATCCAGCCCTATCCTGGGCTGCACGAATCGCCTGGTCGTGTTGGAGGCCGATGGCAATGAGGTCGTCTTTGATCTGTGATATGTATGTGCAGCGCAGGCTTCCACCCTGCCGAAAGGGTTCTGATGGTTGGTTCAGTGGGTTCAGGAAGACAGCGAGAGGCACCTCTGGTCTCCGTAGTGCATGGCCAACTAAGTGCAGGCGTTTTTTCAGCAGGGTTGTTGTGACAGGAGCTACGCCTGTTCCTATGCCTATGCCTATGAACCTTCATGGTGAGAAAGGGGAACAGTTCCTAAGACGTTCTGAAGTCTATGACAAACAGCAAAGCTGCAAACTTGACTCCACTTACGGCCTACAGTACGTGCCTTTCGGACTCTTTCCACGGGACACCCCGCCCCAAAACACCTTGCCATCAACACAAAACCCCACCTGAACCCATCACAAGTGCACCAATCACAACAGTATTGGATGTACCCAAGTGATGTCCCAAGGGTGACATCATGACATGATTGAGTATGCTCTAGGAAAAGCAGCACAGGCCCTAACAGGGCTTGACACCGAAGTATTAGTCAGCACACCCATTTACCCATAGACACGGCTGTGGATGCAATGACCCCATTCACCCTGTACACAATGGGCCATTCCGTGCACCCATTCACAGTCATCGCTGTGGATACAATCGGCTGGGTTTTTTTGGGGTTAAGACAGAGGAGGTTGGCTTACCTCCATAGCAGTCTTGTAGGTCTGGGCCTTGACAGCGTATGGATCCCAGATTCCCTTCTCCTCCATGTTCACCAGGGTGCCCTTCTCGCCGTCTATACCCCAGGCAAAGTTGCTGCTCTCCACATGCTTGGCCTGCAATTGCCGACAAACAGGATTTTGGGGGGCCAAAAGATTATAAAGAAGGCACCAGACTATTTGCAGATGAAGAAGTCTAGGTTCACAATAACCCTTAAACCCTCCCTCATTGCTCATCCACAGAAATCTTGACATTTGATTTGCAAATGAAGGAAAAACGACTGGGAACTTTCAGTTTTAAACAATGTTGAAAAATATCAAAATTTAGTGGGCCTGACGTTTCGATCCTAGCAGGACCTTTCTCTGCCTTTGAGCAAGGTCCTGCTAGGATCGAAACGTCAGGCCCACTAAATTTTGAGCTTTGCATTTTGGTAATTTTAGTCAGTAAGCAGTTTGCAAACATTTTTGTAAATCACTTTAAATGTTGAAAAATGGCAAAGAAAACTTTGACTGGACTGGGACATGAACCCGAGACCTCTGGTTTTGCACACCAGAGCACAAACCAGAGGTCTCAGGTTCAAGTCCTGGTCCAGTCAAAGTTTTCTTTGCCATTTTCCCAACAAAAAAAATCAAAAAGTTTCCTTCAATTTTTTTGACATTGGGTTTTTCATCACTTCTGCCTTTGAGAAAGGTCCTGCTAGGATCACTCAGTCAGACTCTCTACATGTTGTAGACATGTTGTAGACTTGCCATTTCAGTAATAACAGGTAAGAACAGGTATGGGGAAAGTTTTTAGGGCTTTAACAGATAGTAATGAGCAGTTTGACATACCTTTTTGACGTACAATTTATAAAAAAAAAAAATTAAAAAAATTTAAAAAAATTAAATAAATCACGCATTTCCAGAAATCTTACATCCCTGCTCTAGCACTCACCCTTAGGGCTGTGAGGGTACGGATGGTGTTCCCACCGCAATTCTGGATGAGGGTGCGTGGGATGACCTCCAGGGCTGTGGCCACAGCACGGTAGGGCCACTGCTGGACACCGGTAATGGCCTTGGCCTTCTCGGTCAGTGCCTGAACAAACACACACAAACCAATGGTCAGTCCTTCAACAGTCACACACACAAGCACCTTTTGCAGATGACATAAGTAGTCAGGCTCTGTCTAATTTTCTTTCATAAGCTGCTGTGTACCATTGATGAGGCCATGAGGGATCATGTATAGTGTGCAATGTCTATACATGAACGTGATATAAGGAGTCAAGGGCTCTGTCTAATTTTCTTTCTTAAGCTGCTGTTAACCATTGATTAGGCCATAAGGTTGTCATGTATAGTGTGCAATGCCTATACATGAACTTAATACAAGGAGTCAAGGGCTGTCTAATTTTCTTTCTTAAGGAAAAAAAAATGTATATCGTTTGAGAATTTGATTCAACCATCGCTGACTGAAGAAGGTATGATTTTATTTCCAATTAGTTTTCTTGGAACATTTATTTTGGCTCTGACTAGATGTTTTTGTTGCATCACCTTCGGCAATCCTCAATCATTATGTTTCATTCAACTGGCCACCCAGGCCAGCGATTGGCCTGCACTCTAATCACTACATCAAGCACACTTTAAAGGGGAATGAAACCCAGTGAAAAATGTTGGCTTATCTGATTGGGTGTTTGGGATGTCAAAATGCTAGCGGGAAAAAGCTGAGGAAATCTTTCCATGCAGTTCCCAACGAGGACAAGAGACCTGCTTGACATCCAAAAAAACCTGGCAGTACACCATCGTTCAGCTCGTAAGTGTATAACTGCACGCAGTATATACATGGAGTAGGGGAACATCCGTCCGGGCCCATGCGGGAGTTTTCCGTTGCGATATCTTACCCCCCGCAGTGACTGGTGGGCCATTCGAAAAGATGGCGGTTTGCGGGAACGCGAATTCCACCACCAAATTCCATGATTTTTCCCTCTTTATGAAACTCGTAGGTAAGTAGCACATAGGTAATTGTAGGTTGTTTTTAACACCCAATCAGATAAGCCAACATTTTTCTCTGAATTTCATTCCCCTAATAACCACTTCACACATAGCCACTTTCCAGGGTTGTTTTTTTAACCAATGTGCCATTTTCAAAACTGGCTTAACAATCGGGAACAATAAATGCCAGTGAAATAAAACAATGAGTACACTATGTGTATGAGTCAAACTGTGTGGCCTTTGTTACGCCACATATTATTTTGTGGTAGGCTGAAAAGAGTCTTTGTTTAAAACTTGGACAATAGTTGAAACAGGGAGTGTGACCATGAATGAATGTGATGCGGCTCTGTCCATTCGCTCATCTTGATAATCCTGATCTAGTGACTAACCCACCAACGTTCTAAAATGTGAGGCTGTGGTATACATACAGAGTGATAATCCTAACTTTGACTGGAGTGAGGATCGAGCCAACACGAGGGCACCAGACTCACGTGAGACAGCGCCATCTCTATGGCCCCGCCGCCGGGCACCAGACACGGCTCCAACATGATGTTGCGGGCCGAGTTCATGGCGTCCTGCAGATTGCGCTCCACCTCGTTCAGGATGTCCTTGCTGGCCCCTCTCAGCAGAATGGTACAGGCCTTGGGGTCCTTGCACTTGGTGATGAAGGTGAAGTACCTGGGGCAGGGAGGAGGGGTGTTTCAGGGGAGGGGAACGGGAGGGGGTGTCAGGCAGGTTTTTTTATTCCCAATTGCATATTGGCGAGCTTTCGTTTCACGATGGAGAGCGCCCGGCAGTGGGGATTTCAGAGACCGTGGCCGTTCCCGCACCCAAGCTCCCGTCCTGTTAGGAAACAGTTTCATTCTGGTCCTGCTGAGATTAAAATGTCCGGCCTGCAACATTATATTTTAGGACAATACACAAACACAATGAAAGTTTGGCATGTGGAAAGTGACAGGTGATGGTTGCTCCTGATTCCACATGTAGTTACACATTGCTTTGGGCTTTGGCCTACACAACCTGTGTCCCATAGTACACCAAGCTATAAGTAGCAATACCACGGTACACCAATTTAATTAATTTAGCATAATATAAATTTCCACCTCTGATATAGTTCAATCCCTAGTGAGAGGGGAACTTTAGTACATACTGGTGCCATCCTTGAATAACAAAATGACTAATGCCAGTCATTACCAAAGATCTTATAGCGGGCAAGATGGACTACTCTGAGCAAAAGGTGAAGTACGCACCGGACGCCATTTTAGTAAGCGACGGAATCTGTTGTTTGCTTTCGGTGCTCCGAAAATGAAGCGAGAGAGTCACAAACAATAAAAAAGATACAACTTTGGATGCGTGAACAGAGTGCGATAACGTTCGATGTGATGTGAGCACAAAATG
Source organism: Luidia sarsii (assembly GCA_949987565.1). Taxonomy (NCBI): domain Eukaryota; kingdom Metazoa; phylum Echinodermata; class Asteroidea; order Paxillosida; family Luidiidae; genus Luidia; species Luidia sarsii. The sequence continues at coordinate 18,590,894 of OX465108.1, read as the reverse complement.
GAGAGAAAATGTGTGCGACTTTGCTTACTAAAATTGCGCCCAGTGCGTACTTCACCCGGATGCGTCTGATCTCGCAAGAGTAGGCTATCTTGTGCAATTCGCGCTACAAGATCTTTGGTCACTACATAGCTTCTGTGGAATGCACACATGGTATTGGAGTGTGGACAGAAAATGAGGAATCTTTGATACTTCAAATCTGAAAGGCACAATGTCAGTACTCACTCGTCTCCAATCTTCTCCACCTCAAAGAGGCCAGCTCCTGTGCCAATGTCCTCCTCACGGAGCTCGTCCGTGCGATTGACAATGGTGGCTCCACACGCCCTGCCACAAACCAACACAGGGACACAATGTTATACGGACATGCTGCAACCTGCTGGCAGACTTCAATGGCCAAAGTTACACAAATCTCAAAAACGGGGATGTCAGTGGCCGACAAAGTCATTTCCTGAAAATCACTGAAGGCCAATAAATTGTGCGACTGCGACTGCGCGTTTAAGCGACCAAGAGAGATTCACGGCAGGGGTGCAGGCACCTTTCAGTTTTTAGGGTTTTAACAGATAAAAATGAGCAGTTTGAGAAAATAATAATAATAATAAATAATAAAAAATAAAAATAAAATCACGTAAGACTTCTGGAAATACAGACAATTCCGGAAGTCTTACGTCCCTGCAAAAAAAAACTGCATCCACTTTGTGTGATCCCTGAGCTGCTGTATGTAGCCAGGTTTACATGCTTTGGCTATTTGCATCTGAATTAAAGCGTCGGTGTGATCCCTGGAGATATACGGCAGTTAATGGTTGAATTGCTTCTGACTGGCGCCCCCACCCAGGCAAAGACTAGTTGACTATTAGGGAGGACACCATCTAAGGGCTGGATAGCTCAGATGGTAAGAGTTCAGGTACGCAAAATCAGAGGATTCAAATCCCGATCCAGTCAAAGTTCCCAATGCCATTTTTTTTTTTGTCTCTCTCTTTTTTTCCTTTTCCAAAAAGATAACAATTGGAGGGCCAGGCGGAATTTTTGCAATGCCATTTACAGAGTGTCTTTCCGGTCTTGAGCACCTTGACGATGTCTGGTTCCCAGACTCTTTCCTACTCCCTTTTCACACAGTGCACCTCAAACGATACTCACGTCAACCCGCATGGGTCTGCAACCACACAAACGTTAGCGATGCTTACCTTGCCACTCTGTTGTTGTCCGACTTGCGGAGTCTCCGGATGGCCGTGATGTTGGCCTTGGCTAAATAGTGCTGGGCAAGGTCTGCCAGGAGAGAACAAATTATCAAATCCGGAATAAGCGCAAACAAAAATCTCTTTCATCCTCGGAGACATTTGGCAGTTGATGGTTGAATTCCACCAGAGGATTTTTTTTTCATAATTTAGAAAGTATACTTTGTATAGATTTCTTGGCGAACAGGCAATCAGGCAAAGCATCAGGCAAAAGTGCTACTTTTGCTGGTATGAATACGTTCATACAATTTATGTTGTATTTATTTTCATATAACAAATCATGAGGGACTGACGTTTCAATTCTAGCAGGACCTTTCTCAAAGACAGACTGCCTAAGAGAAAGGTCCTGCTAGCATCAAAATGGCAGCCCCTCATTTTTTTTGTTTATATATTTGCATTTTGGTCATTCTCGGTGGTAACATTTTGGCACATTACTGCATTTTTTGTTGATTTGCAGGTCCCTCAAGTATGATTCTTTTATCCACTGATGGGATACCCTTGGTAAACAAAAATAAATAAAAAAAATTACATGTCATGTAAGGCAACCCCTCCTTGAATTACATTCTCACAATCACAAATCACCAGGCAGCCAGGTAAAGCACTTTGCATATAGTGCCAGCTACGCGTCAAAGGAGGATAAAATTACATTCTCGCTGACGTCTGAGAGGAGCCTTTCAGTGAGGCCCAGCGGCTACGGCTTCTCAATAGGACCCACCTGAGACACCCTTCTCAGTGATGATCAGGTCGGGTTTCATCTGGATGATCTCCCCGCAGATGCGCTGGATGTACTCCTCCTCCAGCTGCAGTATGCGGGTGAAGTCCTGCTCATTGCTTATCTCCAGGCTTGTCTGGGGGGAAGGAGGTGGGGGAAGCCAAGAGGCCAGACAGATATCACAAAAATTCTTTTTATGCAAAATTGCACAAGCCACTCAAGATTAAGGGCTAAAGAAAGAAGCAAATGCTTATCTTTCTTTGCTTTCCTTGTTTTACTTTGTTTACTAGTTGACTATTTGGGAAGGCCGCCATCTAAAGGCTGGATAGCTCAGGTGGTAAGAGCGCTGGTACGCAAAACCAGAGGTCTCCGGGTTCAAGTCCCACGTTTTGTTCACCGTGGCCTATGGAAGCTGTGTGCTGCACCTCGTGCAGGGCATCTGACCACAGCGAACAGCGCCACCAAGGGTTGCAATCGTGCCAGGCCGCCTCACCTGGCTCTCCCCCTTCTTGTACTCCAGGGAGCAGTCGAGGAGCATGATGCGCGGGTTCTCGATGCGGCGGCGCATGCGGGGGTGGGTCACGTCCTTGTTGAACATGACGCCGTCCAGGACACGCGAGTCCCCGATAGTCCCTCCCGGAACCTGGGGCCAAAAGATGAGGCGGTGAAAAGAAGAAACAAAGTGAACCATCATTGTCATCACCATAGAGCCATGGGGCGGAAGAAAAAAAAAAGGCTTTCAAATTTTGCAGGGTGTGAGAGTATCTGAAGAAGGCATGTGGTTCAATGACACACCCGTATCTTTAATGAATTTGACCTGTTAGTTCAATGACAGGTAATGCTGTTGTCGAGATAATTTTTTTTTATGTTGACATGTCAACATACCTTTTCTGTCGACATCATGTTGTGATAGTTAAACATTTTGTTTGAATATTGCAAGGTAGCTTTTTATAATAAACCAATAATGCATGCCTAAATAGTTGATCATCATTATTTCAACCATTATTTCACTGAAAGTGAAAGTCACTGGCGTATTTATTGAAAATTACAACTAAAAAATATAATTGTGTCTGTATTTTACTGTTTTACTGTCATTATTTCCTTAAAAAAGTGAAGAACAAAAATCAATTGCAATTTTAATCACTGAAAAGGGACCATGGAAACTGTCGTGGATTCGCTCACCTTTTCCACCTTGGCGTAGCGCTTGATGTCAATTTCCTTGCGGCCGTTCTCCTCCAGCGTTACCTTGGAGACGGCATTGTAGGCAATGTCGCAAGCCAGGGTGCCCCTGCATTGCAACAACCAACCAAAACAATGAGCGGTCAGAACACGACACAGAGAGACGTGAGGATGGACACTGTTAGGGCTTTACCCTTAACAGTCAGGCCTGCTATTTGGCAGTGGGTGTCTTGCATGGCTACCAACCTATCTTGAAGGAAATTAGGAATACTTCTGCTAAAAAAGAGGAATCACAGAGCAAACTATATAGAAATACATGTGTATTTCCAAGCCAATAATCAGAATTTGTTGTCAAGAGCTTGTAAAAAGTCATTGATACATTTTAACCAAAAAAGAGGAATGATTCCTCCAAAGTAGGAATGGTTATCAATCACAATTCAGACGGACGGCAGAAATTGCCACATCCTCCAAACCTTGTGGACAGAGCCGACGTCGACAGACATTGAGAGCTGTCCTTTCAAACCGCTGAAGTTCTTTTGGTCCGCAATTATTCGATTTCAACATTCGCAGGACAAAAACCATGAATGGGAAGAAGATTGCTATACCACGAGTGATGCTGAGATTGCCTGTAATCATTTTTCCAAACAGGCAAAATGGGTCAGTTGGGAATGGCCATCAGCTGGCCCGAGTTTAAGGACCGCTGCTAAATCTGACATTGGACAATGAGGTGTGGAAGTTGCATGCGTGCAGAACGCAGAGCAAGAATCACAAATCTGACTGAACAAGGAAAAGAACTTCAGTCAGCCGGGGAAAAAAGCAGAGGCTAAACAGTGCGAGCTCTTCCGCAATCTATGAACTCACCATTTGCTGATGAACTTTGTGCCCACACAGCTCTGGATAATCTTGATCATCTCATCGCGGTTTTCCACATCCACTTGTTTGCTGCAAAGGGGGGAAAGTTGGATAAAGATTACGTCAGATGAAATGCAGAATGCCTTTGAGAAAGGTCACGCTACGATCGAAACATCGGGCCCTCTAAACTTTGGCAAATTTTTGGGTCAGAGCCAAATCTCTGAACATCCTACTTCAGAGCGTCTATGATGATAGCAAACATTTCATCCTCAGCCTTCTAAAACCAAAGGTGAATCTCAGAACATCGTGTCATTCACTCCTAATTACAAACATGTCCTCAATAACACTCTTTAGGCTAGAGCTGCACCTGACCAGTTTTGTACGTGCAGCAGTTTTCCAGGGATCTGGATAGCATCCCTAACAAGCTATTAGTCTGACGAAAGATTTCTACGAGAAAAGATTGAACTCCTTCTAGGTCTTGAATAACTATGGACTAAACTATGACCCTAAGAACAAACCTCTGGATGCAAGGTCTGAAAAGATCCCAATTCTAATAGTCATTATATTCTGGCTAGCTTGCCTCGGAGGATAAAAGGATTAAGTACTACCCTGGGAAGGGTCACACATAACACATGAAGAAAGGAACAGTCCAAAGTAAAGGTAAAACAGTGTATACGAGAAAGTTATGAAGGAAGTTAAAGACGCCCTACTCGAGCCAGAGAAATAAAAAATGAATAAGAGATTGGAGAGCTCATGAGTGGGTGAACCCCCGTCCTTCCGTTTCCCCCATTATTCTCCTAGTCATCCGTGGCATGCCATAAGTAAGGGTCAAACCTCAGACTGCCTCATCAGAAGCAGTTGCCTATGTTTTCTAGCACACCGGCCGTGACGAGTCCCAGATGTTCCCCCTGGATTCTGGCATACCCATCTGCGGCCTGGATGTTAACCCGGGGACGTTCTCACCTGAATGAGTTCTTCATGATCTCCAGCATGTCGTCCATGGCCTGACGGTAGGCGCCAATGACGACTGTCGGGTGCATCTCCTGCTCCAGAAACGTCTCAGACACTGCCATCACCTCACCAGCTATGAAAACGATAAATAACGATGGTGAGAGCGTTGTTAGTCACAATTAAAAGTAATCAACAATCGGGCTGACATTCAAACAAAGTTACAATCTTGTTCCGGTTACTACAAATGGCCCATGGTTGTCCACAGTCTGCTTACTTTAAAAGTATGTGAGCAGTTTGCTGAAGTCTTGCATGACATTAAGAGTTCAACCTTGTTAGATTTGAGCAGACAGGGGGCAAGGTGTGACCAGAGCCATACTCAGAGCTTCTCAGAGCTACACTCCTCAGAGCCATACTCCTTCTCAGAGCCACACTCATTCTCAGAGCCATACTCCTTCTCAGGGCCATACTCCTTCTCAGAGCCACACTCCTTCTCAGAGCCATACTCCTTCTCAGGGCCATACTCCTTCTCAGAGCCATACTCCTTCTCAGAGCCACACTCCTTCTCAGAGCCATACTCCTTCTCAGAGCCACACTCCATCTCAGAGCCACACTCCTTCTCAGATCCATACTCCTCATTGCCCCACTCCTTCTCAGAGCCATACTCCTTCTCAGAGCCACACTCCTTCTCAGAGCCACACTCCTTCTCAGAGCAACACTCCTTCTCAGAGCCATACTCCTTCTCAGAGCCATACTCCTTCTCAGAGCCATACTCCTCAGAGCCACACTCCTTCTCAGAGCCATACTCCTTCTCAGAGCCATACTCCTTCTCAGAGCCATACTCCTTCTCAGAGCCACACTCTTTTTCAGAGCCACACTCCTTCTCAGAGCCATACTCCTTCTCAGAGCCATACTCCTCAGAGCCATACTCCTTCTCAGAGCCACACTCCTTCTCAGAGCCACACTCATTCTCAGAGCCACACTCCTTCTCAGAGCCACACTCCTTCTCAGAGCCATACTCCTTCTCAGAGCCACACTCCTCAGAGCCACACTCCTTCTCAGAGCCACACTCCTTCTCAGAGCCATACTCCTTCTCAGAGCCACACTCCTTTTCAGAGCCACACTCCTCAGAGCCACACTCCTTCTCAGAGCCACACTCCTCAGAGCCACACTCCTTCTCAGAGCCACACTCCTTCTCAGAGCCATACTCCTTCTCAGAGCCACACTCATTCTCAGAGCCACACTCCTTCTCAGAGCCACACTCCTTCTCAGAGCCATACTCCTTCTCAGAGCCACACTCATTCTCAGAGCCACACTCTTTTTTCAAAGCCACACTCCTTCTCAGAGCCATACTCCTTCTCAGAGCCACACTCTTTTTCAGAGCCACATTCCTTCTCAGAGCCACACTCCTTCTAAGAGGCATACACATGTACTCCTCAGAGCCATGCTCCTTCTCAGAGCCATACTCCTTCTCAGAGCCATGCTCCTTCTCAGAGCAATACTCCTTCTCAAAAGACATCCGATGAGATTTCAGGCTACTCATGGTGCAGGTAGCATGTCAAAGGTGGTTTGCAGTGACACCATGGGATATATCAATAACCCTGATGACGCACAGAGCATACTGTTCTATTCAGAACCAAACACCTCAAAATTTAGAGGGCCAAAATTTTAGACGTTTCAATCCTAGCAGGACCTTTCTCAAAGGCAGAGTCAGAACCACACATACTCACAAAAGCGATGTTTTCACATGGTGTCAGCGCAGACCACCCTTGACTTCAAAAGAGATTGCTACCACATGTATTCTACTAGCATGCGTGTTTCCCCCGTGCTGACCCGTCCCATCCCATCTTACCCAGGATGATCACAGATGTGGTGCCATCTCCAACCTCCTCATCCTGGGTGCGGCTAATCTCAATCATGGACTTGGCTGCCGGATGCTGGACCGTGATCTAGGGGCATGGGTGTAGACGAGGTACAGAGCAGAGTGGCAACGACAAAAAAAAGAAGGGTCAGCAACACAAGGCCAAGCGAGAAACGGCCAGGCATTTACTAGTTACCATTATTATTATTATTTTATTTACCCTGGGTTTCCCTATCAGTGCAAAACTGATCTCCCTTGGGTCCCAGCCAATACAATAAAAACATTAAAAAGCACCTTAAAATTACAACAAACATTTAAACAATCAATAAAAGCCTATTACACCAGGTCTGTTTAAAATACATCCACATTACACATTAAGATTGCACTTAAACTATACTATGCACAACCCTTTAAACAAGTTAATGAAACACTTAACATTATTTGGGATGGGGTTCTTTAGATCACCTGGTATTGCATTCCATGCATGAGCTCCCCGAAATTTGAATGTTTTTCTGCCAAATTCTGTTCCTGCTCGTGGAAGAACAATGTTACCCATCGAACTGTTCCTAGTGTTGTAAGAATGGATTTCACTACTCCGGGTAAAAATATCACATAAATAATCTGGGACCACCCTCACTAAACACTTAAAAACCATACACTTCAAGTGAAAATCGTGTCTGTCTGACAAAGTGACCCAGCCAAGAGATGTTACATGTACAAGATGTCAAACTGACAGCAGTTATTTCCTTATCTCTCTCTCTCTCTTTCTGAAATAAAGTGTACCACCGGGGATTCATGAGATTGTTTATAGATGCCGTGCTGTTGGAGAAGGGAACCTGTGGTTGATTTCACCAAACTCATGGTAACGTACAAACAATCGTGCGACAATGAGCGATGCACGGACGCCATACGACCTCATTTATTAGTAAGGACGGATCGTATACCTTTGAGAAATCCCCCTTAGTAATATTCCAGCGACACAGAAAAAGGACTCCGGACAATTTACCGGTAAGTGAGTATATAAGTATACATGTAACTATAGCCATGCTCCCCCCTCACACAATCCACCAATGCTTAGCCCAAGCAATTTGTTTTCGGGGGGGGGGGGGATTGCAAATTCCGAGGGGAATGGCCATTTCCTGCTCAGGAAATTGTGCTAGCTGATTTTTTCTTCTTTTGAAATTCCGGTAGGAATGAATCTGAGACTCTTCAATACACTGTTAAAAGGGCGGCCTCTTCCAAAACAAGAATCATAATTGCAATGTTTATTTCATGGAGATGACGCACGTGTCTTCAATACAGCCTTCCCCGCATTCAATAGGATTTTACTCTTGCACAGAGGGGAGCTGAAATGGCTACTTTCTGTGTATTGATGCGGACTGAGTGCTCGTTTTCTTGAGCAGAAATGACGTTACAATCAGCCTTTCGTAAGGGCGGAGGACAGAGGACGGGGGAAGAGGGGGAGTGGAAGAATTGTCAGGAGGCAATCCAGAGGGACAGCCTCGTGTGAAGAGGATGGGAGAGAAGGAGAGGAGGCAGGGGAGAGAGAGGAAGGAAGGCAGGGGAGGGGAGGGAAGGGGGAGGGAGGGGAGGAGAGGGAGGGAAGGGGAGGGAGGGAAGGGGAGGGAGGGGAGGAGAGGGAGGAGGTTAGTACAGTATATGGATTCAGAGGAAAAAGAATAATATTTACCTCTCTCAGGATGGCGTTTCCGTCATTGGTCATGACAATGCCACCCATGGGATCCATCAACATCTGCAGACAAATTGATTGAGGGGAACGGAGAAGGGAAAGATGCGGCGTAAGATAAAAAAATCCATCACAGTCGGGAGATGCTTAGATCACAGGTGGTCTATGTTTTTATTTTTCTGTTTAGACCATGGAAGGGGGGGGGGACACAAAAAAGCAATGACAGCTGTTTAACTTGTACATGTACATGTACTTGTAGACAGACAACACTCCCTATGCCGAGGGCTTGTTCTGGGGATGATACAAACTTTTGAGCCCGGAGGTCTGCCTTTGAGAAAGGTCCTCCTAGGATCAAATCGTCAGGCGTTCAACTTTTCTCATAAAATTCTGAGACCGACTTTTCTGTGACATTTTAAAATGAGTGCTGAACATGAACAGTACATTTAAAATGCCAACAAAAGCCACAGAGTGATCTGTTGACCATTGATGTAAATACCGTGACATTTAAATGGAGTCTACTTTCTTCAACAGAAGAGTATTCACTTCCTGCCCACAGAATAGACAGCGGTGATACAATAAATAGGTGATACAATACAAAATTAAAAGGTGGTACAATAAACCAACAGTCTTTTTTTTTAGGGACGCACGTCATGCGTATCATAATTATAGCCTTTGGAGGGTGAAGATACATGTAATTGATAAAACAAGAAATAGCTCTATAGAAGTCACATTTAATTATTTCGTGATCCAATAATATCTACCCGGTAGTCAGATCAGAGTCTCTAAATTATTGCAGTCTGCAGCAAAGCGCCCTCTATTGTCTATGGCCTGGCATTTGCACTACCTGCACACCCGTACCTGAATGGTATCATCCAAGTGCCATTCATGGCAACATGGCGGCCAGCGGAAATGTTTCGTGCGGTGTACATGTACATGTACATGTGAACATGTGTACATGTGTACATGTACAGTACATGTGCGTGCATGGGTGCACAGGTACAATGTACATGTGCCAAAATGAGTGGTCATGAATATTTATACAAATGAAATGAAATGAAATCCCATGAAATCCACTCTATAGGCCAATGGACTGAACCATGTACAGTAAAATCTTGATGAGTCTAACTCCAGGGGAATGGATGAAAAGTGCAAGTTATCTAGCGTTCAAGTTATAAAAAATAAAAAAAATTACATACAAAATTTACATGCCTATTCTTTTGTCGGGAATACAGTAGTCAGTATGCGTTCGAGGTAAACGGAGGTTCGAGTTAACCGGGTTCGAGTTATCGCGATTTTACTGTATACAAGTAAGGTGCACCCCCAAATTTTCATTACCCGGTAAATGAAAAGTTGGGGGTGCACCTTATTACGGTGAATAAAAGTGCGCCCTATGTATGGGAATTGACAGCAGTGAGAGAATGCTTTCCCCTGGGGCACTCAATAGTCAATAACTTATAGCAAGGCTCGACCTTAGCACTAGCCCGGCGGTCATTGTCTAGTAAAAACAGCCGCGGGCTAGTAAAATGGCCCACTTTGCTAGCCCGGCGGACTAGTAAAAAGTAGACAGCGGTGTGGTGGCAAAAAATTATTCAGGCGGGGATGAGAAAGAAGAAACTAACAATTTGTTTTACTTGACCTGATAACCTTGTTTTGAATTCAATATTAATTTTACAGGGCTAGTAAAACTTGCTACGGGCTAGTAAAAAACTCAATTTACTAGCCTGGTAGGCTAGTAAAGAAAAACCTTAAGCGTGAGGCTTGTCATAGATTATCTGGAGGTAAAGGAGCGGGCTGGGTCCATTTTGACTCCATGGCTTTTGATTGTAGCATCGCTACAATGGGGCAGGATGCCAGACGACTTCAATCTGACAGATGAAGCAGTAAAAAAAGGATACCGGTAATTGTTGCTAGATTGCTGACTCAAACGGTGAACGTGGAATCGTACACGTGTACATGAAGATTTTTTTTAATTTTTTTTTTTTGGGGGGGGACAAAATTGTAATGAAAGACACTCAAATGAGCCACTTCTCATTCACTAACATGCGGTGAAATTGGTAGCCAGGCAATGCTGTGACATCTGATTTTTTTGTTTTATCCAAAATCAGCATTGATGATGGAAGAAAACAACCTTGACATTATCAAACCGAGGGACTGAAGAGCATTGATTCACTGCTAGGAGCTGAGACAGAGATTTCTTGTCAGTCCACCGGCTATAGATGTTTTCCCCCTGGTCGTGTTTTGTTTTTATGAGGAAATGATGAACACAGACTATATCACACTGATGTCATTCAAGCAATCAGAATTGTTGACGACCTCCGCACAGTGAAGAGATGCAAATTGCAGCGGTGCGGGGCTGCAGGCACGTGTCCCGACCAGCTGGACATGCTAAAAAACAGTCTTACAATACAAGGCACAGTGCCAGGAGGCAGAGAGAGAGGGGGGGGGTGGAAAAAAAAAACACTCGGGAAAACAACATCTCAGAGTGGACAGGCATAGGGACCGGGTAAGGCCGTGAGAGTGGCAGAGATCAAGGAGGGATGGAGAGAGCTGGCTGCACTGTCATCAGTGGCACCCCCCACTGTCTTCAAGACTAAGGGCTGAATAAGATGGGATGCTGAACAGATGTTCTGGAATTAACTACTGTAGTGTCATTAAATTCAGAGGGCCCGATTTTTCAATCTACGGGAAGCGCGACCTTTCTCGAAACCTTTTTTAATAAGCATTTAAAAAACACTGTGAGGTGATGCACCTCAATTTTCAATGCTGGGGGGACCCCATGGAGTAAACCTTGCTCATAATGCTGGTTATGATGAGACTACATGTAGTTGAGCTTAAAGGGTTTCAATCTGTCTTTGACTGCAGTTTGACTTGAGTTCCATTGTCGAGTGTGTTCCACTCGGGGGAAAAGTCGGAATGCAATGTGTTAAGTTACAGGAGAAAAATGGCCAGTAGCTGGGAGGACTGAAGTCACGGAACGGTATTGCACACAACGTGGATGGGTGCCACATTGCCACTGCCCATCGGAGGGACAAAAAGGGATAGGGCTAACAGGGCAGACAGCGACAGGCCCGCCGACTGAAAGCACCGTGAAGTGGATCAAATCGAAGACTCATTACGTCATCAGTAGAGCGTAAGACAGCAGAGTGGAAACCCAAAGCTGGCCGAGTTGGGCAAGAGCAGATGAGCTCGTGGGACTAAGCCGTTCAGATCCACTCACAGACGGCACGGAGACACGTCTCAGGCCCCCCCGAGGCAACCCGCTCACAAACACGGCGCTATTCTCCGACAGCCCAGTTCATTCACGAGTCACTAGTCGCACACAGTCCTCATAGTCGCTGGTTGGCCAAAATCCATCGACTTCTACCTTTCTAATGGACGCCCCACTACACACGTACACGCACACGCACACACACACATAAAACCCCAGGCACATTTGGGTTGATATTGTTCAAGTCCTATGATGTGCACAACAATGACTGCAGCCAGGCAGCAGATTGCACATAACCACCAGTAACAATATGCAGCATCCAATGTCAGATTTCATCAGTGAGGGGAATTTTTCAAGGGCAGAGTCGAATGGCGACGCTTAGGAAAACAGCAGCAAAGTAGTGCTCTCCCCGTCTCCTTCCCCCTCCTCTCTCTCTCTCTTATCCAGCGTCTTAATCCAGCATCTCCTTATAACTAATGTACGGTAAGCCACCTGCAAGCTGTGTTTACGGCCTCAATCACCCGCTATCGATGCACGTTTACCCCCGCAAATTCCCGGCATCCACTGACACTGACCGCACGAGTGATCCCCCTCCCGCACTAGCAACCAATGGACAGTGGGTTTCCCGAATTAATTTCACCGTAAAGGCGCCCACGACGTGTCGTCACCCCCCCCCCTCCCCTCTTGAGTCGAGCACAGCCTTGGGGAAATGCGATCTTAACGCGGGAGCTCCCCCCTCCCCCTCCACCCCAAACAAAACAACAAGAGGTGAGCCGGAGCAAGGGCAAGTCTAACTAGCATCTGACAAACATTAACGGCTTGGAGGACGGCGCAAGGGAACCCGACAGGAATAGACGGGAATACGAGGAATAGAGAGGAGGGTTTAAGCCACACAGCATCGGCATGGCGTTCAGTCTATCGGCCAAGATATGCTGCCTCAGTTCTCCGGGATACGCCAACAATGGTAAGTGGAATGTGCTTGTCGGGACTCCATTGACGGTTTATGAGGCCAGATACAAGCAAAGGAGTGAGGTGTGTATTCAATAGTGCTGTGCGTACCGCACACACTCATTAGGGGGTTGGTGTAGTAAGGGGGGGGGGGGCTTTGTACACGTCGCATTACACAGCCACGAGCAATTGTCCACATGCACTGGCGTCGCTAAACTCTGTGTGATGGTTAATAAAGCAGAAATAGATTGCCATGACAACCCCAAGGGCATCGTTTGTTTACGTAAGCCACCTTTGTTGCTCTCCTAACCCCGCCGTAAATTTATGATTGGTGAGATTAATGCACAGACTAAGGCAAAACCCTCTAGGGGGAATGGTATTCCCATAATGGAGAGAGGGATATTTCTCAATGGCAATGCATTCACCCAAAATAAGACTTTTCATTCGAGAGTGTTTATGCAAATAATATTTGGTCTAAAGCATTCAGGAGGGACTTTTGACTTTAAAAAAATATGAAATTAAAATTGAAACAATTAAAAACAAAACGTTGACTAGCGGGATTTGTACCATCAGTCTTCAGTTTTTCATCGATTAGTTGGACTAATATTTGAGAAAGGACCTGCTAGGATCGAAACGTCAGGCCCTCCTAATTTGTTTAAAAATTATAAATAGAATAAAAAAATATATGGAATAAAAATATAGGTGTGCTGTCTATGCCAAATTGGCACATTCAGATTCAATTTCAACAGAATTTGATGAAATATAAGAAAAAAATTATTTCGGAAATAGGCAATGGCATGCATGAAAATGTGCTACGACAATTAAAATAATTGTGAAAGACTCACATCAAGTGCCAAAAATAAAAATATATTTTAAGATTAGGATTCAACCCCTGCTGGTTGATTGTACAATGGAAGTACATGTACTGTACGTGTGAATACGTGTAGACTCTCAAGAATCTGGGAACATTCACTAATCCCACCAAAAAATTCAAGTCGATTTTATCTAAGTTCCTCCCTTTTCCCTGACAATTTCTTTAAATCTCTCTTGATAATTCATCATCAAGTTAACAATTTGTTTCTCTCCGTTGATGAAAAGACCCTTCTCTTTGCTACCGGTACTGGGCACAATTATCATTAATGGGTAGAGAACAAACACGTACAGTATGTACACAATACGCATTGCCCCGCAGTGCAAACTAACGCAGGGAATTAAAACAAACCTGCCAGGGAATTAAAACAAACGGACAAATCGGTCCAGCGCAAACATCCATTACCGCTGAGAGGATAGGGACACACATTATGTACATGTACATGTACGTCAAAGAGTCTTGTGTGGGTGCACCCCATGCCTAACCTTACAGTATGCCACTAGTTGTTAGGTTACAGCACAGACTTCTGTACATCCCACCCGCAGTATGCTACAAAACCTCATGTGCTCAGCGTATATACCCAGTGGTTTTCAAGCACACTGAATATGAAAGAAAGAAAAAAATCAAGAATGCGTTCCTCTGTAATTCAGACTGGGGACAATCTTTCTCCCTGCAACCTCTTCCCAAAGCCGTCTTCTAACGAGAAAGTGGGGGGGGGGGAAAATCCCGGGAATCTATTGTGTTGATTTGTTGGGGAATTCAAAAAGGAGTTGTTTGTGTGAAGGACCGGACCTGCACAAATTCGATTCAGAACCGGCACATCAGCCAGTTTGCGACAGTCGGGCGCCTGTTTGAGGGAAAGATCCGATTAGCAGATGCATTGCCATAGCTCCCGCACCCCTAGAATCGTATTTTTTTTTTTTAAAGGAAGAGATAAAGACAATGTGGGGGAGTAACTGGACTTCAGACTGATAAATGATGCAATCCACTTGGCACAGCAGAGGGCTGGGCCCCTTGCTGTACGGGCAATTTCGGCAATCCCCGAGTCAAATATTAACTGGATTGAAATTCAAACTCCCCATAAGTATACACACGATCCTTGCATCATCAATTAGAACAGGCTCCATAAGACAATACAGGGAGTAACTGGACTTGAGACTGATAAACGATGCAGTTCACTGACTCGAGACAATACATGAGGGTGAGCCCTGTGCTACATACTACAGGGGTAATTTAAACAAAACCCTCCCGTTAAAGATTAACCAGGGTCATGAAAATGAACCACCAAAACAGTTCCAACACAAACCATCCATCACCAAATGTAATAGGTTACACAACGTACAACCATCCCATCATGGAAGATACTGACTACCGGTAACCAATCCCTTGTTTACCTTGAATTTGTATTCGATACTGATTTTTAATTCTCTTCTTTCTGTATGCACGTATTCACTGAGCCCTGAAGTTAACAACCAAAGACCCAGTAAATATTTTGTTTGACACATAAATGAAGGATTCATATATTTTTTGTGTCTTCAGTTTGGCTCTTTTGTGGAGGTATTCATTAAATTCATCAAGCAGAGACCAAGTCAATGTTTCCTTTCTCAATGACACATAAAAAAAATGCAGGATTTGGTTATTTGTGTGCCTTTCCTTCCTTTGCGCTGGTTACAAGCACTTGGAATTGATCAATAAGCTACATGTTCTGTACATTGTACATGTACATGTACATCAAAGATTCGGGTAAAAAAAACCTGCATATTTAGATTTCAACAACTTGCGTCAAAGGCACAAAGCATGTACAATGCAGGCTCTCTCTGGCCATCAGTGGGTTGAAGTTTCCGGCTCAGTTTCCCTCCATCCATGTCCGCAAACTCAAGCCGAAACTCTCCTGGGAAGGACAGGGGACCTTCAGAAAACCTCCCAGCAGTGTCTGTTCATATATTCTTCCCTCTTGTTTTTTTCTTCTCGAGAATTAGAGCTCCACGCTGGAGCTCGCGGGAGAGAGCAAAATAAGGAGGGATCTCCGCAGAGTGATGAGGGATGGCGCGCCGCTTGAGAGAATTGGAAATATTGATCTGTTTTTGACGGTGTTTATTAGGAGAGGCACCAAACCACAAAGGTTGACTGAGTGAGTTAGGTCTGATTTTTATCAAAACTGACGTGAGTTTCTGATTGATTTTTGCTGACACAATTCAACAGTTGGGGTCTTCTCAGACCAATTACAGTACATGTACTGTATGTTTCCAGTTGATATTTTGACGAATGTTGTTTGATAATTTTTCCCCATCATTTGGGGCTTACAGTGCAATACCAAGTGCATGTACAGCGATACAGTACATGTATGTCACAAGGATCATCATCAAAAATAAAAAAAGGCAAAGTGTCTGTAGAATGAGTTTTGAAAATCATGTTGCAAAAGGAGTGCCATAATTATTATTGACTAAGACAGGCAGGTACATACTGGAACATTAAGTGGGCAGTCTTGGGTTCAAGTCCTGGTGACCCAGTCTAGTCAAATTTTCTTCGACTACCGGTACATTAATAAGTTATGAACAACATTTCCCAGTTAAGTTATTCTTTCCTTTGTTCGTTTTATAGTATACAGGGTTGCATTTTACCACTCCAGCGCTGTTTGTCATTCTTGACCGTAGTTGGCGGGATTGGGTTTTGTATAAATAAAAAAAATAAAAAAAATAAAAAATGCCAACGACTACCAAAGATGATGTTGGGTCACTCATCATAAACTAATGCCATAATTGGGCATCCAAAAAAATGACAGAAAAATATGTCAAAGTCTTATTCAAAAATGTTCTAGCATGTAATTGTCCTCTGACGGTCTGCTGGGTATAAATGAAACTTGAAAGAAAATGAGACTGGGTCAGGTCCTGACATATGTACATGTACACTGGTCAGTTGTCAAGGCAAGGCAGCACCTAATAACGTTTTGAGGTGCCCGTCCCCAAATGGACAGTCTCGGTGTGGCTGTAATGAGTTGTACATGTACTTCACGCCATGTTAGATTTGGAGGAAGGCGACCAGGAGATGCTTCAGCTGAAGAAATTTGAGAAAAACCATCACTTGCACAAACACTCAGGAACGTTTCTGACAAGCCTTTCTTGAATGAGAAAGGGAAGAGGCTGATTTAAGAGGATTGACGAGACAAAATGATAAATTGAAAGATTTGGAGGGGGATCTTCTTTGAGGGAGGGGGGGTTTAGGGTAAATCTACGTAACAGGTTCTTCTGAGGACAGGACGGGCCGACCTGCTTTCATCATCTTCTCTCACCTCGCCGGGCAATCCTGTCCTGTCCCAACGGCTCTGCGAGAATCGTTTGGCGTACAGCCGAGTGTCAGAGTTCAGTGAGATCGCTGATTAAAAGAAGATGTGTCCTGTGTGTGTGTGCGCGTCTGCTGGGGGGCAAATCGCACCTGTACGTACTTGCACGTTTGGCGTACAAAACTTGCTCATAAGCGTGTGTGCAGTCAAGCTGTAAGAGCATTGTGGGGGCGTATCATAGGATGGCATGGTTTCACTCTGCGGGGCAATCAAGGGTGCAGAGTCTCAGGACCCATCCAACTGAAGAGGGGATCAGGGGCCCCAAAAAAACGCATCACAACAAACATTGGGATCTTCAATCTATATGCTCTTGCATAGATCTACATGTACTGAAGTAAAATACACGGACATGTACACGTACATGTACTACATAAGGATTTACAGTTTTACTCTGAATACACTGTATGTTCAAGAAAGTTGCAAACTACGTACATGTACAGACTTATATTATCCCCAAAACATTCCAAAATCAAAAACAGAAAATGGCCTGATATTCTAATACTCGCCAGTCATTTCTCAAAGGCAGCCTTGAAGAAAGCTCCGGCTACGATCAAAACATCAGGCCCTCTCCATTCTGGACATGTACATTGATTGTAAATCCAGAAATATCTTGCCTCCCGTCTCACCAATGTTAGACATTCAAAGAAGAAAATACCGAATATCTCAAAAATGATACCGATATATAATCTTTGTAAACTGCTTGATGGCTAAAAATATGAAATTTGCAAATCTCCAAAAATTTAGAGGCCCCCCCCCAGATTTCTAACCAAGCAGGACTTGTCTCAATGTCAGAATCTATCTTTGAAAGGATTTCATGAGAGAAGCAAGGATTGAAATGTCGGGGGTATTGTTGGGACCTCTAAATGTTGGACGATATCTTAAAGTGCTCAAGTTCAAATGCGTTTTACCTACTTGAGTGGCCCTACAAAGACCAATACCATGTGGACTTGAGGCAGAAGGAAGAAAGCAGGGTAAGGAAAAAAAAACAAAAAAACAACCACGATCAGCGAGGAAACTGGCAGCGTACCACTGTAACCACAAGCAAAAGGCTGTGCGCACTGCGTAGCATAATTTGGCCGCTATTCCCCGGTCCCCTTAATTCATTCCAAGCAATTCCGGTGTCGGCAATTGGGGATAATTTCATTCGATCTAATAATAGCCAAGAGCCAAAAGAGAGAGGAAGAAAAAAATAGAAGATAAAGAAGGGGGGGGAGGAGAATAAAATCAATCTGGATGCATTGAGGGAAACCATAGGCACTCTTCTTCTTTATCCTTTTTTTTTTTCAAAACCGATGACATTCCGGCGTGATGTGGGTGCCTAAGCATTCATTGAATCGGATGGAAGGGGTAGAGAAAATGGCATATGAATCTTAAACAGTGCGCCCTTCAATCAGAGTTGGAGCAAAGCTCCTCCACGACAATGTCATCCAACAGGAAAGTCAAGAATAAAAATGATCACAGCCTCTTCCTTTCTCTCTCACATAAGGCATTCTGTTGAACTACATTACACATACATGTACATAATCATGGTTACTCGTTGAACAATCAGGATTTACATGCATTACAAAGCATAGCCCAAAACAAATGAGGCACACAGCAGCACCGACATGCACACAGTGTAGGTCTTCAACATTCTGAGATGGTCAAGTGACCTCCAAAGGCTGATTTGATCATTCGGGAAAATGTGTGAAGCATTTCTGTATCAAAGGTAATACAGAAAATCTGCAAACTGCTTTACTGACTTCAAATGACTGAGATGGTAGGAATCAAGCAGAACGGTTCCCTTTGAGAAAGCCCCTGCTGGGATTAAACAAAATAACCCACTCTCATTTTTTCCCCCCCGCTTTTCAGCATTTGTCATCTCTTCAAAAACCTCAGTCAGGGCCCTAGGTGGAAGAATCGGGTATCATTTTGATATAAGCAGATCCATAGAATGAGCCCTTTAGTGTCGGTAGGGGAGAAAAAAGACGAAGAAGAATGGGGCATTCTCTACTCGAGGTAGAAGTACAGTCACTGCTCCTGTAACCTGATCACGGAGGAGAGGCCCTCGCACAATGAGGGATTTGGCGAGCTGAGCTGGCATTTCGTCTTTTTGTCTTGTCCCCTTATGTCCTGAGCAGCGCTTGCCATGGGCTAGTGACCTATTAACGACTGGGAAAATGCGCTATATTTGGGCGCCCTCCCCCCCCCCCTCTCGCTTCGGCGCCGACAATCGGACCATCGGCAGCCGGGGTTTCGGACTCTGAGACCGGTGAGACCAATTGCCCTCACCCCCTACCCACCCCCCCCCCAAAAAAAAACCCTTTGGCACATGTGAAATATGCTAATTTCGGGGCAGCTGGAAATTTCCACCACCTCTTGCGGAAAATGCCGATGCTGAGTATGCAAATGACGAATGTAGGACGAGGACGAATGGAATAGAAGATACTCTCAAAAGACTTGCTCTTTTTTTTTTACTTTTATTTCTGAGTGCATGTGTATGTGGAGGGAGGGAGGTTGTTAGTTCCAGGGTTTATTTTGGTCTTTGAACAAAAAAATATCATTTAATCATCAGTGGAATGATCCTAACCACAAATGAGCATACCGGTACATGTATACATATTTAAAGAAGAATGAAACCCAGAGGAAATAGTTGGCTTATCTCTTTGGTTGATAAAACCAACCTACAATTACCCATGTGCAACTCACCTACGAGTTTCATAAAGAGGGAAAAATCATGGAATTCGGTGGTCGAATTCGCGTTCCCTCAACCCGCCATGCTTTCGAAATTCCCGGCAGGTCACTGCGGGGGTATGACATCACGGCGGAGACGACCCTGTCTGATTGGTCAGTTAGGCTTGTTCAATCATTTTAATTTAAACTACAAATATTAATCAACATTTAAAAAAGAATTATACCTCAATGTGTGAGAAAATAATCTTATAATCCTTTGCAGATTTATTGTTTTTCGCTTTGGTCATTATTTGAATTATTCTTGGGGATTGCGTATAGTCTTGATCTACAAACACTTTCACGGCTTCCTGATTGCATACGTTGCACGGACTGTACATGTACAGTGCACGCACAATGTACACGTTGTGTACTACATGTAATGTACAGTACATGTACACACTACTACTGTACTGAACACGTGTACAATGTACACGTTGTCCTACTTGTAATGTACTACTGTACACGTGTACATTACGTTGGTATCTGTAACAAAATAAACGCTGCGCAATTTTGGTTCTCTGTTTTCTTGATCTTCGCCGAATGGCGCCCTGTTATAACAGCTAAACAAGTAGGCCTAAAATAACTTATACACCAGGGGCTGAGTTTAATAAAGGTCCGACAACTATGACTGGGAGCCCACTGTGTCCGGCTTTTGTTTCAGCTCGCGTAATTTTAATAGGAAAATACGAGAAATGATTCAAGAGATGGTCGATGTTTTGGAGAGATTTCAGTTGTACACGTTAGCGAAGCTGTGTGGAGCTTAGTGGGGGTCAGGGGTCATGCACTTCCCAGCGTATGCTATGCACACAATAGCGCTGGGTGACAGGAGTTGCGGTCAGCGACCAGGGAATAAACAGTGTGGGCGACTGGAGTCGCGTTCCGATAACGTGTAAATTAGGCCTAGCTCCATGTTCTTGTTGCAGCACAAATAAAAATACGGCACGGTACGTATATCCCCCCTTCTTCCTCCATGGTAATTGGTACAATACATGTATATCCATGGAGTTTACCCTCCATGAGTTACAGATAAGCGGTCTCTGAGAAAGACTAGGCAGAACGTGCATGTGAGAAAAGTCACGCTAGGACCGAAACGAAAACATACATCAAAAGTCGATCGTATCATACAGGAAAAACATCAAAATTAACTCAGCTTTCTGGATTCCAATGCGGCAATTCGTGAAGCTGTCGATGAACGTGATGCCACCGCTGGTCGATGTGAAAATACTGAAGGAACGGCACGTTCTTTCAGTATATTTCTCGGCTTCGAGCCGGTGAGTTTGGCCCGCAAGTCAACCTCGATCCCAACTCCTCCGTGAAGTGATCGCTACAAATCACGTCATTTCGACTATATTTGTAGCCGACATTGAGAAATTTTTCTACTTTTATGGCCGCAGCCCACTTCCCAAACAACTCAGATCTCTTGGCCTTGTTAGGAACTGCATGGACAGATTTCCCTAGCTTTTTTCCGCTGGCATTGTTACAACCAAAAGCCTGGCAGTACACTATCGTTCATGCTCGCGAGTGTATACAAACTGCACACAGTATACATGTGTTGTGTACACACATGTTACTTGTAGGGATACGTCCGTCCTGGCCCATGCGGGGGTAGCCCGTCATTATGTCATACCCCCCGCAGTGACCTGCCGGGAATTTCGAAAACATGGCGGGTACAGGGAACGCGAATTCGACCACCGAATTCCATGATTTTTCCCTCTTTATGAAACTCGTAGGTGAGTTGCACATGGGTAATTGTAGGTTGGTTTTATCAACCAAAGAGATAAGCCAACTATTTTCTCTGGGTTTCATTCTTCTTTAATATACATCGGGTAATCATTCTATCAGAAGTGTCAAACATTAATAATTATCCCTAACCCCCTACCAATTGTTTGTAGGATATAACCTGAATCCTGCAAAATCCTGCTATCCTACCTTGTTCAAAGCTCCATGTGACCTGAATCCTGCCAAATCCTGCAGTACTGGCTACTGTGGACCATTGCCTGAATCCTGCCAAATCCTGCACTGAGTTTATTGAGTTTTAGTCCACATTCTAAACAAAGACTTTTTTCAGCTTAGAACAATGGGCCCTTTTTCGAACGGATAATCTCTTGACAAAAGCCACAACGACGTCCGAATTGTTACCAGCATCCTGCATTTTCCTACTGACAAAATCACCTCATGCCCTCAATCCTGCACATTCCTACAGTGTGTCAACTCTCATGTGCCCTCAATCCTGCTAAATCCTTCTCCAGCACTTTGATAGTAGTAGCCTGTATCCTGCACAATCCTGCAAAGTGTCAACTCTCATGTGCCCTGAATCCTGCAGAATCCTATTCAGAATAGGATTCCGCAGGATTTGGGAAGGTTAGGGTTTTAAAAAATGCAAGTCAGTGGGCAGTCTGTAACTTAGATATGATTATGTATTACTTCAATCCTAATTTGGCAAATAACGTCTTTTCTACCTTTTTTTGGTATTGGTAAGGCAATGACATGGCCTTGAATGAAACAGAGAAAAAAGTTGATGAGGTAAAGTTTGATGACTGCAGTTTTGCACCACGGGCAAGAGAATCAGATCTTCAGAATGGTGGCCTGAGGACTACATGCAAATCTTATGCCTGGAAGACCCAAGCACATGTATACATGCACCCCTGGATGCTCATTATACTCCCAATTAGGGGGCTATGGATTTTCTTGCCCAACAAGGGCTGGAGGGCTTGGGCCTTGGCATATGTACTGGCAAGGCAGATGGGCTGTACACACATACAAACAGATAACCACGCAAACAGAAAGAGGGTTCACTTTTTATGTGGGGAACTTGGGCCGATAAAGGGGTGGCCATGGTACCGGTACATGTAGTAGTCATTAGGGTTCACACTGACACAGTTGAGTTGACCACAGATATTAGTGGAGTTTTGATTATTATCCAGACCCTATTCTGCATAATCAATACCAATTTGCTGACAGGACTCCAACCTGAAACGCAGCCTTTTAAAAAAAATTAAAAGTGAGATGTTTGAGTAATACATGTAGGTTTGCAGTGACACCATGTAAAATTCCATAGGTTCTTTTCAGAACCACACATACTCACAAAAGAGAGAATTTTACATGGTGCCACCACAAACCTATTACTCCTTTCGGAAAGCGAGGTCAAATTTTGCAAAGAGCAACAAATGAACAGTCCCAATGGCCCGCACAATTATCTTCAATGGAGACCCAAAACATTAAATCTGCATATTAAACATTGGCCACACAAGTGCGGGTGCAGTGTATAAATCTAACAACAGAAATTGCAGTGTCTGGTATTTCCACTGGTATGAGCAGGAGCTTCTGAAAGCTAGAATGACTTTTTGAAGAAAAAAATAAAAAAACATGTTGTGAATGAAACTCAGTCCCTAGACACTGTCTGAGATTTGCATACGTGTACATGTACAGTGGAACGTCACTATAAATTATAATGAATGCCAATATACTGAACATTCAGCTCTAACGAACATTCCCTTTAGCTCCCGATTTTTGTGTACAAAATATGTGGCTGCAACTGCTATAACGAACGACCGCTATACCGAACAATCTTCATGGATCCCGGGATCTAGTGACGTTCGACTGTCAGTGGAAGTTTGCAACCATTTCTGTATCATGTCAAGCAGATCTCCTCATTACATCTGGGGTGAACTTGTTCTCCTAGGGTGAAGTGGGAGGCAGAGTTAAGTGGACAGCTATTGCATCCCCATCTGGGAGTAATGTTTTTCCCCAGCTTTTTTTTTCCGGACAAATTGCTGGTATCTCAGAGTCTGTCTGTCTGTCTGTCTAAGTCTGTCTGTGTCTGTGTCTGTATCTGTCTGTCTGGTTCTTCTTAAAGAATAGAATTTACATCACATTAACCCCTCATCCTGTCTGGGAGTGGACATTCTGGAATCCCCCCCCCCCCCCCTAGGCTAGGCGGGTGCATTGCGATGACACGGTGCGGGGGAAAGATGGGGGAGGATTTTGGGGAAGGCCGAGGGAGGAGATGAAAAGTTGGGTCTATTTCCCCGGCTGACTGAAGGGAAGATCAGCGGGGGAACGATTGGATGAAGAAATTACAGACACCGGGACGCACTTCAACCGGGGCATGTTATCACACGACTGAGCCAGCACAAACAGGCCGAAGAGGTTTTTTTTTTTTTGAAATGCAGTCGGAGGGAATCCTTACACAACCATACACTCAAGGCGCTTTGGGAGGAAGTATCTTTTCTTTTAAAAAAGGATTGGGTTGGACGGAGGCCGTGCATCATTGCTATGATTATTCTCCATAAAAAAAAGCAAAACCAATTGATGAAAATTGCATAGTCAATTTGACGGGACCAGGATGAAATTGAGACCAATGACTTCACATTATCAGTGCACTAAATGTCTGAGCTATTCAGCCCTTAGCCTTAGGTATGGGCCTTCCTCAATAGGGTACATGTACGTTCAGACAGTGTTTTAAATTCACTAAAACTACTGTTTTAACCCGATCGGTTTTTTAAATGTGTGTCTGAACGCTCCGACTCTGTTTTGAATTTAAAACTGACCTGGTTGAACTCGCCACTAACACACAAATTTAAAACTGCTCGAGGTTTAGCGCTTAAACCGGTCTGGTTTAGCCGCTAATACGCTGTTGGGACACAATTGCCTTTCAACATCCAGTTTTGGGCAGCGATGTTGACCCACCTGGCAGGCAAAAGCATTCAACCATGTACCACACAAAAAACACCCAAATATGAAAACTGCCATGTTGCAATTCTGCCACTAAAATGGAGACAAAATGTCCAAAATCCAAATGACAACCAGGTGGTTTCAACTCTTTATCCCTTTTACGTTTTCTGGCGATTTTAACACCGAAGATTTTCCAGCCAATGACAAACTGAGACGACTCACCTTCAACATGGCCCTGGGCCCCAGACAGGTTCGGATAACATCTGCGATTGTCTAAAAGTGGAAATAGCAATCAACAAAAACCCAAAAAAATTAACACATAACATACATCTTTCATGAATTTGACATACATATTCAACTCACATTTTAATTCAAACAAATAAAGGAAATAATGACTTGGAACTTTTACACAATTTTGAAAACTTGGGCTGGATCGGGATTTGAACTTGAGAATTCTGGTTTTGCATACCAAATTTCATTTGAATCTGTGACGGTCTGGTCCAAAAGCATTACATTCATTTAAAAGCATCGTATATTTATTTTACAAAGGGGTACTTCTGGTGTGATCAGAGTTAAAACAATTAAACCACGACCCAGGTAACACAGTACTCACTATCAAGTGGATATTCAAGAAATGAAGTAATTAGTATTAGGGATTTTATCCAACTTCCCCAATCCAACCTTTTCACTGTTGTGGCATTCATCAACAATTGAACAGAAAACTTCATGGGATCTTTTGAACAATTTTGAAAAAAGGAAAGGAAAACTTAATTGGGCAAGGACTTGAAATTGAACCCGAGTACATGTCAGGGATGAAACTCAAAATTTCCAAAATATCTGGAAAACCTAAAACCATCAAATATCACCGAATAAACGGAAACTAAACCACCTTGACACATATTTAATGTGATTAAAGATTACCGGAGGAGCTGTACGCATATCGTTGCACCACGAACAATATTGTGTATCCCGGCTGGTCTATTTTCCTATGTAATCCGACAAAAAATCACCGTTACAATCCTTCTCCTTCAACCATTTCCAAGAAAAACTTTCCTGATGTCCTTCAAATTGTGTGACCGATCGACCATTTTGTACATGATGGCAGATATTCTGTTTGAAAATTAAGCTGACACTCAAAATTTGCATACCGGTAGGCAGAATACACACGTCCATAGTGAGTAGTTTTTTTTACCTAAAACAGACGAGGGCGCTCTTTAATACAAATTTTGCACGCATGTAAGCCCTTTGTGTAAGCCGTGTCCGAGATTTACATGTATGTCTGATGGACCTGTGGTGGAGACTACAAGTCAATTGTGATGCACTGCTCGTTCTGCTCGTAAATTGTATTAGTTATTTCTATTACAGTATTATAGCGGTGCTGATCCGGAAAAAAAGGAAAATCCGGGAAACATTTTTCTGTCGCGCCAATATATAAGTTTCATCCCTGACAGCACGCTAGTCTTAACTCTTTCCGTACGGCGCGCCGATACATCGGCTCGGTAAACCGCTCTCTGTTGACGGAAAGCCGATACATCGGCTCGCGTGTCCCATTGTTTTTAATATATTACCAAATTTATTCCGTACAGACATGCACATTAATTCCGTAGTGAAAGAGTTAAGACCTGAGATGTGACAGCTGTCCACCCCTTGCTTGGATGGCAGCCTTCCCGTTAATAGTCAACCATCTTTGGGGTGTGGTCACTACTCACTTGTCAGAAAAATTTAACCATTAACTGCTGTTGTTGCATTGTGTGATGTAGGTTATCTATGTTTCTAAATCAAAGAACCATTGCCATTTTCACTGCAAAAACACAAAATTGGTTGGGGTTGGCAATGAGTTTTATGTCTATTTATAATATATCTCATCTGTTTGATGATCAGGTGAAAAAAATGTTGAACTGGAATGGAGTCAACAAGTGCATATTATTGTCTAATGTCTGTACGTTTGTAGCATGTTGTAATAGGCCTACAGTACTGTAAATGTGTACACTGATTGTCATTGTACATTCTTTTGTTGTAAATGTAATTTGTATGCTGTACACTGACTGGCATACACTAATTGACTAAAGACTAAAGTCTCAAAATTTAGTGGGCCTGACACTTCGATCCTAGCAGGACCTTTCTCAAAGGCAGAGTGAGAAAGGTCCTGCTAGCGCTACAGTGCTAGGATCGAAACGTCAGGCCCACTAAATTTTAAGATTTGCATTTTGTTATTTTTAGTCAATAAGCAGTTTGCAGCATTTTTGTATATCACTAGTTAAGTTAAACTTAAAGACTAGTGTATCGAAGTCTCAACCATAACTAAGAATAGATTTATTCATAGAAATATAAGTACAGTAATAACTAATTGTAATAATTGTAATATTATTTATAAATTATGTACATTTGGTACATTTAAGTGTACCTCGAAATGCATTGTTTGCAAGACACATGTCAAGGAAATAGACTCTTTCAATGGACATTCTTCTGGAACTACCCACACGACCTATGGCTCTATCACGTGCACTACCTCAAACATCATATACCTCATCTCTTGTAGAGTTTGTAATATTCAGTATGTTGGCGAGACAAAAAACACCCTCAAAAAACGAATCTATGGCCATAGGTCTACCATCAAAACCGGTAAAATGGACACCCCTGTTGGGTATCACTTCAATCTCCCTGATCATTCGATATCAGATATGAGTGTACTGGGCATAGAATCACTTGGTCACCGTAGTAATGCTGTCCGTCTTAGCCGTGAGAAAATGTGGATGAAGCGTCTTCGGACTATTCAACCACATGGTCTCAACATCCAGGAGGGTAATGACTAACACCATGCAGCTTTCTGATAATCCTTCTTTTGTGTTCAGTCTTTCACACTTCTCTCTTTGATCTTTTCCCCCTATTGTCACTAATCCCTACCCCACTCCTTGCCCTTCTCTTTGATCTTTCCCCCTCCTCTCACTAATCCCTACCCTACCCCTTGCCCTTCCCTTTGATCTCTCCCTACCAGCTTCACTCTTTGTCCTCTGTTTCTCATCCGTGTCCTATTCACTCTCTCCCCCTGCCTTCGTGTACATGTATCTGTTTTGTCCTTGTCACTCTGCCTTTGAGAAAGGTCCTGCTAGGATCGAAACGTCAGGCCCACTAAATTTTAAATTATGTACATATTAAAAATTATTATTATTATTCCCTTGAAGTTCTGCAGTAGTACCACTAGTCACTACTTAGTTACTGGCACTGTACTGGTGGTTTAGAATCAGTTCAAGCAGTATACGATACAGTGCAAAGATGGAAAGGGGTTCCACGGAAGTCGCAGTGCGCAGTCTGTACAGCACTGAGCGGCACTGCACGATGTATACAGTATATAGTGTACATGTACATGTACATTGTGTACATTATGCATGCATCTTTCCAGAATGTTCTACACCATCGACAAGACCTTCGGCGGAATATTGGACCAAAAAATCCAACTGTGCTCAAGATATCTCCTCGGTGGGATATGGACTAACGGGGTAACACATTTTCCAATGAGGCACGGGACTGCCCAGCCTTCCCTAGTGTCTATTTCCATGGGATTCCGTTTCGTCTTCAATGTGTTTTTTTCTTTTGAATAGGCGAGGCCTGCCATGTGCCTTTTTCAAGATGGCGACTGCCATGCGCTCTTACCTTGGCTGCCGTTACGTTGCCAAGCTGCACCTTGCGACCGCTTTCTCTCTTCGTGTTTTGATCTGAAACAAAAACGACGAAAGTGGGTGACAAATACAGTTCATCCCTCGCTATAGTTTGACAAAAAATGAATGGAAATTCCACTTACTGAGGACCAAAATCGGCTGTCCGCCACCGGGATACATGATGAATTTCGTGCTAACTCACGCGGCGTTGTCATACGAATGATTCACACCACGAGAGGGCGCTGTGTTATAAATGCGGTTGCTTCCTGATCGATTTTTTTTCGTTCGTTAAAAATCCAAACACAATGCGTTGAGTAGGCCATGAGTAGGCCTACATGTAATAATGTATCTGTTGGTTGACAAGAAAAAAGATATGTTTGAAATTGCTACATTTTTCACTTTATCATTGTAAACAATATTTTAATTCAATTGTATAATTCATTTTTCAACAAACAAATATTGGCTGTGCTGCATGCAAAAAAAAATCGTAGGTAAATAGGGCCTAAGCCAGTCAACATTTTTTTCATGAGTTACATTAATAATTCATGAATTTCTCATTTTCCTCCCAAGACTTTAATGACAATAATTCATGAGGAAATCCTGAAGAATTGTTGACTCACTTACCTACGGGAAAACAAAATTGCTGCTATCCTCACGCATAGGTCTGACTGTTTAACTTTCACTAGTGGTCCCATTTTTTGAGATTGGTGAATTCAATTATTTCATAGTCATCCGTAACTGAGGGCCCCGTGTCGTGATGATGGCTCACACGTCGTGTGTGATGAAAACTTCAAGTCCTTCGTCGGGATAGGACGATTGCCTCAAAATGATTACCTGTAGGCTGTATATACATGTAGGCCTATACATCAAAGCTATACATGCGTACCGGTACTCGCTAAAAACTGCACGACAGGAGTGGAGCCAAAACCCGAGTCCACTCCGAGCCCGAACCTGAGCCCACTAATCCAACGGGTAGACCCTAAACTTTAAAATGCGGCCAAGTAGAATGCCGTGCGTCAAATGTATTCATGGCTGCTTAGCATAAAATAACTTCGGGACCCATTGACCTTCCGCAGTCGAGAGATTAACTCGTGAATGTTCAGTTATGACGTATACGGCATTTTACTTGGCCGCCTTGGCTTTAGGGTCTACCAACCCGACGGCCCAAACCAGAACCCAAGCCTGAGCCCAATGCCAAGACCAAGCTAAGACTGTGACCAATCCCGAGGCAGTGACCACATGCCTGATCCACGTCTTTCCCTCCACCTGCCGGTGCACGTGTTTCCCTCCGCTTCCTAACATGGGTAAATTCAAACTGGCTATCAACAAGTATTTATTATTTCGAACACGTGTCCCGGATGATTGAACTAGGTGGGCTGGATAGGACATTAATTTAGGGCAGTTGAGGGTTAATTCATTGTACAACTCAACAACACAATGGTGTCGTTCAGTAAGGCCGCCGCACACGAGAGCTATCTGCTGAGCAAAAATTCTTTCGAGGTCATTAGCTCAGCACGTAGCTCACCGTGTGCACTGAACTTTTAGTGAGATTTCTGCCTCAAGAGGCCGTGAGACCAATTATCTGTCCTGGGTTTTTTTATTGGCCGCCGGCCGCGCAGCATACGATGAGTTTTCATACACGAGAGGCGAAAAAATCAAACAAGATAGACATTGGTATCACGGCCTCTTGAGGCAGAAATCTCACCAGAAGTTGGGCGCACACGAGAGCTATACGTGCTGAGCTAACGACCTCGAGAGAATTTTTGCTCAGCAGATAGCTCTTGTGTGCGGCGGCCTTCATGTGTACAGTCATAATAAACCAATCGCCGCACAAGATGAGTTTTCATCCACGAGAGGCGAAAAAACAGGACAGATATTGGTCTCACGGCCTCTTGAAGCTTGAGGCAGAAATCTCACTAAAGGTTTAGCGCACACGAGAGCTCATAATAGCCAGTTAGTCGAGTCCTCCTCTGGAAGTCAGCCTCACGCTCCTCGCCAGCTCGGCGCAGAGGTCGTCCTATACCGTCACCCTAATCTTCCATCGAGCCGGAGTCTGGTCTATGTGGCTTCTCCATTTTCCAAGGCGATGTTGGACAGAGAATCATCGGCTGGACAAATCTCATCATGTCATCACGGTCCGCCGTGAATGATAGATTGAATCATGGATCTCCATTATTGAATGAATGAATGAATGAATGACTAGTGACGTGTGGTGCGGACGGCAAGTTGTAATGTGGCCACTGGTCGGCTTGCGCGTGAATTATTTTGTTTGCTGTGCAGTTTCTTCGTCTGTTATTGTTAAAGAGGAATGAAACCCAGAGAAAAATGTTGGCTTATCTGATTGGGTGTTAAAAACAACCTACAATATTATTGCATTGGTCGAATCACGGGGTATATACTTTTCATGTACAATGTATGTAGTATAGGGGTACACCCATCTGTGCCAATTTTATGGGAGTTTTCCGTTGTGACGTCACCCCCCCCCCCCCGCAGTGACTGGCGGGCCATTCGAAAAGATGGCGGGTTGCGGGAACGCGAATTCGACCACTGAATTCCACGATTTTTTCCCCCTTTATGAAACTCGTAGGTGAGTAGCACATAGGTAATTGAAGGTTGTTTTTAACATCCATGATCAGATGAGATAAGCCAACATTTTTTCTCTGGGTTTCATTCCCCTTTAACGATGACATCTTCAAATCGTGGTAAATTTTAATTTAAAAAAAAGTAACCCAATGCAGACATCGAAACCAAGCCTGAGCCTATAGACCTAAGCCCAAGCTATAAAAGCCAAAACCAAAGCCAGTGCAGGGTTTTCAAAAACTCCTTGCGAAATATCACAGCCATTATTCCCCAGCTGTCTTACGGATTAGTGGATGCGGACTGCTCAGTGAGTCGGATCGCTGTTGAGACAATTATTACAAAACCGGAAGGACCAGGGCCCAATTTCATGGAGTTGCCGAAGCACCAAAATCCGCATAAGCACAACATGTCATGATTCATAACATCAGCTTGCCGACTCAAATTTCACTTTTGTTTCATACAAAGAAAAGGGGGTGGAATACGTGTCCAAAGCAAGTAACCTCACTCAACAATTCGGTCTGTGGGCCTAGTACTAGTAGTAGTCTAATCCTGCTTACTGGCCACGCTAAACAGAATTTGACGCTTGAAGCGGCTCCATAAAATTGGTCCCTGCAGTAAACGGAGACTCAACTTAGCATCTACATTGCAGATTCTCCAACCATTAAACTTTTGTGGAGGGAAGAATATTCAGCGGTTTTTTTTTTTTTTAGGCCGATCACAATTCAATGGCGGACATCATTACGCCTGTGCCACAGTGAACAGTCGGATCTCGGCGTAACCATGATGTTTCTGCTTGTAACCCTGGACTGCCCTAATTGTCCTATCCAATTGTCTGCACTTACATTACATGCCCACCCAGTTTAATCATCCGGGACACATTCCAAACTGATCACCAGGAAACCTTCAGTCCACACCCCCAGTATTGAAACCACAACCTGTTGACCAATCTCCTCCGTCCTAGATCCTCCATCCATCAAGGATTATAACCATAGGTCACCTATCCCTTAGACCCCACCCCAACTCCTTTATCTTTGTGTGATATTTTAAATAATGATTCTTATGGAAACTCCCCTTGCTATGATATAGAGTAGAGAAGATTATCGAATGATAATCATCGCTATAGAGGAGCCGGAGATCATCTGATGCTACAGAGATAATTATTGGATGGTCACAAGTTAGTATCTCATAGCACATGGTATTGAGTGCAGAATAAAAATAATAATGTTCTAGTCTGTGATTTGTGAGAGTGAACTTAGTTCAGCCTCAGGTCGTTCGTTTTACGACGGAAAGGGGAGTTTTTCACAGATTGCGATCGTTCCCGCACCCAAGCTCCCATCCTGTTTGGAAGCAGTTCTCATTCTGCATAGCCGCGATGGGTACTTGTACGCTCTGCACTGCACTGCATGCACTGCTCTGCACTGCACTGCGCTGCAATGCACTGCATGCACTGAACTTATAGTGTATCGAATTACACGTGCGAGTGTATGTCACATAAGTACTTCTGTACATAAGCAGTAGGCTTGTGCCTGACCGAATTCTATTAATTTCCCCCTCACAAAGGTCTCCAGATTTTGAGAGGTACGCGATTTTTCCCCGTTATATATAGGTAAGCGAGTCAAAATTCTTCACGATTCACATGAATTATTCATTATTTATGCACCGTCTTTTCTCCCCAGACGTAAATGAAATTAATCAATGAGATATGAATAATTTTTGACCAGCTTACTACCTACGTCAAAAAAAGATTGTTGCGCATGCGTAGATCCATGTTCGTCTCGAATTACCATCAGGCCCTATTATGCTAGATTTCTCCCGTCGTAAAACGAAAGGCTCGCTACTGATGTAAAATCCGGACGGCAAGGACCAATCCCGACCCCACAACTCAACAATCACCATAATCGGCTCACTAAGCTCACAAGGAGACCGTACCCCAAGATAAAATACCTGATGTTCCCGATCCAGATTTCAATTGAGATCGGGCGCCAGTCAATCCCCCTCTCAGCCTATAGTCTCGCTCAGGGATAATCCACAATCCTACAGTCCATGTCGAGAAAAAAAACATCTTGGTACTCAACAATGCTCTACAGAATTAATTTACTCGGTGGCAAAACGTATACCTATCTGCGTCCATCTGAGGCCATACACGATGAACTTCACGCATTTGCGAGGGAGTCAAAAAAATTTTAAACCTGAAATGATACAACCCTTTCATCGTCAAGGGAGATATACAAGGAACGGGGTTGATTTGGTACCATTACCCACTTAGTCATTCAGCCTTGCTAAAGTTGAGATATTCTAACATTGTCCATCACCGCAGGCTTGGCCGTGGCAGACCGTTAATCTAATTAATTAGTTACAGGCAGACGGCCACGTGCACTTTAAACTTGGCGCAGAGACGGTTAAACCGTTTCATTCGACAGGCGGGGAGAAGCGAGGTTCACTATTCGGCGCGCGTCCTTTTTTTTTTTTACAAGGAGATCGATGCGCGCACATGCCATTTTAATCCTCGGCTTGAAAATCCGATTACGCGAGACTCTTTTTTTTCTTTCATAATAGAAAAGCAGATGATCACACCTTTTGTTTTGTTATTTACAAACATTTCGGAGATGCAGATGTTTCGCTCGCTCTGCATTTTTTGTCAACCGCACCCCTTTGTTTGAAATAAACGGTTCCCGGCAGCCGCAGATTGCAACGGGCTGAACGATTGCGCCATGCAGAACAATGGGGTGGCCCCCCAAAAAAACATTACTGGGCGGGGGCTTGCCTGCCTGAACACATGCGTCGTGCAGTCAGGGAAGAGACTTCGCCGACAGGAGTGTAACGCTATAATACTTCATTTCCAGGGCCCCTGGAATCTATAATCTTGGGGCTGAAAAAAAATTGAAGGCTCCTTCAAAACTCGCAAGGAAAATGATGGAACTAGATGGCACGGGCAGCGGATGTAAGTATTATTATTAGTAGGCCTACGATCAAGCATCGTTGAACGTGTTTTCATTTCAAAAAATCACTTGGGGTAAATTAAGATTATTTTACTCGGATTGAACCGATCCACGCCAGTTTTGCAGTGTGACCGTAAAGTGGGTGATGTAAGGTCAACGAACCGCCCATCGCTAGGCTATACCAACCCACCCCCACCGTGGGTTGTGATTACATCGTGCAATCGGGCAATCTCCTATACTATACCGTGGCGCTGAGATGGGATCAGATGAGGTATTGCGTGTGGTTTGTGCGTGTACATGATATTGTATACGTCTGTCTGCTGTGCAGGGAGGAGGGGGGTTTACCGTGCGGGCTCAACGAGGCCACGCGGCTGTTTATGACAACACCAGGCCCACGAGGGGCAGGGAACATAGGCGATCGATCGCCATACAAATCGGTGCCTTAGTTTTTTAAGAGGTACATGTAGTGATGTACACATGTACGTGTACATGTAGGCCTACTCGTTGGTGGACGGAAGTGTCAGACTGGTAGTGGTACCTCATCGTATGTGGTATGGATTTTGCTGCCAACCGTTGCCCCCAAAATGGATTGAGTATGCCTCAGTACCCCCGTGGAATTACCGGGCGCCGGTGACGGTCGCAGCATGAGCATGGAGCCAGTGTAACTGTGGTGGTGGGATCCACGGTGGGATCGTTCTAAAACTAGCCCCATCTCCCAGTGCCGGAAACTTTCTATAGTACTAGTACCGGGATGTCATCGTCGTCGCCTCCCCTGCCCGCCATCGTGGTCACGCCGACAACTTGTCCCAGTCCCGCCATCGTGCACAGCTACTTCGAGCCGTGTTCCCGCGCCGATGGTACCGCGGGAGGTAAGCGTGGCGTCCGCTGGGTCTGGCCGGGCCGGTCCCCTCTCCTTTGGAGTTGGACCACCGGCAGAAGTTGATGAAGTCGTTGGGCTGTTTGTGGTGTGTCGGTGTTGGTGAAGAAAAGTTGTGCGGGGTTGCATCATCAAAGCAGTGGTTTTGTTGGGGTGGGGTGGGATGGGGTGGGGTGGGATATATCCTGGAATTACAGGATAGATAAACCTTACAAGTATTAACATTTAGCCGTTTGTGTATGCATAAATAAATGCACCTCCAGGCACTCTCATTCTGCAGTCCACCTGTCATTCTATCTTAGTTAGTACCCTAATGTTCAATGTCAAAGTCATTATTGGGGACTCCCCGGGGAGTGATCAGTTGTACAGTAATTAACTAATTACAGTACTTACTTGGGCCATTTTAGCTCCCAGTGGTTACAACATAGACTGCAGACAGAGCTCATGTGCTTTTATAATGACAGGAAGTGGGATGCTGGATTTGCCATTACCTAGCCAAGGCCAAATTCTGTGTGTGGATCTGCCCCTTCTGCCATAGTAAATGCTCCTTCCACTGTCCACATATACACATGTACCATACATAAATGTACAAGTACTGTACATGTACTGTACTGTGGAAGCATTTTTTAGGGGTAGGCCTACAGTACATGTACTGGTATGGAATTTTTTACAACCCTGTGCTCAACTAGGGGGGTCCATTTCACTCGTGATGGAATGAACCCTGACCTGATTGACAGCACCTTTGGGGGATTCATGGTTTGCTCAATTGATTACAGAAATGCAGGCATGTATTCGATCAGAATATATTTTGTCTGCACTTGATATGAAACAACTGCTCAATCAATCATGTGTTACACACAGTCAGTTGTAACTGGTACAATGTATGTAGAACAGTAGAACAAAATGGTTTTGAGGTGTTTTTTATTTCTTCAGTGAGCATGACTACTACATACACACACAAAATGTACTGTATACTACCCGGTATGTACATGCATATAGTGTACAATTGTTTATCAATCTATGATCAGATACCGGTAGCTACATGTAGATCATAGTACCTGAGCTATCCATTGTCGTCCTTCATTGTACATACTGGTACTAGCTCAGATAGTTGAGCATTGGTGCATACAGTACATGTACATACAGTATGTTCAACCATAGAGGAATAACTAGAATCTAACATCCAAGTCTCACCTAGCTGATTCAGTTTCAATCAAAGTACTAAAAATACCAAAATGTCAAAAATACAGGTACCGGACTACCGGTCCCGTCAAATTTTCTTTACCATTTTTTTTTTTTTTTTTCAGTTTAAAATTTGGTTCACCTTACCTCTGCCTGAAAATGGCATTGTTCTTAATGAAATAGTCAATGCCCACTCTGTGTCAAATAAAGGAATCGTTCGATAATTTCTGCCAAAACACACCACCATTGTTCATTATTGAGATGACCTTTCCCATAACAGAACAGACAGACATATTACGAGCACTTTTTATAACATTTAGTGTATTCTTTTTGAAAAAAAATGGCAAGGAATCTTTGACTTTAGCAGGGCTTGAACCCAAGACCTCTGTTTTTTTTTTCTCGTACCAGCCCACTCTTACCATCTGTGGAAAAGGTGTCTTCATTGTACAGGATTAGTCAACCACGGCTCACTAGGTTTTGGCTGTCACGCATTGTATTTTACATTACAAGGATAAACTAAAGGCAAGAAAGGAAAGTCAAGGAAAGGACGAGAATTTTAAGGAAAGGAAAAGAAAGGAAATGAAAGGATATCAATATGTATTATAATTACAAGAAACCTAGGATGATTTTATTGTGACAGATGACGGCCTTCCCAAATAGTGAACAAGTCTTTGCGGGTTCGGAGGAGCACTATCCCAGCGCAGTCAACATTTTCTTTGCCATTTTTCACTATTGTTTAAACAATTTCCCACTCAGTTTTTCCTTTTTTTGTTTACACATTTATAGTAGGCTATACTGTATATATATACAAATTTAAGGATTTTTTTCTTCAGAAATCCATTTGTTGTCCTTGAATGAATGAGAAAGGAAGATTTAGAAGAATTTGATGGACATTTCCCATAGTTGATGTTACATAGAAATTAAATGGTTAAATTACCTAGATGATAATGCCTCAGGGTCATAATTCAACATTCCAGCCCATGATAGCACAGAAATCAACCGTACACCACTGCATGGTGTCATGGTTTGATCAACGGAGTCTGCAAATGTTGTGATGTTTGCTGTTCGGCTTGCCTCGTTTCTATCCACAGGGAGGGGAGGGGAGAGTATTACATAACTGGTGTACACTTACCTGTGGTTCAATTAAATAGGGCTTTTACAAGTATGGTACAAAGCCTGAGAGATTTTGCCACAGTGTGGACTCATTTTGTAAACAGTCCAATTGTTTGCAAGATAAACTGCAATTCATTGCTCCATTTGTCACACGAAACTGTGCAGCAGTAGCCGCATACTACATAGAAATGTGCGTGCACAACTGCACATGGACACACACGGATCGTTGGTGTGCTTTACAGTTTGAACGCAATGTGTTTGCATCTGCATGTTGTATGTATGTGCATGTACGATTTCGTGCCCTACATACCCTGTGGCAGCATGAGCCAAATTTGTTTTATGTGCGGAATAATCACCCCTATTCATGTTTTTACTGGACCAGCCTGCACGGAATGGTAATGGGTGTTTGCGCCGTGCGCACTTCTCTCTTCCCCATCCCTACACTACAGCCCTCGGAAACTGCACCTAATTCGTCTTGCCTCGAAGTCTAACTGCCCTGCTCCCATGTCAGTGCAAATAAGAAAGCCTTTACTCTAGTACCGGTACAGTACTTCTTTTCTGAATCCTTTGGGAAATACACGAATTAAAGCAATGAGGAATTGAGCAGTTGAGTTTTTTCATCATTTAAAGTTTCTCAGAGTTCAGTGACTTCGGTCCGAAGCTCTGAATATATGAGTCATGCATCATTGAAATGATAAACTGCTCTGCGGTACAGATTCTACTGGCATCAACTTTTCATTTCATTCTGAAACCCCCATGAGATTAACCGGTGATTTAACTTATGAGGATAAGAACTGACTGCTTATGGGCTGAGCATTTCCTGGGAATTTTCCAGGAAGCACCCTGCACCAGTTTCAGTGGCCTTCTTTACTGTTGTGATGCTCATAGCATCTGCATGTACACTGTTGTAGTACATGTACAGCCACAAATAAACCTTTGGAAGGTTTCCAGAATGCCAGTGTTCAGTACTGTGGCGATTAAGTGCAGTTCTCCAAGCTCATTGTTATGTATTTATAATGGTAGAGTATGGCAAGTGCAAACATCCACACACTATGACTACCGGTAGTTAAACACCATTTGCCCACCAAGAACGAAAGAAACAAATGTTGGTCCTCGTTGGGTGGGGAGAATGGAGGGCAGAATGACTCACGCAATTGAGCCATTCATTCTTACAACAAAGTGGACCAGAATTACACCTGTACGCACTACGCCCCCTCCCCCTCAGAGTTATACAGGTGTGTATCTTTACTCAATGTACACTTTTACCACATTGCCCACCAAAGTTATTTTAAATCTCAAAATTGAGTGAGCCTGACGTTTCGATCCTAGCAGGACCTTTCTCAAAGGCAGAGTAACAAGGCCAAAACAGGTACATGTATTGTAGTGTAAGTACATAATACATGTACAGATACATGATGCATGTACAGATACTTGTACAATAACATACACATGTACATGTACAGTACATGTAGGCCCCTATCTGTTATTTTAACTTTTGTGAACTTGAAGGTTTCCCAATTTCAATCACTCTGTGTCTGTATCAGTGTGGCTTGTTGTGTCAGATTCATGGTGATTGTCCGCAACAGAAATGGAATCAGAATCAGTGTCGCATATTTTCTCCCAAATGGGAGTACGGTACAAGATAATTAGATTGTCTCTCTTAATTCCATAAAAAACTTGTGGGGCTCTGTGTTTAGTTCTGACATTTTTATGACGGTTGGGGCTTGGAACATGTTTGCAGTGCATTTCCAACCTCAGAGAATTTGGTAGTTTTGAGGATACTTGTAGCTGGAAGTTGTGGCACTGTAATGTTTTTACAATCCACCCAGGTCAAGGTCTTTGGAGGATTGTATTCAGGCAGTGGTGTTAAATCATGGTTTAATGCGCAAACTCATACTGGAGGATTGTGAAGGATTGATGCAGTGGGTTTCATCATGGTTTCATGCCCAGACTCATATTGGAAGACTGAAGGATTGGAGCAGAGTTTCATGTACAAACTACATTAGTATTGGATTGGAAGATTGTGAAGGATTGAGGCAGTGCCAGTGAGTTCCATGCCTAGGTTTCAAAACTTTCATGCACAAACATGTCATCAAGTCCGTGTTATTATATTAAGACAGAGTACATGTTACTGTATGGCAAACATGTGTATGAATTCATGTGGGAAAACAAGTTTCAATAGTGTTACACACCACTTTGTTTTCAGTAGCTTGGTGCTGATGCATGCATTATTCATGTTGCCTTAGGCAGAGTTTCTGGAGAGGCATGTACCGGTACATGTACCTAGCATTTACTGTACATGTTCACAATGTACACGTAGGCCTACATTGTACATGTACAATGTACACTGTACATGTACGTGTATGTAGAATGGCTGCCTCTAGACAGTAATGTACAGTACATGTACGGGTACTTGTACATGTACATATGTACACGTACTACAGTATACATATAAAGTCATTACCCACAACTGTAGTGCTAGCAGTCATGTGCATTGATTGACATTGATTGACAGACCTGCCAAAACTTTGCTAGATCAACATACATGTGTACATTTTAAACATACATTGTACATGTACATGTATATATATGTACAGTTTATACATAAATGTACAAATGTACAGTATGTACACGTGTACACTGTACATGTACATGTGCATACTGTTTACATACGTGTGTATCAGTCTGACATGTAATTGTAAAGCACCATGATGTACATGTAGGCTTTGGACTTCAGTTTTGAACAAATGAATTTCTAATGCTCCATGTCGTACCTTTCAGACATGTACATGTTGTGTACATACATGTTTACAAACTATACTTATAAAAGAATTATACTTTAATTGGAATGAACGACGCATGGAAAATATCTTCCTTCACACCTTGTGCTCCCCTTAAACAAGAATATGAAACTTTCATGAGGTGGGGAGTGGGGAACACTTTTGTGTTTCTGCTGTCTTGCGGCCCTGAGGAAAGAGGGCAGTTTGTCAGTCCACGCAGATATAATGACTGAGGCTGTCCGCGGGCAGAAACACAGGGGTGTAGTGCCGTTGCCCCGCGACGTCGATAATTGTTTTGCGCATTGGCGACCTGCGCTTAGTCGTACACGCTCAGTGAGAACACGGCGCTGGAGCAGAACGACTATGATGTTTGCCAGGAATGTCATCAGACATCTTGCTGTACCAGCTGAAGCTGAAATTGGCAAATTTTGTAGAGTGAAGTTGAAGATCTCCATTTAAATACACGTTAATTTACACACGTATACTGTCCAACTATAAGTTAAGTTACATGTACAAGTGTGTAACTTAGAGACAGAAAACCAACATTGTGTGCGCCGGGATTTGAACCCAACCTGTGGGCTAATGTACCAGCACTATAACCACCTGAGCTATCCAGCCCTTAGGTGGGGACTTTCCAAATACAGTACATGTAGTAAATTTTCTTTTGGGAGGGGGTGGTTGTTTACTGCATTATACATCTCGAGGGATCACACCCCTATTTGCGCACAAATTTGAACAAAAATTCATTGTACAATGTAAGCCTGGCTGTTTACCCAGTTTGTATACATGTAGATGTAGTGTAGTGAATATCGGCATACAATATACTGTATGTAACTGAACATTTTATTGAAAATTTGGTACAAAATTCAGCCTTTTTTCCTCTCTTTAAAGTCTGTTTGATCAAGGAGGGTTTGATGCAGGAAGTTTGTCCACCATGTATGGATTATGGATTTCCTCAGTTTTCTTTAAAAAAAAAAGCATACAAAAGCGTTTCACCAAATTTGCTGATAGCGGTACCGCGGTGTGCATGTGGTGCCCAAGGCCATACCATGAGCCTGAAAGAACGAACCCCTTCCCTCTCATGAGTATTCAAATTTCCCTAGCAACCAAACATTTGCATGGGCGATCACAGAGGGGAGGGTGTGTCTCACAGTTGGGGATGCAACTGGTATCCAGCGAGCTGAAATGAGACCGTCTGCAATGCTTCGTGCATTAAGAATTTCCCATTCCACTCATTTCCCTTGTAACCTTGGCCTCCAGAAAAAAGCCCCCCCCCACAACAAGGCCCTCCAAATGTTGTTGAGCAGGTGGCCAAACCAGCTGCTTTCCAGAAATATTTCCATCTTGATTCCTCTGACCTCTGAACAAAAGATCACGGTTACCGGTTGTAATTGTGCTGTCCATTGTAGACATCAGGCTGGTGTGAATGGACATAAAATTACATGTACCGATATAATTATGATAAGGTGCACCATTGATTTAACCAACAAAATCCAAGGTTAGAAATAACAGAGTAAAAACTTGCCAAGCTACTTGTACAAACAGACTTGTGCCCCATCCGTCATAATTACCAAGAACTAATCATCGCACTCTGAAGTGTGCAGTCTATCTGCTGTTGTTGAAGAGACTCATCTCTCTTATCTGGCGTGTGTACACACACGTGCACACCTTGGTCAATCATATTTTCCATACCAAAGATAACTTCACCTCCTCCCCCCCAACCCCACATACATTAGACCAGTAATGCCAGGGCTTTGCCTTGCCTCGTCTGCTGCCATACAAAAATCAACCCTGCATCCTCACTTTGATACGCGCACTATACAATGTACACTTGGGCAGTACACCGCAGAAGGGTTTTCCCGCACGCACCTGTCTTTTGGGATCATGGCACCAAATGGCAGTATATTCTGGGGGGGGGGGGAATGTGTCCCTGACAAAAGCGATCAGACATCGTGAAAAAGAGCTGGAGGGAACTGAAAAGAGGAGGGGGAGGTTTTGTGACGTCACTGGGTTCCCCCATCTCTCTGTCTTCCTCTGTCTCTCTACCTGCCTCTCTCTGTCTTTGCCTCTGTCTGTTTCTAACTTCGTCTCTCGGTTTCTCCCTGCCTCTCTGTCTGATAATGAGCTGTCTCTTTCTCTGTGTCTTTCTCTCTTTCTCTATGCAACCATGGAGGGATGTAACCTACAGTGTACCGTACATGAGCATGTGTGTCAGCCTATCTGTCACTAGTGTCAGTCTCTGGCCCTTTTCCTCTCGGTCTCTCTGCTCTCTCTGTCTCTTTCTCTCTGTTTCTATCTGATCTGTCTTTCTCTGTATCTTTGATCTAAGTCTCTCTACATGTCTCTCTGTCTGTCTCTGTCTCTGTCTTTCTATCTTTGTGCCTCCCTCTCTGCTCTCTGTATGTCTGTCCAATTCTGTCTGTCGTACTGTCTCTGTTTTCTGTCTATTTGTCTGTTTTTTTATCTGTCTGTCTCTAAGTCTTCCCTCTGTCTCTCACCCTCTATCTCTGTCTTTGCCTCTGTCTCTATTTATGTCTGTTCCCTCCTCTCTGTGTCTCTGCCTCTGTCTCTGTCTTCATGTCTGTACATGCAGTTCTGTGTATCTCAGCCTGTTTGTCTGTCTGTGTGCCTCCCTCTCTCTGACTCTCCCTCCCCCTCCCCCTCCCTCTCCCTCCCTCCCCCTCCCCCTCCCTCCCCCTCCCTCCCCCTCCCTCCCCCTCCCTCCCCCTCCCTCCCCCGACCTTCCTCCCTGCAGTTTGTGCATTAGCTCATTTTAGCCTGTGTAGTCAAGTGGCTGTATCTGTTGAGAAATTATTAATTACGCGTACACCGCATTTGGGTGGGCTCCACTCCACTCAGTTCCGTGCTGGGGGAAGGGGGAGGATGTAGTCCAGTATACCAGGCTCTGCTGTCGTCAGGGAGACCAGAAAGAAAGAGATGTAGCACCTCGTGCGCCGAATTTATGCTTCACTGGCAAGAGAATCCATCATTGGTTGAATAGGCAGCAGGAGGAAAGTGAGTCTGTGTTTTTCCTCTTCTACATGGAGATGTTGATAATTTGCCCTTGAGTGTCGGCCATTACAGTATTTTGATTGTGCGGTTAACAATAGGAGGTAAGTGAAATGTTGTAACTGTAATGTTGTCTGTGGGTTTGTCGGTTTCTTCTGGTTGATGAATGACGCTCTCAAAATAATATACATGCTTAGGCCTGTTGCTTGGGTACACTTGTACATTTTTTGTACATTGTATCCTTGTGGAGACATGGCTTTGTTCTTGTGCACTATACATTTGTACAACCGTATGAGAAACAATGTTTTACAAAATGCTCCCATTTCAACCACATTCACTTTCCTGGGTAGAAATTTGGACCGTACATGTATTGTCCCTTATAACATTTAAATTTGCGACTGATTCTTACCCATCACAAATTTCCCGTTTTTGAGTAATTTCCAAATATCAGTTTCGTGAAAACCTTGTGTAGACCTATACACCTTTACAATTTCCCTGTGGAGACCTATTCAACCTATTGTCTTAGGTCTCCACAAGGCGCTAGATTCGCACCCATGTTCCGGTATACTGTAGAGTACATGTAGGCCTACATACAAGTGTGCAAGCATGTACGTGTACATGTACATGTACATTGTGTACAGTGTACATGTACATTGTGTACAGTGTACATGTACATTGTGTACAGTGTACACGTGTACAGTACATGTAGTTCATGTGTATACATGTACAGTATGTAGAGTGCACAGTATCTTGTGGACGGACATGCTGTACTCCCAGTTGCATCTAAATTTATTTGATTAGTGCTAGTGATGCTGCATGCTCTATTGATGTTCCTGATAGTGATAAGTGCTTTTTGGATGCATACATGCCTATGTGCATGAAATGTAGGTAATGAATACAGACGTACATTGTACTTGCACATCATTACATGTGGCTTTACATGTGGCTTTGCATTGAAACCAGTCATGTGTATCCACTGTATGGATAGTGGATACATATTTTGGATGTCAATTTTGGACAAGTAGAACAGAGCGTCCCGAGAAGACAGCAAAGGCACCTTTCATAAAGAGGACGTATATCCTCAGGGCCTCTGATTTTTTTTGACCTCCACCAAATGGCACCTTTTTGACTCGGACATCAGGCAGAAAATATCAGCTTCCAGTGAAAGTTGTGATAAAGGTTCATTTCGAGTACTGGGTACACACAAAAATACAATATTGCCATCGTATGCTTTTTACATTGTTCATTGTATTGGATGTTTTTGGAGCTGTAAAAAAAAGTAATGTGAACATGTATGTGTGCACCATTTATGGTATGATTTTACAT
This sequence comes from Luidia sarsii, assembly GCA_949987565.1. Classification (NCBI taxonomy): domain Eukaryota; kingdom Metazoa; phylum Echinodermata; class Asteroidea; order Paxillosida; family Luidiidae; genus Luidia; species Luidia sarsii. Next base: position 18,547,211 of record OX465108.1, on the reverse strand, counting down.
AAGTACAGTGTGTGTACATGTACATCATATGTTGCTATTTTACCAGATGTTGAGAAAGTTAACACCCATAGAAATATTAAAATGACCCAACATTTCAATTCTTCCAGGACCATTTTCAAAGGGAAAATACTGCATCTAGGAATGTTCTGCTACTGTAGGATCAAAATGCCAGGCCTTCTCAAGTCTTGGGCAATTACAGTTTGTCATTAGTTTGCAACATTTGTGTATTTAAGTTTGCATTAATTACTCAGTTGAAAAAGATGGGTTCTGACTCAAATTCCACAATTAAAGCCCTAGATACAACATTGGTAATGCGTTCAAAAGATTGCCACAGTTTGTGTGTTAAACCATTAAACATTCAAAAAAAGAAATCCTGTGAAGGTTTTAGCTCAAATGGTAATCTGAGAAAGTAGAAAAAGGCAAAATATTTCAGTTTTTGCACCGTTCTGTAGTGTGAGAAATAGTTTATTACTCGTGAGTAAAAACTATTTGATGTTTGAGTGAAGATTTCTCGAGAAAAAACAGCATCCCAGACCGTAAGATTTTAACATGAGGATTCTATCATGACTATCTACAAACTGTGAATTAGAGGGAAATCTGTGGACATGGATGTTTTCCATTCTTCCCAATGATGTATTCCAACTTCCAAGGGCCTTTAAGATACATACATGTAGTCTCTGTCTCTCAATAAACGTACACCGGTAGTTGGAAAGGTAATTTGCTTACTGTGATTCCAATGCCTTTAATTTGAAACTGGCGCAGTTGTCAAACTAGAAAATTAGCTATTCATTTAACTGCTTGACATGAACTAGATAATATAGGTTCATCTGTTTGTATTCGTCTGGATATAATACCCCCGAGGCACGCGGGAGCCTGTTATTTGACCGGGCGTGTGTTACACGAATGTAAATAATGTGGGAGATCAAAATGCAGCCAGCCCATTGGACGGGAGCACGACAGAGGCAATCAACGCGCAATGTTTTCTGTTAGCCCTCAGCTGAAACATTTTGTACATATGATGTACCTGTACATGTGCACTGTGGTAGGGCGACCTGATTCCTGCCTGCAATCTCTAAACCCTCATCTGCCCTCCCAAATCATCCCGGATTCCTCCGCCGATGATTGTGGGATTTTGGGAGGACGAGGGATCGGTGATGGGGACGGGATGGCTAAATCCACTGGGGATTGCTGTTTCTTGGCGGACATGGGGAATGTGATGTCCCAATTTTCCAGCTTCAAAGAATGTTTCCGGTCGCTGACGCAGTTTCAGATCGGCCACTAAAAAAGAAGAGAATAGGTTTATGTACATGTATAGCTTTTTCCGTGTTTCCCTGTGAATCTTAAAATTGAGTGGGCCTGACGTTTCGATCCTAGCAGGACCTTTCTCAAAGGCAGAGTGACAAGGACAAAACAAATACATGTACACGAAGGAAGGGGGGAGAGAGTGAATGATAACAATAGACCTACATGTAAACTTACCATACATACTGTACATAGTCATGTACATGTACATGTACATGTACGGGTACACCGTACTGTATAGCAGTTATCCATTTGGAAAGTGTGCACAAGCTCTTGTCCCCGTAGCAACAATGACTTCATCAGATGCAATGAAGGGTACAATCTGATTAGGCCTACTCAACTCAACTTAACTTATGATGAATAACCCTAACTAAGTTGTAAGTTGTGATAGCTACATGTACGTGTGATTTCTGCACATCGCTCATTCTCTTGCGATTGACCATCATTTAATGTACATGTACAGTGTGTGTACATGTATTGTACATGACATGTGCATGTACAGTACATGTACATGTGCTGTACACAGGTATATTGTTTCAAGAAATTGACTGCCATTCTTTGATGCGGCTTGTTGTACTGTGCAAGTGTGCATGGCTGTTACATGTACATGTACATACCGGTACATGTACGCGCTGTACATGTACTCAGAACTTTGTACGCATGTACAATGTACATGTACATGTACAGTACACTGCATGTATCTTGTATGGCAAAAGTGTCAGGCCCTCCACATGTATGCATTTTTTATCATCTAAGAGTAAGCGCATTTCTGTATTACTTTAAGCTCCCTTCAAAACTTGACAGGGAGAGATGATCATTAGCAATAATCTTTACACGCTGCGCAATGTACATGCTTCAGGCAGCAATTGGTCGGTCGTGCCGCGATGTGACCTTTTGCATTTTTGATGGAAAAGAGTTTTTACGTTTTTTTCTGTAACCCATATATAAAAATCTGACATTTAGGGTCTTATTTCCCACTTACCGGTAGTTTTCTGAATAATGCCTTTAAATTGAGCAGGAAGTATCCCCTCTTCGGAAGAACTGCAAAGCAGTTTTGTCAAAATCTTTTGAATGGGTTTCTATCAAAGTGCCGATAACTGAGATCCCTTTCTTGTATGACGCACTAATTGTCAACCTTTCCACAAATGCCATTTTGCTAGTGTGTATCTTGGATGGAAGCCAGCATTGTGACTTGGTACATGTAGTATGTACTGTACTCTCACTTATCTCAGTGTCTCTCTCTATCTCTCTGTCTCTCTTTTAATTTTATCACCCACTCTCTCTGTTTCTGTGTGTCTCTCTCTGTCTTAATGTCCCTCTATCCCTTCTGTCTCTGTCTCCATGACCCTGTCTCTCTGTCACTCCATTTCTCTATCTCTCTGTCTCTCTGTCTCTCTATCTCCCTCTCTGTCTCTGACTCTCTGTCTCTCTGCAATGTATCTCTCTCTCCCATTGGCTTTCTGTCTTTCTGTGACTGTCTCTGTCTCTCTCTCCCTTTGTCTGTCTGTCTCTGTTTTGTGTGTGTGTGTCTGTCTATCTGTCTGTCTCAGAGGCTAAGGTATCTGGCAGACTCTTGCCCTACAAGGATTCTTTTCTGGAGTACCTGGAGAAGGTTAAAGGTTAATCAAATGTCCATGCAAGCATGCAGCATGTGTCGGGATTTTAAAGAAACACAAAGACTGCAAAGAGTGTTCCTATCACTTGAAAGAATTGTTCAGGGTACATGAATGCCAACTTAATTAAATATCCCAAATGCAAATCTCAAAGCATGCAGCGTGTGTTGGTATTTGAAAAACAGATGGATGAAGACATCTCCAGTTCCCTTCACTTGAAAGACTTGGCGTCGTCAAACGAACTGGTCGGGATGCATGTGCGTCTGACTTGAAGTGATGAAATAATTTGTGCAAAGTGTGTCCATACACTACGTAGATGACCAAACGGCAAGATTAGCTCAAAATTTGAGCTCCTAGCAGTAGCAGGAGGTTTCTCAATGGCCGATTCTGTCAGTGAGAAAAATCCTGCCTTTAAGAAAGGTCCTGCTAGGATCGAAATAGTCGGGCCCATCTTACTTGTTTGCAGACACACGTCTGTATGGCAAATTGAAGAAAAAAGGAAGAAGGTCAAATTGAATTCTCCGATGTGCGATTGGCACTTGTGCGCACTTGCCAATTGTCCAGACAGCAGGCAGTTGATGTACCATACATGTACGTGCGGTGCAAGCACAAAATGGCATTCGTTTGGAGCGATGGCCCTGCCCAACTTAATTTGTTTACCCGTTTACTCTTTACAATTACCGGAGTTCCTCGGGGCTATGTTATCTTGAGGGCTGGTAACCCTTGCTGTTTCACTTCGGGAGGAAATTATGACCCTCCAAATGTTCCTTTTCTACGCCCAAATTTAATATTAAGAGTTGCATATTAATTCAGTGTGGCGGGTTGACTGTATTTCACCTGGCGGTCAAGAGGTGGCTTGTATACAGAAAAAGGTGTAGGACCCTTTGCTTAAACTTTGGTAGTTCGTGTTCTTTCTCTTTTGGGTTTTATTTATTGAAACTTTTTGGTGGTGACACCAAGTAGGCAAGTACTGTACTATAGCTCTGTAAAAAGCCGGTACAGGTATTTTAACGTTTCATGTAGTGTGTACTGTGTAGGCCGACTCTGCCCATTGTCAGGAGTTGCCGGCTTTTCTCAAAGCCATACCGTACTCCATCTCTTAAGAGATGATATTCATCATGGTGTCACCGCAAACCTCCCTACTTCTTTGTGATTGCCTATTAGTGCATTTGTTATTTGCCTCCTGAAACTGTTCAATCAGATGATTCAAACTTTTTAAGATTCTCAAAGGTACGCCTATAGGGCCTGATATTGATTTCACCAAACTCATCGTAACTTACGATCAATCGCAAGGCGATGGGAAGTACACACAAACCATATGACCTATGGAAGTTTACGATGGGTTATCCATTGTAAGTTGAGTTACGATGCATCGTAAGGCTTTGTGAAATCCACCTCTCGCCTGATGTTTCAATGCTTTTAACATAGGACCTCTCTCAAAGGCTCTCTACTTTTGAGAAAATTTCTTGCTTAGATCAGAACGTCTGATCCTCTATATTTTGTACATTTTATACACTATTGATTCTGCCTGTTGAGAATGGTCCTGCTAGGAACAGAATATGAGGCCCTGTAAATTTCTCAAGAATACTTAAATATCCTTTCAAGATGTTTGAACCACAGTTGATTTCATCTACATGTTTGTGTACACTGTACTGTAGACCATAGATGATACAAGTCTTAAAAATGTACAGAATACTCAGACTTTGCATTTTCTAACCCCTAAAAAAGGGTTTGGCATGATGCCTGGAAGAAGTTTTTGGCAGTGGTCAGTCAGTGCATCTACAGTAGATCTGAAATGATACTAGTTGCAGAAATGCATTCAAGTCAATGAATACAGAATGACCAGCCAGCTGGGACTATTTGGGATGGCCTTCAGCTTGCCTGAGACAATTTTGATTGTCATTTAGCCAAAAGGGAGCGGTTCAATACAAACCCTGTTCCTGAACTTGAATGTAGGGCATACAAATTTTGGAACATGTACAGTTGTACATTAAAGTAATGCATGCATGTACCGGTACTGTATGTACTGTACCTGTACATGCACATGTACGTTTGGTATACATTGTACTCAGCCTAGCAAAACAACCTGAAAAATGGAAATTTATTTCATGCAGACATTGAAGTGCATACAATGTACATGTAGGAGTTGTGTTGCACCGATTGATCGCTTGATTTCAATCAATATTTCTCGGGTCATCCACAGATGCTTTGAATCAGTGCTATTAGCTGTTTCTTATTCCTCCCTCCCACTAGAACATTGTCCCAAAATTGATTACCGGAAGCGGTACTGTTCATGTAACTGTTAGTGTTACAAACTTGTTTGAAATGTTCTTGGGTGTCCTGCATGAACATTTGAATTGTATCTTGTGCATGTTCCAATATTGATGTACATGAACACGTATGTAGCCTACAGTATGATGTGTACAGTACACATCGTTGGCAATTTCAACAAAAAGATGCATTTTGAAAAAAAGGTATTTCAAAGTTAGTGCTCAACATTTTTTTCATTTTCATTTTTATTTTAGGCTGTCTTTGAATGGTAATATTGAAAGTACCGGTAGTGTACTGTACTTGGCTGGGTATACATATACGGTATGTACATGTAGATGTACATGTATGTGTTGTACATGTAGGGCCTACATGTAGCTCAGATGGCAAGAGTGCTATTCAAAACAATTCAGTCAATGTTTTCTTTGTCATTTTTTAAGAACTCAAAGAAATATTCAGAGGGACTGATGTTTCAATTCTAGTATGATCTGTGCACCTTTGATAAAAAACTCTTGCTTGGCTGTTTCTCGGCAGTTCTGAGTCAAAACTCACATTTCTGAAGGAAAAAAAATACATTCATATAAAGTGATATATACAAAAAAGTTGCAAACTGCTTATTGACTAAAATTACCAAAATGCAAATCTCAAAATTTAGTGGGCCTGACATTTCGATCCTAGCCAAAGACCTTTCTCAAAGGCAGAGAGAAAGGTCCTTTGAGAAAGGTCTTGCTAGGATCGAAACATCAGGCCCACTGAATTAAAAAAAAAAAATACATGTTGTGATTATTTTTAGATACATGTATGAACAAATGATTCTATATTCCAGTACACCTGTATCTTTCTTGTGATTCAAAATAATACATTAATTCAATTGATGTTTCTAGTACAAAATCAAAGGAGTGTGATGTGGAGTGCAAAAAAAAGCAATTGTTTCCCATCTGATGACAACAAGTTCTGCACTATTTTTAAAATAATACGACAATTTTGACAAGTTTGGTCGCGCACAGGCCCAGCAATCAATACCCCGGCATTCACCAAAGGGAAGGAATTGAATATCCTGAAACAATTTGTTTATTGCTACGATTGATTTGAGGCACACTTTAAGGCTGCTCAGCATTATATACGTGTACATGCGTGGCAGGATTTTGACACCAGAAACATTTGGATCTGCATGGATTAATGTCACTTTTTAATTGTTCATATGATATTGCCACAGCAGACTGTCGGTAACAGACTGATTTAACACATGCTGTTCCCACTGCACTGCACAGATTATAACCTGATCCATGGACTCATTTAACAGCTAGTGCACATGTACACGTACACACATGTACCGGCACATTGGATTTGCAATTTGCATCCTCTGCATGTGAAACACGTGCTGTAGTACATTTGAGACAGACAGAGTATTGTACAGTACATGTACATGTACATGTACATGTACATTTGTAGGATAAATAGGTTTGCGGAGACACCATGCAAATTCTCTTTTGTGAGTAAGTGTGGTTCTGAAAAGAACCGAGAGCAGTATACTCTGCTCGTCTTCAGGAGTTCCTCCGGTTCTTTTCAGAAACACACTTACTCACAAAAGAGAATTTACATGGTGTCTCCGCAAACCTATTTATCCTGATATTCTCACCATGCAAACCTTCAAATCCCATTTGACATGTACATGTACATGTACATGTACATGTACATGTACAGTACACTCATAATAGTAGTACTGCTACATCGTGTACGACTTGTGTACCGGTACACGTACATGTACACGTGTACATGTACATGTACAGTACACTCATAATAGTAGTACTGCTACATTGTGTACGACTTGTGAACCGGTACATGTACATGTACATGTACACTCATAATGGTATGACGTATGTACCGGTACATGTATGTACATGTACATGTATGTACTGTACAGTTCATGGACAAATTGTAAGCCAGTGTGCAGGTTGCAACATTTTTTTTTTATCAATTTAAAGGAAGAATAACACTTCAAAAAAACTCAGTAAATTATGAAGTCTTCCCCTTTCATTTCATTCAGATAATTCAAATAAATTTACATTTAGGGCCTAACACAATCATTTTGTACAGTGTACTGGTATGCGTAAACTGTAAAATCCAAGAAAGTGTAAAAATTAAATGCCTGTATGCGGAAAACCTGTACCCGTACTTTCACCTACATACTACAAACTATACTTGTAATGTACATGTAAATGCCCCCCTCCCACCAAACAAAAATAAAATCTCAAATTTAGAAGGCCTGACGTTTTGAATCTTAGCAAGTTCTTTCCCAATAGCACATAGAAAATGGCTAGAACTTGATCATGCCTTGAAATGTCAGAATGTTGTTTTTTTCTCCAAACCTGTACATGGAAGCACACAAGTGCCCTCTTCAAGAAAAATGAGCAGACCCCCCCCCCCTCCGAGCCAGGGAAGCAAGACTCCAATAACCTGAACCGGCCAAGGCGGCCAACCAACCCCCCCTTCCTCCCCCTTGGCTTCTGGATTGATCATTAAAGTTTGATCACTGGGCTGGGGACCCTGCCAAGCGTGACGACGAGGGAAAAGGCGACGGGGAAGGGAAGGGAGGGAACGAAGGGAAGCTATCTGCGCGTTTGACGCTTGACTTGATGGGGAAGGTGTCTGATGAACCCTATCGTTAGTAATGACCCGCCACGACCGGGCATTTTGGACATGTATTCCTCATGCAACCCCTAAACTCGGGAGTGAGATAAATTATGGCAAATGGGTTTTTTTTTTTTACATATGAATATCTGATAGGCATGCGGGTTGCACTGGGTGAAATTTACTTCGCATCACCTCATCTGCTGTGCAACTTCTTAAGTTGGCGGGAGTCATGTCCTCATGTTTTTTTTCACTTCACACGTCTGGGGTTTGCAGATTTTGCTAAAGAGTATTGCATACTAGACTATTATCGAGTTGAGGGTTTTTTATGCTGAAGCAAAATTTTGGTGCTGAGGGAATTAGGGCACATGTACATGTACAGGTACGTACAGTAGCTGAGTGAATTTGGCCCCAATTCAGTGGCAGCATACATTGTAGTTCTGTTAGATTCTGGGCCCAGTTTCAAAATCCAAAACAATGACGTGGGTATAGTCCTGCTCAATACACAACAAGGAAGACTTTTCATGCTTATCAGATGTTCAAACTTAAAGCCCCTACACAAAATTGGTCGAGTTCAAAGAATAGTATCCATACGTTGTCTGATCCAACATATGCATGAAATAGCATACCTGTGAAAATTTCAGCTCAATCTGCCAACCGAGTCTCAAGAAAATCGTGAAAACCGCTTCATTTGTTTCCCGAAAATGCAGCATTCAACGCCGTACTGTTCTGAAAAATAGTTTAGATCTCGGTGAGACGTAAACTATTTCTTTGACTCATTTCTCCCAAAATACAACATTTTAGGCAGAAATATTTCAGTGAGAGGTTTCTACTATAATCATCTTCAAACTGTATAAGTTTCATGTAAATCTGTGAATATTTCTGTTTTTCGATCTTATCAATGTTGTATCTTTAGGGGCTTTAAGCGGCTCTTTGAAAATTGTGCCCAGTTCGGGTCAGTGACTCAGTGTACACTGTATATTTACCGGTATGGCTTCCTCAGTTATTTCAGTGTCAGGAATGGAGCTTCACCAATGGCTCCCAGCTACTCTTCCCAATTGCCCAAGTTCTTTAATCGTCAGCCATGCGTTTTGCACGCATGTGCACTTCAGCGTGCTGCGCTTGAGGGAGGGGTAGGGAGAAATTACATGTACCTTGCCCTTTTGAGCATGGGCGCACTGCCCTGTGTTTGTGTGCCTGTGTGTATGTATGCTGCGTTAATGTTGGCTTGATGACATTTTTGAAGGAAAAATGAAGCCAGCCTAACCTAACCGAGCTGCAAATTTTTGAAAAAAAATTAGGAACGCCCGAAGACTCTGCCTATGAGAAAGGTCCTGCTAGGTTTTGCTGCTGAACTTCTGCATATTACATGTAGTTATTACTGCGGAGCTTCAAATTGTCGGCTTTAACGTCTGATCGTCAGTTGCATCGTGGCTAATGGTGCACTGCTAACTAATGTACCGGAGTCTCGATCAAGAGATCAAAAGATTGGCTGGCAAATGGCTTCGCACAGTTCATCATCACCATGGTCACAGTGTGCAGAACGCTCAAGCTGCCCCAGAATTTTATTGACTTTTTTTTGTGTACAGTCGCCGGCACATGTCAAATCATTGAGCAAAGTTCACACGCATGCCTCAAATTTTAATTGTGCCAGATCTTGGTTATAACTATCGCCTGTATCGGAGCCTTCCTGCATGAATTTCACAAATCAAATCAATTACTGGACCAGGAACCAATCTGCAAATTCCGATAAAAAGAAAAAACAGACGCATCTACAGTATCTATGTAATGTAAGTATTGATGTACAGTGTATGTAGATTGCAGCGCGATACCTCAATTGTTTGTTCACATACACTGTACATGTATGCATATATGTTTACTGAACCCTGTGTATATTTGGATACTATATATTATAAAATTTTAGTATTTACCAAAACGTGTATGAAATCGCTGTTTGGAAGCTTGGGTACCACGTTCGTTGTAGAATGGTCATGGTTAATAGTATGTGGTGAAAGATTTCATAAATTTGGAGACACATTAACCCCTTGTACATTACAGGATTAGCTGTGAAACACACAATGCCTGGGTATCTGGGGTCCATGTCATGGATTCATTGGCAGTTACCCCCCCCCCCCCCCCCGACAAACAAACTGTGAAGAATTGCAGACAATTCTTTGCTTATAGTACATGTACATGTATATGTACCGTACATGTATCTGTTTCAAGATTGGTCAAGGCAATTTTGGCCTCTGCGCTAGGATATTTTTTGGCTTTTGGAGTCGGCACAGAATTTCTTGGTCTGTACATGTGAAATGAAATGGTTGAATACAGTACATGTGCTTCTGGCTAGTGCCCCCATCCGGCAAACACTAGAACTTTGACTATTTGGGAAGACCAACATCTAAGGGCTGGATAGCTCAGACGGTAAGACTGCTAGTACGCAAAACCAGTGGTCTCGTATTCAAGTCCCGGTCCAGTTGAAGTTTTCTTTGCCATTTTTCAAAATTGAATGGAAATGTACCATTTTCATTATTTCTTTATTTTTGTATTATTTTTTGCAGTGGACGCAAGGATGTCGAGTGCCGATGAGCAGGACCAGCCTCCAGGGGGCGCCCTCTCCTCCTCCCAGCCGGCGCTGGACCGGCATAAGCGACGCAGCCTGTGGAAGAGCTTCAAGAAGAAGACCAACCCGGTCAGGCGCTGGCAGTCCTTCCGCAACCACAGCAAGGAGCGGCGGGCCTCGGCCGACGCGGACGGCGGCAGCGGCGGCTCGTGCCTCTACCTCAGCCAGTCGGAGCTGTCGCAGGACTCGGACTCGGGCCTGGACTACCCCTCGCTCCCGCGGGGGGGCAGCCGGGCGGCGGCCGCCACGGCCGCCCGGCTGGCCCCCCAGGCCGCCTGCCACAGCGAGTCGGACCTGAGGATGGTCTCGAACGGCAGCTACCGCAAGGACGTGGCGGCCGACAAGAACCTCACCAAGAAGAAGAAGAAGAAGAAGAGTCTCTCGTTTGAGGATCACAGCCTCCACTCGCAGGCCAAGGAGGGAGTGAGCAAAGAGGACGGGCAGCGGCCGGTGGAGGTTTCTCAACTCCAAGACTCGGTAAGTTTTGTATTTTTTGCTCTCCTTTAACGTCGCATCCGAAAGTTGAGAGGGTCCCGAGGTTTGGGTCCGATCAGCCAAACCCAGTTACCTTTCTCAGAGGCGGATTGAACATTTAAGATCATAACAAATAGTCAATACAAAAATGTGGCAAACGGCTCACTGATTTAAAGGTCCAAAGTGCGGATCTCAAAAAGGGAATGACGCTTTGATCCTGGCAGGGTTTCTGGCAGGCCTTTGAGAAAGGACCTTTGGAGAAATGGTCCTGTTTGGATGGAGAGGCCAAAATCATAGAACCGCTTAAGCACCAAAATGTGAGGCATGAGAAACCTACATATACCTTGATAGAATCGGGTTGCCAGCCAAAGTTCCACTTGTATTTCACGTTAAGCACCCGATAGTAGAATACAAGTCAGGTACTGCACAAGAAGCATCAAGTGAAATAATATGGTTGGCAATCTTGTTCTCCCCAGGGAAGAAAGTTTGCTCATGCTTAAGCAGCTCTATGAAATTGGGTCCAGGAACCTGCATTTGTTTCAGATATTAAACATCTCTCGAAAAGGTTGAGACTTGAGAGAGCCTGAGGTTTTGAACAACGAGTCTAGCCCTGACCTCTCTTGGAGGTATAATGAAGTGAAAAATGATACAAAAATGTTGCCTCCGGCTAACTCAGCATGACTGAGGAGTACAAACTACCTACATGTGTATACAACATCATTGGGAAGATCAGAAAACATTGACGTCCACAGATTTCCTTCTATATTTTACAGTTTGTAGATGGTCATGATAGAATCCTCATGTTGAAATCTCATGGTCTGGGACGCTGTACTTCTCGAGAAATCTTCACTCAAACATTGACAAATTATACATGTAGTGTATTACTCGCGAGTAATAAACAGAATACCGTAAACTATTTCTTATAGGCCCTACTATAGAACGATGCAAAACCGTGACTTTATTTGCCTTTTCAATTTCCTCAGATTACCATTTGATCTAAAACCTTCGCAGGATTTCTTTTTGGGAATGTCTAATGGTTTATCACACAAATTGTGGCAATCTTTTCACCTTTTCCAATGTTGTACATGTATCTACACAGTAGGTTAGGACCTTTAATGATATTTTCATTTCTAATAATGATGATGAACACATAATTATTCAGGCTGCCCGACATGGGGCCCATGGGGCAAATAAAGTTAAGCATTTCAGTGCGGATGGCCGAACAGACGGGACTGACAGCCGGACAAACAGGAGGAACGCTACGATTACATGACCATAGGCCTGCTTAGCTTAGAACTGAAATTTATGAGGTTCGACAGTGTTCATCCTTGAGAGTGTCAAAAGGTTTCTTTGCCCAGTACATTCCCCCAAAGTTGCCTGGGAACCTGTTTTCTCCCACCCACACCCACTCAAAAAGGTGTGATGTGAAGCTATGGAAGCCTTGAAATTTTGTTTGCGAAAGGGCACTGCAATTTTACCACCTTCCTTTCCTACCCCCTAGATGCAAAAGGGGCACTTCCGCAGAGAAGATTTTAGTTTGAGCTGTGAAGAAAGGACTGCAGTGACAGATGCCTGCCGACATGTACCGTATATTGCTTTAGGTTGTATTATGAGAACAGAAAAGTGGCGTACATGTAGTCTAGACAGTCCACGGACCAATGAAATGTTAAATGTACATGTACATGTACATGTACATGTACATTGCTGCATGGTAGGCTACACAAACTTATACACATGTACCGTACTGTACATGTGCTGTACATGTATGTACATGCAGTGTACATTAGATATATAGGGATGGATACAATTTTTTCAAATAATTGGCACATTTTCTCATCAGTAATACAGTAGTTGTGAGAATTAAAATAAAATAACTTGATTATTATCCTTCCACAAAAGTGTTGAAAAATCATATTTAAGAGAATGGTATACATGTAGATTGTTTGATTTTCTAGAAATTTCCTTGCCCCCTGGTTGAAGCCATGCTGACGTCCGATTGTGCCAGGTTTGACTCACTTGTACGCACAATGTCCTAGCAGGGCCTTTCTCAAAGGCAAAGAAAGAGAAAGGTCCTGCTAGGATCAAAACGCCAGGCCCTCTAAGTTTTTGAGATTTATGCATTGGAGGTCATTTTAGTCAGTGAGCAGTTTGCAACAGTTTTTGGTATTTACTTCATGTTGACCTACATTAACTGAAATTGCCAGGGGAGATCTCGATGGAATAATGGTCGAACTAGTCCCTGGTTGTGAGTTGTGACTTGTGACTACAAAAAAAAAAACCACGCTCACATGGTTGGCAAAGTTGTTTCAACCGAGGAGGAGATATCCATGCTTAGCATGATTTGTTTCTTGCTTTTTAACACTGATCAGCGCTTTGAAATACAGGGCCCGGGTCTATTTCCTCACAGTCTCAAGTGACCACGGAATGGCAGCCGTGAGTGGGAATACATTGCCTTCGGTTTAATGAAAGGGTTGGGTGGTGGGGGGAATACATGTACATGTACATGTACTTCAATCTGACAGCAGTTTGATCGTAACATGCCTGGATGCTGCTCTACTCCCCCATGCAGTAACTAGGCAGGTGAATTCCAGGGTGGGATGCTACATGTAGCAGTCTCGCCATATGAGCTGGCCAGAGACCATCTGTTGCACAATAATAATTTAGATGCTCATCACAATTCATTTCAGGGAGCCTTAGAGCAGCTGTTGCCAAAGTGACAAAATACTGTGGTTTATCTTTCTCCCCTTCATGACCAAAATCCTCACACCTTTTTTTTAAAAGTTGTATTTTGTTTTTCTAAAGTATCTTTGTTGAAATGTTTTAATGACATTGTTAAATGTGTGTGTATGTGTGTGAACAAGCAGCACAAATGAAAAAAAGATGATTCTAAACAATTTATGAAAATCAGAAAGATTTTTTTTTCTGAACCGAGGCCTGTGGTGTAATTTACATGTAGGGTACCAGCGCTCTAATCACCTGAACTATCCAGGCCTTAGGTGGTGGTCTTCCCATTAGTCCATCATCATCATTCACTGGGCTGCGAAACAGGTGACTAGTTACAAAGCTTCTCCATCCAGACGCTTCAATCCATGGCCAGCGCTATAATGGCATCTAGATTCAGCCAGTTGTCGGTGTCCCCCAGCAGCTTCTGAATATAGGACAGGTAGGATGTCCTTTGCTGTCCGGGTCTCCGTTTGCCATGTTGTGTAACGTAGAAGGCATATATAGGCCTATTTTTTGATATAGGAAGGTTTGCGGTGACACCATGTATAAGGTCTCTTAAAGAAGAGGTGTGGTTCTGAAAAGAACCTGTGGGGTAACTTAACATTTTGGCCAGTATGCTCTGGCCGTCATCGGCCAAAACGTCAGGCCCTCTACGTTTTTGTAAATGGTAATGGTACATGTAAGAAGGGAGAGATGCTGAAAGGTACTGACTTTATCGTAATTGTCTGCAGGCATGGGACCTTGTTCTTGACCTTTGCACCATGGAGTATTCTTTGCTTGCAGAAGTTGTTACTGGAACTTATTCTGCTGGTAAACCTTAGCTCCATCATGTACATGTACATGTACATGTACATGTATACATGTCATCACTCCACAGTACCTTGTACATGTATGCAAATTATGTGGATGGCCATTTACATGTGTAAGTCACATATCAAACATTTTTGTTTGGTCTGCATACCACGTATACAATGCACAGTACATGTATAGTACTCGTACTGAATGGTACATGTACGTGTACATGTACAGTGTAGCTGTGTGCACATTGCAAGAGTACATGTACAAAATGTACATGTAATGTACCTGTACACATGTACACGTGTACATGTACACAGGTATGTAAGTGCATGTATACACGTACCGTACACGTACATTGGTGTACATGTACATGTACATGTACACCCATACATGTGCAATGTACATACATGTGTGTACATTCTACAGTATGTACATGTACATGTACATGTACACCCTTACATGTACATCATGTACATGTATACATGTAGTTCATGCACAATGCACTTTTGCTTGTTCACTTGCTACTGTCCTACCAGTACCAAACATGGAACTCATAAAAACAAGCAACTACAGTATTTGATTATTATTAATCGATCACCTGGACAATCTCACGTACATGGGTAGGTGCTGATGGCATGTGAGCAGTCAATGTTTGGATGATTCCCTACTACAATCATACCAGGACCGTCCCTGAAAATTTATTCTGAACAGCTTCTGCAGTAGGTCACACTAATCTGTCTATCCTATTTTCCCCCCTCCCCTCCCCCTGATCCTTCTGAGGGTACAGTGTACACCTACGTACGTTAGTCCTGAATTTTGCACAAAATGGTTCGCAAATTCTCACACATGTCTATGAAGATGACGTACACACTGTACATGGATATTTACCAATACGTGTGCTTTGCCTTTGCCAGTCTGTGTATCACATGTAATCACTGAAATGTGTGCCTACTTTACACAATGTAGCTCCAGTCGAAGGGTTGGGAATTCATAGTACGGGGAAGGAGACGTGAAGTGATACAACACTGCTGCTATAATGTATGACTGACTCAAATGTCCAAACTGCAGAACTCCAACATTAAGCGGGGAAGCTAGGCCTGACATTTCAATCTTTTTAGATGCTTTGAGAAAGGACCTCTGAGAAAGGTCCTGCTACTGTAGGATCGAAATGTCAGGCCCTCTCAGTTTGTGGATAAGACTTTCTGCCTAAAAAACAACAACAACGAATGAAGTAAATACAAAAAACTGTTGCAAACTGCTCACCGACTAATATGACCTGCAAAACACAAATCTCAAAAGTTAGAGGCCTGAGAAAGGTCCTGCTAGGATCGAAACATAGGCCCTCTACCTTTTGAGATTTAAAAATAAAATCTAGATTTTTCTGCCATTTGAAGAAGCATGCAGTTGTTTATACTTCACACTATAGTACCTTTCCAAAGGTTTCAGAGTTACATGCAGACCTCTTAAATTAAAAATAAACAAAGAAAACTGACTGGATTTTTAATTTTTTTTTAAGAGGGCTGGATAGCTGCGGTGGTACAGTGGTCTCGGGTTCAAGTCCCGGTCCAGTGAAATTTTCTTCAGTTGCCATTTTTCAGAGATGTTTTGTTTCAAAGTTAATCTTACATCATGTGATGCGCATGAGCAAAAGAAAACTCATTGAGTGTACTCAAGTCCAACTGTAGTATTGCATTTGCATATTTTCTGCGCGGACCATTAAGGTGGCGATGATCCGTGGCTATACCCTATGTATCTGCATGCATGCTCTGATTGCTGTTGGAGCTACATCACATGTATATTGCGTGTGTTAGGAGGCTCTATCCCTGGAATAACACCATCTGTGTCCTTGGCTGGGTGTTTTATTATTTTTTAACTTGGCTCACCTCAGCCATTCACTGTTCCTGGATGATCTGTCACATCGCATCCCTTGCATCACACGGTGTCTGGCTGTGCTTGCATGATTGCTGCACGGCAGGCTTGCAGTGAAATGGCAGTTCATGTACCGGTACATGTACATGTACATGTACATTACATGTAGAGTGTGAGTCATATACAGTACATACATGTATTATGTGCCGGTACATAACATACCGATGGATGCACTGCAGACTTGTATAACTTGTGACTCGGACTGAGTATTGGGCTCTAACTTAAGTCCCACGTTCTAAAGGCCGCCGCACACGAGAGCTATCTGCTGAGCAAAAATTCTCTCGAGGTCGTTATCTCAGTGCATGTACATGTAGCTCTCGTGTGCGCTGAACTTTTGGTGAGATTTCTGCCTCAAGAGGCCGTGAGACCAATATCTATCCTGTTTGATTTTTTTCGCCTCTCATGGATGAAAACTCATCGTGTGCGGTGACTTGAGCTACGTGCCGAGCAAAAAAAACATAGCAACTGGCCAATGAAAGCGCACGCCCTATTCACGTGGTTGCCAAAATCAAACAGGATAGATATTGGTCTCATGAGCCTATTGAGGCAGAAATCTCACCATAAGTTTAGCGCACACGGTGAGCTACGTGCTGAGCTAATGGCCTCGAGAGACTTTTTGCTCAGCAGATACATGTAGCTCTCGTGTGTGGCGGCCTTAAGACTTAGACTCGAGTGACGATAACAACTGATTTGGACTCAGACTCAGACTCATACTAGGACCTACTGACTCAGACTTTAACGTGGGTGACTTGTGACTCGGTGGGAAAAAATACCACCTCACGAGGCTGGCTATTTAATCTGTGGAGTGCAAAGCAGATTGGAAGCTTCATAGTCTTATTTTGAGGTGTTTAAGGACGCGACACTCTAGACTCTGATATTCGAGTATTTTATCTTGCAGTTTTTATTGTTAATATATTATCTATATATCAACTATATATATATTATCTATATCAAATAGAATATTATCTACCGTATATATCAACTTGTACATGTAGAATATTATCTATATATCAACTTATAGAATATTTATTTTTCCACTTCTCTATGCAGGGTTTTGTTTGGAGTTTGTTTTGGGGTTATTTTTGGTGGTGTTTCCACTTGAGTTTTGTGAATATAACGGATGTTGATAACATTGCGAGTGGCCGACACGTACGTATACAACAGGACTGTACTGTACACACACATCCAGCTGTGAGTGTGATGCTACTCGCGCACGCGTACTATAGGTCACTGTGGACTGACATGGCGGATGTCACGTGACTACATTGTAAGTTTTACTTGACAATACCCGTCCGCACTAGACTTTTCAGCGATGTAAAATTAACAATGTAACTCTTCAGATACCCAGTTGGCCCTGTAAGACTTACTGCTGCGAAGGGTTAAACTTACAATCGACGTCCGACACTTGACAATTTGGGAAGTCTTCCGGCCGTCCGCATTGGACTTAATTTGGTAAAACTGACAAGAGTCTCCGTAAGAGTTACCAAAATAAGTCCAATGCAAACAGGGCTTATGATAGACTGCAGTCACCAGTTAGCGGTATTTTCAGACTCGTATTGGTGTACCGGGTATTTATTTTTATCTCAGTGGTTTACCTGACTACCGGTATTTCTTTTGATATCCTGTGCAAATATAGGCCCACTTCTACTGGTAGTAATGTGATTCGAGAAAACTCAAAAATGAAAATGTGTTTCCAACACAGACCAGATTATTTTTTAGGTGACTCAAACTCGAGACTCGACCTCTGTGACTCGTTTCACCTGGGTGAGTCGGACATGAAAAGATGTCTGGTTAGGGCTCTCCAATACCAGGTTAGGGCTCTCCACTGAAGTTAAAGCATGGGAGCCTCTTTTTCAAAACGGGGTATCTCCACACACACAAAAACAAAACAAAGGCCCCCTGTTTTCATATCTGACACTTTCTAATTGATGGAAGACATGGAGACAAAGTCAGAGCCTGAGGCCAGGCCGGGATTTGGAAAAGTCTGGTATTGGAAACCATGTCCTGCATGCTTTTATCGTAAAAATGGAAATGCTCTGCTGCGCATGCAGTGTGCACACACAGCCTGTCTTACACACAGCACATTTTATGTACATGCACAAAATTGTAATTTGTTTACAAATGTGCATTAGCCATAGTCATCCTCTTTGATCCTCCCAACATCAGGCTAACAGAGGGACAGTGACAGACGACTCCCCCGCGGGACTCGGGAACCGAGGGAGACGAGAGTCCCTGGAGCGATGTCAATTGGTATCACAAGCAATGAAAATTGTGTACACGCACATTCTGCACAGAGCTCTCTCGGCTAGTTGAGAAGAGCTAGGCACTTGCCTGCACGGCCTTGTACACAACTGCACGTTCATGTGTCACATTTGAGTCCAGAAACATGGCCTCACTCTGATTGTGCACAAGGTGGTCGCTTTGTTTTTTTCTCGACGGGACTTGTCGGTTAAGACTTTGATGGGGTTTGAAGGGCAGAAAAAAGCCCCCCCCCCCCTCTCCTTAAGATTTAAATTTGGCATGCTCTCTGGGTCATTAGGAACACGAACTCACGTAGTGCGTGCTTGTTACAGTTTACATAGCTTGACCCATTTTTTGGGCCGCATTTGTCTGTAAGTGTAAGGGTCCCTAATACCGGTAGTAATAGGCCAAATGACCCATTGCTACTGTACAGATGCACTGCCTAATCGCCCACGGTTGTACAGTACCAGCGGTTAGTACATGTATACAGAAAGATTCCTCTGAAAATATGGATTCATATGGAACCAATGAGGTGTGTCAACTTCACCAGGATGCCCCACCCACTCCCCTCCTCCTTACATAAAAAAACCAAGCAATTAAGGTTTATGACGAAGCAACCAAGCAGGTACAGTCTGGGTGCGATTTTGTATGTCATTTTTGTTGATAAATCTTGCAGTACGTCTGCAATTTATGCATGGCCCAACTGCTTGCTGTTTTTGAGGACAGGTCAATTTTATTCTGCCTGCGAGCGGTATCATTTTTTTTTATTGGCACCAATAAAAAAGAAGGCTGCAGTAATAAATGCATGTGATTATGCACATGAACTTCTTCATGTTTATTTCAAAATGGTTGGTGACCTGCTGTACACATGTACATGTACATGTACAGTTTTGTACACTAAATTGCATTGAGGATGATTCTACAGTAAAATGTGAACTTGGCATATCATACTGTACTTGTACATGTACAGTATACTGTACATATATGTACATTTAAATGCACATGTATTTAGGCCCACTGTAATGATACCTACATGTAGGTAAACGTGTAGTACATTATGTACATGTCCATGTACAGTATACTGTATGTATCTTTCTTATTATCTGCAACCTTGTTCCTAGTCTTGGTTCAAGACGTTGGTTGAGGTTCTCTTATAGGCGACGCGTAAAAAAGCGTTGAATACTCCTTTGAGTACTTCAAATGATCCGCAAGCACAATTACGCACCCACACAGACAGATCAACAACGCGTACGTGTGTGTGGATCTCTGTGCGAGTACGTACGCGTGTGTACACTGCAGATCATGGTCGCCTATCTAAACCAACAACTCTTGAACCAAAACTACCCTTTTCCCTGAAATGTGAGGGCTTCAAAGCGATGAGCTTCCTGAGTAGATTGATCAGAAATGTACATGTACAGTATTCATGCTGCAGACCTTGCACAGAACTAGTTATGAAGACTGGCGTTTTCAGCCTACTGTAGCAGGCCCTTTCTCTAAGGTGAGAGGAGAGAGGTCTTTGGAAAGGTCCTGCTATGATTGAAATGCCAGGCCCTCTTTTGAGATTTGCACCCGTTTTTATCAATTGATTATAGTAATTTTTGTATCACTTTTAATCTAAAAGTCTAACATTTTGGGCCTTCAAAGACAGAAGGCCTATGAGAAAGGTCCTGCAAGGATTGAAATGCAGGGCCTGCTAATTTTTTGAAACTTTGAAAAATTGGCAAAGAAAACTTTGACTGGACCGGGACTTGAACCCGAGACTTCTGGATTAACGTACCAGTGCTCTTCCATCTGGGCTATCCAGCCCTTAGATGGTGGCCTTCCCAAATAGTCAACTTGTCTTTGCTGGGATGGAAGAGCACTGGTACGTTAATCCAGAGGTCTCAGGTTCAATCACTGTAACTTTAAACAGCACAGATGCAAAAGCAGAGTGCTGGTACTGTATGTTAAATCAGAGGTCCCATGTTCCAGTCTAAGACCAGTCCATTTTTATCGGCTTTTTTCGCAAACTGAAAAAAAAAAAAAGAACCAGATAAATTTGGGAATTACATGTACATTGCATGTACCTGTAATGTAAAGTAACTTTGGTGGAAATATCTGAACGGAAATGTTTGTTGGAATGTGTACGATGTGCATATAAGGTTTGAATATTGATTTGAAACATTTGAATAATTCATCTTTAAGCCCACGGAAAAGTAGGAGTGGAAAGGCAGAGTGTTGACCCAAGTGGCATTTTTATTAGATAAGACTCAGTTACTGATTTGATATAAATTTCTGTAGGCCTACCACTTACAACACCCAGAAATGTCTTCCCTTTTTGCTGCTCACCGAGTGCTATAAAGTGACTATAGCGGTCCTTTGGTAACCTTATTTTTCCAGTATTTGATGCTGATTCCCCCCCCCTATACTTAATTAATTCCTGCAATTTTATTACATTCTGAATCCTGACAAAAACCTGGCAAAATGGGTGATGCACTGTGTGAAACCGTGGAGAAAGGCTTCCTCCATGGTGAAAAATTCAGGCCACCCGTATGACCATTCGAGTGAAATAGCGCCCTCTTGTGGATAATATCTGCCAGTTGGTATTCAAAGACCTCACTCAAAAAGAAAGATATGAAGTGTTTTCTCTCTGGAGTTGTAATATACATGTACATCTACATGTACATACAGTAGTGTTAATAACAGAAGGAATTAACTACATGTACCCTGAAAGCCATAATTTAATATTTATGGATAATACACAAATTTAATATGTTAAGAATGAATTTACTCTGATACTCTGCGGTTTTATGAAACTGCAAACTTGGGACTTCACCTTCACCATTCACCAATTATTTTTTGAGTTACGCTCCCGTGCACAAGATTTGTTTTCATTTGCTCAAGGCCTAATGATATGCTACATGTACATGTAGATATACATGTAGAGTGTGCATGTATAGCAATGCTACATATTTGTCTTTAAGACCACATTTTGTTTCAATGGATGGCAAGACAAAGTGTGGAGGGAAATGGAAGGAGACATGTTGGACTGCACAGCTGATACAGTCACATCACACCAGGGGCATTTTCCAAATCCCGGCCTGGCCTCAGGCTTTGACTTTGTCTCCATGTCTTCCATCAATTAGAAAGTGTCAGATATGAAAACAGGGGGCCTTTGTTTTTTTTGTTTTTTGGTGGAGATACCCCGTTTTGAAAAAGAGGCTTCCATGCTTCAACTTCAGTGGAGAGCCCTAACCTTTGTTTTCAGCTTTTGGATAATGGCGACTGAGCTGAAGCCGGAGGCTAAGCCGTTTATAATTTTTTTTTTTTTAGAAAATTAAAGCCAATTACCGTATGCAATGACCTCAATTGATACTCCTGGGTCTTCAAGCAACACGTATGTAAATGTACCATAATGACACAACAATAGCCACTGAAGTGTCGTGGTGCTGTCTGGTACATACACGTACATGTACAGTACATGTGTATGTGCACAGTGTACATTATGTGTAAATGTACATAACATTAACTCAAGGTAGTTTGAATTCAATGTAGAATGTTTGCAGTGACATCATGTACATGTACATGTGAGTCATCTCTTTCGAGAATGAGCATGGCTCTGGCATGGCTCTGGCATTGCACTGAGAAGAGCCAGTAACTCTAGGTTTACTGGCACTTCTCAGCGCCATTACTCATTCTCGAAAGAGATGACTTATTCGGTGTCAATGCAGACTGTCCACATTTTGAATCCACCTTGCAAACAAGCGTCAAGTATCATCTTATGCATTCAGTTCCTTCTGTTGATCTTTCATGTGTCAATAAGAGTGAGGTTGAGTGGATGCCGAGTGGATTATATACCCAGGAGACCTTTGCTGGACTGAAGTGAGTAGACTGTCGGGTTTTCTACTCCACAGGCTGTCTCTTTTTCTTATTCTTTCAGGCCTTTGCTCGAGGGCTTTCTAAGGGGGCTGGTTCTTTAAGTCTCCTCCCCTTCCCTCATCCTTGGCTTCTAACCTCGAGTGGCGCAGACTCACCTGGACAGAGTCACACCTGCCACAAAGTGACGCGATGGATGTCCTTCCGCGAAAGGGCTTTAATGGGACGCAAAACGGAAGAGGGGGCGTGAGAGCTAAAAAAAAAGGGGGGTAGGGGGAAGGGAGTCGATACGAATTAAGGTGGCTAATACCGTGACATCAGAGGGGGTTTTGCCTCGGGGAGCATCATGAGATGACTCCAGCAAAGAGGCAGAGATGAGGGAGAGGGGGAGGGGAGAGGATGAATAAATAAATTCGGATTCACGGCGCTGTCTCCAGTAGTCACTTGTGACAGATCAGCGCTGGATGGGAGCAGAGTGGCTCATTACTGAGGACATTGTAAGCTGTACCCTCTCTTCGTATACGCTGCTGCAGGTTTGGACTGGACGGAGACCTGTCATAGGTAAACTCAGCTCTAGAAGAATGTGAATTTCTCTTGGGGGGAATGGAGGAGGAAGGCAGCAGTATCAAGGCAGAGTTTTCCCCCACCCATCTCGGCCCATTCCTCGGGACAAAGTGATATGGAGTGAGACAGACAATGGACCCATCCATGTTTTATGAGCTGTCGTTGACTGAGAAGTGGATTGCCAATTTTGTTTTTATCAAGACAGGGGAAGTAGAAAAACAAAAAGCTCTGAGTGCTGGTGATTCCGTAAGGAATTGCAGACTCAGTGTTAGATTGAAACCTCTTCATCTTGGCTTGCCTCCTCTGTGCTTTAGCGGGGGACCGTTGCTGTGTTTATATCCAGAGTGACAGGTGGAGGAGTGACACATTAAGTGTGGTTTAGTAGGCGGTATCTGTCCGTCCTGATTTGGATTATCGGTCTCGAGAAAATGAACTGATGCTGTCAAGCAAGCACACAACTTTTCAGCGTGTTTGCTGATTTCCCCCTTTTTCCATCCCTTTCACTTTAATCGTAATGGAAAATGAAAGACACTGTACAAAGCTATTAGTGTGATGCTATTTCCTCCTATTTTGCTATTTCATAGTCGCTTTGCCCACTTCTTACTTGCCAGTTGTCCGTAAGTGTCTGACCAGGAGGCTCGAGCTGAACACAGACCCAATCTGCCTGTCACTACCGTGTACGCGTACTACTGCCGAATCATACACGTGTAGTTTGCTCATTTGAGGAGTGAGTGTCCCAAGGGCAAGTCAAACCCTTGCTTTGAGGATCGGATGGTCAGAGTAGGAAGTTCTCGGTGTGTGTGTCCACTTGCTGCGTGGACAGGGTAGGTCTTGACGTAGATTCCTTCTTCTAACGAAGGACCGCGTTACTGAACCATGGCTTGCTTTCTCAATTGGGAAGTGAATGTTCACTTGCAGCTCTCTCAATCTGTTACTTAGGCATTTCCACTTTGCCCAGCTTGCATTTGATCCAGGGAGAGCTCCTCTGGGATGTTGACGGACGTGGTCGTCCTCAGTTGAAACCCTGCTTCGGAGAGCCGGTTTTTGTACGGAGAGGATTTTGGAAGGGAGTCTTTTCGTGGCATTATGACACGCATTGCCCGAGTGACAGTGTTCGAGTCTTTTACTGAGTAAACATGCTTGCTTCTTAACCATGGTTGCCGAATCGTAGCTGTCGTTCTTGGAAACTGTGGGCATCCGACCTTCAGTGAAGTGCTCACTTTTGGAGAAGACTTTGAAGGAAAAGCGATCTGAGACTGAGAGGGAATTTCTTGGTGCGTGACACAGCGCCGCCCGGGTGACTGTGATCGAGTTTGTATTGCTGAGCAAACAGGGTAAGTCTAGATTATGTTTGTCAGCTTTCAGGTGGCGTGGCAATGCCTTGTGGCGTCCGGGGATATTCTGCTGAGCTGATACAGGCCTGCTGTGCGCCTGTGATTATACTGTATCTGGTACCAGATTATATCTGGTATCAGATTATATCTGGTATCAGATTTTCGGGTAATTGGTTGAACAGATAAGTCATACAACCCATGCAGTAGGCATTGTGTGCATTTCCTATACTCTAGCAACAGGTTTTTGTGTGTAAGTGTACACTGTTGATGCACGTAATAAGAGTTGTTAATCAATAGGTAATTACTTACTGACTTAAATCATTTTTTAGTGGGCCTGACATTTTGATCTTAGCAGAATTTGGCTATGACAAAGAACCTTCCAGTGTCAAAATCAAAATGTCAGGCCGTCTAATTTTTTTGAGTTTTGAAGAAATTTGCTGATTGGTAAAACCTTTCACCATCTGTGTGCAAAGCTCCCAGGCTTTGGATAGTACATGTACTTCCATCAACAAATTAAACACTCCAGCAAAGATGATCAACATTCTGTAAGGGCAGGATAGATCAGGTGGAAGCGATTGCTGATACGTTCAACCAGAGTCCTGGGTTCTCTGGCCTGGTGAACTTTTCCTTGCTCTTTTGGCTGGTTGACGGTAAAAACCTTGCTTCCCTTTGGTTGTTCAACAGAAGTTACAGGAGGGCAGAATCCTGTTGAAGTAACAAGATTATTCGCTGTACTTAACAGGAGTATGGATCCTATAGGGCCATTTCCACTGCCCAAATAATCGCAATTTGAATCGCCATTCAAAACCCTTTTTGTGCACGTGTTCCCACAAGCCAGAAAGTTGTGTCGCAAAATATCGAGAGTTGACTTCCTGTCAGTCAGAGCGTGAGCGGTGCATTGTGGGATTAATAAAGAAACCGGTGCGATTCCACAGAGCATTCCCACACACACCACATTGCAAATAAACGCGATTATTTGGAAAAAATCTCACATACTGTATAGTGGATTCCGAATCGAGATTCACATCCCACTGATATTTGAAAAAAAGTGAACAACACATGTACATGTACATGTGTAAATGTAGTTGTACATACATACATAGCCCTGCAGTACATGTGCAGTGTTTCTACATGTAGATGCCACTTGTTGATGGGCAGAGCACTCACTGCCCAAATCGGAGTTACTGGAGCCCTCTTCTTCTTCCGAGTCACACCCGTTATTGAAAGAAATTGTACATGGTGTCACTGCAAACTCTCCATGCAGTGTTTCATTCGTTTGTTAGTCCGAAGAATATTTAATGTGAGATCCCCCTTGCCTGTGAATAAAACTTGATATCATCTGATGTGCTTTAAGGCTCTCTGAATACTGATATCTGTGTGAGGGATGGCCCACAACTGGGGTCAACCTCACAAAGCCGTAGGATTTGTTGTAAACTCGACTGAAGATGTGTAATCCATCACGGTCGGATCGTTTCCGACTTTCCGTGCATCGCTCAATCACCTTTCAGTTGGCCGTACACCTCAATGAGTTTGTCGGAAATTATCCACTGGGCTGTTTGATTCCTCTTCACTGAGTGCACTCGTCGCATCTTCAGGCAGACAGCGACCATTGGAGCAATCAAGCGATGGGGGGCAACAGGGGGAAATATTTTATGATTAGCAGAAGCTTGGGCAAATATATTTTGTTAAAAGGGCTGAAAAGCCTCCCTGAAGCGCAGACCTTGCTGGTAATTAGCATTCCAGAGAGGATATGAGACGTGCACGCGGCATCTCCTGAAAGTAGTTGAACATCCCCGCCTTCCTGCTTATGATAGTCCTGTATTACTACGTGCATCCTACGCGTTTGCCTCCATTATAAGCCCACAAGACTGAATGATTAGTGGGAGCCAGACTATGCGGGGCATATTGGCTCTCTTGTGTCATTAGGCGCCAATTCCTTTCTTTCTTTCTCTCATATTCAGGCCTTTTCTCTATCAGACAGTCCCTCCTCTACCTCTCCCGATTCCGACAGGGTTTGGATTAAGCAATAGCCTGGCGGCCAAAATTACAAATTGAAATTGCCTCTGACCAGTTGAAGGCCACCCCCACTGGCCAGTTGAAGGCCATCCCCTATCTGGCAGGTTGAAGGCCATTCCCCCACTGGCCAGTTGAAGGCCATCCCCCAACTGGCCAGTTAAAGGCCATCCCCTCACTGGCTGGTTGAAGGTCATCCCCAATTGGCCAGTTAAAGGCCATCCCCTCACTGGCTGGTTGAAGACCACCCCTTACTGGCCAGTTGAAGGTCATCCCCAATCGCCCAGTTGAAGGCCATCCCCTAACTGGCCAGTTGAAGGTCATCCCTAACTGGCCAGTTGAAGGTCATCCCAACTGGCCAGTTGAAGGCCATCCCCCAACTGGCCAGTTGAAGGCCATCCCCCAACTGGCCAGTTGAAGGCCATCCCCCAACTGGCCAGTTGAAGGCCATCCCCAAACTGGCCAGTTGAAGGCCATCCCCCAACTGGTCCTGCTGGCCATTTGTGTACAGCTGAAGGACCAACCCACCCACTTTTTTAATTGCCTTGTTTTTAATCGCTCTGGTATTAGACTTCAATCTGGTGTCTTTTCTGGCCATTTGTGAATAAAAACACCGGCAAAGATTGGTTGAATATTTGGGAAGGCCACCATCTGAGGGCTGGATGGTAAGAGCGCTGGTATGCATAACCAGAAGTCCTAGTATAGTCAAATTTTTCTTTGCCATTTAAAAAAAAAAAGAAAAAAAAAAGGTCGAACCCTGCACATGGTTGTGTTTTGCCGTATGCCTGTCCCAGCTGCTCACTGATGCGTCGCACAAATGTCGCCTGCGGGCACGTGCAACAGGTCTGGATGAGTCGGATGTGGGCGCCCCGTCTGTGGGCGCCTGGGAGACTGATTGGACATGCCGACGCATTCGCACGTATCCGGTTCTGTGCTCGAGGACTTCTTGATGCGGCATTTGGCTTGGACATCACGGGCCTCGGATTTGGATGCGATGAGCAGCTTGCGTCCTTCCTTCCTCCTCCCTCCCCCTGGGGGGGGGGGGACGGTAGGGAAGGGAAGGGAAGGGAGGGGAAGGGATGACACAAGCCAGGGTTGGCTGTTGTCACAGGCTGCAGAACCATCGCGATTGAGAGTAAAGCCTGCAAAATTGCCAAATATGGCTGGCATAACGTGACTGGACGACAAATTTGCCCAGTGCTCAGTTTGTTCACATATTCTGTCAGCATACATGTAGACAGTCGAGTCTTCCAGCGCAGTGTAACCCGAACCTCTCGCTTTAAGTGATGGCACATCACTAGTGAGAGAATTGCTCGTATTATATACGATTGTATGAAAATAAAGAAATGAGATGATAAGGAAATTGATGATAAAGAATTGAACTTCAATCATTAGATCTCGGACATTGATCTAGGCCTACAGTATTATGATATTGGACTCAGAAGGACACAAGAATCAACAATGACAATGCCTTGAAACGTAGATTACACCTAAAATGAGACCAAGCGTCACTCTGGTTGGATTCAAATCGCGATTATTTGGGCAGTGGAAATGGCCCTACCGGTATATAGGAGCCATGCTCTTGTTTAGTGCAGCGAATGATCTCGTTACTTCATCAGGATTGTACTCAGGCCAGGGGAATGAACCAATAGGACCTAAGTGCTTGTGTTCGATGCCATGTCTCCTGTGTCATGTGATTTTCTGAACTGATTAACTGGTACAAGTACATGTACATTATTCTAACTGTCTTCCATTCCTCATTCAATCTTTAAAGTTTGACCTCATTTCAAGGAAACTTATTCCACTACATTGTGTTTTATTAGGTTATTCACACAGACAATTTTGAAACCCTTTGACTACAATTTGCTTCTTCCTTACTCCCACAAACCTCTGTGGGAGATTTTTGGCTAAATTTTCATAAAATAGGAATGACAAAAGAGGAAATTGATAGAACATTTGCATTACGTCTACGTGTACATGTACTGTACAAAGCATGCCACTGCAATCCCTCATTTGAATAAAAAAAATGTTTAGAGGAGAATTATTCTGTTGATATGCAAACATCTTGAACATTGTGAAATGGCCATCATTCACTGTCCCTGGAGTTTTATGGCTGTTAAATGGTCCGATGCATCTGACTGGCACCCCCACCGTTAAATAGCAGACTATTTAGTATTATATTTCCGAAGGCTCCCCTAGCCAAAGGCTTGTAAGGACAGATGGTGTAGCACTGATCCACTTGACCAGGGACCAATTTCATAGAGCCGCTTAACCATCAAAATTTGCTTAGGCATGAAAAGCCCTGCACCAATAGAATCAGGTTGCCAGCCAAAGTTCCACTTGCATTCTAAGCTAAGCACCCAATATGTGATTACAAGTTGAACGTACAGTAATGGAAAACAGTTTGCAATCTTGTTATAATCAAATCTCAAAAGTTAGAGGGCCTGATGTTTCGATCCTAGCGGGACCTTTCTCACTGGCTCAAAGCTTCCCAGGACCTTCCAACTACGTACAGGCATAGCAACCAGGGTTGATTTCTGAAGCATTTATTGAATCCTTCCTCAGGATTTGGATTCAACGACACATTGACACTTCAGAAATTGAGAAAGGTCCCGCTAGGATCAAATTGTCTGGCCCTCTATCTTTTGAGATTTGTGTATTGCAGGTCATTTTAATCAGTGAGCAGTTTGCAACAGTTTTTTTTTGTATCAATTTCTTGTTGTAATCAAGGAGGAATGTCTATGCTAAGCAGGTTTTCACGCTGAAGCGGCTCTATGAAATTGGGCCCAGAGGCTAGGGCATATATCCCAGTGCAACGCCATTGCTATTTTTATAAGTAATTCACATCTGTCAAATTCACAAATTATAATTTTTTTTTCTCAAATGAACACTGATGCTGTTCACTTCATCCATGCACATAATAATTCCCTCATTCAAATTTGATATTAAACTACTCGGCACAGGATCCCCCAATTTTTTTTTTTTAAATCAGCCCTTGGTCCACTTTCTACTATTTTCCCTCGAGCCAAGAGGTACTTAGCCCAGCTACTCATCTTCTGTTTGGATATTTTTTTATACAAACTGGGGCTCTTTCTTTCTTTCTTTTGTTGAAATCTGATTTGAGAGAAAGGCAGTATTGTTTACACAGCCATTATCTCCGAGGAGTCTGAGTGGCCTGCACTCTCCTCCCTGCAAGTGACAGTCCCTGATCGCTCTAAAAGGCCACTCCAGCTGAATAATGCGTTTCTCTCATTTCCCAATGTGCCCAGGGATGTAAAATGGATGTGTTTTTTTGGTATCGAAAGCTGTGTACAGTCATTGCCTGCAGCCTGATGCCTGAATAGATATTTTCAGAGGGATGGACAATGGTGTTGTTCTTAAAAGATGTTCCGAGTTCTCACTTCCGTTCGCCTCCCAGTTCCGAGTCCTCACTTCTGTTTGGCTCCCAGTTCTGAGTCCTCAATTCCGTCTGGCTCCCAGTTCTGAGTTCTTACTTCCGTCTGACTCCCAGTTCTGAGTTCTCACTTCTGTTTGGCTCCCAGTTCTGAGTTCTTACTTCTGTTTGGCTCGCAGTTCTGAGTCCTCAATTCCGTCTGGCTCCCAGTTCTGAGTACTTACCTCTGTTTGGCTCCCAGTTCTGAGTTCTTACTTCTATTTGGCTCCCAGCTCTGAGTTCTTACTTCCGTTTGGCTCCCAGTTCCGAGTTCTTACTTCCGTTTGGCTCCCAGTTCCGAGTTCTTACTTCCGTTTGGCTCCCAGTTCCAAGTTCTTACTTCTGTTTGGCTCCCAGTTCCGAGTTCTTACTTCCATTTGGCTCCCAGTTCTGAGTTCTCACTTCCGTTTGGCTCCCATTTCCGAGTTCTTACTTCTGTTTGGCTCCCAGTCCCGAGTTCTTACTTCCATTTGGCTCCCAGTTCTGAGTTCTCACTTCCGTTTGGCTCCCAGTTCCGAGTCCTCAATTCCTGCCTCAAGACTCTCACTTCTCAGTTCCCACATCTTAGATCTTGGTTTCCTCCTTTTCGGGTTTTGGGATGCCCCTGTTTTTTCGGGGTGGGTTCTCAACTCGCATTACCCGATCTCACATTCCCAGTTCCTGTTTTTCATGTTCTCATTTCTTAGTGGATGGTTCCTACTTCCCTGCTTCGTGCAGGAATGCCCTCTCTAATGCCCTCTAAATCGTTAAGAATTGCATTTTGGGGTCATTTTATTCAGTTATCAGTAAGCGTCATTTTAAGTGTTGTTACTCTACCATTTTATGAGAAAAAAAAATGAGGACAGATACTTTATAGTATGCTACATGTAGCATTCATCAAAGTAAAAGATTAATTTGATATGCAAATATCAAATACAATATCTACCTGCTCTGTAGTGTGCATGTACATGTAAAACCCAAATCAAATTTGTCCCATTTTCCCTGTGCACATTTTGTGTGTATTTGCATTGCAAACAGCAGTAGGGCCTACACGTTTCACAAACATACTGTAAACACTCATCCAACAGCCTTTGCAGGTAATACACATAATGATGATAATGTACAGTACTACAGTATGCATGCAGGTATTTATCTATAGTGCCGTGACCTGCCAAATTGCCCGTTTATGCATAATTATACACGAAGGCCCCTTTTTTCCCACCCTGGGAATCTGGTTTCTAGTCTGCCTGTTCCGTGGCAGAACCGCCTGCCCTGAATTCTGGCTGGTTTACAAAAAAGCAAAACTGCGTGACATCACCCAAGCGTGCAGTCACCATATTGCCGTGCATGCATGAATCAGGCCTCTATCATTTGTACAGATTACCACCGATGATCAGGCAGTAATTGTCGTGGAGAGATTACGTGCATAGTTTGCCCTGAATAATGTATACCCAATGAGCCATTGATATGTACTGTACATGTACAATGTATGGATTTATAAAATGAAATGAAATTAGCACGGATGAAGATACGAAATCATATACTTTTACAAGTACCACATACATGTTCCAACTCATGAACGTTCGTGTGAAGTGATAGCTGTGGTGGTCTAATTATGCGTTGTTGGATACAATTATCACAGCTGCAAACCCTTCCTATTTTGGAGAAATCATTCCTCTTTTCTGATCACTTCTCACAAGCTCTGACAACAGATTCCGATTTTTGGCTTGGAAATACACAAATTATGTTTGCACCATTTTTGTATATCACATATATTCCCTATGTAGTTTGCTCTGTGATTCCTCTTTTTTTAGCAGAGGTATTCTTAATTTCCCTTAAGATAGGTTGGGAGCTATTGATTATTGTTTTTGCAAAGACATCAACGAGAGACTTTGTGATGCTGCTGGCAGTAGAGACATGTCCATGTATGACGTATTGGTCCTTTCTAGAAGTTGTACGAGTGCTTGCAATGAAGCTCATAATGCCCAGAGAGCGTGTGGAAATGATCTGAATGTTTGCTGCCCCCAAGCAGTTCAGAGCATCTCGTTACCGTGCTAATTACCAAACCGGTGTCGTCTCATTGAGATTGGTTACAGGACTTGTACCGGTACATGTGCATTTATATCTGCCTGGGAATACCTGAGTTGTCGCAAACGAGGCAAATTTCAACCCGTTATTTCCAGACTAAACCGGCCCTCGAGGTAAACCCGGACGAAATCGGCGGCCATCCGTAGACCAGCTCACATCAGCTCTCAGAACAAGCAGAATAGATGGGTCAATGTCAAAATGTAAATTTTGTATTTACATGTACATGTATGAGTGCTGCACTAACTTTCCAGTTTGTATTTTAGCGTCCCATGTCTTTCCAAAAGGTACCCTTCATTAATTTTCCTAGTGTATTTTTATTGTAAATTAAAAAAGAATTTCAGCCATTTGGCCGCAAATTTTGATTGTTTTTTAATCAATCAATATATATTTAATCAAGCAGGCTGTCCATATTGAAAGTACAGTACATGTATTACAGTATGCACTTACACCCAGGAGGTACCGGTAGGCCTATTAGGATAAGTCCTGATACAGTACCTCCTTGCTTACAGCTACTCGCACATCTACATGTACAATTACTACTCTACTACATACATATTAGCGCCTCTTCACTGCGCCAAACCTACTGATTAACTGCATGTAAATGAGTGAACCAGTGCAAATTCCTTACAAGTTCCAAATTAAGTTTTATATCCATTACACACTCAAAACACACATACTGATTTTTGTATCCTTGTGGGGACATTGCTTTGTTATCGTGCGCTATACAACCGAGTGAGAAACAATATTTTAAAAATTCTCCCATTTCAGCCACATTCACTTTCCTGGGTAGAAATTTGGACCGGATGTCCCTTATATATAACACTCCAATTTGCGACGAATCACAAATTTTCCGTTTTTGAGTTATTCCCAAAAACTGGTTTCGTGAAAACCCTGAGGAGACCTATACACCTTTACAATCTCCCTGTGGAGACCTATTCAACCTACATGTATTGTCTTACAAGTTACAGGTAGGTCTCCACAAGGCGAGAGATTCGTGCTCGACGCTTGTGACTGACTCTGTACACGCCCTGTCTGGCTTTGCCACTGAACTGAGATGTATACATTAAAAAAGATTAGCCCGTATCGCTGACGGGTTTAATTACAGTCCGTACATACGTAGCAGTGCAGCTCAGTGACATCAGGCAATGTCATGGTTCAATAGTCTGGCTTGCCCTTTCCCGTGCTCCTCCCTTTTGGGTTTTTGGGGGACTGTCCTTGAAGAGCACCTGTTTGATCATTAGTACAGGTGGAGAAATGATTCCTGCTTTGTACAGACTCTTTTATACATCATCCAAATTGTCAGGAGGCTCATCCCAGATCAGAACTTATTATCAGCCTGAATCAGAGGCCTCAAAACTTGCCCATTGCTTGGGGCTAGTTTTATTATTTTTTTTTTTTAGGGGGGTATTTGTTGGTGTTTTGTTTCCTTTTTTAAATCTGACAAAAAAATCTCTTTAAAACTCGAGGGTCTGGTGTTTTGATCTATAGCCTAAGCATTGAGCTTCCTCAAAGCTCTCTGCCTTTTGATGAAAGTCCTGCATTTGGGTTTATTTGAATTCAGTGAACAGTTTGCCACTTGCTTGTGTTGGTCAGCTTTTCAATCTTGAAAAGTTTGAGCGCTCGATCCTGGCAGTGCATTTCTGCCACAGGCAGAGTTCTTGTAGGACTTTTCTCACAGAGAGAATGAGCTCTGCCATTGAGGAAGGTCCTCCCAGGAATGTCAGGCCTTCAAATTTTTTTTTAAAGATTTGTCAAGTTTTTCGAGTCAGTAAGCAGTTTTGCAACAAAATTGTCCTTCAAAAAAAGGATATAAAGGAGACGACAATTTAGGAAATTGACTTTAAACTTTAAAAAAGTGGATGTACCTAATAAAAAGGTACATGTATCTTAAAACCTTAAAACAATTTGTGATTATAGCAAGGAAAATTTGACTCACAATATAGTATACACTGTACATGCACCAGCCCGTACTTGTAATGTGGGTGGGGGCCATCCCAAATAGTCAGCTATTATTACTGGGTTGTGGGGGGGGGGTGGCAGTCAGCTAAGCATTTTCTTAGTAAACCAACTTTAATGTTTGTATAGACCATGATCAAACCCCTGTTTGGTTCTTTACATGTAGGTTTGTGATATCGGTACATGTACAGTGTACAGTACATGTATACATGTACATCTCCGATATCTTATTAAAACTCTGAGTGGCAGAATTTAAAGTGTATACCAGTTAACCTTTTTTTTTTATCTGCTTATTTTGATTGTTCAGTGTTATCCACACGTACACGTACGGGTACATACATGTAGGCACTGTGCTGTGTACAGTAGAGATACATTGTACATGTACAGTAGGCACTGTGCTATACATGCGCATGTATTGTTGACTGCAGTGTTACTGATGTATACATTATGCCAACATTAGCCGTCACTGCAGGCAGACCACACCAAACCAACTGATTCATTTGATCAACTTTTTAGTTTTTTGTATTCCCGCATGCAAATGCAATGCAAATAATACACTAGCCAAATGATGACAGGAACAGATGTCGACTTGTCTCTTTTTTCCTCTGCTCCCTCCTACCTCAGCCGCACCTTTGCATACACAATAAACAGGCTTTGATGTGTATCAGGGTTTGTGCGTCTGTGTCTGTGTGTGTGTGTGACCGTCACAAGTGGTTTGAGTACGGTGCGTGCACATGGGCGACCGTTATTATATTTTATGCTTTCCCGGGGTCCCGTATTGGGGAATTAATGTTGCAGTGATGCCCAGCGACTTTGTAATTTTACTGGTAGACTCCGTTCCCTGTTGAAGCCTTCACTGTGGTATCTCTCCATTGTATACCTGTACATGTACATGGACATTATTTGCTCGTAATGGATACGGATGGTGGTCACTCTGCATGCAGTTTGGTGTGGGTTGGTAATTTTTTTTTTTTGGCGGTCGCAACCCAGAATTATATAATTTAGCCGGGACGGAGGCTGGTATGATCTACAGTAGTCGGACAGCGAGTGGAAGAAATGACGCTAATTGACTTTCTGCTGGGTCTGAGCTTTCTGGTGAGTCGGCTTTTGACATCATTTCTTACGATATGCATCACCATTAGTTCATTACCATATTGTGTGAGGTGTGGTCCCATACACATCGGGCTAATTGCGCTGGGAATTTTTTTAGGCTGGGCATTAAAAAAGCACATTGTATTTTAATTCATCTGCAGTACGTGCCAAGCAGGGCAAGGTAAACTATGTATGCATTCACAGTGTCAGCATCTCCAGACCTGGAGACAGAAAACTTTTACTTTTCAGTTTGCTCAAGCACAAAGAGTCTTGATTCAAAGCCTGGCTTAGACTAGTTGACTATTTGGGAAGGCAACCATCTAAGGACTGGGTAACTCAGAGGGTAAGAGTGCTGGTACGCAATACCAGAGGTCTCGGGTTCAAGTCCCGGTCCAGTCAAAGTTCTTATCTCCATTTTTCAAAATCATTATCGCTGTTGTTAATGAGTACCGGTAGGTTCCCAGTATTAAGGATTGAATGAGATTTGCATACATGTAAGTCTAATGTGTTGTGCCTCTGGTATGGTCCATGGTGAATGGATTCCATGATGTACCGGTGCATTGTACCCAGACATGTTGCACTTAATTGACTCATTAATTAGAGGTTGGTGCAATCACACAAAAAGCACTCAACACTGTCTAGCACTAGAAGAACCTGTACATTGTACAGTGCTGTACATGCGTGGTACTCACTCCATCATTTGTTATTGTACAATCCAACTAGCACGAAACATCGCGATTCGCGATTCACTTTTGCGATTTTTGAATTATTATTTTGATTTTTTTTAACCTTTTTTTTTCTTTTTTCTGTTTGTGAATAGTGAAATATCACAAACACTTATGATTCCAATCGCATTCCAAAATGCAGTTTTTCTTGCGACTTTTTGGGAACATCTCAAGTATTTGCGGGGCGCTGTGTGTTTGAACACAAAGATAAAATTGATAATTTACATCCCACAGTTCAGTGTGCGCAGATACATGTAAACATCCTGAGCCATCACCACCAGCTATTTACATGTATCTCCACATGGCTGTGCGCGAACCGTACATTGTACAAACAAATCAAGTAATGTCGGTCACATTCCAGGCATGCGCAGTCCGATTTAGGTCACATTTCTGGTATGCGCATTTTGGACTGCACAAAAAAAACCATATTGAATCGTGATCCACTTTTCCAAAATTTTCCTCCTGGGATCGCACCCATTGTGGTTTTTCAGTCACATGCTTTTTTGCCGGTCAGCGTTCAATTCACGCGGACGGCGGATGTACGCGGAATTCGCGCGCCAATGGAAATACGCAGATTTGATATTTGCAGTCGCTTCCGCAGATTTGGACGCTCCTGTGGACATGCTGATTAGCCTTGGCGTTCAAGTGACGTCATGTGAAAAACCTCTAATGAGCGAAACTCATCATCATCTTCATCCAAATGCACAGTACATGTACACGAGTCACTTACTGCCATTTCAAAACCATTAGCCGGCTGTAAACATCCCAATGAGCAGGGCATACTAATTAGTGCATTATAGCAAACAGGTGCTTATTTCTTTCATTTTTTTGTATAATTTACCAAAGTGGAAAAGTGCACTAGGCGTCGGCTTGCACTACATCGGAAATGTCACACTCCATTGATGAATAGGATTTGACATTGTGCCTGCTAGTCATTAGCAGATACTGATTTATGTCTGAAGGCCCTTTTTTAACTCAAACCAAAAAGGAAAAAAAAAATACATTGTACCTGGGAACTTTTGAACAATGTTTGAACAATGGCAAAGGAAACATTGACTGGACGGACACTTGAATCCGAGACCTGTGGGTTTTGTGTGCCCACACTCTTACCATCTGAGGCTCCTGTACGGTAGATGCTGGCCTTCTCATTTACTAAGTCAACTAATCTTTTAAAGTGATATACAAAAATGTCACAAACTGCCTACTGACTAAAATTACCGAAATGCAAATCTTAAAATTTAGTGGGCCTGACGTTTCGATCCTAGCAGGACCTTTCTCAAAGGCAGGACCTTTCTCTCTGCCTTTGAGAAAGGTTCTGCTAGGATTGAAATGTCAGGCCCGCTAAATTTTAAGATCAACTAATCTTTGTCGAGGTGGGGGTGCTGTTCAGAAGCATTTAACCATTAACTGCTGCACATGTGCTTACAATGTAACTGCATTCTGCAGGGATCACACACTCGATCACTTTGAAAAAAAAGGTCATTTTTTTAGGATTAGTGAGTACATGTACAATTTGGTACATGTGTCTGTTGGCTTTCAGTTTTACATGTACAATGTCAGATTGGTCTTTCCAATGTTCGAGGTTAGAGTAAGGTTCCCAGTAGTGCTTTTCTGTTGGCAATCATTTGTTTTGCCATTTGTAATATGACATTCTGTCAGATCTGTATCTGACATTGAAGAAGCGAAAAAAGTTTCCCCTTTTTTTGTTTAAATTCAGTGAGATTACAGAAACCAGTACTTGCATACACAAAGTGCACTGTGCATGATTGGTTTGAATTCAAGGTGTTAAAGTATAACCTGCACTAGGTATTGTGATAATATAATTGTTGAAACCACTTTGTTTCTGCTGTGAGATCTCCAATGAAGGCTACTGCATATTTTTAATTGATGCCAGCAGAAATCATTTGGGCAAACAGTTCTCTACCCCATCTGAGTGGCAATTTTGGCAGAGCTGTGATATTTACATGTAGCAGTCTAACCACTCAGTGAATTTGTTTTCCCAGAGACCCAGACAATTTTTGTAAGTGCTGGCTACTGTTTACGAGAAGAAATATGGATCCGGTTCCGGTTCGATATATCGACTAGGCTCCGGAATGGGTTGATTTGTCTGATTGTGCTGAAGACCTGACGGAGGAGATACTGCAAGGGTTGGGAGTTCAACGGACTCGCCCGACCCGTGTGTCTAGTGAAAATCAATCTGCTGCCCTCTGGAGGACACCGTGAGAAAGTGGGGATGAGTGTGCCCGGCTGACAGTTATCCTCCAGTGAGTCGTTTTAATTTGGCCGTGCGTTGGCCTGTATGTGGCCGCAGATGCACTGTGCGCATGCAGGCAACGCACAGCAGAGTGTCTGTGGCATTGACAGTGTACCGTGCGGCTCATTGCCTTTGTGCGGCATCCCGTGGTGAGTCGTGCTACAGCAGCTGCGCAGGGTGGCTGTAATGTAATATCGTCTGCTGCTGCCACACCGTGCACGCACACATGTACAGTTTGCAGTCTCCCTTCTTCCAGTGCTGACGTTCACTGCATTTCTGTGGCCACCTATTGATAGCAGTCTGCACGTGGAATCATAGTGTACATTGTACATTGTAGGTCAGTGACAAGCTTTTGTGTTGTTGATGTAAGCCACTCAGGTCTGTCACAGTGGAAAGCCTATATCATAATTCTAGGTATGCATGTACTGTAAGTGTAAGGTTTGAATGTGAAGCTGACTGGGGATAGCATTAACCATTTATCACTGAGGTATTGATACTCTACAATGTATAATCTGGTTTGTGGGGTGTGTATACAGTACATTGTATGTGCAATATACAGGTTGCACAGTGTACTGTGGTATGGATTTAAAACATTGTTTTGATTGTATGCAAAATCTGTACCATTGGGTCTGTGTACAGGTACATGTATATATACCATCAATCAGTTATTGTGTTTATTACAAAATACATGTACCCCCTAAAACGAGCCATTAGTCCAAAGAAAATTGGAGGAATGGTGTACAGGGAATGTTATAGTGATTTGACTATTAATACTTGGATCTACTGTGCATAGTTAAAGCTTTTATTATGGGTTTATTGTAAAAATTGATATTTTATATAACCCATATTAAAAGCATAAAATAAATCCTAGTACCAGTAATAGCCCATTAGCCACTGTATACGTTATGCAAATGTACAGTGCTCTACAGTCTACATGTAAATTATATGTGCAGTGTACAGTACACTGTACCTTTACAATTACATGGATTGTACAGTTAAGCAGTAAAAGCTTTTGTTTCTGTTCCCATTACCTATTTTGCTTTTGTGCTCAGAAGCATGTACCCCGGTAACTTCAGAATAGAAAGCTTGAATGCATGACAAGTTTTGGAGGACGTGTTGTAAAAACAGCATTTTGAGCCAAATTCCCCCCCTTTTTTTAATAACCGGGGGGGGGGGGGGTATAAGCCTCAAGTACATGTACAATAAAAAATAAACAGTTGATAATTCCTTTTTTGTATTTTCTTTTCTAAAACTGTAGACTGGAATTAGGTACAGTACATTTAAATGCATTTGCTTAAATTGCTATTTTCCTTTTTGATGTACTGTACAATGTCAAAACACAGAACACAGTAAATGGTTCAGTTTTCTTTTGAAGAGAAATTCAAGACGGTACATGGAGCTCAAAAGTTAGCGGAATTCTTTTAGTGATAAACAAAAATGTTACAAACTGCTTACTGACTAAAATTACCAAAATTCAAATCTCAAAATTTAGTGGGCCTGACGTTTCGATCCTAGCAGGACCTTTCTCAATTTCTGAAGTGTCAATGTGTCATTGAATCCAAATCCTGAGGAATTAGGTACAGTACATTTAAATGCATTTGCTTAAATTGCTATTTTCCTTTTTGATGTACTGTACAATGTCAAAACACAGAACACAGTAAATGGTTCAGTTTTCTTTTGAAGAGAAATTCAAGACGGTACATGGAGCTCAAAAGTTAGCGGAATTCTTTTAGTGATAAACAAAAATGTTACAAACTGCTTACTGACTAAAATTACCAAAATTCAAATCTCAAAATTTAGTGGGCCTGACGTTTCGATCCTAGCAGGACCTTTCTCAATTTCTGAAGTGTCAATGTGTCATTGAATCCAAATCCTGAGGAAGGATTCAATAAATGCTTCAGAAATCAACCCTGGTACGTACATGTACATGTGTAGTTTGAAGGTCCTGGGAAGCTTTGGGCCACGCTTTCAATTTTGTCCCCCCCCCCCCCCCCCCCCCCCCGTTATCTCTTTATTTGAGCCACGGAGCTCGGAAATGCTGTACTACATGTATGTGCAGATGGGGTCCAAGCATGTGGAATGTTTGTAATGGGTTTGCCAACGCTATCAGTGATGCCTTGGTGGATTCATAATTGTCTGACTTGTAGCCAGCTGAGGGCCTTCTGTCAAGTATTGATTCTCTTGCATAGTAATAGACGCAAAGTAATTAGCTAACCTCGGTGTTGGGTTAGGGAGGGGGTGGGGTAGGGGCTGTGTGGTTTCTTCTGTGGATGGGAGAGCTTGATGCGGATGAAAATGGGTCGAGGGCCGATAAATTCGGAGGAGAGGAAGGACGAAAATGGTTGCTCGCTCTCTCTTTGGCCGGGCCTGGCCGCCTCCCACGGCCCTTGGCAGTGTGATGGGACGGACGGGCAGGCAGGGGAAGTGGGGGAGGGCGGGGGCCGCACGTATTTTAATCACGCGCCACGATCTGTACCCCGGTAACGTTGTTATCCTTGATGGAGACCGACAGTTTTGCCGCAGTGCAGGCACCGTGATGCATTTTTTTGGATTTCTGCGACGGAGGGGCTGTGTGCCACGCACGATTATGCAGCGGTACAATTGGGTTTCCCCTGGATTTGTATCAAGGGCCCAAGGTGGCAACCGATCCTTTGAAACGTAGATGAGTCGCGTCGTATTGTGGATGCGCTATAGGCCGATGTTTTGTGGGTCACAAATTGGATTCGGGCTGAGTGGATCGCAGCATGATGCACATTTTTTGGTCTGTGTACTGAGAAACGGGCTGAAAGCCTAATTTGCATTACCCTGCTCTTGCCAAATTATGGGTACTTTGGTGTGTTTACTTTTTTTTTTTGCTGGCGTGCTTTTTGGCCACTGAAGGTGGCAAGGTTTGGAGACATTCCTGTGCTTGCCAAGATGCCCATAGATGTACTACATATGTGTGTCATTGTTAAGGCTGTGATATGGGCCACGTACATTTACCTTACATGTTTATATGCATACCACCCATCGCCACCCTGCAGTATCGGCTGGTGAGGGCACAAAACAACAGTATCTAGATCTATGGAGATATTCCTCCCATTTCTTCCACTGTACGTGTACCGGTACACATAGCTACAATGTAATTGTCGCTGAAGACGTTTTGCTGGTCACTGCGCCAAGGATCAAAATAATGATATCAATTTGATTTCCTCGAGACTGGTTTGCGCAAACTGGGGAAGACCTCCTAACTGCATGTTTATGTACACATGTACCCGGTACATATTAACTGCATTGCCAGAGATATTTGGCATGATACAGCAGTCATGCAGACTGTGATGTAGGACAGAGATATTGTATTTGGCAAGAGATAGTGTGCTCTATCTTGGATGCAGCCACCAGGTTGTATTAGTAGTACATGTAGGTAGCAGTACAGCACATGCACTGGTACATACCGGTACATACATACCGGTACTGCATGAATGGTGGCAAAATTGTTCTCAGAGGTACGGTAGATGTACATGTTCATGTATCAGAACAGCTTCTTCCCACGTTCTGCCTCTCTCTTGAATTCCCTTCCTTGTTCACGTTTCCCATCTGCTTGATCTTGCCCTTTTTAATGTAAGAGGAATGTTAATTCCTCTCTCCAGCCTTCATGGGTTCCTCCCTAATGTGTCTCCTGCCTTCCTTACCCCTTAACCTTGAGAGGCTCCTGAGTTCCTCCCTAATGTACATGTACATGTACAGTATCTCCTTCCTTCCTTCCTTCACTCTTTACCTTGAGTGGCTTTATAGTCTTGCTTTGCCTCGTTTTGGGAGAATCTGTACAAAACAAAAATATCGGTCTTTCATATTGATGTGTAAGTTTGCTAGGTTAAAAACCACTCCTTGCCCCATGAAATGTAGGAATACTGTTTGTATAATGCCAGTGCATGTACTGTACCGGTACATATCATGTGTCTGTGTTGAGATGGAACCATAATATTTTGCAGAAAAATGATTAAAAGTAAATTTTGTACTCACAGAGGGAGTCGCTCGAAAGTCCAAACAGCGCCCAA
The DNA here is from genome assembly GCA_949987565.1 of Luidia sarsii. Taxonomy (NCBI): domain Eukaryota; kingdom Metazoa; phylum Echinodermata; class Asteroidea; order Paxillosida; family Luidiidae; genus Luidia; species Luidia sarsii. Next base: position 18,505,278 of record OX465108.1, on the reverse strand, counting down.
TTTTGGCATTTGCAAATATGCAGTGTACACTGTACGTACAGTACATTGTAGTTGCATTTGGCTTGGCCGGGATAGATAGCAGTCATTTGCATTGCACTCCCAATTGCTGTCCGACCCGCGGACACACAAATGTCCCACGTGTAAATCGTTGCGTGGCAATGCGCACCGTATCGCGGCTTTTGTCCATTCCCCCCTCGGACTCTGGGGAATTTGAAATTTACACAGATTTATTTTTCTTCTCCATCCTCCTAATCCAAATACTGGGGGAGGGGGGATTTCTTTGGCCCTATGCAATGTATGCATTATTCCAATGCTACTCTTAAACTCTAAGCATCTGAAATTCAACAGTTGCCGTTGTTTTGCTGACACCGAAGGAGCACCCTTGCCGTCTTTCTTCCCTTTGGGAGAGGAGAACGTAGGAAAGAGGAGAACGTAGGAGCCTGTATACACAGTCTGAAAGTTACAGTGACTATGAAACAACATGGTTTAGATGTAAATTCTTTTTTCAGGCTGGCTAAATGTTATGCAGGATTGCAGGGCCAAATTTCATACAACCCTGTCAGGCAGAAGCCAATAATATTGTGTTTCTTTCTTTTGTCTTTATTCCCCTTAGTACATGTAATAGGCAAAAATGTTGCAAAATGCTTACTGTCTAGAATGACCAAAAGGCGAACATGAAAATTGGAGGGCCTGACATTTCGATCCCAGCAGGACCTTTCCCTGAGTAAATTAAAACCAAAATGTAGCGATTCCTTCCTAGCCTAACCACTTGCCTACGCAACATTTTGTTGCATAACTTTATACGCAACATTTTGCTGCCTGTGCTAGATATTGCTGAAAAGAGTCTTTGTGGCGCAAGACTTATGCAACATTTGTAAGTTGCATAACTTACGCAACTTTTCTTAAAATCGGCTGACGGACCTTCAGATTCAGAGCACCAGTGGTGTTGCTAAGCGCTGGATAGTGAATCCGGGGACCACTATTGACCAAGTTTTAACCTACAGTACCATAAAACAATACACAGGGACATGTACCGGTATGTAACTGTTGTAACATGACAAAAGCCATACCGACACCGGTTTGTGACAGGTTTGACTTGTTTGTACATGTACACATGTACAGGTATCGGTATTTATTGTTCGCGATTGTTTAGCAAATGTTTGAAATGGCTCATCTTAAAAAAGAAAAACCTGTGTGGTGGTTATGAGCACTGAAATGTGGACCGATGCGAAGTGTTTCTTTATTAAACCAGAAATGCAAATCTGAACAATTCCAAGGTCCTCATGTTGTCACGTCAGCAGAACCTCTCCTCAATAGCGTAACGGCAAAGACAGAATGACACCATTAAAGTCTTCTCATATTTATCTGTTTTTCATGCCTGTCATCCCTTTTAGGTGTGGAATAACTGAAAGACTCCCATATAAAAAAAAAAATTAAAAATGGAGGGGATGGGCCTGATGGTTTGGATCCTAGGAGGACCTTTCTCAGAGGCAGAATGACTTTTAAGTCAGATAGGAAGAGGAGATTGATTGGGACACGGCTGACAGACTAAGGACAGAAAGGGAAGCTGGTAGGGTGGGATCAAACGAAAGGGCAGTGGGTAGGGTAGGAATTGGTGGGGGGAGGGGAGATCAAAGGGAAAGAATCAGGGAGAGAAGTGGAGGAGTGAATAAAAAAGACATAATATCAATATTTAAACTTGCCAGGTGCTAATTATTCCCCTCTTGGATGTTGAAAGTTTTTTTTTTGCTCAAAACTTAAGTGAGCCCGAGGAATTAACTCTAATGGGACCTTTTGTTCCCCTCAAAGGCATTATTATTCCAAGTTTTCATACAGTTTGATCAATAGGCCAACAACCTCCCACAGCCCCACGGCCCTCTCCCTCGCTCATGACCGTGCGCTGCCCACTTTTAAAGACCACAGTGTGAGCACAGCATTGTGTATCCAAGTGACATACGAGCCTCGTTCTACCTACATAATGGCCCTCGCGTAACTCGTGTTTCTCCAGTCTCCTGTTACAGGAAGTGTGAATTTACCAGTAATAATGTTTTCCTTTCCATATTTGATTATATATTTTTTTTATTATTATTGTTTGCTTCAAGAGGCACTATGCAGTGTCTGAATTTAACAGTGGGCCTTTTTTAAGTCCAACAGATAACTGTAGGAAATCCTGCCTGGAAACCGTTGAACAATTATGAAAAACATGACAAAGAAAAAAGTGACTGGATCAGGATTTGAACCTACATGCAAGACCTCTGGTCTTGCGTTCCAGTGCTCTTACCATCTGAGCTACCGTATCTACGGTAGCTCGTAGATGGCGGCCGTCCAAATTAAGTCAACTCCATGTCTACACGTTGTCTTTGCTGTTTGTTTGAGATAAGAATGAATTGGGCCAACCGGTCCCTTTCCAGAACCAATACTTCTCGACTCCGTCATTGATCACAATTTCTTCCAATTTGCTTTGACCCCCCCTTACCTGCAGCCGTTGGCAATCCGGCAGAAGCTCTTAGAGATCAAGCAGTCCAAAGAGCAGTCAGAGCCGGCAGGTGCCAGCGGGGAGCCAGCGGAGCTCTCGCCGAACCGGCCCCTCAGCGCCGACGAGGGACTGCCCAGCAGTCCGGGCGAGGGGCTGCTGGACGCCACCTTCAGCGGCAGCAGTGCCAGCGCCAACGGCTCGAATCTGGCCGGGCACGCCGCCGCGGCCGCCGCCGCCCCGACGGAGATGGAGCGTCTGGGCGACGACCTGCCCCACCCCGTCCTGCCTGTGGGCGAGCTGGCCCAGTCCTGGCAGGCCCTCGCCCAGAAGTACACCTTCTTCCAGTTGGAAGTCCACCTCAAGGAGGGCTGCGATTTGGCCATCCGCGACAGGAGCGGTGAGCAAAGGGGGGGACGGCCTACCCTCCTTCCCCTCAGTTTTTTTTTTTTCATTCTTATCCCAAACAGCAGGGTTGCATTTTGGGGAATCATATCCAAGCGTTGGTCCGGCTGTTTCTGTTTAGTTAGTGCTGTGAAGATTGAATGGGTGTACTTCACCAATCAGTGTCATCTAACCTCCATTCCAATTCTTGGTTGTGACTTCCAAAAAGCGCCCTTGCGGTCAATTTCACCAAACTCATCGTAACTCACGATCGATCACAAGATGATGAGTGATGCACAGAAACCGTACGGCCTAACACAACTTGTAATGGGATAGCAGTCGTAAATTGTGTTACAATGCACCGTAAGGCTTTGTGAAATCCACCCCTGGACCCAATTTCTTGCCAACAGTTCCATTTTGTTTTTGAAAACAGTAGCAGGACCTTTCTTTGGGAAAAATTTCCCAGAAAATCCTAGACACACAAAATGTTGACTTAATAAAATCAAACAAATAAAGGCAAAACTGACTGGGATTTTTTTTTTTTTTTTTTTGTTGTTGAAAAAATGGCAAAGAAAGCTTTGACTGGACCTGGACATGAACCCGTAACCTTTGGTTTCGCATACCGGTACACAAATGACGTCAATACAAATAAAAAGAAATGTTGAGGGTCTGACGTTTTGTTCTACAGATCAAGAGATTTTTCCCTGCAAGATGCTGTCACCTTTTAAAATAGAACCTGTGCGAATTTGTAAAACTTGAAACTCATGAGACCCCGATATATTCTGCCAGATGAGGCACAGAGCGACAGGCAAAAAAAACATCAAAGTCATTGTGGACAAAAAAATGCCGCATGGTCGAAAAAAAAAAAAAATCTTCCTCTTCCCGTGTAATTTTTCACGAGGATGCCCGTCCTTCGATTTCAGATTAGATTTGGAGTGACGAGATGAGCGCATAATATCAGCGCTAATGATATCCCGGGTCCAGAGCTGGATGCCGAAACGGCGTGAAGGAAATTGATAGTCAGTGGTGCGCAGCCGTCACCTCTTGCCGAGTGGAAAGAGATTGGGGGCTTGGACGGTTCCCCGACTGTCAATGGTCCAACGGGGCATGAGACAGCCGTGGAAAAATGAAAAAGCAAGGGAGCCAGTGGCAGGAATATTTCACATGGTTAAAGGCGTGAATACAGCGAGATTACGTAGTGGGATTACTGTCTAATAAATACTCCCGTTTTCCAATTGAGTGGTAAATATGAAAATGCTGCCCGAAGTGACTTAATGTATTAGGTAACCCAAGAAGAAAATTTCTCGGACATTAAGAGACCCCGACCCTTTGATGCCAGCAGGGGTTGATTTCACAAAGCTTTACGGTCCGCCGTTACTTGACTTACGACGGATGACCCATCATAGCTGTGATTGGTCCAACACTGTTTCTGTGAGATAAGGTTTTCATGGTGGAAGTACCAAGGGGAAGGTTTGCGCTGACCACACCTTGCAAAGCATCTCTTTTTAGTACTGAGTGTGGCTCTGAAATGAGCTGGTAAGAGTTACTGGCTCTTTTCAGACGGCTCTTTTTTACCGTTTTCGTTTTCTTCTTTCTTTTTTTTTACCTGTAAGAGTTATCGGCTCTTTTCAGAGCCACACTCCGTCTCAAAAGAGTCTTACGGTACATGGTGTCACTGCAAACCCTCTTCGGTGTTTCTGTGTGCAGTGTTACTGATTGTAAGTTACGATGGGTTAGGTGAAATCGTCCGCAGGATTGAAAGGCCTTCTGCGTCTGAGAAAGGTCCTGCCAGTTCCGAAGCGTAAGGCCCTTAAATCCTTGTCAGAAAGGCCTTACTAGGATCGAAACATCCGCCTCTCTTCAATCTTGTCAGGACACCTTTAAAGGCCCAATACAACATTGGGAAGATCGGAAAACATCAATGTCAACAGATTTCCTTCTAATTTATAGAATGTTGAAATTTTATTGTCTGGGATGCTGTACTTCCCTAGAAATCTTCACTCAAACATCGACAAATAGTCTATTCCTCGTAGGTACGGTAATTTACTAGTTTATTACTTTAATAGTTTATTACTCGTAAGTAATAAACTATTTCTTACATTACAGAATGGTGCAAAAACCGTGACGTTGTTTTTAAAACTTTTTCTACTCTCTCAGATCACCATTTGAGCTAAAACCTTCGCAGGATTGGGATGTTTAATGGTTTAACAAACAAACCATGGCAATCTTTTGACCTTTACCAATGTTGTATAGGGCCTTTAAAGGAAGGTCCTGCCAGGATCGAAACTGCAGGCCCTCTTAATTTGTTTTTTACAGCTGAGATGGTTGTGAATAGTAGGAATAGTGTATACAGTGCTAGCCCATTCCTGTGCCTCATTTCCAATGCCGTCACTCCCACAGAACGCAATGAATTATCGAATGACCGTGGACAATTTGTCCTGCATGTTGCCAACTCACCATGGAAACTATTGAACTAAGACTCCTGTCAATATTGTGCGCACATCACCTCCTCCCCGCCAACTGAGACGAGACGACATATATCAAATGACCAAATTATTGACAAAAGCTATTCAGCAATGCACTTGATGTTTCTGCATTGATGAAATTCAATCAATAGCAAATTAAAAGTTGCAGTGCTTTGAACAAATGCTTTTCTGAAGCTCAGATAAAAGTCTACTTGCATTCGTGCACTGTGTGCACACCAGAAAGGGCCAAAAAATGAATGTAATTTCTCTATAGCACTGTGATCATTGTAAGACTGTATACATGTACAATGTACAATGTACCGGTACATGTAGGTGTTGAATCAATGTTACAGTAATTGGTTTTTACATTGAATTACATGTACCTTCTTAAGTCCTTGTTGCGTGAATTTACGGGAATGAGCAACGATTATCATGTCACAATTTTTCTTGATTGACCTCATTCTACATATCTGCATTAGTCGCGGTCTACAGAACATTTTCACCCAAAAGTGTCAGTGAAATGCGAGCATCAACTTGTAAATTACAAATTCAGTATTCCCTTGAGGAGGCCTCCCCTGGTGCAAACTGGTGTGATGTCTGATTTCTTTGTGTGGCAATTTGCTCCCCCCCCCAAAAAAAAAAACCACCTGGCCCTTTTCACAATTCTCCCAAAGTGCATGCGTGCGACCGTTGGGTAGAATCAATGGGGTGGGCACCGGTGAACTGGTTCCCCACATATCAGGCAGTGTGGGTACACAATGTATGCCGCATGTGCGCTAAACATTGGATGCACGCCTGCAGCATTTGCGCCGGTCTTCTTTTTGTCAACAGTCAATTCCTGCCTCAGATTGATAGCGCTCGAACGACTCGAATTGCGCCATGGATTAAATGCCTGTATACGTGTGTTTATATGTCACTGCGGGCAGTCTGCTCAAATTCCACTCGAATTGCTGGCAGACTTGTCTTGGACGTCTGACCTCTCTGAACGTCTGAGCCGTCTGTCAGACTGATATCCCTCTTAAACCCAGTGAGTCAAGAATGGGAGGGCCAAGGCCCGACATTTCGATCCTGCTTGACCCGGGAGCTTTCTGCCTTTGAGCAAGGTCATGGTTGGGGCCAACATGCCAGGCCTCTCTAAAATTTGGGGAGTTGGATTTCAAAGTCAATCTAGCAGTTTGCAACGTTTGCGAAACCAGGCTTTTTCTTTAAAACAGCAATTTGTTGTTTTGTTTTGGGGGGTGGTGGAAGAGGGAACAACACTCGAGTCCATGATTTCATAGACAGGGTTTTGCATATTGCCATGTACATGTACATGTAGCTACATTTACTGCAGTCCTTTTAGTCCCTTTTCGACAATTGGTGATTTTCAAGATTTGTCAAAATGACCCCAAAATCTAAATCAATTTAGAACATTATACATGAGGTTTCAGTTTTCTGACTTTAGTCCATGACAGGCAAGAGTGGGAAAAAGCTAAACAAAATTTAGATGCAAGTTTAGTCAATCGTGTAAATGTACATTGTACATGTACATGTATAGGAGTGGTTGGCACTGGGTACGTTGTGTGCACTTGTTGTGAACTTTTCAAAAAATCATAGAGTGCCTGATGTTTCATCCTATGGCAGAGTCTGCCTCTCAGAAAGGCTTGCTACAATGTAGGATCAAGACGTCAGGTCTACTAATTGTTTTTAGATTCCAAAGGAAAGAGATGTGGGGTTTGGGTATCTTAATGGCACAGGGGCCAGCTTACCCTGTTCCAATCCTAAATAAGAGGACCTTTCTCATTGGCAGAATGAGAAAGGGTCCTGCTAGGATCAAGCCTTCATCCGGCACTCTAAAATCTTAAGATTGGCTGCGAACAAAATGTGACAGGACAGAAATCTTGGTTGTGTCCGTGTATCAGGTACCAGCGACCCGTACGTCAAGTTTCGCATCGGCGGCAAGACGGCCTACAAGAGCCACATCATCTACAAGAACCTGAACCCCAGGTGGGACGAGCGCTTCACGCTGCCCATCGATGACATCCACAAGCCGCTGGAGATCTTTGTCCTGGATCGAGACCGGGGCTTTGCCTCCGACGACCCCATGGGCTCGGTCCGACTGGACCTGATGTCCCTGGAGCCAGAATGGTGAGACAGTCTCTCTCTCCCTCTCCCTGGCCCTGTCCCTGTCCCTGTCCCTGTCCCTGTCCCTGTCCCTGTCCCTGTCCCTGTCCCTGTCCCTGTCCCGGTCCCTGTCCCTGTCCCTGTCCCTGTCCCTGTCCCTGTCCCTGTCCCTGTCCCTGTCCCTGTCCCTGTCCCTCCCCCTCTCCCTGTCCCTCTCCCTGTCCCTGTCCCTGTCCCTGTCCCTGTCCCTGTCCCTGTCCCTGTCCCTGTCCCTGTCCCTGTCCCTGTCCCTGTCCCTCTCCCTGTCCCTGTCCCTGTCCCTGTCCCTGTCCCTCTCCCACTCCCTCTCCCTCTCCCTCTCTCCCTCCCCGTCTCCCCTATCCCTCTTCCCTCTTTCCCTCCATCTCCCTCTGCCTCTCCCTCTGCCTCTCCCTCTGCCTCTCCCTCTGCCTCTCCCTCTGCCTCTCCCTCTGCCTCTCCCTCTGCCTCTCCCTCTGCCTCTCCCTCTGCCTCTCCCTCTGCCTCTGCCTCTCCCTCTGCCTCTCCCTCTCCCTCTCCCTCTCCCTCTCCCTCTCCCTCTCCCTCTCCCTCTCCCTCTCCCTCTCCCTCTCTCTCTCCCTCTCCCTCTCCCTCTCCCTCTCCCTCTCCCTCTCCCTCCCCCTCCCCCTCCCCCTCCTCCTCTCCCTCTCCCTCTCCCTCTCCCTCTCCCTCTCCCTCTCCCTCTCCCTCTCCCTCTCCCTCTCCCTCTCCCTCTCCCTCTCCCTCTCCCTCTCCCTCTCCCTCTCCCTCTCCCTCTCCCTCCCCCTCCCCCTCCCCCTCCCCCTCCCCCTCCCCCTCCCCCTCCCCTCCCCCTCCCCCTCCCCCTCCCCCTCCCCTCCCCCTCTCCCTCCCCATCCCCCTCCCCCTCTCCCTCTCCCTCCCCCTCTCCCTCTTTACAAATAAATTTATTGATTGTTCCTACTCAGTCGGAACGAGAAGAAGTTGGAGCTGAAGGAGGCGGGGAGCGTGGAGTTCCTCGGCCACATCATGGTGGACTTCACCGTCTCGCCGGTCAAGAGAGCCGAGGACAAGGAGAGCATACGGGTGAGTGCTTGTGGTCACAGCCCAGGGGCGTCCAATGCAGGGGGGTTCCTCTGCATATTCAACCATGAGGCGGACCGCCTCACACCTTCTAATGGACCACCTCAGGTGTCTGTTTCCAAAACTTGCCACCTCGAGGGTCAGAATCACGCTCGGAAATCATGTGTGCAGGAGGGCCGTGCACCTGACGTTCCCTTTTCACTGTGCTGTGTGTTTCTCCATGGACATTACTACAGTGCTTTAGACTCGTTCTCTATCCAATCTGTGACACATGGAACCTCAACATAGCGCATCCACAAAATACCAAATCACTGAGCAAATCATCGGTTGCGCAGACTCACAGAATTCCAGGGGAAAAGCTGGTCCAATGACAACACTACCGGTATTGCAATTTGCTTATTAAAAAAAAAAAAAAAAATCTCGGCCGGGCAGGGGCAGATGAGGTAGGTGTTGGCTTCTGCCAAGTTGACTGTCAAATGGTTCTGACCGTCACCGAGTGAGAGAAATGGTCCGGGGGTTGTTTTGCATGCATGTGACATTATGCATCGGCGGGGAGGCCGTCGCCAGACTATCAAACCGTGCTCCGTGCTGTATCGGAGACCGGCCTCGGCATGGTCAGCATCTGGTGAATGGGCGCCTCGGCTGTCAGACTGGTGCCGCGCCCCGCTCCGTACCACAAATGCATGCGTTGAAGACAGGCTGCCACCCCGTCACATCTTGCCTAGACCAATTACTGCAGTGCCTGGCAGACACTTTTGGAAGCAGCGCAGGGCCAGTGCAAGGCCGGATGGAAATTTTTGTCGCCAGCTTTAGGGATGCACGGCAAGTGGCAGAGGCTCTGACACGCCGATCCGAACCCTTTTTGTCAGGGGCTGGAAATGAAAACCGCCATCATCTGTTTCACTGAAGGCAGGGCTTTCTCTTCTCCGTCCTCCTCTCCCCTCTCCAGAAACTGTTCATCATGGTGAAATATATCCTTCTCAGTTCCAAATTGGCTTTTAAAGCCCCTACACAACATTGAAACTTCAAATAGATCCATGAATGATGGTTAATTATAGTTAAGTATTTTTAGACAGCAAAGTCGAAGGATTTATATTCCTTTGCATCCTGCAAGCTTCGTGTCAGTTTTCCCGAGCTTTTTGTTCTTTTCTTTCCCAAACCACCAAATAATTGCATGCAACAAACGCAGCGGCTTCGAGGAAAATGGTTTCCTGTCCCGCCGTTATTGCACTCCGCGAACCGGCACTCTGTGAATTCCCCCTTTGACCAGTGATGAATTGAGTGAGTTTACATTTAAAGCCCCTACACAACATTGGTAAGATTGAAAAACAAATGTTCACAGTTTTACATGAAACTTATACAGTTTGAAGATGGTTATGGTAGAAACCTCGCACTGAAATATTTCTGCCTAAAATGCTGTATTTTTGGAGAAAACAGTAAAAGAAATCGTTTACGTCTCCCTCTAGATCTAAATGATTTTTCTGAACAATGCATTGAATGCTGCATTTTTCGCGAAACAAATGAAACAGTTTTTCACAATTTTCTTGAGACTCGGTCAGCGGATCGAGCTGAAATTTTCACAGGAGTGCTTTTTCATGCGTTTGTTGGATCGTACAACGTAATGTATGAATGCTATTCTTTGACCTCGACCAATGTTGTGTTATCCCTTTAAGGCCGGATGGAAATAAATCACGGACATGAAACTGATCTATTTCAACTCTCCGGTGCAGTTAATTTATTTGGTGTTGGTATAAGCGAACGTGTATGCTCCGGTGTTTGCCCGAATGAGGGAAGGGGGGTGGGGAGAGAGAGAGAGAGGGGGAGGGGGGAGAAGTCAGGATGAAACGCAAGAGTAATCAGGTTTGGATAATGCATTGCCGTGTCTTCTTCTGGGTCATATATCTTGCTGGATACTTTTACCCGGGGAGATGGATCTGCTTTTTTTTTTTAAGAGGATTTTGTGACTGAATTTTAAGTGCGGCGATAACGTGGACGTTCGGAGAGGCATTGAACTGCGTTTTCCCATGAAGACTTGGACCTCAAAAACGAAAAAAAAAAACCACCCAGATTATCTGAAATGGGTGAACATGGTGTATTTTGTCTCATTCCATTTTTTTCCCCAACAGTGGCATTTCCATGAATGGCATTCAATCTGTGTACTGTACCTCATTCCAATCTCTGTGGGAGGAAACTCAAGGTACATTTGCCATGTTGCTCTCTGTTGGTGGCAATCTTCATTGTCACATGCTGCTAGGCTTGTCTGAAAGTGGGTAGGATTTTTTTTTTAGGAAAGTTTGGGGGTTTACGAGTAGGTAACAGAAGCCATGCACACGTACACCCCACTGCCGTGTTTGTCAGTTTGTGATGACAGTGGAACAAATGGTGGCGCAACAGAGAGATGAGTTTGCTGATTTTTCTCCAAGTACAGTTTTTAAGTCTGCGTGCAGCTCACCCGTTTTATAGAGGTTAAGGATTTCTAAGTACAATTTTTGTTGTGGGGGGGGCATAGTCAAATGGCGTAGGCTACTTGTACTAGTGCTGCTGGTGAGTACGGTATACCGAACGATCACCCATTGAACGCACGACTCCAACATCTGCTTATACCACTATACAATGTCAGTGGCTTTGAATGGCATCTACATGCCTCTCATCAACTATGCACATCTGAGAAAAAAAATCAATCGATGACACAATTTCTCTCTCTTTGACCAAAGCCCTTGCTTACTGTGTGCGTACTGCTGACTGCATCACATTGATAATTGGGCTCCGTGTGATGTGCAATGGCATAATGGTCACATTGATTGTCCCAGCTGGGCTTTATGCTGTAGTCTTGATGACGCATTTTGATGAAAAGGAGAATGAGTGGGAAATGTTAAAGTGAACATGAACACATTCTTTGACATTTCTAAATGCTTTAGGGGTTTCTCTGAGCGAGAGAGAGAGAGAGAGAGAGAGAGAGAGAGAGAGGGGGGAGAAAGAGGGAGGCAGGCACGAAGGGACGGAGGCAGGGAGGCAGGCAGGCAGGTATGCAGGTAGGCAGGGAGGGAAGAAGGCAGGGAGACAGGGAGGTAGGGAGGCAGGCAGGGAGGCAGGCAGGGAGGCAGGCAGGAAGGGGGGCAGGCAGGGATAAGGCAGGCAGGCAGGCAGGGAGAAGGGAGGCAGACAGGCAGGCAGGCAGGCAGGCAGGGAGGGAGGGAGGGAGGGAGGGATAAGGCAGGGAGGCAGGTAGGGAGGGAGGCAGGGTGGGAGGCAGGGAGGGAGGCAGGGAGGGAGAGAGGGAGGCAGGCAGGGAGGCAGGCAGGCAGGCAGACAGACAGGCAGGCAGGGAGGCAGGCAGGCAGGCAGGGAGGCAGGCAGGCAGGGAGGGAGGGAGGCAGGGAGGCAGGCAGGGATGGATAAGGCAGGGAGGCAGGCAGGGAGGGAGGGAGGCAGAGGGGGACGGGGATGAATTGACAGCCTTGTCATTTGTCTCTGTGATTAGGACTGTTAAAAATGATGACCATAATTCTGCCAGACAGATGCCCCCCAAATCTGTTTGTCGTCAGAGAATAGGCCAGCCTCTTCCCTTCCCAGACTCCGGAAATTGGGCGCTTTCTCTCTCCTTCTCTCTCTCTCTCTCTTGTTCACCTGCCCATTCTAGTCAGCCTGCACTCCCAGGCACTTTGGCTGGCTACCTTGCTGTTTTCTGTGCGACCCACCTTTTAGGGCGTCGGATGCCTGGCGACACCTTGTGTCCACAAAGACAGCTGAGAGCACTTTGTATTCTGTGGCCCACGAAGAAAACCCCACATTTCTCTCAGTATCGGGCCTGTTACCAGCACCTTCTCTCTCTGTTTATAATGGGGTAGGATTAATATTTTTTCAAGAAAAGAAAACTTGTAAAGAATGTTGTTTGCAATATCAGCAAATAAAAAAAACACCCACGAGTTTCGCCTTTGCAGTGACAGTGTTATTGAACAGTTTTTGGAATCATGTTTTTGCTATTATAAAGAGGAACAGGGTTGTTTGTACTGGACTAAATGTGAGGGCAACAGAAGTGATCTTTGAGAGTCGAATGAGCCATTTTTTTTTTAAGGTAGTGGTCGTTATTTGATTGAATTATCTAATTGTGTCTGAGTGACATTTATCGCTGGGTGGTTAGGGAGTGGGCTAGAATTCTGTTTGGCGGGGCGCGGTGATGGAGGGCACCAGAAATTGAAACTGAGTCAGCCCAGCGACTGATCAAATTTGATTTGTTTCATGTGGCTGTCCTTCGAATCCTTGACATAAATTGTCTCTCTCTCTCTCTCTCTCTCTCTCCGTGCTTGCCTGCCATCCAGTCTGTCCTGCAGAGAAAACAGATTCGGTCGGCCGTGGCTCATGGCTCTGCATCTTAACTGGATTAGGGAAATTCTTTCTTTATTTCTCTCTTTGCCTCATTTCTTCCCCTGGATAGTATCTGGGTATTGCCTTGCCGACCATGAAAAGCATTATTAGCTTGTGTCTGTACAGTCTCTCTTTCTGTGTCTGTTTGTCTGTCTGTCTGTCTGTCTGTCTGTCTGTCTGGGTTTGTTTCTGTCCCCGTCTCGCTGTCTCTTGTTCTGTTTCTCTATCCATCGATCAGTGCCTCTGCCCCTGCCCCTGCCCCTGCCCCTGCCCCTGCCCCTGCCCCTGCCCCTGCCCCTGCCCCTGCCCCTGCCCCTGCCCCTGCCCCTGCCCCTGCCCCTGCCCCTGCCCCTGCCCCTGCCCCTGCCCCTGCCCCTGCCTCTGCCTCTGCCTCTGCCTCTGCCTCTGCCTCTGCCCCTGCCCCTGCCCCTGCCCCTGCCCCTTCCCCTGCCCCTGCCCCCGCCCCCGCCCCCGCCCCCGCCCCCGCCCCCGCCCCCGCCCCCGCCCCCGCCCCCGCCCCCGCCCCCGCCCGGCCCCCGCCCCCGCCTCCGCCTCTGCCTCTGCCTCTGTCTCTGCCTCTGTCTCTGCCTCTGCCTCTGCCTCTGCCTCTGCCTCTGCCTCTGCCTCTGCCTCTGCCTCTGCCTCTGCCTCTGCCTCTGCATTTGCCTCTATCTCTGCCTCTGCATCTCTGCTTGTACGGTACCCCGGTATGTTTTTCTGCCCCTATCTCTCTGTTCTTGTATTTTTCTCCATGTCTGTTCATGACTGTCACGCTGTCTCTCACTGTTTCTCTGCCTCTGTCTTCCTGTCTCCCCCTCTCTGCCTATCTCTGTCTCTCCCTTTACCCCTCTCTCTATCTTTCCCTCACAGCCTAATGGGTTGGCTTAGTGGCTGCTGTTGCTCCAGATGTTGATGTGACTGGAAGCATGGCTGGCTGGCTGGCTTGCCGGCTGGCCAGCTGTTTTTTTTTCCTTCAAATTGTTCACAGTGATCTGCATCAGGGACGACTGTATTTTTAACATGGAACCCTGCTCAGCAGGTCTGGGCACAGGAAATTGAGAAAAAAATGATTACCAGCCGATATGGCATGTAGTGTCTTGCGCGTTTAACTGGTACCCAGCCAGCATGAGTCTGTTTACAGCATCTGCACATGAATTAAAAATCAGAAGAGAGAAAGAAAAGCTAATTCATTTACTGCAAAAGGATTATTCACTTTGACTAATGGAATGGCCAAGAGCATGTTGGAGTCTTAGCATTGTAGTAATCAAATAGAGTACAGGGTAACATTTTCAACTGTGATGAAGTTGAACATCTGAGTTTTTTTTAGGGGTCGATGTGGGGATCATGGATGGGTGGGCTGGTGAACCTACGAGCTTTGATGTTTGCCCATGCCACAACGAGGGTCATCCTGTTGTCACACCCAGTTGTCACCTTTGGTGACACCATAACGCTGTAAACAAATCACCTTGGCCGATCCGAGGGGCGATCTTGTCACCCGGACGCATTGGAGCGTGCTCATTTCGGAAGTAGCCCCCATCACTTTCCTTGCCCCTAAGGTTTCTTCGATATGCACGTGCAGGGTCGAGCTACCCCAAAGGCATTGTGACAGCAAGAGGGTGTCAGAATAGTCATCTTGCAGGATCACACTCTCTCCTCGCAAAGTCTCCAGGATAGGATCAGGGTATTGCTACGCCGACTATGAGAACCATTATTTCTATTACCCTGTGTCTTTATCTCTTTCTGTGTCTGTCTGTTTTGGTTTGTTTCTGTTCCTGTCTCTGTCTCTTGTTATGTTTTTCTATCCATCGATCACTGCCTCAGCCTCTGCCTCTGCCTCTGCCTCTGCCTCTGCCTCTGCCTCTGCCTCTGCCTCTGCCCCTGCCTCTGCCTCTGCCTCTGCCCCTGCCTCTTCCTCTGCCTCTGCCTCTTCCTCTGCCTCTGCCTCTGCCGCTGCCCCTGCCCCTGCCCCTGCCTCTGCCTCTGCCTCTGCCTCTGCCTCTGCCTCTGCCTCTGCCCCTGCCTCTGCCTCTGCCTCTGCTACTGCCTCTGCCTCTGCCTCTGCCCCTGCCTCTGCCTCTGCCTCTGCAACTGCCTCTGCCTCTGCCTCTGCCCCTGCCGCTGCCCCTGCCCCTGCCTCTGCCTCTGCCCCTGCCTCTGCCTCTGCCCCTGCCCCTGCCTCAGCCTCTGCCACTTCCTCTGCCCCTGCCCCTGCCTCTGCCCCTGCCTCTGCCCCTGCCTCTGCCCCTGCCTCTGCCTCTGCCCCTGCCTCTGCCCCTGCCTCTGCCCCTGCCCCTGACCCTGCCCCTACCTCTGCCTCTGCCCCTGCCTCTGCCCCTGCCTCTGTCCCTGCCTCTGTCCCTGCCTCTGTCCCTGCCTCAGCCCCTGCCTCTGCCTTTGCCCCTGCTCCTGCCCTGCATCTGCCCTGCATCTGCCCCTGCCCCTTCCCCTTCCCCTTCCCGTGCCCCTGCCCCTGTCCCTGCCCCTGCCCCTATCCCTGCCCTTGCCCCTTCATCTTCCCCTTCCCCTCCTGCCCCTTCCTCTCCTTCTCCTTCCCCTCCTGCCCCTTCCCCTCCTGCCCCTTCCCCTCCTTCCCCTTCCCCTCCTTCCCATTCCCGTTCCCTGCCCCCTTCCCCTGCCTCTGCCCCTGGCCCTGCCTCTGACTCTGCCCCTGCCCCCTTTCCCTGCCTCTGCATCTCTATGTCTTTCTGTCCCTCAGTCTCTATCTGTCTGTCTTTCTGTTAGAGTATGTCTCTCCCCTTGCCTTTGCTGTTGGCACCAATCGCCGAGAAAGGATCTCAGTAACCTTATGACACCACACCACGGACAGCATCTATGGTTTAATCATACATCTTTCCTGCTGACCTGCAGTCGACCCGCAATTGGCCAGTCGGAGTTCCCCTTTGAAGACACAATTCCGACACGGCAACTGTTCACAAATGCACTACATGTATAAACATGTACACACATACACATCTGTCTTAAGGCCTTGATCCACTCTGGCCCGGGTTGGCTCGGTCTCGGTTGATGGCTGCTCTCCACGTGTCCCGGTCACGTACCGGTACTCAACAAACAGACAAAAGTAAAGGAGCGAGAGGTGGGAAGGATAGATGGATGGATTGTGGCCCCGAGTGACCACTTGTGTGGAAGTGGATTGGCTCGTTGTACGGTACCTTCTTCCAGACTGGCTGATCACAGAGCAACATGTAGGTGCCATCATTGTTGAGTGCCTCCGTCCAGCATACGAGGTATCCATCGCAGGTATGATCGATCGCACACCGCTAACACGCGTCGCGATGATTCCCCAAGATTGATCCCCGAGTTTGACGACGAGTTAGAGCAACATCCCCACCCCCCCTGCTCCCCCTCCCGCCCTCCTACGGCAATCTTTCCAGATGCCCATATTGTCGATTATTTTTCTAGGCTCACTCTTTTGTGATTGAACGTGCATCCGGCATGGTAACCGAACACTGGATGGGAGAGGCAGCTCGGGGCACCGTGTAACTCCATAGCAACCAGTGCCCGAGGACTGTTGTAACACTGTGAAACAGACCACAATGTGCTCTCCCCACTGGTGCAGCCGCATTATTAGCAGGACTCCTTAATCACGGACAGAGCCCTGGAAGCCGCAGCCAGGCTGAAAGGCCTCTTTGTTGGAAGGGAAAACGCCCTCGGTCGTAATTTGCTTTCGTGCTCAGACATGGACTGAGAAGTGCATTGCTCATCCTGTGTGCGTAGTCTACGTTTTGATGATTTTCTGCCCCGTAGGCCCGTTCCTTGTCTAATGGAGACATTATAATAGCACACCCACCTTTATATCTGTCTGAAGGTTGTATGATCAGTCATCTTGTCAACATGAGTTGTGGCCTTTTCAGCACATTCATTCTCTCCCTGTCTTACCACGGTTGCTCTGTATATTAAATTTATCCCAGAAAGCGGTCAGTAAAACAAGGAGGGGAAAAGGAAGTTGAGTAGCATTTCTCAATGTACATGTACATGTATGAAATATTCAGGGTTGAGGCATTTTTCATTTATTTATTTATTTATTTTTTAATTGCAAACAGCCGAGATCTGCCAATTGCAGGTCTCATGAAAAACCAACACTGAGTTTATACTGGCTCTTTTCAGAGCTACACTCATTCTCCCAAAAAATATGTGGTACATGGTGTCACCACAAACCTTCCACTTGGTACTTTCACCATGCAAACCTTCACGTCTTGTCCGATATTTTGGTGTTCCCTTTCTAGGATTTTGTTTTCTTTTTTGGGGACAATAAAGAGAGAACATTTTTGGCCGGCAAGGGTAAATTTCACAAAACCTTATAACCCATCGTGGCTCAATTTACCATGGGTAGTCTATCGTACTCATGATGGGTCATATAGTTTTCGTGCATCAATCATCGTCTTTAAATTGGTCGTAAGTTACGCCGAGTCTGCTGAAATCAACTGCTGGGCAGATACCGTAATTTTTCAAACTAATTTCATTTACTTTTCATTTTTAAGATCCTCCCCAACTGCCCCCACCGCGTCCAGCCAGTTCTATTTGATCCTGTGACAAGAGTGTCCATTGCATTGACATGCCCGACGAGAATAGCACTTTCCTAGATCCTATCTCAGATGACAAATCAAATCTCCATTTCTCATCTTAAGGGTGGTCATTTTGTTTATGTTTTTATCCCCTCTCTCCTTCCTTCCTTCCTTCCTTCCTTTCCCCTATTGCCTAGTCCTTTTTTCCCTACAAAGTTTACTTCTTGGGTGGGGGTTCGGATGGGGATGGTGTAGGTGGTGCTTGTGTGTGTGTGGCGATGAGCGTCAGTCGGCGCGAATCTAGTGCTTTGTGGAGAGTGCTGGAGACCTAGTCAAAATAGGTTGAATAGTAGGTCTCCACAGGGAAATTGTAAAGGTGTATACCGTAGGTCTCCACAAGGTTTTCACAAAACTGGTATTTGGAAATTTGAGATGTGTAGGAATTGGTCGCAAATTAAAGTAAAGTAAGAAAGATACGTTGCAAATTTCTACCCAGGAAAGTGAATGTGGTTGAAATGGGAGCATTTTTAAAAACCTTGTTTCTCACACGGTTGTACCGTAGGGCCTATAGTGCACGAGAACAAAGCAATGTCTTCACAAGGATACAAAATTAGTATGGGTGCTTGTCAGTGTATCTGTTGCTCTGAAATCCCTCGAGCGATGCTTGTTTGGGTCGGGACAGCCATGGCACCCTTACAGGTCCACAGAGAAGGCAGGCCGGCCGGATTCATGTTCCACTCCAGACGTTCTTACTCCCCTAGTCTCTTTTGTGTACGTGTATGTGTTTGCAGTAATTAAATGAAGCGACTGGCGTTCGATCTGTCCCAGTGTACCGGTAATTGCATTGGGCCCTGCCTTCCCTCCCTGGGTGCAGTGAACAGTGAACAAAGTCTGCTCATGCTTCATAGTGTATACTGCGTCAGCCGCAGTTGTCTGCGTTGATGGCCATTCTTGTCGGGCTGTCTGTCCATTTTTGTGGGTCGGATATCGGAGGGTAGAGCGTACTGCTTATCCCAGGCTGGAAGTTGTTTATCCACGGTATGACCGTTTCACAAAAAGGACCAGAAAATAATGTATGATTTTATTGGTTTTTCTCAATGATGTTCGGTCAGGGCCAAATGGTTCTGTTAAAATCATGATCGTTTAATGTCAACAACTTCTCGAGCGCCCTTTAGCGGCAGGTTAAAAAAAAAGGCGTTTTTACTCGATGTCGATGTCGCAAAGTTAGACTGTAAATGTTTGAAACTTGTTAAAATAATAGACCAATGGTAAGTCTCCTTAAACATGACATTGTAACCTTGGCAATGTCTGAAACGGGTGTCTAGAGCTAGGTCTATGTTCTCCCCCTACTGGAAATACACGGAGATGCAAAGACAATAGCCCTAGCTGTAACTATGGAAGCCCGTTTCGGACACGTCCTTACGATCAATCGCAACATGATGAGTGATGAACCTACAATGGTTT
Organism: Luidia sarsii; assembly: GCA_949987565.1. Taxonomy (NCBI): domain Eukaryota; kingdom Metazoa; phylum Echinodermata; class Asteroidea; order Paxillosida; family Luidiidae; genus Luidia; species Luidia sarsii. Next base: position 18,486,421 of record OX465108.1, on the reverse strand, counting down.
ATCTATCGTCAGTTCAGTTACGATGCATCGTAAGGCTTTGTGAAATCCACCCCCAAAAGTTAGGAGAAAAATACCTTCATAATTTCAAAAATTCATTTAAAAAAGATCTAAATGTGGAGTTAGGAGTGCAATTCACTCATCATTTCAAAAGGTAGACATTATTCTATTTCTTGTTGTTTTTTGTTGTTGTTTTTTGCATTCCTATTTACAAAATATTTGTACAAAAAAACTAAATGTTTGGCCCAATTTCTTACATGTTCGACAGTTCCGCTCCTGTCAGATTTTTCAGTTTTCGACCCAAAATCACTTTTCCCCGATTTCTCTAAAAATGACTCCTCATGTATCTGAGAGCCCTCTGACATGGATCAGACTTTCGGTAGACCAGTTGAAGTTATTTTTGGCCACCTCAAAAATACTAGTTTTTTGGCCGAATTTCTGACATGTTCGATAGATCCGCTCTTGTAAGAATTTTAAATTTTCGACCCAAAATCAGTTTTCCCAGATTTCTCTGAAAATTAATTCTGAGGTAAGAGCCCTCTGACATGGATCAGACTTTCAGTGGACCAGTTGAAGTCATTTTTGGCCCCATCAAATAAACTAGATTTTTGGCCCAATTTCTGACATGTTCGACCAGTGTACAGAAACTATCATGTCTACAGTGGGTGTCTCGGCAATTTAGAAGGCTTGATGTTTCAATCAACATTTACCCTTCCAGATGATCTTAGAGGGCCTGACTGTGATTCTAGCAGGACTTTTTTTCTTCAAAAGCCAGAATGGCAAGGTCAAAAACAGAAAGGGAAATGAGTAATATGAGATAGGGATGACAGACGACGGTCAAAGGAGGGAACGCTGATGGACAGACCAGGCTGAGGAAGAGATTAAAGCGGGAACGATCAAAGGGACAAGTTGAGGACGTGGACTCGAAAAGAGGCTCATTAGTAAACCTATCCTAATTAAACATATACATGGCACTATAGTCATTCCTCTCCTGGATGTTGAGGCCGTGTGGTTGAACAGTCCGAAGACGCCTCATCAAACAGCTACTCCCGGCCCAGACAGTACAGACAGCGTTCAATGCATACATGTCTGTGTACAATGTACCTCAGTCATGCAGACATATCAAGTGTCCGTCCACATGTTGGAGAGAACACGATACGCATGAAGTTCCTTGTAAGCTGTATCCGTGGACCGAGTATAGACTTACATCTTAATCTGACAGAATTTCTGAAGAATTTGCAAGGCGTAGGTTGTCAGTGGTGACCGTATACTGGTACGACGGAGCCTTTCACGCTGTCTGCAACCCATCCACCAATACTTTCACAAAAAGATTAGTAAGATGTTCTTTATTAGGCTCTATTTGTTGTAATGTAAACTTAATACAGTTGATTTTCTAGTGTTATCCTGTGTGGGTTCTCCTCTCTCTCTCTCTTTCTGTCTCTATCTCTCCTCCTCCATAATGTCTATGTCCCTCTATATATGTATGCCTCTTCCTCTCCCTCTCCCTCTCCCTCTCCCTCTCCCTCTCCCTCCCGCTCTCCCTCCCGCTCTCCCTCTCCCTCTCCCTCCCTCCCTCTCTCCCCCTCCCCCTCCCCCTCCCTTCCCCCAGTTCTTTCCATCGCTTGAGCCAAGAAACTCATCTGCCTGATCCTCATCCCACAAATCCATGAATCGTAGATGGACACATGCAAGATGTTGAGTCGTGCCCCCCCCCCTCCAACAAAGCAAAAAATCTGTGCGGCAACTTCTCATAAAATCTGTAACTCCCTATGTGTACAGCAGTGTACATATAATGTACATGCATGCTTGATTTGCCTCTGCACTTTTACTGTGATGTTTTAGAATCGAGTGTCCGTTAATTTCCCAGCGGTGGATATTCAGCGGGGTCCCGTGTGTGGTATTTTGTGGATCCATGCATGCCACCGCGGCGGCTTAGATTGCAACCCCATGGATATACATACAGCAAGACAGGCTCTTATTTGTTCTCTCTCTTACTCTCTCTTTCTTCTCCCTGCCTACCTCCCTCCCTCCCCTTCCTGCCTCCCTCTCTATCTCTCTCCACCTCTCTCCCCTTCTCTCCCCCTCTCTCTTTCCTCTATCTCCCTTTTCACCTCTTCTATCTCTATCTCCCTCTCTCCCCCTCTCTCTCCTTCTCTCTTTGTCTATGTATGTCTGTCTGTCTGTCTGTCTGTCTGTCTGTCTATCTCTGTATCTATCTCTGTGTGTATGTCTCTCTATTTTTCCCCCTCTCTGTCCCTCTTTGTCTCTTTATCTGACTCTTTCTCTGACTCTGTCTGCCTCTGTCTCTGTATGTATGTCTATCTTTCTCTCTCATTCCCCCCCTCTCTCTCTCTTTCTCTCTTACTCTCTCTCTCTCTCTCTCGCTCTCTCTCTCTCTCTCTCTCTCTCTCTCTCTCTCTCTCTCTCTCTCTCTCTCTCTCTCTCTCTCTCTCTCTCTCTCTCTCTCTCTCTCTCTCTCTCTCTCTCTCTCTCTCTCTCACTCAGCTTAAGAACACGATGCCATTGGGATTTGGGACCGTGTTTTCGAAAACAGAAATTGCTGCCTGTGAGGCCCGTGTTTGTGGCTGTGTCTTTATCCTCCGGCCAGTGTAGTGTTCCTAATCCTGAATGGCTGTGCAGGGATAGTGTTTGCCAGTTCCATTCCTCTATGGGGAAATATTGAGAGTTGGATGTTAGAGGGAGGGGGAGTACTCTAGTTCCTGGCTAGGTGTCTCACAGTTGAAGCTTTGGGACAGAATAAGTTTTCTTGTGGCAGGAGATGATCATCAGCTGGGCCCAATTGCATAGACTTATTACTAAGCACAAGAGTCTGCTAAGCATGGAAAGTCTTCCCCCGAGTACTCAGACCACATTGTTGTGGACTGTGTATGCCATCGGTTTTTTTTTTTACTGAGCATGTTTAATACAAAAGTTGAGTTTGGGTTGGCACTTGGCAAGCTGATCCTATGAATCAGTGACTGTTTGTGCTTCCTATGAATCAGTGACTGTTTGTGCTTAAAGGCCCTATACAATATTGGTAAAGGTCAAAAGATTGCCACAGTTTGTGCGTTAAACCATTTAACATTCCAAAAAAGCAATACTGCCCGGGTTTTAGCTCAAATGGTAATCTGAGAAAGTAGAAAAAGAAAAAGAAATCGTCATGTTTTTCGCACCGTATACTGTAATGTCAATGTTTTAGTGAAGATTTCTCGAGTGCAGCATCCCAGACCGTAAGATTTCAACATGAGGATTCTTTAATGACCATCTACATGTACAAACTGTAGATTAGAAGGAAATCTGTGGACATGGATGTTTTCCGATCTTCCCAATGTTGTATTGGGCAATTTTTGGTGTTTATCCGGTCTCTTTGAGATCTGCCCCTGGGTCTGATGCTGTTGAGCTTTCCAAGCATGAAACCGTGCTAAGTGTGAATGTCTTTCCTTGTTTAGAATGGAATTGCCAATCATAAGATGGGATTTTTTTTTCATTGCATCTGACTTGTACAAGAAGATTGGGTGCTTGGCGTAGAAGTGGCGGTTTGATAACACTGTGTGGAAACTCTGCCTGTTATCATGAAAAGCATGATGCTACTGTAGCAGGATGAAAAAAAGAAACCTGAGAAAAATGGTGTCAAATTTACACTGAAATTGTGGACCTAATGAGAAATCCAGGAAAGATTTCAATCAGGGCACAATTAATGCATTTGGGTCATGGATCCTTTAGCGTTTAATGGCTGGTATTAAAATGCAGAAGAAGCCAAATTTAATCTCTCGGTGCTTTGCCTGTGCAGGCAACTGGAAACGGGGCCATAAGCGTGAAGGAATTCCCCCCAAATGCATCATGCATTATCAAGGATTTCATGCACTCCAGCTGGCACAATGATGAATTAAAAACGAATCAAAATTTTGCCAAGAGGACTTGGAACCATTGGCATACAGTTTTCATCTGATCTGATTTTTTCATCTTATCTGATTTGTCCATTGAACGCTCCAAAATCTTGGAAACAATTTTGGAAATCTTTAATAAATGTAAAGTAAAAAATGTATAAGGAAAACTTTGAACAAAAACTTGAAAACAAAATAAGACTGAAAATTTATTGGGAAAAAAATCACGCAAAAAATACCTAGAATTTGTTTATGCTATAAAATCATGACCAAAATAAAATGTTGCAAAATATGTTGAAATTGAAAATTTTGAAAAATATGTTGAAATTGAAAATTTTGAAAAATATGTTGATATTGAAAATGTTGAAAAATATGTTGAAATTGAAAATTTGAAAATATGTTGAAATTGAAAATTTTTAAAAATATGTTGAAATTGAAAATTTTTAAAAATGTTGAAATTGAAAATTTTGAAAAATATCTTGAAATTGAAAATTTTGAAAAATATCTTGAAATTATTATTTTTTTTAAATATTAAGAAATCGAACATTTTTAAAAATATCTTGAAATTAAAAAATTTGAAAAATTTTAAGAAATTGAAAATTTTGAAAAATATTAAGAAATTGAAAATTTTGAAAAATATTAAGAAATCGAAAAATTTGAAAAATATTAAGAAATTGAAAAATTTGAAAAATATTAAGAAATTGAAAAATTTGAAAAATATTAAGAAATTGAAAAATTTGAAAAATATTAAGAAATTGAAAAATTTGAAAAATATTAAGAAATTGAAAAAATTGAAAAATATTAAGAAATTGAAAATTTTGAAAAATATTAAGGAATTAGTATTAAAAAGTATGAAAAAGGTATGAAAAATATCTTTGGAAATTCATTGTACTGCCTGATTTTTTAAAAAATTCTTCAACTTTTTGTATCAATTGTTTGTAGGCTACGACATTGTCCAAACGGAGGAAAAGTGACAATCCATCCGGCTCCCGAAAGATCAAGGCCCAACTGTGGAACGGTATTGTGACCATCACGCTATTGGAGGGAAAGAACCTGATTCCCATGGACGACAACGGGCTGAGCGATCCCTACGTCAAGTTCAAGCTTGGCAGTGAAAAGTACAAGAGCAAGGTATGATTCCGTGAATTAAAAAAAGTCAGAGGAAGACAGAGCAAAAGATCTATCAACCATGAGAATCCAGTAATCCAAATGCCATTAAAAAAAAACAAATGAGGGTCTGACTTTTTAAGATAAGTTTCTTTGAGAAAGGTCTCAATAGGATTGAGAGGTCCTCTTAAGTTTGGTGATATGCACTTTGGTCTGTTTGATGAAGTAAATACAAAAAACTGTTGCAACTGCTCACTGACTAAAATGACGTGCAAAACAATACCTGCAAAGTCTCAAAAGTTAGAGGGCCTGAGGTTTCGATCCTAGCAGGACCTTTTTCCAAGGCAAAGTCTTTTTTATGTGTTGGCCTACCAAACTAGCAATACTTTTTGAGGAGAAGTTATTTGGTTGAAAATGACAACTTGCCCATCGCGCGCAAGTATTAATGAACCCATGGCCAGATGCTGACTGGCATGCAGGTGAAAATCCGTGCGGCAGACGCCTAGCCAAGATTCTCACCCTCTCAATCTCTTCCCCCCACCCATCCCTTTTACGGCCGCAGACAGAGAAGGGTACCCTGAATCCCAAATGGATGGAGCAGTTTGACCTGAGGCTGTTTGAGGACCAGACTAATACGCTGGAAATCTCAGTCTGGGACAAGGATGTCGGATCCAGAGATGACATCATGGGAAGGTAACGATGAGCAAGGAGAGCAGCCCGATCCCCCAGGTTGTCAAATAGTGCACTCACTTGGGCTCCGTAAGATTCTGGTAGGGTGGGATCAAAATGAAAGACACGGAGTAGGGTAGGGATTAGTTAGCAGTATATTAATCCTGGTGATGATAGGCCCTTTTTAATCCCTTGGGAAACAGAGATGGCTTATCCATTTTGCTTGATATAACATTCTAGATGTTTCTTTACATTTATATACCGATATATTTGTTAGTCAAACAAATAAAGGAAAAACTGATTGGGAACCTTTGAAGGGATGTAAGACTTCCGGAAATATCCGGATTTGATTTTTTGAATTATTTTTTTATTTATTATTATACCCTTCCCCATTTCAGGTGTCAGATTGACATGACCTCCCTGGCCCGGGAGGAGACTCACCACTGTGACCTTGAGCTGGAGGACGGAGCCGGGATCTTGACCTTGCTCCTGACCATCACCGGCACCACGGGAACGGAGAGTGTCTCAGACCTGGTCAACTTCAAGCACGACCCCAACACTGTGCGCATGTTGTGCCGCAAATATGTGAGTGCATTGCTGTGCATTGTCTGCATCTTGGATACGCCTCCACTCCATCCTACCTCATGCCATGCCATGCCTTGCCATGCCATGCCATGCCTTGCCATGCCATGCCATGCCTTGCCATGCCATGCCATGCCATGTCATGCCATGCCTTGCCAGGCCATGCCATGCCTTGCCAGGCCGTGCTATCCCATGCTTTTCCTTGCCATCCCATGCCATCCCATTCCACCCCTTGCCATGCCATCCCATGCCATCCCATCCCATCCCATTCCATCCCATCCCATGTTATCCCATCCCATGTTATCCCATCCCATCCCATGTTATCCCATCCCATTCTATCCCATTCCATGCCATGCCATCCCATCCCATCCCATTCCATCCCATCCCATCCCATCCCATCCCATTCCATGCCATCCCATGCCATTCAATGCCATTCAATGCCATTGTAACATGGTTTCATGGCTGAATCACATCCTATCCCATGCGATTGTATGCCATTCTAGGCCATCCTATCCCATGCCATGCCATTCCGTGCCATTTTATGCCGTTCTATGCCATCCTATCCCATGCGATTGTATGCCATTCTAGGCCATCCTATCCCATGCCATGCCATGCTGTGCCTTATTATGCCATTCTATGCCATCCTATCCCTTGTCATTCTGTGCCATCCTATCCCATGCCATGCCACCCCATGCCATGCCTTCCCATGCCATGCCATGCCATGCCATTCTATGCCATGCCATACCATTCTATGCCGTCCTATCCCATGCCATGCTATGCCATTCTGTGCCATCCTATCCCATGCCATCCCATTCCATTCCATCCGAAACCACTCTGAATGAAAGCAATCAAATCTATTAAGGGCGTGTGAATTCTTGTATGACTCACAATCCATGTTTATTCTTGTAGCATGGTTTCATGGCTGAACCACATAAGCGTGCCTCACTGCAGAATGCTTCCACACCTGTCTGCAGATGAAAAAAAAAATTGGGCAGCAACCATGTTTCTCCTGCATGTATCATGTACAAGTAATTAGATTGTCGCATTTTATGGCGTGCATCAAAGATGCAGGTCTTGCATACATGCATTGACAAACTCGTCTGTGAGCAGTGAAATTAATGTCATTATATCATGATGGGGAGTAGGGGGAGAAAAAAAGTAACATTGATATTAAATTGCAAGAATAAATTGAATTAGCAAGCCTGGCAGCCTTATGTGAATCGCTGTCGTGCTGTACGGTAGCTGTTGGCTTTTTCTTTTTCCAATCTATTTGAGTTCTCTATTTCTGGGGAGGATGTTTTTGACTCTGGTTTTCTTTTGTTTGCGAATTCCGTTTCTTCTCGCATTCATCGCTGTTTTGCAAATGGTCGGTTGATTTGCTGATTGTTTTTTGTTTGTTTTCTTTTCCCTTTCTTTTTCCGTGCCTCCAGGGACTCCTGAATAGTTTCAAGGAGTTAAAGGATGTCGGGTGGCTCCAAATCAAAGGTGAGCTTTGCCTTTCAGTGCTTTGTGTGCTCGCTGTTGGCTGGTATTTGCGTGGCGAGCTGAGAAGCCCAGCAAGCCTGTGTTTTATAGTACCGCCCATCTCGTCTGTCCATCTGTAAGGAGAGGAAAATTTCCATAGAAATTCAAATTTTTCATGTTTAGATTTCAATCACGTAGCACTCTATGTTCCTCCATGGTTTACCAAATTCGGTATTGTATATCTTTGAATCTCTTACAAGATATTTATCAGAGTAATGTACAAAAATGTTTCGAACTGCTTTCTGACTAAGTTTACCAAAATGCAAATCTCAAAATTTAGTGGGCCTGACGTTTCGACCCTAGCAGGCTTGAGAAAGGTCCTGCTAGGATCAAAACCTCAGTCCCACTATGACATTTATCAACCAATTTGAAAGTATTAAAACTTTTTGGGGTTGGGTGTCAGTCCTGTAAAAACTGCTTAGCCCGCCCTGAGCGATCTCCACTGAGGGGAGGATGATGGTTTCCAATTGTTTAGCATGGACGGTAGCGTGTGCATTTGGTTAGGGCCGTGCTTTGATGAGCGCCGAGTTTGGCCAAGCTACAGTATGCCAAGCTACTGTACAATGTGCTTTTAGTGGCTGCATATGGTAGCTTTGCCTAGCCCCGGCACACTCCAGTGATTGGCAAAGCTCATTTTTCAGCGTCCCATCCTGGATTGGAATCCAGCAGTCTCCCAACGAGAATCATCAAGTTGACTGCTTCGTGCTGGGACCTCCGAAAACAGAACACCAGTTGTGTTGCCATGCACCACTTTTGGTTTTAAACAAAGACACTTTTGAGCTTACCACAAAGCAATATTGTAGGGTATGGCAAAAGCCACACACATCCGATTGTGCCAAGTTTGACACGCTGGCATACACAGAGTGTTCTTATTTATTTATTTCAAAGGTATTTATCTTTCCCGATTTAGTAGGGCATTTTGAAAATTGGCTCATTATTCTAAAAAAAAAAAACGTGTGTCGGTCATGGCAACTGAAAAGTGGCCCGGTGCAAAGTGGTGTAGTCTGTCTCAAGAGCCGCGCTCTTTTTCTCTTAGAAGAATACCGGTACAAAGGAGGAGAGATCGTGCACACGGTGTCGCCGCAAACACTCCGCGCAGCGCCAGACTTGTTGAGTTGCACTATGGGCGGAAGGGGATGGCGCCTCGGTGGGGGCGACGGGGCGTCTACTGGAAGGGTTTCAGGTGCAGGGCTCCCTCCCCAAGGACCCAGGCCATCATTAGGAACGGCCGTAGTGGCCCCCCCTCCCTCGGGTTTCTGAGCGCACCACTGCCTACAGTTTTGCCATTTGCGCATTCCCAAACCAGCCGAGCGCTCAGAATGTAATGAGCGCTTTGCCTCTCCGGCTCGTTGGCTCTGCTGTCTGTGAATTATTGTGAAGGAGCATTTTCGAGGGATTACCGGTAATTTTTTTGTCTTCCTTTTTTTTACAAGAACGGTCGGCGCGCCTTGAGATGGGAAACTTCACGACACTGTGCACAACCTCAATGAGGCTCTGCTTGGACCTTATGCCGAGCACAAAGTAGTCAAACTCTAGTGAACTATATCTAAATTTGGAGGGGGTGACGTTTCGATCCTAGCAGGACCTTTCTCAAAGGCAGAATGACTAGGGACAAAACAATGTAGGACCGGGAGAGTAACTGGGTCATGGATGACAGGCAGAGGGCAAAGGAGAAAGCAGATTGGGTGAGATCAAAGGGAAGGGCAGGGGTTTGGGTAGGGATTAGGTAGTGCAAAGGGGAAACATCAAAGAGAAAAGCTGAAAGAGAAAAGTGTGGGGTGGGGGGGGGCCAACACAAAAGAGGGAATATATGTAAAAAAAGCAAGGTGTTAATCATTCCCCTCCTGGATGTTGAGATGCTTGAGATGTTGAGATGTTGAAATGTCCGCCTGAGATGCTTCAGCCACATTTTCTCCCGGCTTAAACTAGTCAACAATGCATGAGCTGCAAACATGGAGGAAGAAGAAGTCCTCCATGCTGCAAATAAGCCCAGCCAGGGTTCGTGCTGGATTGTTTCACCGTCCAAGATGGCAACTGATAATTGTCTTAACATTGTGACCCTGATCAGATAGGAAATGAGTCTAAAGGCAGTGCATATGGACACAGAAAAATAAAATTCTCAGCACCATTTTTCTTTCATGGCATGCTAAAGTGCCTTTGGTCTCTGTGTGTATTTATTGTTTAATAAAGATAAACAAAAACAAACAAAAACCAGCATCACCACACCTCAAAGCTTTCACAAAGCAATATGTAATTGCCTGTTTGGTTTGTTGTTCTTTCTCTTCTCCAGTCATAAAGGCCCAAGGGTTAGCCTCAGCAGACTTGGGAGGTAAGACAAAACCAAAGATCTTATAGCGCGCAAAGCGCACAAGTTGGATTACTCCGAGCTAAAGGTGAAGTACGCACTGGACGCCATTTTAGTAAGCAACGGAATCTGTCGTCTGCTTTCGGTGCTCCGGAAATGAAGCGAGAGAGTCACAAACAATAAAAAAAGATACAACTTTGGATGCTTGAACAGAATGTGATAACTTTCGATGTGATGTGACCACGAAATGGTGAGAATGTGTGCGATTTTGCTCACTAAAATGGCGCCCAGTGCTCACTTCAGCCGGATGCGTGTGATCTTGCAAAAGTAGGCTATCTTGAGAGGTAGCGCGCTATAATATCTTTGGACTAAACTAATGTATTCTTTTAAACTTTGTTGGCTTGGCGCCCTCTAGTGGTGGGATGTCGAAAGGACACTGGCAGGGGCCATGTCTTAGCTCCCTGTCCTACATTCAGGCTACCTGCCCTTTCAATGCAAACTTTGAATTCCAGGTGTACAGGTGTACAGTCTATCCTTGTCATGTGTGTAAGGTGTGCACTGGTATTAACTATTTATGTTTAATTAAACCAATCAAAGATAAAAAACAGTGATACACAAATTGACAAAAAAATGAGAGTACGGTATACAATGAAGAGCTACTTCATTCACCTTCTGTGCTTCGCAATTACATAATTAATCGGCTTTTCTTTTTAATGTTGTAGAAAAATTGCTAACTGAAAAAAAGGGGGACTGACATTTCTTAATCCCTGCAACATCATGTCCACAGGTTCCCTTTTTAAAAGACAAAAACCTATGGAGAAAGAATCCTTAATATATTTGAAACTCTGGTGATAATAATCATGCAAATGATTTCATTCGTATGCGCTTATCATTTTTCTACTTTTATTAAAACAGGAAATTTTCACTTTGACAAATTCCAAATCCCCGGTCAAGTCGAATGTTCTTTGCAATTTTCAAAAATAAAGCAGAGGAAACAAAGTGACTGGGAACTTTTTAACAAATTAAAAAAATTAAAATGGTATACAAAAATGTCTCAAACTGTTTTTTGAGAAGGGTCCTGCTAGGATAGAAACGTCAGGCCCACTAAATTTAGAAAATTGAAAAATTGGCGAAGAAAACTCTGACTGAACCAGGACTTGAACCCGAAACCTCTGATATATTAATCCAGAGGTCTCGGGTTCAAGTCCCAACCCAGTCAAAGTTTTCTTTGCCAATTTTTTAAATTTTCATTTTTTTAAATGAATTTCTTCAAGCAGCAAGTAAAATTTGACAGGATTGGGATTCGAGTGGGGAGAGAGTTCTGGCTTAATGCACCAGCTCTCCCTGCTCAAGACAGAGTTCTGAGTGCTGGTATATGAAGCTACATGGACTTGTGACCAAATTGTTTATTCCTTTGCTATGATCGCTTGATGAATAATAACTTGCACTTTATTCATCCGTCTCTGGTGCACAGGCAAGAGCGACCCCTTTTGCGTGCTAGAGCTGGTGAATAGTCGGCTTCAGACGCACACACTGTACAAGACCCTCAACCCAGAATGGGGTAAAGTCTTCACATTGTAAGTAATCTGATGGATTAGTAATGGACCTTTCCCATGAAGTATGCAAATAAGAGCTGGCACATGCGCTTTACTAAATTGGTGGGGCAAGCAGGATGCCAACCAATCGTAGTTTTCCACGGGCGTGCGCGCGTTCCTTCGCACTAACTGTTTGGCGTGTGGTGATTGGCTATTCAGTGTCTCTTGTGCGCGTATTTCTAAACCTGCACGCCAAGCGCCCTCGTTTGCCAACCAATTGTAGTAAAGCGCATGCGTAAGGTCTATTTTGCATATTTCATGGGTAAGGTGCTCCATTAATACCAGTATTCCACATCCCCAGTTTCTCCCTTGGATCCTGTGCTCCCTTTCTCCCCCGATGCCCCACGAGACCCCTTTGCTCCACGAAGCCCTTGATTGCCTTGGGAGCCCTTCGGTCCTGTAATCCCTTTCGGGCCTGATGGCCCAGTTGCCCCATGAGCCCCCTTTGATCCTGGAACCCCTTTAATGCCATTCGACCCACTAATCCCGTTTGGGCCTGATGGCCCAGTTGCCCCAAGAGCCCCTTTTGATCCTGTAACCCCTTGATCCCCTTTGATGCCCTTCGACCCACTAATCCCTTTTGGACCTGATGGCCCAGTTGCCCCAAGAGCCCCATTTGATCCTGTAACCCCTCGATCTCCTTTGATGCCCTTCGACCCACTAATCCCTTTTGGGCCTGATGGCCCAATTGCCCCACCAGCCCCCTTTGAACCTGGAACCCCTTGATCCCCTTTGATGCCCTCTGACCCACTAATCCCTTTTGGGCCTGATGGCCCAGTTGCTCCATGAGTCCCAAGAGCCCCCTTTGATCCTGTAACCCCTCGATCACCTTTGATGCCCTTCAACCCACTCATCCCTTTTGGGCCTGATGGCCCAGTTGCCCCACGAGCCCCCATTGATCCAGGACCCCCTTGATCCCCTTTAATGCCATTCAGTCCACTAATCCCTTTCAGGCCTGAAGGCCCAGTTGCCCCATGAGCCCCCTTTGATCCAGGACCCCCTTGATCCCCTTTAATGCCCTTCAGTCCACTAATCCCTTTTGGGCCTGATGGCCCAGTTGGTCCATGAGCCCCACGAGCCCCCTGTGATCCTGGAACTCCTTGATCCCCTTTGATGCCCTTCAACCCACTAATTCCTTTTGGGCCTGACGGCCCAGTTGCCCCAGTAGACCCCTTTGATCCTGGAACCCCTTGATCCCCGTTGATGCCCTTCAGCCCACTAATCCCTTTTGGGCCAGAACTCCCAATCCCGCCCTTTTGTCCTGTATCACCTTTGATGCCCTTTGCTCCACTAATCCCTTCTGAACCAGGGAGCCCAATTAGCCCATGTGCTCCCTGTGATCCCGGAAACCCTCCATCACCCTTGCTGCCTTTTACCCCTGGAAATCCCTTTGGTCCTCTGAACCCGCCCTCCCCCTTCTGCCCTTCTTGCCCCATCGGGCCAGCGTCCCCCTGAGGACCCAGAAGGCCCCTGTCTCCTTTCTGTCCGGCGCTTCCTGCGGGTCCAAGCTTTCCTGGGGCTCCCCTCGTTCCTGACAGTCCTCTCTCCCCGGCTGGCCCCGACTTTCCCTTCTGACCATCTTCCCCTCTGGGTCCATGGGTCCCCGCCTGTCCGGGAATGCCTGGGATGCCCGGTGTACCGGGGATGCCGGGAGGGCCTGCTATCACCCTGCAGCAGGGGCAGCCGCCAGGCTGTATCAAGCCGCCGGCGGGTTGATCATTGGCGACCATCGCTGATTCCTCCTCTCTTGTGCCGTACACTGCCAAGGGACAGCAGGCAATGACGAAAGCCAGGCAGAGTTGTACCTGAGAATAAATCCACAAAATGACCGGAAGAAATCCACAAAATGACCGGAAGAAATCCACAAAATGACCGGAAGAAATCCACAAAATGACCGGAAGAAATCCACAAAATGACCGGAAGAAATCCACAAAATGACTGCAGAATTTATGACGCAGACCCCCTTGATTTTGATCACCAGATGAGATTTCAGACTATTCATTGTGAAGGCAGCAAGTCAAGATTGGTTTGCGTTGACACTATGTAAGAATGTGTGGTTCTGAAGAAAAACTTTGGGCTCAATGTTCTCTTCAGTACCACACACTCACAGAGGAGATATTCTTACATTGTGTCATCGCAAACCACCCTTGACTCACTTAAGGGCAGGCTACCAACACCTAATAACACAATTGTGTCCTTTATGAAAATAGTAAAGAAAATGGGGGGGGCACCGGTCAGGAGCATTTAATCATAATCACACCCCTTATTTTCATCCATATGCAAACAATAACTTCCAAAGCTCCAATTTTCTAAACAATTAGCGGGCCTGATGTTCAATCGTAGCAGCACCTTTCTCAAAGGCAGAGTGACATAGGCCAACACAGATAGGAAAGGGAAGAGGCAATAAGACACAGATGACAATTGTTATGTGTGAATTTTTGTATGCCGCAGAAACTACGTTTTCTCACTTTTTCTCTATGTTTTCTCACTTTTTCTCTACGTTTTCTCACTTTTGTCCATCGTCTCAGACTTATACAATTCTGCTTTTGAAAAAGGTCCCGCTAGGATCGAAACACCAGACCCTCTACATTTTAGAGATTTACATTTTTGGTCCTTTTAGTTTAGTCAGCAGTCAGACTTTTGTTATTTGTAACGGACAGTGTAGCTCATTTGTATCCCCTTTCAATGTTGCATCTGATGAAGCTTTTGTTTCTACAAAAGCTTGTGCATTCTTTCCAACTGACTATTCTGCAAGGGCTATCCATGAGTTATCATTCATCAATTAGACAAATGCAACTACAGTATCTTAACCACTTCGCGGCGGGACCTCCGAAATTGGAGCTCCGTTGGTTTGACTATGCGACGGGGCCCTCCGAATCCGGGCACCACTATTGTCCACACGTATTTTAAACAAAGACTCTTTTCAGCTTAGAACATAGCAATATGAATCAGTACAAAGACGCTTTTTGACGCAAGTTGCCACATGAATTGCAAGATTAGCAGCAGTAATCGTGCAATTGTGGGACATTTACTGTGGATGATCAAGGGATACCACGCTGCCGCTGAAAGAATGCGGGGGACATTGTGTTGGCATGCCACACAGCCCAACGGTCGTCGGTCAGGCAGTGGAATTCCACCCACATTCTTCACCGCAATCTGTACGCTCGGTTGGGGCCGACCAACTCAAAGATTTGACTGCCTGGAGTCGAGGCTGGAGTCTACAGTCAGGGATCGTCAGTACTGTACACGCACACACTCATACAAGTCCATTGACGACGCAAAATAGGCCCTTTTTCGAACGGATAATCTCTTGACAAAAGCCACAACGATGTCCGAATTGTGCCAGGTTTTACTCTGTTGTACCTATAGTATACTGTTATATATTCATTTCACAGAAATATATTGTTCCAATTGTTTTAGAGAGATTCGAAAATGATGCATTGTTCAAAAACCCCCATATGGTGGTCATGGGCGCTCTAAAACCAACCGGTGCGAAGTGGTTAACACCCTTTCAGGTTCAGGCCAAACCAAAATGAAAAGAAGCAAGATTTCAGCATGTGAAACTGTGCGTTCGCTCAGGTGGCTTCCCAGGGTAGAACTTGGTACTTACCCAAATCATTTCTTCCCAGAGGGTTATGGGGTGTCTTTTGCAAGAAGCTTGCAGAGCCCACGGCCAAGTTGTGTGTAGTTTCTGCTGCGTAGCTGAAGAGGTGGGGCCCTTTTTATCTATTGGCAGACACCGGATGTCCAGATACGTCCCACTGTGGGTGGAGGGAAATCGTGAAGGACCAATCAATTTTAAGGAAAGAGAGAACTACCCACTGGAACAACTTCTAACTGGCAGTCCTATCAGGAAACAAGTCACTGCTGACAGCTAGTGACATCATCGTTAAAGGCCTTATACAGCATTGGTAAAGGTCAAAAGATTGCCACAGTTTGTGTGTTAAACCATTAAACATTAAAAAAAGAAAGATATCTGGGCAAGGTTTTAGCTCAAATGGTAATCTGAGAAAGTAGAAAAAGGCAAAAAAAAAAAGTTTTCGCACCGGCTTTTTCATCACGGTTTTCGCACCGGCCTGTAGTGTAAGAAATAGTTTATTACTCGGGAGTAATAAACTCGATGTTTGAGTGAAGATTTCTCAGAAAGTACAGCATCCCAGACCATAAGATTTCACCATGAGAATTCTATCATCTTTAAACTGTGTATTAGAAGGAAATCTGTGGACATCAATGTTTTCCGATCTTCCCAATGTTGTATTGGGCCTTTAAAGCCCCTACACAACATTGGTCGAGGTCAAAGAATAGCATCCATACGTTGTCTGGTCCAACATATGCATGAAATAGCACACCGGTGAAACTTTCAGCTCAAACCGCCAACTGAGTCTTGAGAAATTCATGAAAAACGCTTCATTTGTTTCGTGAAAATGCAGCATTCAACGTCGTACTGTTCCGAAAAATAGTTTACGTCTAAACTATTTCTTTTACTCATTTCTCCCAAAATACAACATTTTAGGCAGAAATATTTCAGTGTGAGGTTTCTACTATAACCATCTTCAAACTGTATAAGTTTCATGTAAATCTGTGAACATTTCTGTTTTTCGATCTTAATACCAATGTTGTGTAGGGGCTTTAAGGGGAATGTTGCCACCATTTTTAGCTGAACTCGGTAGCACCCCTCTGGGTAGAATATTCAGTGGCTGATCATCGCTGACATTAACACCAACGTTAGGTTTTGTTTGTTTGACTTGTTTGTATCCTGTTGGCCCTGGTGAAAGTACCTTGATTTTCCCTTCTGAGACACGTAAGCTCATCCTGTTTTTAATAGTCTCTTTTTCCCCCCCTGCTGTCCCGGTTAGATGCACAGTCTGATACCATGATAAACTGTGCATCTACTACCATATTACACTGCGCTGGTGTAAACAACGGAAATGCACGATTCGTAACATTATCCTCCAAAAGGAAAGAAAAAAACCATTTCCTTGTCACATGCTTCTGTCCAGCACTCCCAACCTCATAAAGACTTTTGACTATTTGTGGATAACCCCTCCTAAGTGTTTACAGGCTGTAATGTATTTGTGCATTGCTCATCGTGTTGCGAATGATAGTAACTTACGATTACGATAGGTTCATGAAATCAACCACTGGGCTCTTTGCTGAACTAGTACACTTAACCAATGCACTTTATAACCAAGAACTTTTCCATGGATAAACAACTCCCCCTCCCCCTCTCCCCATTTTCATTTGGATGCAAACAGAAATCAGTTTGAAACCAGCCTACAGGGATTCATGGGAGAGGTGGGGTTCATACAAAATGAATGGAGTTTTTTAACTTATGCTTGGTTTTGTTGCTTTTTTGGGGGTCATAATGAATCCCTTTTTTCCTGCTCTGATTCCGGCAGAAATGTCAAAGACATCCACTCTATTCTGGAGGTGAGTGTGTTCGACGAAGACAAGCACGGGAGTCCAGAGTTCCTTGGAAAGGTGGAGATCCCCCTCCTCAAGGTCAGTGAAGTTGGAAAATGCCGCTCTGTGCAATGAAATTTGAGATTGATGGGGTAAGAGAGAAAGGTGATAAATTTCTAACAAAATAAACATAAATCTCAAACGTTAGAGGGCCTGACATTTTGATATGAGCAGGATCTTTCTTAAAGGCAGAATGACCAGGACATACACTGACAGTCAGGGGAAGGAAAGCCCTGACACACGTGACAGAGGAAGGACAAAAAGGGAAGGGATTGGGATGCAGATCTACACATGGAGGGAGGGAGATCAAAGGGGAACGGGGCAGGGAAGATGAAAGAAAAAAGGGATTAAAGACGTGAGGATTACTCATTCTCTTCCTGGATGTTGAGGCCATGAGGTTGGATAGTGCGGAGATGATTGATCCAAAGTTTCTCCCTGCTGAGGCAGACATCATCTATCTGATGGCCGAGAGACTCTATACCCTGTACAGACATGTAAAAAATGGAATGATGAATGGTGTTGATGGCAGATCTATGACCATCGAGTCATTTCTTGAGGCTGTTTCTGGTCTCACCGACATATTGAATGTTGCAGAACCTGCAAGAAATGAGATATATAACATTAGTAGTTTTGCAAGTTATCATTCCAATGTCCTATGCATAGATTCTGAGGGGTATCAAGAAAAGGAGACTGCTTCCTTCACATGGATCATATTCCAAGAGGATAACTGTGAAAGCAGTTCAGTCAGAAGTGGATGGCATGGTTCTTATTTATTTATTTTTTCATAATCTTGTCTCAGGTGAAGAATGGAGAGAGGAAGTACTACGCCCTGAAGGACAAGAAGCTGAGACGGCGAGCCAAGGGAGCCATTCTCCTGGAGATGGAGCTGGTCTTCAACAGCGTGAGTACCATGTGCCAAGCTCTCACTAGATAGGTTTACAAACCTTTCCACCAGATTTAAGGTCAGACTCAAGGCCCAGTGTGGGGGTTTTTGAATTTGTGTCTGAGGCTCTGGCTCTGGCTCAGGCTCTGGCTCTGGCTCTGGCTCTGGCTCTGGCTCTGGCTTTGGCTCTGGCTCAGGCTCTGGCTCAGGTTCTGGCTCAGGCTCTGGCTCAGGCTCTGGCTCAGGCTCTGGCTCAGGCTCTGGCTCAGGCTCAGGCTCTGGCTCAGGCTCTGGCTCTGGCTCTGGCTCTGGCTCTGGCTCTGGCTCTGGCTCTGGCTCTGGCTCTGGCTCTGGCTCTGGCTCTGGCTTTGGCTCAGGCTATGGCTATGACTTTAGCTCAGGCTATGGCTCTGGCTCTGGCTCTGGCTCTGGCTCTGGCTCTGGCTCTGGCTCTGGCTCTGGCTCTGGCTCTGGCTCTGGCTCTGGCTCTGGCTCTGGCTCTGGCTCTGGCTCTGGCTCTGGCTCTGGCTCTGGCTCTGGCTCTGGCTCTGGCTCTGGCTCTGGCTCTGGCTCTGGCTCTGGCTCTGGCTCTGGCTCTGGCTCTGGCTCTGGCTCTGGCTCTGGCTCTGGCTCTGGCTCTGGCTCTGGCTCTGGCTCTGGCTCTGGCTCTGGCTCTGGCTCTGGCTCTGGCTCTGGCTCTGGCTCTGGCTCTGGCTCTGGCTCTGGCTCAGGCTCAGGCTCTGGCTCTGGCTGCGGCTATGGCTCGGGCTTGGGCTTGTGGCACCGGCTTCATTTCTGGCATCCATCATCGAGTAAAATGGGACTGCTACTGTAAAGCAGATGTTTTGTTGCATGCTGAATAAGAGAACTAAATATCACAAGCAGTGTTTTCAGCCGATAGATGAAGGCGAAGCCTGACCCTGAGCCCAAGCCAGGGTGTCGGAAGGACTCTTTGTCTCACCCTGGGTCTGCATCAGTGGTCTGCAAACAGGGCTCTGCAGTAGATTCAAGCAGAAACAAAAGGAAAAGAAAACTTGCCTGGGATTTATTTCTTCTTTGATTAGCATACCAGCTCTCTAACCATTTGAGCTATCCAGCCATGAGAGGGAGAGGGGGGGGGGTATTCCCAAAAAGCCATCTGTCTTTGCTTGAATGGTTTGGGGGTCAGACTCTGAAGCATTTAATCAATAAATTGCCATATTTATCCAGTGATCATACCCCCATTTCCGTTCAGAAGGAAGAAATGAAGAAGGTGCACATAATTGTGGCGACAGCAATTTGCGCATCTCACAGTCTACATGTACAGCAATTTGTGGCATCACTCAAAATGGATTCAGCTTTTGTTTTACTTCAATTTGTTCTCTTTTATCTCCAGATAAAAGCAGCCATTCGGACCATTAACCCAAGGGAGGAGAAGTACTTGGAGCAGGATGCTAAATTTAAAGTCTCCGTAAGTTGGAATCACCTTGGCCCCAGGTTGTATCGTTATAATTTTTCAGTTAAAGTCAAACAAATAGATGAAAAAATGACTGGGATCTTTAAAAAAAAAATGGACCGGGATTTGAACCCAAAACCTCTGGTTTTGGTATGCATTGTCATGAGCAGTTTTGTGGTGGGACCATGCAAGCATAGTGGGTTTCCTCTCAGAACTACACAAATCAAATGAGATTTTTGTTGTACTTGGATTCGCAGCAAACTATCCTTGACTCAATCCTCAGTTGTCCGTGGCCAGTCAAAGAGGTTGCTAATCTATGCTCTGCCCATGGGGTGCAGAATTCGTCATTTTTTTGTCTAGACAGACTGGGATGAAATGTGTTTCAACGTGATGGGCCTGTGGTGTGGTCTTTGATATGAGCCAGGGCTGGACTGGTTTACATTCTCTTCTTCCGCTGGCAGGTTTTGCAGTACAACCTTTCCAGAGTGACCAGACTCATTGGTGTCATCCTGGACACCACCAAGTTCATCGACAGCTGCTTTCAGTGGGAGAGCAAAGTCCGAAGTACGGTGGCCTTTGCTGTAAGTGAAACCCCTGCCCTCCCTCCTTGCCTTCCTGCCTGCCTGCCTCCCTCCCTGCCTGCCTACCTCCCTCCCTGCCTGCCTCCCTCCCTGCCTCCCTCCCTGCCTCCCTGTCTCCCTGCCTCCCTGCCTCCCTGCCTCCCTCCCTGTCTCCCTCCCTGCCTCCCTCCCTGCCTCCCTCCCTGCCTCCCTTCCTGCCTGCCTCCCCTGCCTCCCTCCCTGCCTGCCTCCCTCCCTGCCTGCCTCCCTACCTGCCTGCCTCCCTACCTGCCTACCTGCCTACCTGCCTCCCTGCCTCCCTGCCTCCCTGCCTCCCTGCCTCCCTGCCTCCCTGCCTCCCTGCCTGCCTCCCTACCTGCCTCCCTACCTGCCTCCCTACCTGCCTACATGTACCTGTCTCCCTGCCTACCTGCCTGCCTGCCTACCTGCCTACCTGCCTACCTGCCTCCCTGCCTCCCTGCCTCCCTGCCTCCCTGCCTCCCTGCCTGCCTCCCTACCTGCCTGCCTCCCTACCTGCCTCCCTACCTGCCTACATGTACCTGTCTCCCTGCCTACCTGCCTCCCTACCTGCCTCCCTACCTGCCTACATGTACCTGTCTCACTGCCTGCCTGCCTCCCTGCCTGCTTGCTTCCCTGCCTCCCTCCCTGCCTGCCTGCTCCCCTACCTGCCTCCCTTCCTCAGTCCCTCCCTGCCTCCCTTCCTCAGTCCCTCCCTGCCTGCCTCCTTGCCTGCCTGCCTGCCTGCCTCCCTGCCTCCCTGCCTCCATCCCTGCCTGCCTGCCTCCCTCCCTCTCCCCCTCTCCCCTCTGTTTTTTTTTTTTTTGTCAGTTGACGAGCTTTTCATGACAACGGGCGCAGGGAGCTCGTGGTCATAACTTTGACTGGGAACGTTTAATCAATAGTAGCAAAGCAAATTTGACTGGTCAGAATTTGACCCCGAGACCTCTTGTACCTTACACCAGAGGTCTCGGGTTCGCATCCATCCATGGCCAGTCAAATGGTCTAGGCCACTTTAACAAAAATGACGTTGACCCAATGTTCCCGCATTGCCACCTGTTTCAGTGCTACCTGTTGATCGTCTGGAACTTTGAGCTGTACATGGTGCCCGTCTCCATCCTTCTCCTCTTCATGTGGAAGTACGTTGAGGTGTGCATCACCGAGAAATTCACCAAGCAGATGGAGGAAGACGTAAGTGGACCGGCACCAGGCTTGGTGAAATGCATCGACACCACCTAGTGCTGAAGCTGCATCCGCTTTGTGTGATCTTGCACTGCTGTAGCCAGGTTTACAGCAATTGGTTGTTGGCTGTCGTTTTTCTAGCTGATCATCCTTGAAGCAGGAAACTAGTAGTGTTAATATCTTTTTCTCTTCGTCTTTTTCTTCTTGGCTTTTGTTGTCAGGATTATGTCGAGAGCGAGGACGAAGACGAAACCGAGAAAGAGGAAAAGGTAAAGTGCCGGCTGTAAGCAGACAGGGCCTATCCGGTAGGGCTGGCGAACCACCAGACGTTATCTTGAAACACAACAACAATGACAACAACAACAACAACAGTGTGGAAGGTTTTCGTAGACACCATGTACATCGTTCATCTCTTGTGAGATGGAATGTGGCTCTCACAAGGGATAGTGTACAAGGCGTCACCACAAACCTTCCACATTGTACTTCCACCATGCAAACCTTCAAATCTTATCTAGCAGCAACAACAACAACAACAACATCAAAAGCCTTCCTACATGTCCTTCACATTGGTGATACACTGATGCATGGCGTCACTGAAACCTAGCACAGGGCTATGGATAAGGAATAGATGTCCCTCCTCAAATGGCCCAGTTTTGGTCCAAGTCTATGCCCCATCTGCAAAGAAATGATTTTTTTTTTTACCAGTATTTTTTTCCTAAAAAAAACCCCAAAGTAGTGAAAACTGACTTTGAAATTCGATTTTTTTTTTTACATTTTGAAAAATGGGAAAGAACACTGACTGGAACTATGGATTAACGTGCAGCCTTCTAACCACAACAGTTATCCAGCCTTTTAGTGGGAGCCTTCCAAAATAGTAAACTGTCTTTGGCGGATGTGGGGTCACCAGTCAGAAGCATTTGACCAAAGTCAGTTGTGCATATTGGGAAGGCCACCAACTAAGGGCTGGATAGCTCAGGGAGTTAGAGCACTTGGTACGTTAAACCAGAGGTCTGCGGATCAAATCCCAGTTCGGGCAAAACAAAATCTATCCATGCTCAATTCTTTGCTCTCTGAAGATTGAATGTAAAACCTTTTCCCGTTATTTCCCCCCTTTTTATTCATTTGTTTTGGATGGCCTCCGAAAATGCATGAACTGGTCTGAATCCTCCCAGTTTCACTGTAGCCTTGTTAGCAGATAGACCTGCTACACTAATGAGTCTCCCCCGTCACTGGTGCTAGCTTCACACTGTAATGCATTGCCTGTAGCGTGTTAATTTTAGACTGTCCTGTTCATTGTGTTGTGTTTTCCCGGGGTTGGTTTACCTGGAAATGTCAGTGAAGCTTGCTGCATTTTACTTTTCAAGTTATTCAGCTTAAATTGGAGAAGATACTGAGAAAAGGACTGAAGTGCCATTTCGTCATGTACATGTACACTTTTGCATCTTTTGGGCAAACTTACAATTTTGATATACCGGTACTGAATAAAATCTCACACGTGTGTTTGTTCCATAACATTCAGCTTTTTCATTTTTCCTTTTTTTCCTTTTCAAAATCAATTTAATCACTTTAAACTCATTTTCTGAGGAGCCACACAGACAGTGTTCGGCAAATTAAAATTGAAAGAATATTTCTGAGTGTCCTGAATACTGAAGTACATACACTGTATGCATGTATTTTATTCATTCAAGTTTGCCCAAAACAAGGCTATAAAGCCACTCTAGGGCTAAGGAGGGAAGGAGTTAGGGAGGAACTCAGGAAAGTTGGAGATACCGTAGGAATTGACTTTCCTCTTAAAATGGGCCAGATCATAAGAAGGTGGGAAACACTCTGTATTTAAGATCTCAGACTTAAATACCCAGTTACTTGGAAATTGCTGGTTTTTGGGCACCAGCACCTGGTTGAACAACTACATAATACACTTTAATATTAGTGGAGGCCTCGAAACAGTGGGACTAGACCATTTCAGATCTTACAGTTGCCCTTATCATAGACTAGTTCCCTGAATCACATGGTGAAGCAACAGTTACAGGTAGACCTTATTTTTGAGAAGAGGCAAGAAAACCAAAGAAAAGAAGGGGAACCAGACTATTTCAGAGCTGACACTTGCCCGAATAATGGACTTGTTCCCCGAGACCGGGTGACAGAACAGTCAGACACAGACCGCATGCATGGGATGACATTTTTAGAGGGGCGACCTCGCCTGAAACTGGCTTCAAAATATGGATGGTTGCTATTTGCACACTGCACATCATTTGTTTGATAGTCAGATAATCATTTTGCCACTTGGCAGATGGCGTCATGATCAAAAAGGGACTTTGACTGCTGAATATGCATAAGTATACATATGAATATTCAACACCCCCACTAAGGTGCAAATGTTAGACCTCCCACCCCATGCCTTTCGTTTTTCGGAGAATTTCCGTGTATGATTTGTCTTTATTTCTTTGTTTGTCCCTTGAATGTGATAGAAGAAGCGTAAGGTAAGCACGTCTGCCTACTGCCTTTCCAGTTTTGTTTCATCCTTAGTCGAGTCTCTTATGTGCTTCACTGTCAGTCTAATCTAATCTCAGAGAAATGATTGGGACAATTTGAAGGGGAAAAGAATCTTCAGGAAGAGCCATAGTGGGTCCCTTTTTTTGGTTTTTAAAATTTGCACCGGGATTTTATTTTTAATGCATTTTTGTATTTACCGGGATATCTATTTATTTATTTATTTTTTGGTTGCACACCGGTACCCCGCCTAAAATGTGCATAGATTCAATGGTGCTGTCAAGTGACCGTTTTTCATGCTGTACCTGTGCACATTACTGAGCGAGACCAAATCATCTCATGCTCATTGGCGTTGGATCTTCTCGGCAGTATGATTCGGCTAGGGTTGCCACGGCAACAGGGGTGCATTTCTTTCCCTCCTTTCCCCGTGTCCCGCCCCTAAGCTCATTCCGTTTTTTTCTTTTCTGTTTTGTGCAATATTGCAATTTTTTTCACACCTTTGTCGAAGGCATTTTTGGTGGTCATTCATTGAAGTCAGTCCAACAGCAACATTTTTGTATTCGCAGTGGCTGTTGTTACGGCAGTCGTCCGTGTGGTTCCCTGACTTGATTGTATTTCGTCAGCATTGCAGGCTGGTTGAACCAGTCTATTAGCTCATAGTCTGGTTCCAAGAGCTAAACATCCTGACAAATACTGTGAAGTCAGGGCACCACACGGACGACTGCCGTAACAACAGCCACTGCGTTTTGTATTACAATCGATAGAGACCTGCATTGACTCATAAGTCTGCTTTTGGCGACCACACAGTCTCATCCAAATGTGCAAATCTTTGTTAATTGTGAGAGCTACATTGTATTTCCATTTGACCGTTCACAGTAGTGCTCCATCTAAAGGCCTGTCCACCGCCCAAATTGTCTCTGAATTGTTCATTTCGCCAACGATGATCATTCCATTCTTCGATGAAGACTTCTACATTGCGTGTAAAGTCTGCTTTTGGTGACCACACAGTGTAATCCAAACATACCGATTTTTGTTTATTGTGAAAGCTGTTTCCATTCAACCGTTCAAGGTAGTGTTCCATCCAAAAACATCTCCACCGCCCAAAGCGTTCTCTGTCAATTGTTCATTCCGCTGAAGATGATCATTCCATTCTTACCATCAGCTGTCGATCGGTGCCCCATGTGCAAATAAAATGGCGCTTGTAGATCCTCCAAAAATGTCTAGGGCCAGAAATTGTTTCAATACTCGCAGGACCTTTCTCATAGGCAGAAATGATTGGCAGTCTGGAATCTGTCACAATTCACAATTTTCAGTCCGTCTGTCTGTATACAGGATTTGCTTCAGGTACCGGTACTGTAAGCTTATTTCAGGTCAGGCCTTGGTGGAGCAATGGATATAAAATTATTCTTATAGTATACTGTTATATGAAAATGTTGCAAAAAGCTCACTGACTAAAATGACTAAAATGCAAATCTTAAAATTTAAACTCCAGAGTGCCTGACTGTTCGACACCGGCAGAACCTTCTTCAAGGGGAACTTTTGAGAAAGGTCCTGCTGGGATCGAAACGTCAGGCCCTCTTGATACATGAAATGATGATTCTTATAGTATAACTCTGATGCAATGCAATTGCCGCTGCTTTACAGATTCAAAGCCCTCCCCCTGACCCCTTGACCCCTTGACCCCTTGACCCCAATCAGCTTGGTGGTCGGGTGGTAAATTTAAAAAAAAAATGCATGAAAAATTATCAGATGATGCACAGATCTATCTTCCTTTTTTTTTTCTTAAAAAAATACCCCGATGCACTTAAATTGAGTTCACAGTCGAATGTCGCGGATCTACTTGACCCTTTTTCCGAGGACGCACTTTTCTCTGTCTTTTAAGGCTGCGAACTTCCTTGTTTCCTCTGGTGGTGGTAGCAGTCAAATGATTCTAATCCCTTTGATCTTGCAGTGAGTGCACTGTCTGACGCGTCGGACTCAGCACAGCTTTTTTCTTTCTTTCTTTTTTGTCCTCAGTGATGTGGGTAGAATACTAATACTCCACAACTTTTGAAATTTGTTTGTTGGGTTTGTCCTTGTTTTTGTTTTGTTTTTCAATTGATGCACATAATGGAGTGGTTTTGATTACTGGCTTGAGTTCTTGCCAGTTTGGATTTTCATTATTTTTTGGGGGGATACTATAGTTTTACATTTAGAAGGGTGCATACCGGTACTGGTATACAAGATTTCAACCTGTATGAGTGAGTGTTTCCGTTTGTCTGTTCTCCGTTTTTCACTTGTCTTATTAATGGCTTGTCAAACTGGGTCCGTGTGGATTTTTTTGTGGTACCCGGCAAGCCAAACTCAATCGTCTTGAAATCTCAGATTGTCCGCTTTTTTTCCTAGTCTCGTTTCAGCCTTAGATCTAGTCTTAACTTTAGAGTGGTGCCCCTTTTTTCCCGCCCTCCGTGTCTGCATCTGGTCCTCGGTTTCAGCGCTGTTGTTTAAAAAAGAAGCACAGAATATCTGGTCTCTCCCTCTCTTCCTTTCTCTAAAAAAAAAAACATTCAGTGGTCTTGTAGTTCATCACAGCAGTAGGTAGTTTGTCTAAAACTCATGCGCTCATTTCTTATCTGCAGACAGATTTGGTCTCTCCTGCCCACTTCCTCCCCCTCCTCCCCCTAAACAAATTCCTGGGGCTCCATCAAAATGTCCTCCTCTCTTTAGTTGCTTCCTGTCCCTGAAAGGCTGGCTGACTTCCTGGCTGACTGCCCTGCATAATGGTTGTACTTGATCAAAACTGACCACTATCTGGTGACAATTCTTATTGTTGCACCAAATTACTCTTTGTTCATGCAGTGTAGCCGCCTCTAAGCTGTTTGAAAATGTACCTTGCATGTCCATAAAACTGCAGATGTGGTCTCTCTCTCTTTCTCTCTCCTTTCCTTTCTCCTTTATTCTCACTTTCTTTCTCTTCCTTTCTTTCTATTTCGTTTTCTGTTTCTCCTCTCAGGTATGTCTCTCCTCTTTTTCATTCTCGTTTTCTCTTTTCTCTCTCCTCTCTCCTCCTACCCCCTTCTCTTGTCTTCTCTATCTCGGTCTCTCTTGCTCTCTTGCTCTCTTGCTCTCTACCCCTCTCTCCTCTTCCCTCCCCTCCTCTCTGCCTTGTCCCTTGTCCCCTCTCCTTTCTCCTCTCCCCTCTATCGTCTCTCTCCTCTCCCCTCTCTCCCCTCTCTCATCTCCTCTCTCTCGTCTCCCCATTCTCTCTCTCCTTTCCACCTTCCATTCTCTGTCTATCTCCTCTCAATCTCTCCTCCGTCCACTGTTGTTCTCTCTCTGTCTTTCTAACATTCTGTAGCCTACCCTTATATCAAAAGGCAGTAGTACAATCTGTCACCCTCCTGTTTCACCCTTGTTGGAGGCACAACATCAGTAAAGTTAGCGTTTTGATCTAGGCCGAGATGAATGGGACAACAGTGCAGTATAAATGTAGCCAACAGTCTAAAGTTCAGTCTAGTCTGCCCTTACTTAGAATGAGCACGCGTGGGTGGTGACACTCTTCTGTGGGATGGGATAACTTGGGGGGAATAAGATCCCACCGCCCCTTGTCATCCAAGAAACCCAACCCCTGTGCATAACCCATGGCACTCCTCCAGAAACAGGAAATATGTCTGTCAGTTCAGAATTTAAAAAGAGCAATTATGTTACATGAACATGTTGCCAACTGCTTTACTGAGTTTAATGACTAATGTTGCCAGTCTCAAAACAATTTAGAGGGGCCTGATGTTTAGGTGTTTGCGGGTTCTTTCCCAACGGCAAAAAATGTGAAGGAAATAAACAGCCAGTATTCAATTCTGAGACTTTTGGGCATCTGCCCAAAATGATCCACCGCCCCCCCAAAAAAAAAACTGCACCAAGTTTTTCCTTGCCATCTTTTTCCCCCAAAAGGAGATGCTAAGGTCCTGGCCAAATGCACTGGTTGTGGCCAGATAGATACACACATGTCTATGAGATGGCTTGCATAGACTCATGTGTTAACTGAAGCTGCAGCCAAAGATGTCTATTAGGAGTGCATGTAGCTGCAAGCTCGCTGCTCCCATAGACGCTTGCATAACTGTAAGCCACAGCAGATTCATTCGGACGCGGCCGCAACTTGACATTCTTGTCGGGATGCTCAACCTTTCATCTGTCCTGAAGGAGGAGAAGGAGGAAGAGAAATGTGAAACGTGCATCATTTTGTGATTTCATTTTGGCCCTTTCTCTGTCACCTCACAGGAGGGCGCCACCAAGAGTAGCTTCAAGGAGAAGCTGCACACGATCGAGAAGGTCTGCCAGACGATTCAGAACACGCTGGACGACGTGGCCTGCCTCGGAGAGAGGGTGAAGAAGTAAGGCAGCCCGGCCCCGAACCGTCTCCCGAGGGTCTAAGGCCAAGATTCAGACCATGTCCATTGCAGGCTTGTAGTGGAAGTGGTATTTCCCAAAAAATATCTCGAGTCTTGAGTCCAAGGTGCATCTGTCGAGTTCACATCTCAGTCCCGAGTCATCCAGGTTGAGTTCTGAGTCACCCAGGTTGAGTTCTGAGTCATCCAGTTTGAGTTCTGAGTCATCCAGGTTGACTTCCGAGTCATTCAGGTTGACTTCCGAGTCATTCAGGTTGACTTCCGAGTCATCCAGGTTGGCTTCCGAGTCATTCAGGTTGACTTCCGAGTCATTCAGGTTGACTTCCGAGTCATCCAGGTTGGCTTCCGAGTTATCCAGGTTAACTTCCGAGTCATCCAGGTTGACTTCCGAGTCATCCAGGTTGAATTCCGAGTCATCCAGGTTGACTTCCGAGTTATCCAGGTTGAATTCCGAGTTATCCAGGTTGACTTCCGAGTCATCCAGGTTGACTTCCGAGTCATCCAGGTTAACTTCCGAGTCATCCAGGTTGACTTCCGAGTTATCCAGGTTGACTTCCGAGTTATCCAGGTTGAATTCCGAGTCATTCAGGTTGACTTCCGAGTCATTCAGGTTGACTTCCGAGTCATCCAGGTTGACTTCCGAGTTATCCAGGTTGACTTCCGAGTTATCCAGGTTGAATTCCGAGTTATCCAGGTTGACTTCCGAGTCATCCAGGTTGACTTCCGAGTCATCCAGGTTAACTTCCGAGTCATCCAGGTTGACTTCCGAGTTATCCAGGTTGACTTCCGAGTTATCCAGGTTGAATTCCGAGTCATCCAGGTTGACTTCCGAGTCATCCAGGTTGACTTCCGAGTCATCCAGGTTGACTTCCGAGTCATCCAGGTTGACTTCCGAGTTATCCAGGTTGACTTCCGAGTTATCCAGGTTGACTTCCGAGTCATCCAGGTTGACTTCCGAGTCATCCAGGTTGATTTCCGAGTCATCCAGGTTAACTTCCGAGTCATCCAGGTTGACTTCCGAGTTATCCAGGTTGACTTCCGAGTTATCCAGATTAACTTCCGAGTCATCCAGGTTGACTACCGAGTCATCCAGGTTGACTTCCGAGTCATCCAGGTTGACTTCCGAGTCATCCAGGTTGACTTCCGAGTCATCCAGGTTGACTTCCGAGTCATTCAGGTTGACTTCCGAGTCATCCAGGTTGACTTCCGAGTCATCCAGGTTGACTTCCGAGTTATCCAGGTTGACTTCCGAGTTATCCAGGTTGACTTCCGAGTTATCCAGGTTGACTTCCAAGTCATCCAGGTTGACTTCTGAGTTATCCAGGTTGACTTCCGAGTTATCCAGGTTGACTTCCGAGTTATCCAGGTTGACTTCCGAGTTATCCAGGTTGACTTCCGAGTTATCCAGGTTGACTTCCAAGTCATCCAGGTTGACTTCTGAGTTATCCAGGTTGACTTCCGAGTCATCCAGGTTGACTTCCGAGTCATCCAGGTTGACTTCCGAGTCATCCAGGTTGACTTCCGAGTCATCCAGGTTGACTTCCGAGTTATCCAGGTTGACTTCTGAGTTATCCAGGTTGACTTCCGAGTCATCCAGGTTGACTTCCGAGTTATCCAAGTTGACTTCCGAGACTGGGAAGCTTGGATGTACCACAGAGGATGATACCAGTGTCCAATGTGGGCTTGAACAAAACTATGGATTTGTACTCGACATAAGGGATCACTAATAAGGAAATCACTAATCAAGTATTAATGTACGACCTGGATTTTCTTTTTACATATCCATTTATTTCTCAAATGTAAGAGGGCCTGATGTTTCAATCCTAGCAGGACCTTTCTCAAAGGCTTTTGAGAAAGGTCCTGCTAGGATCGAAGCGCCAGGCCCTCACTTCTAAGATTTATGTATTGCAGGCCATTTTAGTCAGTGAGCAGTTTGAAACAGTATTTGTATTAACCTCATGTCCATTAATTTGTTTATTCATTTTTTTTCTGGGATTTTCTTTCTCCCCACCAGTACCTTCAACTTCACTGTTCCTTGGTTGTCCTGTCTTGCGTGCATCGCGCTGCTGATCATTGCCATTGTGTTGTATCTCATACCACTCCGCTATCTCCTACTGGCCTGGGGTAAGTCCTGCTTCTCTGGTAAAGAGAAAGGTCCTGCTTGGTTCCAAAGTCAGATGCTCTAATTTGTGCCGCAGATTGGCAGTTTGGCTCATCTAAGTCGGTATTTGCTAACATTATTTTTTACTGAAATCTGGGATGTGATCCCTGGAGTTAATGGTTGACAGCAGTTAAGGGTTGAATTGCTTCTGACTGGCGCCCCCACCCTGGCAAAGACTAGTTGATGATTTGGGAAGGTCACCATCTAAGGGCTGGATAGCTCAGATGGAAGAGCACTGGTACGTTAATCCAGAGGTCTCGGGTTCAAGTCCCGGTCTAGTCAAAGCTTTCTTTGCCATTTTGTTTTTTACTAGTTCCATGCATGCTTTATTATGAAAGCATATTTTTATCAATAATTCCACTTATGTTTAACCAGTGGAACTACACATGAAAATGAAATCACATGAAGATATTTGTTGCTGACCCTGCCAAGTGGAGGAGGAAATTTCCCGCTAAGCAGGTTTTCACATCCAGTAGATTTGTAAGTGTCTTCAAGTGAATTTTGATACTCTATCAAATTGGTTCACACTGGCCACCTTGTCTGCTGCCCTCAGGTGTCAACAAGTTCACCAAGAAGCTTCGGAAGCCCCACGCCATCCCCAACAACGAACTCATGGATTTCCTCTCCAGAATTCCTTCGGACAACCAACTCGTAAGTAGCCAACACTCCTAATCCCGTCCCATCCCATCCCATCCCATCCCGTCCCATCCCATCCCATCCCATCCCATCCCATCCCATCCCATCCCATCCCATCCCATCCCATCCCATTCCTTCCAGTCCTATCCATCCCATCCCGTCCCATCCCGTCCCATCCCGTCCCATCCCGTCCCATCCCGTCCCATCCCATCCCATCCCATCCCATCCCATCCCATCCCATCCCATCCCATCCCATCCCATCCCATCCCATCCCATCCCATCCCATCCCATCCCATCCCATCCCATCCCATCCCATCCCATTCCTTCCAGTCCTAACCATCCCATCCAATCCCATCCAGTCCCATCCCATACCATCCCATCCCATCCCATTCCTTCCAGTCCTATCCATCCCATCCCATCCCATCCCATCCCATCCCATCCCATCCCATCCCATCCCATTCCTTCCAGTCCTATCCATCCCATCCCATCCCGTCCCATCCCGTCCCATCCCATCCCATCCCGTCCCATCCCATCCCATCCCATCCCATCCCATCCCATCCCATCCCATTCCTTCCAGTCCTAACCATCCCATCCAATCCCATCCAATCCCATCCCATCCCATTCCTTCCAGTCCTATCCATCCCATCCCATCCCGTCCCATCCCATCCCATCCCATCCCATCCCGTCCCATCCCATCCCATCCCATCCCATTCCTTCCAGTCCTATCCATCCCATCCCATCCCGTCCCATCCCGTCCCATCCCATCCCATCCCGTCCCATCCCATCCCATCCCATCCCATCCCATCCCATCCCATCCCATCCCATTCCTTCCAGTCCTAACCATCCCATCCAATCCCATCCAATCCCATCCCATCCCATTCCTTCCAGTCCTATCCATCCCATCCCATCCCATCCCATCCCATCCCGTCCCATCCCATCCCATCCCATCCCATTCCTTCCAGTCCTATCCATCCCATCCCATCCCGTCCCATCCCATCCCATCCCGTCCCATCCCATCCCATCCCATCCCATCCCATCCCATCCCATCCCATCCCATCCCATCCCATTCCTTCCAGTCCTAACCATCCCATCCAATCCCATCCAATCCCATCCCATCCCATTCCTTCCAGTCCTATCCATCCCATCCCATCCCGTCCCATCCCGTCCCATCCCATCCCATGCAGCCAGCTCTCTCCAACACTCAGTTCTCTCAAGGCCTCATCGAGTCCCAATCCTGTCTATTTCCTTCCAACGATTGTCGGCTTTTTGGTCTGCCTCCTGCACTATGCCATATCACACACTGCTCTCTATATTCATAATTCACTAATTGTCCTTTTTCTTTGCTATGTTTCCCACTGTTTTGTACTCCAGAAACATTACCAGGAGCTGAGACCAGAAAACCTGAGGCCAGACTCCCCCAAGAAGAGAAGATGACGGTGCCCGGCCACAATCTACCGCCGGCTGACTGCAGTCTCCTATGTGTCGCCGGGACAGATGCCCTCAGCACTTCACTGGTTCCCCGGCAGTTTCTTCACGTAGGGCCCCCTTTTTGCACACTGCAGCCTTATGG
The DNA here is from genome assembly GCA_949987565.1 of Luidia sarsii. Lineage (NCBI taxonomy): Eukaryota > Metazoa > Echinodermata > Asteroidea > Paxillosida > Luidiidae > Luidia > Luidia sarsii. The sequence continues at coordinate 18,453,978 of OX465108.1, read as the reverse complement.
CCCTTTGTTTGTCGATGAAAAGATGGCTACGGCTTGGGCTCCATCCAAATTGTATTCTGGCTTGACTTTGAGTTTCCAGTGTGCACAAGGGAGCACTGCTTTATTCTCAACTGAAATCAGCAGTGCGAAATTAAATTTTTGCGTGAAGGAATATTGGGAGGGAAACCGTAGCCTTAGCCCAAGCTGTGGGTTCTAAAAGGCCCACTAATAGAACGTAACACTTACCGGACTGAATGGAAGCCTTGTGGTCATCATATTATGAAATAGATGCTCTTGAATATAGAGACTTGGTCCTTTTCCCCAAGAAAACCCGGCTTAGGCTTCGGCGCCAGTTTCCGTTATCCAAAACCTGAAAACACAGGTTTGAGTTCTTTGTTGAAGTTGAAGCTTTGGATTTTTTTTTCTTCAAAATGCAGTGTAGCATTCAAAAACGAACCCATGGAAGGCCTCCCATGTTCATGTCATACATCTTTAGGATCAATGAAGGAATCAGATACAAAGCCAGAGCCTTAGACTAGGCCGGGTTTTGGAAAAGGGCCATGGATAAATTTTGCATAAAGTTCTGAGTAACTAGAATGACGAGAAATAACCTGTCGTAGTCGTAACAGTGCATAAGATGTCCGTGTGTCACTCATCCTCTCAGGATCGACTGTAAAGTCGAGTGGTTAGGACGCTTGCACTACAAAGCAGGCGTCATGGGTTCAAATCCCACCCTCCCTTTTTTCTGCTTCCAGCAAGCGATCGAGCAAAGCACTTATCGGTAACATTCAGTGCTAACTATGTGTCAAGTTTTGGGGTAAAAAAAAAGCCCTCATTGAATCGACAGTCATTGAACCGCACAGTCTGAGTGTGGTGAAATTAACCACAGGACTTTCAGTGCTCGAAGTAATCACAAGCCTGTGATTTCAGGTTTCTGTGGGATGAAGAGGAAGGCTGGGGTGGGTCCAGGGACCCATGAGTACAAGACAACACGCCGGAGAGTTTTCATCGAATATCGTAAAAACTTTTGTTGTGTTCCTGACCAATTTTTTGGAATTTGTCCACATTCTGTTATAACGATTCTTTGAGTTTTTTTCTGCACTTGTTCGAGCTCCCATTTTAATAAACTTTTATAATGGTGAGCTTTTCTCTTGCTTCCAGTGTATTTGTAATGTTTGTCACAACCTCAGGATTGCCTATACCACGGCAACTGATTGGGTTTGATATTCATTACATCAATATTTTTTTCAGTAAATTTGTCTTCAATGTAATTTTTTCATTACTTCGCAAATGAAATATTTCCTCCGAGTTATTTGCATGGTTTGATTTTTGTTTCTTTCTCAAATAACTTTGTTGTATTAAAGATCAAATGTGTTGAAAAATTTAATGAAATGCTACCTTTTTTGGGGTGGGTTCAAGGGTAATTTCTCATGTTTACTTGTGCTATTTTCTGCGCAGTTGTTTATAGTACCTTCAGACAACATTTGTCTAAATGTAGAGAGGAAAAAGAGGAAAAAACTTTCTGAAATGTTTAAATCTATTTGACTAACACATTTTATGTATGTAAAATCATGTGCCTCATTGCATGCACACAAAAATACTAGTGTACCTTTCAAGTTATATCATTAATTAATTTGCATATTGTAATCAGCTCATCTTTATTCATGATATTTCTGCTTTGGGGACTCAGTCTGTACTCAAAGCATTACTATCAGGGTTGACATGGTGCCAGTGGTGTGGCTGCGGCTGTGCTGAGACATAGACTGTACACAGCCAAGCCCCTAGCAACAGAGCAATCCCTAGCCGTTAAATACTAGCATTCACTATATTGTGTATGGTTTGGGATTGTTGGCAAGAAGATGAGGCTCTTTCCCATCAGAGCCCAATGTCACAGACCTGGGCCCAATTTCATAGAGCCGCTTAAGCATGAAAATCTGCTAAGCAGGAAAAGTCTTCCTTGTGTAAGCAGGATTACAAGCTGCCCTGCAATGTGATGTCCATTGCTTTTGACTTGTATTCCACTCTTCTTTACTTGGCATAAAACAAAAGTGAAGTTTGGGTAGGCAAGGGGATCCTGAGTTTTTGCGCTTAAGCACATTTTGGCGCTTAAGTGGCGCTATGAAATTGGCCCCTGCTAATGAAGTCAGATTAGCTTAGTGCATATGGAGTTTTGCTTAGCAGAGATGATGCAGCCAACCAGGATACCTACCACTCTGGCATTGAAGCCTATGTTGTTGGTACCCTGCTTGGCTGATGATACCAGCATGAATATTTTGGTAAACCAGTGCTTCTCTGTTGACCTACTGCATGAAGTGTTCGGGTCTTCTTCTTTTTTTTTTTGCTGTTGAAGCACCAATTGAACTTCGAAAGGGTTTGAGTGATACCATAGCTGCCAACCATTCCTATTTTGAAGGAATTATTCCTCTTTTGGGTAAAAATGTAACACTTTTTAGAAGCTCTTGACAACAGATTTCGGTATCTGGCTTGGAAATGCACATGTTTTCCTATGTACCAAGTTTGCTCTGTGATTCCTAATTTTCTTTAAGTTAGGGCAGCAGCTACAGTATGTGATATGGCCCCTGTTGGCAGGGTTGTTTTCATGTAGTTTAGTCAATTCTTTCGGAAGACTCCATACAATGGTGTGGTATTTTGTGCACCACAGTCAGATACAGTTTTGCAGATGGATAGGGTGAGGTGTAGGGTTGTGCACAGATGAATAGGCCATAGATTTGTGTACGAATGACGGCCCACAGATTTTCATTCCGAAGAATTGCCCATAGGAGTGTGCACTGCGGTAACCAATAGGCCACAAATGTGTGTGCCAATGAATGGACACCAGATTTGTATACTAGTGGATTGTCCACAGGAATTATGCACGGATGACGGTCCATAGAATGTGTGCACAAATGTAAGACCAACAGAAATGTGCACGAATGGGTAGGCCACCCATTCGTGCAAAAACTGGGTCACCCACTGTTTTGTGCACGCATTTTATGTGTGCACAAACGAATGGCCCAATGGGCATAATGATATACTGAAAAATCTGTAAAGGGTCTGACCCACCCACCCACCCACCACCCCCAAAAGAAACCCCTTGCAATTGTATTCATTTGCTCTCCAGGAAACCCTCATGAGTGATCTCAGTCGGGATGCTCAGTAATTAAGCTCAGTGTTAAATTTCTTCTCGTGGACTTCGTTCCTCCAGTTCAACATTTCTACGAACTTCTATCCAGTACTCGTTGTGCCTCTTAACTACTTCTGTATATTAAAGATGGTTCCCGTGACATTTCGCATGTGTTTGCAGGACTTTCGAATCCAATTTTTCTACAGCCGATTGAAAGCGTACCTGAACTCAATTCTGAATGTTAAATTATTTCACATGATAGATGGGGGGGGGTTGAAAAATGGACAGCCATACTCTTGAAAGACTTCAATTTTTGGAAATCCATCCACCTCTCATTCATTAACAAACAACTCTTCACCTTTTTGTACCTGAGTCTGCTTGTAACTGCATGGAGTCTGATTCATGTACTACTGTATGCACCCATTCCACTAAGGACTTTTCCTCACATCAGACGATTGGTCGGACGTCTTGCAAGACAATTCAGTCCGAACCAGTAATCAGTATTGTACATAATTTCTCAACAACAAAAAACAGAGATGAAAAGACAAAGAAAATCTGCATTATTTGTATATCTGTAAAGAGACTTTGTAAATAGGCTTAATATCACATTCATTTCTAATTGTCTCAAATAATTCCAGCGTCATTTGATATACATTTATAATTCAATTCTATCTCGATTCAATGACAGTTTCTCTCCTCTATGCCTTGTTGTATATAGGTACGTGTGACTTGTTGTAACCAAAGAAAACTTTACTTTTTTCCCGAATGGACGGTCTGAATGGAAAGAAATGGCTGCTCCACAGTAAGCAACCTTCATGTAATCAAAAAAGAAGAAAGATTTATTTATTTAGATATAGAATTCCTTTGTAGAAGAATTAGTTATGTTGAACGATACTTTTAGTTTTTTTTATACAATGTATACAATCATTAATTTAGAATTATGATAAAGCTTCATTAGGCCCTAATATTTACCGGGATAAATTGGGTGATTATTTTTTGTTGATGTGCTCAGTTGAAATTTTGCTTCAGATTGAATATTCAGAGTTTATTTTTTTTTTCAGGGTGCATGGGGAAGGGCCGAAAAAAAGCCACATTTTGACAATTCTTGCGCTTTAGTTTACCGTTTTGTGATAACCTTTTTGGCGTGGTTTCTCTGTGGCTGTTAAATAATCAATCACGTTTTCCCTCTGTCTGTCATCAGTGACGTTAATATGGTGGGGTTAGGCAGCTCAAGTTCAGAATGATTCCTTAAAGCTTTTTCACGGTAATACCCTTTCTTGATAAATGACAATGACAAGATGTGATCACGTGAAAACGACACATTATTTTTTACACAAGACACTGGTATTAACGCCGGCCAAGCAGATTTTTCAACTGCAGAAATCGGTCCAAGAGCAAATAGTCGAACAATGAGTTAGACGTTGGGAGAAGGTGGAAATGGATTGGACATGCGTTTACAATGGAAACGAATTACACACCTGGGCCCTTTTCCAAAACCCGGATTAGGCTTCGGCTCCGGCTTTGGCTCCGGCTTTGGCTCCGGCTTTGGCTCCGGCTTTGGCTCCGGCTTTGGCTCCGGCTTTGGCTCCGGCTTTGGCTCCGGCTTCATCTCTGAATATCCCAAAGCTGTAAACACAGGTTGGAGTTCTTTTTTTAAGTTGAAGCTTTGGATTCTTTTTCGAAATGCAGTAAAACATTAAAAAATGAAGCCAAAAGCTTCCCATTACATGTCTTGTACGTTATTAAATGAACGAACTAGAAAGAACTAGAAGGCAAAGTCGGAGCCTGAGCCTAAGCCAGGTTTTGGAAAGGGGACCAAGAGTTGCATCATCATGGGCACCAGAGGGCAGGCCGATGGAGTTTACTAGGGAACTGTTGAATAAGAACATGTCCAGAGGCTCCTATATAATAGCTCCATGGTCTGAGGTAGCAGCAGCCCAAGACAGAGGAGCGTGGAGGAGGAAAAAATGCTGCCGTGGCCCCATTCTCCTCCACGGACAAGTACAATAGTAGTAGATAAACTCTGTTTGGTCATTGGGGTATTTCGGTGTGGCAATTTGCGTCCTGCCATAATGGGTTGAGTAAAACTTGCCTCTCGATTCATATGAAGAGCCTGTGATTTTGACCAGGAAGCAGTTGTCCGCATTGCAGACTCCTGGTGTGAATGGGAAATGGAATGTGGTCGTCTTAAGTGTAAGAGACGGTATATCGCTGACTTTTGTTGCCAACCCCGAGATTTTCTTTTGCATCTGAAGACGATTTTAGTGATACATGCCTACCTATAAATTATAAGAAATTACGAAATATTAGTGCTTAACCCGTCATGTATTTTTGTGTTCTTTTCTGAAGTAATATGAGGGATGGGATGAGGAATTTTCCAGGGCAAAAGGGAAACTATATAAAATGCGAATGTTATTGTTAGGGTATTGTCCGTGACAACAAATAACTTTTTGTAAGTTTTTCAATTTTGATTCCAAAAGATTGTACGTTTTTGAAGTTTGACTTTGCCCAGTTTCTGTTATTTTGAATTGTTTTGTTGGTGAGTTGGGCCCCGTTTCCCCAATAGGTAGTTTTTCTTTGAAGAAGATTGTACATTCCTGATGAAGTGCTATTGGACCAGGATTTGGAACCCGTAGTAGTGACCTTTGAACCTTGACCTTCGGCATTGTATTCAATGAATAACTGATGCCAAAGCCAAGGTTTCAAATCTGGCAATTCAGACTATCACGCTAGATCGGGAAAGGTTAAACTGCCCCAAAATAAACAAAAATTGTAATGTCAGATTTATGGAAGCATAAATCTGACGATCCTTTTCGGCTGATGTCTTTATACAAAATTAAGGGGGGAAATGGCACCAAAATGTACAGCACTGGGCTCCCTTAGATACCAGTGAGTAGGGCAGGGCATTATGGGGGCAATCCGGTACCGAAATGAATTGCTTGTTTCATTGACATGCATATTCATAAAGGCCATCGAGTACATGCACATTATAAATACCAAAATCGAGAGAGAGAGCGGCTTTTATCGTTGGGAATACGTAGGCTAATTCGCGTCAGTGCAAGATCGACGCCCGTTGTTCTCTAACAAGTTGCCACATTTTATACTGGTTAAATAAGGAATCTCATATCTTGGAATTAAACAGACTTCCTAAAGTCCTGTGTCTCATTTCCTCCCCCCCCCCTTGCCCTGATTACCTTCTAACAGTTTGGACGTAAATGCTTTCATATATTGGTCCGTCATCATTGCCGGTTGTATGTGAAAGAGTGAAACTCATTATTGTCATCAGGTTTTGCACAACCATTGTTTTGCACTGCTGCCTTGGAGAATTTCAAAATCGATGTACATTTGAATGCCCTCATGACTGTGCAATAGTCAATAATAAAAACTCAAGTTAATATGAACACGGCGTTTTGTCATATCGACATTATTTTTGCGGTGCTGGAGTTTGATTTTGAACCCCCGGACATTGCTTTCTACTCACCCAAATCATGTTTGCAATTGTTGTTACTGTCTTTTCCGTCGATGTGCAGTGCTGAAGACCAAGTGGTTTTTTAATGGCAAAAGTACACATTTTGGGTGGTTTTGCTATTGTTTGTAAACATCGGAAGGCAAGACCCACCCAAATAAGGTGGAGAGGGTGGAGGGGGGGGGGGGAGTAAATATCAAGCCAAGTTAAAGGTATACAGGAATAGGATTTGAAAAAGAGCTGAAACCTCTTCTCAGGTAATGTTCACATTTGCTTTTATTTTAGCGCTTAAAGGCCCAATACAACATTGGGAAGATCGGAAAACATCAATGTCCACAGATTTCCTTGTATTTTACACAGTTTGTAGATGATCATGATATAATCCTTATGTCGAAATCTTACGGTCTAGGATGCTGTACTTCCCTAGAAATCTTCACTCAAACATCGATAAATAATTATGACTCGCAAGTAATAAACTATTTCTTACACTATAAGAATGGTGCAAAAACCATGACTTTTTTACCTTTTCTACTTTCTCAGATCACCAATTGAGTTAAAACTTTCGCAGGATTTGCTTTTACGTTTAATGGTTTAACGCACAAACTGTGGCAATCTTTTGACCTTTACCAATGTTGTATATAATTATACGAACATTAATATTTCGCCTCAAAATATTGAAAACCTAAAACACAGTTACCAAGTTTTGAAAGATTTGCTTCAAGATGCCTCTGCTCCATCCAATGGACCTTTCAAATGCAAATTAGACCTAGCGCATGCGCTTAACTAAATTGGTGGGCAAGCGGGCTGCCAACCAATCATAGTTTTCCACGGGCGTGCACGCGTTCCTTCTCACTAACCGTTTGGCGTGCGGTCACTGGCTATTCAGCGTCTCCTGCGCGCGCATTTCGAAACCTGCACTCAACGCGCACTCGTTTGCCCACCAATTTAGTAAAGCGCATGCGCCAGCTCTTATTTGCATATTTCATGGGAAAGGTCCATTGTCGCAAACCTCAGAAAGTCGAACAATTTAATGGAAGGCTAACACAATCATCTATTATCACCATAATATCAATCAGTAGTCCCCTCATTTACAAAGTGGAATATTCTGAAAGGTCTACTGGTTAACACAAAACATGTATTCATATCATTCAAGATCTCCACTTCCGTTTCCGGTTATCCACCATTTTCTTTCATTTGTTCCCTGATGTTATTTAAGCCTTTAAGGTGGTACAAAATTGATGAAAACTGCTTACTCATGACTAAAACTGCAACTGCAAATCTGAATAACTTAAAAGGCCTGATTTTTCAATCCTAGTACAGTAGGAGTTTTCTGCCCTCAGTTGAGAAGGGCTCTGGTGGAATTGAAAGGGGCTGTCATGAGTTTGTTGATTCTCACTGCTAATGATCACCCATGGAGCTCCGTGATATCCTCTAATCAGTCAATGAATCTGATCACCATGAATTACCAAGTTTGCCCCGGATGCGGCTTACTTCGTTTGCCCTTTACCCCTTTATTACCTTTGGTGCCTCTAGCTCCTTTACTCCCTTTTGGGCCTGACCCAGTTGCCCCACGAGTCCCCCTTGATCCTGGACCCCCTTGATCACCTTTGATGCCCTTCGACCCACTAATCCCTTTTGGGCCTGTTTGCCCAGTTGCTCCACGAACCCCACGAGTCCCCTTCGATCCAGGACCCCCTTGATCACCTTTGATGCCCTTCGACCCACTAATCCCTTTTGGGCCTGATTGCCCAGTTGCCCCATAGGTCCCCTTTGATCCTGGAATCCCTCGAACCCCTTTGATGCCCTTCGACCCACTAATCCCTTTTGGACCTGACGGCCCAGTTGCCCCATGAGCCCCCTTTGATCCTGGAATCCCTCGACCCCCTTTGATGCCCTTCGACCCACTAATCCCTTTTGGGCCTGACGGCCCAGTTGCCCCAAGAGCCCCATTTGATCCTGGAACCCCTTGATCCCCGTTGATGCCCTTCGGCCCACTAATCCCTTTTGGGCCAGAACTCCCAATCCCGCCCTTTGGTCCTGTATCACCTTTGATGCCCTTCGCTCCACTCATCCCTTCTGAACCAGGGAACCCAATTAGCCCACGTGCTCCCTTTGATCCCGGAAACCCTCCATCACCCTTGCTGCCTTTTACCCCTGGAAATCCCTTTGGTCCTCTGAACCCGCCCTCCCCCTTCTGCCCCCCCCCTGGCCCCATCGGGCCAGCGTCCCCCTGAGGACCCAGGAGGCCCCTGTCTCCTTTCTGTCCGGCGCTTCCTGCAGGTCCGAGCTTTCCTAGGGCTCCCCTCGTTCCTGGTGGTCCTCTCTCCCCGGCTGCCCCCGACTCTCCCTTCTGACCTGAGTCGCCCCTTTGGCCAGACTCGCCTTTCTGACCTGCGTCACCTCTGGGTCCGGGCCGACCTTGTCCGGGAATGCCGGGGATGCCCGGCGTACCGGGGATGCCTGGAGGTGCCACTATCTCCCCGCAGCAGGGGCAATCGCCTGACTCCTTCACCCCGTCTGTTGCTTCGTAAAGGGACAGGAGGCAGGCAGCGTAGAAGACAACCAGACAAGATCGGGTCTGAGACGAACAGAAAACAAGCAATGGTTTGGAACAACTTTGCAGAATGGATTCACACTTTTTTTATCAGGCAGCGCACCTTAGAGTTTCCTATTAGTGTCCAAAGTGACACCATAGATGTACGAGTATCTAAGGCTGGTCGCTGGATACGATGCATGCTCATCTTGACCTTATTCAAAGTAAATTTATATCAGCATCCATGATGGAACCCTCTCGCATAAGCCTTTGCCCTGCCACTCTGAAAGATTTGCCCATTCAAAAGCTTTTGATCTAAAATCAAGAAATCATGAAATTGTAGATCAAATGAAAATTGAGCCAATTTCAAATCTTGTGAACATGTGGAGGGAGTCTGATGTCCAAAACCATGCTCAAATTCAGCAGGACCTTTCTCAAAGGCACATGTCTTCCAGGAGGGTACTACTAATAGTACTGAGATCAAAAGGTCAAGCCCTCTAAAATTTACGAAGAATTTTGTGTGTGTATAAAAAACCCTCATATTACCCAAGGTTTTCTACTTACCCAAATCATTTTGTTGAACTTTACTACTGTCTTTGCAGTCGATGTACTGTGCTGAAGACCAAGTTGGTTATTAAAGCACAAGTACAAAGCCGAGGTTTTTTTTATTTGCAAATACCGGAAGTCAAGGGCCATCCAGTTAAAATGGGGTGGGGTGTGGTGAATGTCAAATCGTTAAATGGAGAAAATAAAAAAACGCAATTTCAAGTTTTAAAGAGTTTATTTCGGGATGCCTCTTCTCATTCTAATTGCCACAAGCCTAATAAAGTCACAACTTCAATGGAATGATACAAAAAGTCATCTATCATCACCATAATGTCATTCAGGAATCCCCTCATTTACAAAGTGGAAAATTCTAAAAGATTGGTTAATACAAAACCTGTTTTCTTATCATTCAAGATATCCAATTTTGTGTCCGGTTATACTTCCACCATTTTCTTACCCCCCCCCCTCATGCATGCATGTAGTTCATCCTGTCTGTTTCCCTTTTCCCCTACAAACATGACAAAATACAATTTACAAAACAAAGGTTTCTTTGCAAATGATTTTAAGCCGAGTGGAAGTGGATACCACAGGTCAAATTCTGTGGTGAGTGGGACTGTCTCCTGGAGTTGTCCATCCCACCAACTCGAAAAAAACAAACCCAAATAATAACCTACACCCAAACCGAACTCCTCGTCCATTTATGCACTCAAACAGTCAACGAGGCACTTGCCATGGAATTACCAACTTACAAACGGTTTCCAATGCAACCCATTCATGTGACTGCTATATGCGAGAGATAAACTAAGACAGGCCGCTATATCATTTTTTTTTTTATTCAAGGCCAATTTAATAAAGATGATTCATAGACATATAAGAGCCAGTGAGTTTCAACGACCTCCCATTAGCAGATACATGTATGTACACAACTTCATGGACATATTTTTCAAAATGTTCTCATCAGTAATTGAAAAGAGGCTTCGATTGGCTATTTATGATTTAGTAATACAGCATATTATAGTTCAATACAGTTTAGTATAGTACAGGCAAGAACATTTTTGAGAGCCACTTGATCAGGAGTGAAGCAAAGTTTTCACACTGAATGATTACATTGATTTATTGGAAGTTTGACTTGAAAAAAGTACATTTTTGTAAACTGCATACTTACAACCAAATTTGGAATCAAAATAATTCAAAAGGCTTGATCTTCTGGGACTTCAAGGACTGACTCCCTATGGTGACCTGTAATGACCCGTGATGACCTATGATAACCCATGATGCCCCATAATGAGTGTCTCAGAGAACTCCCCGTGACCTTTATCCAAGTGGAATTGGATCCATTACGCCCCTACTGCCATGAGCAGGGTCACCCTTATACCCTCTTGGGCCAGTTGGCCCCATCAACCCAGTTAACCCACGATTCCCCTTCTGTCCTGCAACCCCTGGATCACCCTTGATGCCCCTTAATCCACTAATCCCTTTCGGGCCAGACGGTCCCCTTGACCCATGATCCCCCTTCGGTCCTGGGTACCCTGGATCCCCTTTGATGCCCCTTGGTCCACTAATCCCTTTCAGGCCAGACGGCCCAGTTGCCCCTCCAGGCCCCTTTAGTCCTCGGTCCCCCGGATCCCCTTTGATGCCCCGCGGTCCACTAATCCCTTTCGGGCCAATAGGCCCAATCGCTCCCCTTAATCCTCGATCACCCGGGCTGCCCTTTGCTCCACTAATTCCTTTCGAACCAGGTAGCCCAGTTGCCCCTTGATCCCCCTTTCGTCCTGGAAGCCCACCGTCTGTGTTGCCTTTTATCCCTTGAGATCCCTTTGGTCCTGGGATCCCGTCCTCCCCCATCTGCCCTCTTGGCCCAATCGGACCGGTCTCCCCCTTAAGACCCTGGGGGCCTGCGTCTCCTTTGCCTCCGGCGCTCCCTCCGGGGGCTCCTCTCATTCCCGGTGGTCCTCTCCCTCCGGGTGCCCCCGACTCTCCCTTCTGACCAGCTTCCCCTCTGTGTCCATGGATCCCCGCCTGTCCGGGAATGCCGGGGATGCCCGGCGTACCGGGGATGCCTGGAGGACCCGCTATCACCCTGCAGCAGGGGCAGTCGCCAGGCTGTTTCAAGGCCCCGGTCAGCTGATGGTCAGCTGTCTCGGACTGCTCCACATCCACAGATGCATTGCAACCCAACAGCGGGCAAGACAGGACCAAAACGGTCAGACAAAGTCGAGTCTGAAAAGATCCCAGAAGATTTAATCAACAGTGTAAGATAGACTTGGATTGTGTTGTGGAGTGGCATTAAGAGGCCACCGTACCCCAGCACGTTGTCATGGAATATTAATTTTCGCTGTGGCTATTGTTACGGCAGCCGTAACGCAACTTCCATTTTCTATAGTTACGGCACAGCAACTGCGCAAGCGCGAGGACATTTTTTCAGATTTTGTTGCATGGGGTATAAACCCCACATGCGCTGCGCCGCCTCAAGCTCAGTACAGGCACAAGAAATATGGCAACTTCTCTGGCTGTAGGCACATATTTTGCTTGTCTTGAAGCAATATCCCTGTAATTATCGGAATGGAAAAAGGTGTCTTTTACAATCATGTATATAAGAAGCTCTCGCACGGTGAAATCGGCAAAAAAAAAAAACGGGTCCCAAACAAAGTCGTCAGCGATGCGAGAAGTCAGAAAATACGAGAAGTCATTCGATTTTAGGGAGGTTTAAAAGACCACTATACAAATTATAAAACTATTATACCTATAAATCAACGTTGTAATTTTCTTTAATCAAACAGTGGCAATAAATAATGACGAATGTATCATGCAAATGTAACAAATCAAGATCCAGCACGACGGCCGGACGGCAGCGTCGCCAGCTAACATCGCACTTCCAAAGTCAGTGTACATGTCAAGGCCGGCGGGCCAGAAGCACTAGCTTCGTGGTTCGATCTGGCATGTGTCCTCGCGCTTGCGCAGTTGCAGTGCCGTAACTATAGACAATGGAAACTACGTTACGGCTGCCGTAACAATAGCCACTGCGTTTTTTTCAGTGAATGCTGCTCACGGAGTCGTCATCTTTCTAACAGACTGAATAGTAAACTGGTATCCAGTCTGCTCCTGTGTTGTTTTCAGCAGAGATCATTATGCCCCAAGATCCATGCAGTAATTTATGGCAATTGCATAAGACACCTCAATACGATCTATCCTAGATATACACGTGAAGTTTCCGTCGAGGAGACTGTAATTCAATGAGGGTTTGCCCTGCTCGACGTAATAAGTACTGAATGCTTGGTGCTTTGCCCGATGCCTGGTGAACTGAATTCAGGTAGCTCGGGCGGGATTTGAACCCGTGACTTCTGCTTTCTAGTACAGATGTCTTGACCAACGAGGTGATCAATACAATCTCTTCACTTGCCCGAGACCATCAGACATCTGCCATCGTTTGATCCAAATTGCTCAGTCTAGTTTGCAATGCATACCGGCCATACTAGGGATTCAGATTGTCACCAACTCAAGATTTGAATTCAAATCTCAGAGCAGTAAAGGGCCTGGCATTAATGTATCCCAGCACAACCCTTCTCAAAGGCAGAATGACAGAGAAGGTGAGACGTACATTCTTCCCACTTATCTTTTTCTCAAAAGTTAGAGGGCCTGACGTTTTGATCCTAGTAGGACCTAGTAGTAGTACATGTAGTAGGCAATGCTATTATTTTCTTTACCTTTTTGCGTCATTTCCATTCTACCTTTGAGAAAGGTCTTGCTAGGTTGTGTGCCTCAACATTTTTTTAGATGTGCAGCAATTACTATCTTTTATGAATGATTGAAATCGAAACATGATACAAAGATGGGACACTTACCCAAATCATCTTTTCTGTTTTCTAGGATTCTTAATGACTGCTCCACTGTAGATGTGCGATGAACGAAGACCGAGTCTCGTTAGAGGCACTGGTGGTTTTATTGGGCGCCGGCTGTTTTTATACTTTAAGTACCAGATGTCAAAAATGCTGTTCCCAGATAAGTTGAGGGTGAAAGTAGCACACCAGACAAGTTTGTGCAAGAAATGATGCTGCCCCAAAATGAATCCCTTCAGAGAATTTTTATCAGACATCAGCCATTGCTGTAAAGCCAATTAGTCACAGACTGAGGTCGGGCCGGACTAGATTGATTAAAAACAATCATCACCATTACTTTTTAACTGTAAGCTCCCCTCTGTGCATAAGTTGAATATTCCAGTCAAGGTGCTCAAACTTCGATATCCTGTTGGATTTCCTCTGGCACTTTGTTTATCCTGTCAAGAATGTTTTTCTCTCCTTGAACTTTCTCTCTTTCTATCTGCATACAGGAAACTTTTTTTCTGTAATGCGCTGAAAAGAAACATTCGCTTGTGTGTGAAATGCAACGTTGATCTGGAATCAACACCCAAAGGAAGTGGTAGAAAGTACATCACTAGATCTAGAGGTTTCCAGAACTAAGGCCTTCCTTAGTTGCCACCTGTGTTTTGATTGAAAATGTAAAGAGCCCCTCTCTCTCCAACCCTGTAAATTGTACCAGGTGGTGGTGCTGCACTGTAAAGTGCGTTCAGACCCAGATCCAGGACCCATGCAGCACGTCCGGTCTCCCAATGTCATCGTCATTCGATGTACCCACTGATTCCACTCCATACATTTGCATTGCAAATGAGTGTGTGTGGAAAAAACAACCCTTTTCTACCATTTCCTTCAGGCTTTCAGGCCATCTATGGTTTAAAGCCCCTACACAACATTGGTTAGATCGAAAAACAGAAATGTTCACAGATTTACATGAAACTATAGTTTGAAGATGGTTATGATAGAAACCTCGCACTGAAATCTTTCTGCCTAAAATGCTTTATTTTTGGAGAAAAGAGTAAAAGAAATCGTTTACATCTCACTCCTAGATTTTCATGATTTTTCTGAACAATACGTTGAATGCTGCATTTATGGAGAAACAAATGAAGCGGTTTAAACTATTTTCTCAAGACTCAGTTAGCGATTGAAGTGTGCTATTTCATGAATATGTTGGATCAGACAACGTATGGATGCTATTCTTTGACCTCGACCAATGTTGTGTTATCCCTTTAACTCCCCAGCACTCTACCCACCTGAGCTAACCACTAATCAGGGGCCTTCCCAAAATGTCAACAATCTTTGCCAGGCTGGGGGTCGCTAAGCACTTGTAGTAAGAAACAGGTAACCAGTGAGCTGCCGTATATCCCCAGGGATTGCACCTCCCATTTTTAGTCAGATGCAAACAAATTGTTGTTCACTTGCGACAGCCATTCGGCACATGTCAAAAATGAAAGCTTTGCGATTTATTCACTTTCTCATCCCGACAACCAGACAAAAGGTTCAAGGACACAATCAAAACACCAAGAACTCGCTCTTATGCAGTTACCAGCTACCTTTCCATTTATTCCAACAGCTGTGTTTACATCAGAGATCTGAGAACTTTACACTGACCATCATCAGATGAAACCTTTTGGATAAACTGTAACGGGCAACTTCCCTCTTCGGCTGAAGACCCAAAGAGTAGATAGACAGCAGGGTCCTCTTCAAAAAAGTCACCCCTTGCCGGGTTCCCCCCCCCCCAATCAGATTAACAGATTCCATTGATTTGGAGATCACTGAAAGAAGCTGGTCATCTTGCCGAGAGTTTTTTTTGTGTGTGTGTTTAATAAACTAATGGACAATCTACTTGGCCGAGGGCTGGGCTTGAGCGGCACCGGCCTGGGCCTTCCTCTGAGCGGCCAGCACGGACATCATTTCTTCCCTCTTTCTTCGGCCACGTTTGAGCGTTCCCAGCTGCACAAAAAAAAGTGGAGAGAGTTGGGGGTGGGGGGGAGGGGAAAAAATAAAAAATAAATCCGAAACAGTTGATCTAGGGTGCGAGTCAGGATTACAGGTTGGGTTGAATTTCAGGGGAAGGAAATTTTGTCATGGCTTATATTGAAAATACGGCTCATTTTACGGGATTCCACTTGATGGCAGTTACCCTAAACCTACTGCAATGACTAAGCCACAAAGGGGAGGCTTTTCTTATCCAAAAACTGAAATCACAGGTTGGAGTGCTTCGTTGAAGTTGAAGCTTTGGACTCTTTCTCAAAACGCAGTGTAACATGAAAAAACAAAGCCAAAGGCCTCCCATTTTCATGTCTTCTTTAAAAAGGGCGAAAGAAGGAAAGAAAGACAAAGCCGCAGCCGGAGCCTAGGCCAGGTTTGAAAAAGGGCCTAGGTGACCGACCAAGCGGCTGTGTATGAGGGTTGAACTCTCGGGGCTCGGGGGGGTATTCTCAGGCGGCACTCACTCTCTTCTTGCAGAATTTGAGGGCTCTCTTGTCCTTGCTGACTTTCAGCAACTCCATGCAGCGCTTCTCATAGGGGGCAAAGCCACACACCTCCCGGACCAGGTCGCGCACAAACTTGGCGTGCTTGCGGGGCTGAAAAAAAGAACAAGGGGAGAAAAAAAGAAGAAAAAAGAGTCCGGCGTGTTAGTTAAATGGATTGTCAGTACAGATACTGCCTATAAGAAAGCTTTCAAATGCATAGATGAAGGCTTGACATTTTCAAGGGGGAATTCACAATGTAGAATGTTTGTGGTGACACCATGCACATTATCTCCTAAAAAAAAGATAAGAAGAGAGTGTAGATTTGGGAAGAGCCAGTAAATGAACCACCAGGTAGGTTCACCAGGTAGCTAGCTGTCCTGGATTATTGTGGGAGCGTGGATTCAGGCATTCATTGCATGCACGAGACGTTGAGATCCTGGCTCTATGTTCAGTATGTCATGCCAAGTGGTGCCGGCATGAAACATCAGCAGGAACGACCTCCGGCAAAATAATGTTTAGAGCAAGAAGGCTGGCATGACGTGAATTGAAATCAACCAATTAGGGTAAGAGCAAAATAGTGATTGCAGAAAGAATGCCGGTGACAGCACAAAAGCACACTCCCTATCTAAGAATGTAAAGGGACTGAACTTTTTATACCGGCATGACCTTTCTACAGATATTCTGCCTTTGGTTTAAGAGGTCCTGCTTAGATCAAAACATCAAGACCGCCACATTAAAAAAAAAAAACTCTTTCCCTAGGACGAGCCGCTCATAGCAGCTCCAGCAAAGTGCGCTGCCAGCGGCTTTTTACAAACGTTTTGCAAATAAATTCTATCAGAAGTCTCAGCTAAAACCTGTAGTGAAAGAGTTAATGAATCAACTATGATACCCTAACCCCCCAGTACTGTTTACTTGGAACACTCCTCAATCCTCCGCAATCCTCCAGTGTAAATGTTACAACATTCCTCAATCCTCCACAATCCTCCAAGATCTCATTATAGCATGCTTCCTCAATCCTCCATAATCCTCCAAGGCCAACTGGACATTTTCTTACTTGCCTCAATCCTCCAACACAACCCGGAGGATTAGGGAGGATTGAGGAAGGTCATGGTTAAGACGAATGGATAACTTACTCCCTTCCTCTTTGGCTTGGCTACATTCTTAGTTGTCTTGAAGCCCTTGTTTATGCCAATGCACATATCATGCCGAATCGCCATGTCTGCAAAAGTAAGAGAAGTTGTGACAAGGTTTTAGATACTGAAACTGTGAAAGTGAAAATGCCTCACCCAATGACAACAATACACGTACATGCAAGGTGTTGCCTGTTTTGTTGGCAATAAATATTGCATAAGATTGTGTGCAAATAAAATGGTCCAGGCACAATCAACAGACCACAATATGAATAATTATTTATGATCACACATGAAACTTGTTGTGCAGGCCTTTGATCCTTCACGAAGGGATCCTTGACCTTGGGCTTGGTTGTTGAACTGAAGTGACAGGCCTATTTACAAGAAATTTAACATCAATAATTTCCAGACTGATACAAATTTAATTGATTAAAATGGATAAACTTTTCATTTTTCGTTTGACTACCAAAATGACCAATTGCCACGGCATACAATACATGATACAGAAAGTTACTCGGACTATGCACTAAATCAGTGCTGCCGAAAGAAGTTAACTTTGTTTAAAACAAAAGGGCCACAACTAGATCTGATCTTGGATGTATTCGTTGGCAATATAGCCAAAGGAATAACCATCAATGTACTACGAATTTGCAATGACATTTTACATGTAGATACAGCAACATACCGGTAAATCGTGTAAATGTAACCCGTGTGTATGTGTACGATGGTGAATTACACTTAACAGCTCTGGGGTACGCTCTTCGAAATAAATATATCAAACAGTCGGAAGCTCAAATCCAAACAATAAGTCAATACATGATTAATTGAATATCATAGCATCATCAGGATTTAATTGTAAGCCAAAGACATAGTAGGATGGAAAAGAAATCGAGTGATTTCGAACAAGTAATCTAGACACTCACTGGACACTGTGTAGGCAATCCACGAAAAGGAAGTCACAAGGTTTGCTGGGAAATTTCAATGTTGACCTTTGACCCGGGTATCCGCCTGTGCCATTCGCCCATTCGCAGTCTCAGTCTCAAAATGAGGTAAGTCTTCCATTTTTCCAGTTTCTTGCTTTTCCAAAAAGGGATAATTCAACGCACTTTAAAATATTGAATAAAGCCGTGTTACGTCCAGCCAACGATAGTTCGCTTAAAGTTATACGGTTGATAAGCCATAAATAAACTCGATTATTTTACAGCGTTAAAGCGGCAAATTTAAAAAGAGTTTTTGCGCTGTATACTCACTCAGTACAGACAGAGTCCGAGTAACTTGGACCCTTACAAGTTACATTAATTCCCTCTTTTTTTTATTGAGGTTTCGGGCGATAGTAGATACTATCGCCCGAAACCTCAACATTTTTAAAAATGGCGATTGTAAGGGTCCAAGTTACTCGGACTAGTACAGACAGTAGTTGCCTTTCGTGATACGGTACGGTTTGTATTATTATTGTATTTGATGTCACTTGTCAATGTCATGTCAGTTTGTACTGTGCAGTGTGTATAAATAATTATGTAGAGTGCCGGGCCCGAGTCAGTACTTGGTGACTGGTACAATGTATTTCTTACTATAGAGGCTAGTTCCAGTCCAGTCAGGTTTTCCTTCATATATTGAGAAAATTGGTAAATAATTTGCAGTCAGTTTCCTATTTTTTCAGTAGTCCGAGTAACTTGGAGTTGGACCCTTACAGTTACAATCGCCCTTTTAAAAAAAATTGAGGTTTCGGGCGAAACCTCAATTTTTTTTTAAAGGGCGATTGTAAGGGTCCTAGTTACTCGGACTAATTTTTCAGTATTAATTTGTATGACTTGTCGGGTCCAAGTTACTCGGACTAACTAACTTACTAAGTCAGTGAGTGCTGCATGCTTGCTGTAGTGTAGACAGGTTTACATTTGAATTGTTTTGATCCAGTGCCGGTACTGTAGCAGTACTCTATACTCAGTACATTATGAATTAGTCCAAGTAGCTTGAACCCTTACAATCATCCTTTTAAAGAAAATTTTAGGGGATTGCCTGACCCCCCTCATAATTGAAAAAGGGTGATTGTAAGGGTCCAAGTTACTCTGACTATTTATGAATATGAATGGTTGTTTACATAGATCTGACAAATGGCATGCTTCTGACTGGCGCCCCCACCCAATCTAGTTGACTAGTACTAGTACTAGAGTAGAAGTAGTACTAGTAGTACTACATGATGTAGTAACTAGTAAGTAGTACTTAAGTTGTAGTACTAGTACAGAACTACTACTACTAGTAGTAGTAAGTACGATGAGTACTGTCTGTATGGTACTTTATAGTAATAATAATATGATATTAATACAATAATAGTAACATTATGAATATGATAATAAATAATTTATTGCATTTTTATTTGCACCTCTTCCCCTGATATCTGTTTGTTTGTACTTGCTATTCTGCCTTTTGTTAAGGGTGTTTCCTTGGACATTACTGCGTGTGTCAACCCATACATGAATAACATGATCATAAAAAAAGTGCTTTAAACTCATTCCCTGTTCAATCTGTGTCTCATGGAACCTCAATATAGCAAATCCACAATGAGCCAAATCTCCTGCGTTGAGCAAATTTTTGTTCGCCACCTCAGACTCACAATATTCTTGGGGGGAAACCTTAATTTATGCCATTAGGCCAAGTAAAAATTTTTTTCGTTTCTCATCGTAACTTTTGTCCCCTAAATACGGGTAGTCAAACTTTTTCAGTTGATTTTAAGTATAGTACAATATGTGTGGTTCAACGGCTGAAAACAGCAAAAATCAATTGAATTTTTTTCTTGGTTCGTTTTATGGAAAAACAAAACAACATGATGTGTCGGCAAAAAAACCCGATGCAGGCAGGGATAAGAAACTAATTAATTTTTGTACTTCGCCTTATGAATTCATTTGATTAAATGCCTACATAGTACATGCTCATTTCATTCTGCAGAAATTTCAAATTCAAGCTTTCGCGCAGCGCCCGGCAGAGGAAGGAGCAGGCTAGCGCCTTGCCCTCCTCAGCTCTGTCTGGCGTCATCCCACCCACCCCGCTGCCCACCAGCAATGGCCCTACCTCCGCAGCCCATCGCGCCACACCGCAGGCCTCGCTGACCTCCTGGCTGTCCGGCAAGTCCACCGGCACTGCCGGAGCCGCTGGCTCAGCGGCCGGTGCGGGCCGCTCCCTTGTCGGGCATGCCGCAGCAGCAGCTGCTGATGACCTACCGGCCATTGACCCCATCCCGACCTTGCCGGCCAAGGGGCGGTGCCAGGGCCAGGGGCGGACGAAGTCCCTGCCCCTGGCCTCGCCCAAACCCGTGGCATCCGTTCAGCCTTTCACGCCGCAGAACCGAGTGTGAGTTTTTTGTTTGGATAAATTTTGGTTTGATACCCTCACCGTAAAAGGGTGGAAAATATCCCCTAATAGGCTAATAGACCAACTATTTTTATGTAGAAAAGCGACACTGTCTGGCAAGCCCACTTACCAAAACAATTGGAGTATTCCCTCAAATCATGATTTTGTGGCGTATATTTGTCAACCGGACGATGGTCAGTACTCAGCAGTGACAGCAGGCACTGTGTACAGAACATGCACTTCACTATTCCATGTGCCAAACATACTCGCCACAAAATCATGACTTTTGGGAAAACGGAACTTGAGTCCAATTTGTCCGGCAAGTGGTTGTGCCAGATGTTGTCTACATTACAATTGGTGGTTTGGTTTGGGTTTTCATGGTTTAGGTCTTTCCCCCAGACTTTCACAGTGAGGGTATTCAAACTAAAATCTTGCCTCTTGTTTTTGTCTCGGAGACCATCAGGGAAAAAAGGAGGGGGACATATTCTTTGAAGTGCTTAAAGCTTGTAACCCCGCTGCCAAGCAGGTCAAGGATGGTTTGTGGTGATTGAGCGACACCAATGTGATGATATCTCTTCCATGAGTATCTGTGGTTCCGAAGACAACCGATGGACTTGATGCATTTCAATGCCATCACAACTCATTCGTTCTGCAGCCATTTCAGAACCACATGAACCACATGAACCACATGTACCGTACTCACAGTACTCACAGGAACCACATGTACTCACAGTACTCACAGGAACCACATGTACTCACAGGAGAGGTTTTCAACTTCTCACATTGTGTCAGATGTGCAGTGAGTGCACTCACCACCTCCACAATGTAACAGCCCCTAATTTCATCTGCCGCTGCTCCTGAAAAAAATCTTCCTTTTGTGAACCAGGATAGCCAACCTCATTGGATATTGTTTGCTTTTGGCTTGTATTTTTTACTAGTGCATGTTGTTACAGAGCATTTGAATGAAAGTCCATTGTGTCAGCACAGTCCCTGATCAGTCAGCTGAATGCAGCCACTGTGGTTCGCTGAATGGCCCACTGTGTACACTCTGAATAGGGTCATTGCATCCACACAGTCCCTGGTATTAGTCAGCTGAATGCAGGCACTGTGGTTCACTGAATGGCCCACTGTGTACACTCTGAATAGGGTCAGTGCATCCACACAGTCCCTGGTATCAGTCAGCTGAATGCAGCCACTGTGGTTCACTGAATGGCCCACTGTGTGCTGTGCACTCTGAATAGGGTCATTGCATCCACACAGTCCCTGGTATTAGTCAGCTGAATGCAGGCACTGTGGTTCACTGAATGGCCCACTGTGTACACTCTGAATAGGGTCAGTGCATCCACACAGTCCCTGGTATCAGTCAGCTGAATGCAGCCACTGTGGTTCACTGAATGGCCCACTGTGTGCTGTACACTCTGAATAGGGTCATTGCATCCACACAGTCCCTGGTATTAGTCAGCTGAATGCAGGCATTGTGGTTCGCTGAATGGCCCACTGTGTACACTCTGAATAGGGTCATTGCATCCACACAGTTCCGTGTATCTGTCAGCTGAATGTAAGCTCTGTGGTTCACTGAATGGCCCACTGTGTGCACTGAACAGGGTCATTGTATCCACGCAGTTCTGGGTATCTGTCAGCTGAATGTAAGCACTGTGGTTCACTGAATGGCCCAGTGTGTGCACCAAATAGGGTCTGTATCCACGCAGTCCCTTGTATCTGTCGGCTGAATGCTGACTCTGTTGTTAATGTTAACTGAATAGCACATTGTGTACAATCTGTATCTGCACTGCTGCTCCTTCGTAAACATTTATTTTGCCATAAATGTCAGTCAATCAGCCTAATTAATCCATGAATTTCTTTTGGTGGTGCGGCTGGCACTAGCAGTTCCCCGAACACCAGGAACCCTTTTGCCAACCGCACCTCCTCCAAGACGAAAGATCTCGGCAATCGCTTTGTCATTGAGGATTCCATGCCGGACGATTTGGATGACTTTGTAGACTTTGAAATCTCCACCACGTCAGGTAGGGACAGGCCCCAGCACTAGAAGACTATGAATGTGGCCAGCAAATTCCCTTTATGCTTTGGATTTCGCTTCTTTGGTCTCAGTTTTTTTTTTTAACGCAGTGGCTGTTCTTACGGCAGTCATCCGTGTGGTTCCCTGACTTCACAGTATTTGTCAGGATGTTTAGCTCTTGGAACCAGACTATCAGCTAATAGACTGGTTCAACCAGCCTGCAATGCTGACAAAATACAATCAAGTCAGGGAACCACACGGATGACTGCCGTAACAACAGCCACTGCATTTTTTTTATTGTTGTGTTTTCTGGAGAGAGCTGTTGATCATGTCCACGCGCCTTGGTTTAACACAGCTTCTTTTCACGTAGATGTTGACTGCTGATAGACGTCCTAGAGAATGCTTTAAAAAAATGTACAGGGCCTTACTTTTCGATCCTAGCTGGACCTCTCTCAAAGGCAGGACCTTTTTCTGCCTACCTATAAGAAAAATTCCTGCAAGAGTTGGAGCGTAATGCACTGTAGAAAAAAAAATTCAGATTTGCAGTTTGGGTCATTGAAGAGAGTGAGCAGTTTGCAACACTTTGGTGTCAAAAATGTTGCAAACTGCTTACTGACTAAAATTACCAAATTTAGTGGGCCTGACGTTTCGATCCTAGCAGGACCTTTCTCAAAGATTGTCTGTTTTTACCTGCAAATCACCTTCTTTTCATTTCTTTTTCTTTGGAAAGGTAAAAGTCCCATGTCCAACATTGCTGGAAATCAACTCACAAAAGGCAAAATTAATGGCAGAGACGTGAAGTGTATTGACCTTACAGAAAGCTCAGATGAGTCAAAGGACCATAGCATCAGCAGCGAAAATGAAGGTACCCTCAAGAAGTAAAAAAATAACTTGAAAAAAAAGAAGAAATAGAAAATCCCCTTCCTCTTGCATAACCGTATTAACCCATACCCCACTGACTGGTCACAGCACATAAACAGTGTTCCTGCCTAAGCCCCTATCACACCAAAAAAAAGCAACAACGTGCGTTACAAAATTGAAAATTGTCAATGTCAGCTTTTCCCCCAAAAAATAAAACCCCAACAGTGGAAAGAGTATGAAATTTACTTCATTATGATACAAGGGAATCTAAAATATCATAAACCATATCAACAGAATAGTGAATGGGATAACGCCATCAGTTCCACAAACCTAAACAAATAGACCATGGAATTTCATGTAGTTCGACGTTTGTAGCTTTTCTGCCTCCTACAGGAAATCCCGTAACTCGGCAGATATTGGTTAACTATATTATTTTCAACTGGCCTGCCTGGCAACCCATTCTAAACTTCAACTGATCTTGAAAAATGACAATTTCATTTTGCCACCGGGGTACCATCTAACATTGAACCTCACTTTAGTGGCTTGACTGAACCGCCAATGTCCGTGCACTGTTAAACGACCTACACCCTTGGCATTTGGCACTGATAGGGAGGTTTTAATCATTGATGCACAGATGAACCGACCAGTAGCAGGTCAAGACGACTCAGCAGAAAGACCAAGCGGGCGTCCATCCTGACAGATAGTGACGAAGAGGCAAATCTGCAGGAAGACGGTGAGTCCAAATGTTGATTTGTTTTGAGATGAGAAGGTTTGCATGGTGGAAGTTACCGTACATAGGATGTAGATTTGAGGTGGACTCACAATGCAGAATGCTTGCTGTGACGCCACTGACGTTGGCAATTCAGTGTTTCAGGCATTGTTTTCCCCTGACTGCAGGCAGATGATATTCTCTCTAAAATGTGAATAGAATAGGCTGGGCTGGGCCGGGCCAGGCCGGGCTTGGCTTGGTTGGGCTTGGCTGGGCTGGTCTGGGCTGGGCTTGGCTAGGTGAGGCTGGGCTGGGCTTGGATAGGCTGGGGTTGGCTGGGCTTGGATGGGCTTGGCTGGGCTGGGCTAGGTGAGGCTGGGCTAGGCTGGTCTAGGCTGGATTGGGCTGGTCTAGATGAGACTGGGCTTGGCTGGGTTGGGCTGGTCTAGGCTGGATTGGGCTGGTCTAGATGAGACTGGGCTTGGCTGGGTTGGGCTGGTCTAGGAGAGGCTGGGTTGGGCTGGTCTAGGCGAGGCTGGGCTGGGTTGGGTTGGGTTGGCCTAGGCAAGTCTGGGCTGGGCTGGTTCTGGCTAGACAAGGCTGGGCTATTTAGGCTAGACTGATTTAGGCTAGTCTGTGCTGGGTTAGACTTGTCTGGGCTGGGTTGGGTTTCGTGTGGCTGGTCTTGGCTTCACTAGGCAAGGCTACGCTGGACTGGGCTTGACAAGGCTAGGCTAGCATGTTTGTTTTGTTAATGATTGGATGACCTCCATTGGTAATTGTTGTCTCCTCAGAGGACTACAATGAAACCATCCACGGCTTCTCCACCAACACCTTGAACCTCTTGCCAGACAGCTTTGACTATTCAGAGGTACGTACTCCAAGGGCCGCTTTGCCTTGGCCTTTTAACATGCCAACACTCTACAATTCTAAGCACTTCCTAGCTCAGAGCGCTATGGCATTAGTCCAGAGGTCTCCTGTTCAAGTCTCAGTCAAATTCTTTGCTTTTTTTTCAAATGGTTCCCCCCCCCCAAAAAAAAAAAATCACATCCAGTTTCCCCCATTCCTTTCCTTTGAAAATTCAGTGTTAGGGATCTTGAGAAGCGTTCTAAAGTTGTCTTCAACCGCTCGTTCCACAGGCGATTCCGCAAGACGATTTGGGCCGCTTGGATGCGGAGGAGATGATCGACGTCCCCAGCCCCTCCCCTCCTCCGTCCGACTTTGACTTTGACGATTACGGGAACTGGGATGACGACAACGACGGCGACGGGGCAGACGCCCAGTCTGGCCGCGGGGACGACTCGGCTCAAGACGAGCCGGTCAGTGCCGGTCAGTGCCGCCCGGACGGTGGCCTGTCGGAGGACTGTGACCGCCGGCCGCCGGAAGCGGCCCAGACGACGGATCCGTGGGAGGAACTCTATGACCCGAGGATGGGAGAGGCCAGTGGGTCAGCCTTCGAACCAGCCAAAGCTCTGTGAGTGTCCTGAATGTGGAAGGATTCGATTTTGTGTGTCGGCGATAATGCGATAGAGTGGTTGGATTGTCCCTACTCGATGTCTAATAAGCAACCGGTGCTCAGTACTTTGCCTGGTTGCCATGCTATATCTATCCAGGGGTCGATTTCACCAAACTCGTCGTAACTTACGATCAATTGCAAGACAATGCACAGAAACCATACGGTCTAACACAACTACCGATGGGTTATCCACCATAAATTGAGTTATGATGCATCGTAAGGCTTTGTGAAATCCAGCCCAGGCCGTGCGATGAATTCAAATGTGTATAGTGGCAATTGCTGCAATGTTTATCAAACCCTTTGTCTTGGATCGCTGCCTTTGCAGGGGTGCAGGGGATGAGGCGTTCTACACCACCCACCCTTCCATGAAGCCCCTCCCCTCAGAGGTAAGACCCTCCCTCCTCAACCACTTTGCTCCGGGCTCTCCGAATTCCGAGTGCCGCTGGTGTTGCTGTGCGCCGGGCCCTCCAAATTCTTTGGGTGGAAATAGCAAAGAATATTGGACTGGACTCGAACCCAAGCCCGGGACCTCTGGCTGGATAGCCAAGGTGGTTTGAGTGCTGGTACGTCAAGCCAAAGGCCACTTATTGTTCAAGCCTGGTCCCGTCTGATTCTCTCTGCTATTTTTTTTCCCCCTTGTTATTAACGTAGCGTTTGATTTTTTTTCCTCAAACAACAAAGGGAAAGAACTCACTTGGAACTTTGAAAAAAAAAATTGGGAAAGAAAACTTTGACTGGACCGGGATTTGAATTCTATACCTCTTGTTTTGCATACCAGTGCTCTTACCATCTGAGCTATCCAGCCCTTAGATGGTGGCCTCCCTAAATAGTCAGCTAGTCTTTGCCGGGGTGGGGGCGTCAGTCTCAATCAGTGAGAACATTCCCAGTAAGATTCCATTTTCCAGTCCTCTGTGTCACTCGAATGAAATTTGAAATGAGGCGATGTTGTGATTTGTTTTTGTTGATGAGAATGTGATTCAATGACGGTTTGCCCTTGGTGATGTACAATGAGCACTGCATGCTCAGTGCTTTGCCCGATTGCCTGATAAAAGTCATTGCAAGAAATACAGGCGGCTCGGGCAGGATTCGGATCCGCCACTCCCGCCTTCTACCGCAGACATCTTAGCCACTTGGCTTCCGAACTGGTTAAGGTCATGTGGTGGATTCAGAGTGATTGATTCATACCCTTTTTCCCCCCTCAAATTTTCTTGGCAGTCTTCGATTGAGGAGATGAAGGGGAGGCTGGATAGCCTGAGGCAGTTGATGTACAGCGCCATGGAGCAGGTATGCAACAGCCTCGAGGTGGCATCAGCTTCAACTACAGAGGGAAGCAGACTGGAACAAGTCAAGCCTTTCCTATCGCTCAGGTCAGTCATAGCCGGCCTCGTCCGCCCAACCTTATGCCAAAAGTCCGATGGTAGTCGGTTTGGGATATGGAAGCAAAAATGAAGTCACCATATGAGCGTGGGGAGTGTAGTGGGGAGTGTTTTAAAATTCAATGAGGGTTTGGCCCCCTGGACGTATCGGTATATTTAGCACTGCTTACATGTAGCTGCCAACATTTCTTTTTTGGAGGAATCATTCCTCTTTTTACAAGCTTTTGTTCACAGATTCTGATTTTTGGCTTGGAAATACACACGTATTCCTATGTAGTTTGGTCTGTGATTCTCTCTTTTTTAGCAGAAGTATTCCTTATTTCCTTGAAGATAGGTCCACTTTAGAGACCCAATTCAAAAAGATGATCCATACAAACATGTTGCAATAGTAAAACTGACTTCAATACAAATCGACTGAGTTGCAGTGTTCTGCCGGTTCTTCACCCACCATTCAAGCCTTCAAATCTGATCTAATTGGGTCTCGCACTCAGGAAGCGGATCAAGGCGAAGCAGAAGCAAGCCGAGGCCAGGCTGAGGCTTCTGAGTTCTGCCGAGCCCGGTCGGCCATCGATGAGCCCCTCTTGGGGCCAGGACCTCTCCCGGGTCTCCGTCCAGGAATGCTCACTCCCCTCCGGACCTCCGGCGGACGAGCGCCGCTTCCTCCCTCCGGCGACCTCCGCCACGCCGCAGCCTC
Organism: Luidia sarsii; assembly: GCA_949987565.1. Classification (NCBI taxonomy): domain Eukaryota; kingdom Metazoa; phylum Echinodermata; class Asteroidea; order Paxillosida; family Luidiidae; genus Luidia; species Luidia sarsii. Next base: position 18,426,354 of record OX465108.1, on the reverse strand, counting down.
CTCCGGCCAGCACGTCGCTCCACCAGGGCACCCTCAGGACCTGGTGGAGCACGCCCGCCTCCGCCTCCACTCCCATGGCCGCCGCTGCAGGGAAGGGCGTCAGTCCGTCGTTCGGGATGTCGACGACCACCGCCACGCCTCTTCTGCGGACCACGCCCCTCCAGCGGAGCAGTCCGGGGTCGGACTCGCCCAACGGCAGCTTTGGCGGGGACGGTTTTCTCGACAACTCCCGCGGGGGGGTCACGCCGGCCGCCAACGACTCGGGGGTCGCCGGCGGCAGCAGCCTCAAGAAGAAGCCCCTGGTGCTGTCCACGGAGAGGAGGCCCTCCGCCGCTCCCCGACGGACGCCTGCCGACCAGGCCCGGCCACAGAGGGCGGCAGACCTCATGTCGGCGGGAGGTAAGGGAAAAAAAATTGTCAGTCTAGCTCGGAACCGTGCTCGCTATAATGAACACTTCTTCCTTCCCTCGTTCAGCCTCTCTCTGGAATACCCTTCCTGGTTCATGTTTTCCCTCAGCCTACAATCTTGCCAATGTCATCTTCGGCCTTCCTTAGTTCCCTCTCTATCTCCTTCTTTCCTTAGCCCTTAAACTTGAGTGGCTTTATGATAAAGCCTTGTTTTGGGCAAGGTTGCATAAAAAAACAAATGCAAATGAAAGTGTAAGAAATAGTTTATTACTCGCGAGTAATAAACTGGGCCTATTTGTCGATGAAAAAGTACAGCATCCCAGACTGTAAGATTTCAACAAGAGGATTCTATCACGACCATCTATAATCTGTAAATTAGAAGGAAATTTGTGGACATCAATGTTTTCTGATCTTCCCAAAGTTGTATTGGGCCTTTAATATGTGAAAAAGAACCACACATGCTGTGAACCACACTTGAGAGCTCCCTCCTTCCCGCTTTTCATTCAGTTTTCTTATCCGAATGTCCCTTCCTCTCCCTGCGCCCTTTTTCCATGCAGCGGACAATCGCCACAGTCGATTTGCCGGCACCAACTTCCCCCACTCCAAGGAGCTGTGCAAGGTCTTCCGCAAGACCTTTGGCCTGCACCAGTTCCGTCCGCAGCAGCTAGAGGCCATCAACGCCGCCCTGCTAGGCGAGGACTGCTTCATCCTCATGCCCACCGGTAAAGCCGCTCTCCATCCCCCACCCCCACCCCCACCCCTCCCACCACCCCACTAACCAACCCCATAGCGCAGCCACATGTTATCAGGGATGTTAGACTTCCGGAAAATTACAGATTTCTGGAAAAAGCATGATTTTAATTTGTTGATTTTTTTGTTCCTATTTTAATTTTTAATTATTTTTTATTATTTTTAATTTTTAATTTTTAATTTTTTTTCTTAATTTTTATTTATTTTTATTTTTCAAAAAAAATTATTTCTTTTTAAATTTTTTTTTAAAATTATTATTATTATTTTTATTTTTTAATTTTTTATGTCAAACAGCTAATTTTTATCTGTTAAAACCCTAAAAACTGAAGGGCACCTTCACCCTTGCCGTGAATCTCTCGGTCGCGTGAGTGCTCACTTGCAGTCGCATCTCTTGGTCGCGTAAGCGCTCACTCGCAGTCGTACATTTGATTGGTCTTCCAGTGATTTCTAGGAAATGACTATGTCGGTCACTTACATCCCTGAGCAATGTGCAAGGCAGGAAACGCCCTAAACGAAGCCCTTTGAATAAAGTTTGTTATTGTTTTGTGTATAATATTGATTGACATGATTTTGAGGTGGCAACCTTTGAGGTGGCTTCATGTAGAACTTTGTTTAGATAGTTGACATTATTTGGACCACCACCGTTTAAGGGCTGGATAGCTCAGTCGGCAAGAGCACTGCTACCCATAAGCCAGGGGTCGTAGCCTACCGTCGGTCCAGTGACATTTTTTCTTCGCCTTGCTCGTTTGAAATTTTCCGTCCGTTCCAGGCGGGGGTAAGAGTCTGACCTACCAGCTGCCCGGCGTCCTGACCGGAGGCGTGACCTTTGTCGTCTCGCCGCTCAAGTCTCTCATACAGGACCAGGTCCAGAGGCTGGTCTCCCTGGAGGTAGGTCCCAGTCCGTCGCACTTCACTGAAAAAGAAATACTCCTCCCACCCCTAAAAAAAGAGAAGAAAACTCCCAAAGCTTGTTGTTACAATCCGGATTTCCGGAAATGGCATAATTTTTTCGGATTTCCGGAAATGGCATGATTTATTTTTTTTATATTTTTTTTTCAATTATTTATTTATTTTTAATTTATTACTATTTATTATTCTTTTGATATTATGTCATACTGGTATCTCAAACTGCTCAATTTTATCTGTTAAAACCCTAAAAACTGGAGTGCGCCTGCATCCCTGCCGTGAGTCTCGCAATCGCATCTCTAGGTCGCGTACGCGCTCACTCGCAGTCGCACGATTTATTGGCCTTCGGTAATTTTCAGAAAATGACTTCGTCAGTCACTTACCGTACATCCATGAAAAGAAACCGTGGTGTTGTAGAGCAAGGAGTCTGTCACAGCTGTCATTTCTAGTGCAGTGTTCCAGTCCCCTCGCTGAGCTTCATGAGCTGGTGACCTAACTTCACCATCGTCAGTTTTGAATATCATGGGGGGTTTGTGGTTTTCACACGACGAGGAAAGCAACAACAGCAACAACAACAAAAATAACCAGAAAGAGAATGCCTCTAAACTCAGTCTTCACATCAGTGCACTGCTGCTGCACCAGTCACCAAATGGCAGGATGTGAAATGACCGTTTCCGTTTTCCATTCACGGCTCATCCAACTGTGCCGTGACAGTACATCTTTTGCAAACTGTAGCTAGCTACCCCACTCTTTTCTTCTCAGATACCGGCGGCTCACTTGTCCGGGGAGCTGGCACGGGACTTTGTGGATTCCATCTACCGTCAGCTGTCCTTGCGAGACCCTGGGGTCAAGCTGCTCTACGTGACACCGGAAAAGGTAGCGGTCACAATAAAAGCCCGAATGGAGATCTGATTTCCCCTAGCCACTCAAAAGGATAACAGATTGAGAATCTTTGAGGTACCCGGTATTGCTTTTGTCATCATCGATAGAATATGATGTTTGAGGAGGTTGGCAAGAATGTCATTCAATGAGGGTTTGTCCTACTCGACATCACATTAGCACTGCATGGTTAGTACTTTGTCTGATTGCCTGCTGATTTGTGTAAATCCACATTGGATTGCATTTTTGCCTCTGGAAAAATCAACATCTACAGTTGAACATGGCACCAGCTGCTAATGCTATACAGATTTTAATCCATCCATACGACCTGGGTACGTTAAACCAGAGGTCTCGGGACGAACTCCTGCGGTGGATTTCACGAAGCCTCATGATGCATCGTAACTCAACTTGCGACGGATAACCCGTCGTAAGTTGCGATAGGCCCTACGGTTTCTGTGCAACGCTCATCATCTTGCGATTGATCGTAACTTACGATTGGTGAAATTGACCGCAGATCCAGTCAAATGATTCTTCTTTGCCATTTTGTTTATTCGTTCCAGATCAGCACGAGCTCCAAACTGATCTCGGCCATGGAGCATCTGTACAGGCGGAAGATGCTGGCTAGATTTGTCATTGACGAGGCACACTGTGTCAGCCAGGTGGGACAATGAAACAGTCCACTACCCTCAGCAAGGGGCCCACATATAGACAAGACAACCAGGGCTCAAGTTCATAGAGCTCCTTAAAGATCCTCTCCTTTTTGCATTTTGTATTTCACCTCATAGATACAAAATTAGGATGTATTCACTATTCAGCTTACTTTGCAGTGCTGACGTCTGTGGCCATTGAATGGTCTTTACTTTTGTTTGTTTTACACAGTGGGGCCACGATTTCCGCCCCGACTACAAGAAGCTGAGTGAGCTTCGCAAGAAGTTCCCTGGCGTGCCAGTGATGGCTCTTACGGCTACGGCTACCCCCCGGGTCCAGAAGGACATCCTGCATCAGCTGGGCATGCCAAAGCCGCAGATGTAAGCCGTAGTGGCCTCCGACAAGATCTCTGACTCTGGCTAAGGCTGAGACTCAGACTCGGGCTCAGGTTCAGGATCTGGCTCTGGCTCTGGCTCTGGCTCTGGCTCTGGCTCAGGCTCAGGCTCATACCTGGGTTTTGGCTTGGGCTCAGGATCAGGCTCAGGCTCAGGCTCGGGCTCTGGCTCTGGCTCAGGCTTAGGCTTGGGCTCGGGCTTGGGCTTGGGCTCAGGCTCGGGCTCGGGCTCGGGCTCAGGCTCAGGCTCAGGCTCAGGCTTAGACCTGGGTTTTGGCTTGGGCTCAGGCTCAGGCTCAGGCTCAGGCTCGGGCTCGGGCTCGGGCTCGGGCTCGGGCTTGGGCTCGGGCTCAGGCTCAGGCTCAGACCTGGGTTTTGGCTTGGGCTCAGGATCAGGCTCAGGCTCAGGCTCGGGCTCTGGCTCTGGCTTAGGCTTGGGCTCGGGCTCAGGCTCGGGCTCGGGCTCGGGCTCGGGCTCGGGCTCGGGCTCGGGCTCGGGCTCGGGCTCAGGCTCAGGCTCAGGCTTAGACCTGGGTTTTGGCTTGGGCTGAGGCTCAGGCTCAGGCTCGGGCTCGGGCTCGGGCTCGGGCTCGGCCTCGGGCTCGGGCTCGGGCTCGGGCTCGGGCTCAGGCTCAGGCTCAGACCTGGGTTTTGGCTTAGGCTCAGGCTTGGTCTCGGACAATGTCCGAGTAATTTGTAATTGGTACAGCATATGCATCCGAGTCTTTTCTTATCGTACCTCAAGCCCGAGTCATTTGTCATTGTGAGTCCAAGTCTTGGTATTGTGACTCGAGTCATTTGATGATGTGCCTGAAGTCTGAGTAGTTTCTTAATGGAACTTGAGTCTGAGTCATGGGAAATAGGACCGGAGTCATAGAGTCATACAAGTCTGTGGTTGTCCTTTTCCTCATTGTCCTCAGATTCACCTGCAGCTTTGACCGCAGCAACCTCCAGTTCTCCGTCCAGAAGAAGGAGCCGCGTAAACTCACCCAGAGGATAGTAGAGCTGATCAGGAGCAACTTCCGGGGCCAGTCTGGTATCATATACTGTCTGTCCAGGTACCCTGACCATTGCATTCTCCTTCTCTTTTGTGTAAAATCAGTCGAGCAATAGTTCTTGCAACGTACTCCTCCCATACTTTACTGTACTTGGAAACAAATGGTTGCTGGAAGGATTCGGGCTATTGCTGTTTCACGCCTAGTTTTTAAGCCACTTTTATTTTAAGGTGATATACAAAAATGTTGCAAACTGCTTACTGACTAAAATTACCAAACTGCAAATCTTAAAATTTAGTTGGCCTGACGTTTCGATCCTAGCAGGACCTTTCTCAAAGGCAGAGTGAAAAAGGTCATGCCTTTGAGAAAGGTCCTACTAGGATCGAAACGTCAGGCCAACTAAATTTTAAGATACTTTTATTTTAGGCAGAGCTCTGCCTTTGAGAAAGGTCCTGCTAGGATTGAAACGTCAGGCCCACTAAATTTGCATTTTGGTAATTTTAGTCAGTAACAGTTTGCAACATTTTTGTATATAACTTTTATTTAAGTCACACAAATACATTTTTTGAAATTTTTGAAACTTTTGATTTTGTTTTTAAATTTTGACTGGACTGGATTTGAAGCCGAGAATTTTTGTTTTGCATACGTGTGCTCTTACCATCTGAGCTTTCCAGATGGTGTCCTCTCTGAATAGTCTATTGATGCACAAAGCTCAGAGGTCAGGGCTTCAAGTTCCGGACCGGACAATTTTTTTTGGCCATTTTGGAATGTCACGTGAACTTTTCTATGAATTTTTTATTTTTTATATTTTTTTTCTATCTCTCTCTGTATTTTTTTTTTTAAGGAAAGAATGCGAGAAGACTGCGGATGATCTGTACAAGAGCGGCATCAAAGCTTGCCCGTACCACGCCGGCCAGAGTGACAAAGAGAGGGCCTCGGTGCAAGAGAAATGGATCAGCGACGAGTACAAGGTGAGCCACGTGCAGGGCACCGGTGGCTGGCACCGGTGGCTGGCTGTCACTCTAAGAAATGGAGACTCATATGCTGGTGCTGGGATCAAACTGTCAAGCGAGTGTGTCCTTGCAGCAGGGAACGCATGAATGGGAACTGATTTGGGAACTTTGGAATACAGGGCCAGACATTTCGATCCTAACAGGACTTTTGTCAAGGGCAGAATTTCTCATAGGCATTCCTGCTTTTGAGAAGGGGTCCTGCTAGGATCGAAACGTCAGGTTCTCCTGATTTGTGATATTTGCATTTTGGTCGTTTTAGTCAGTAAGTTGTAAGCAACATTTTTCGTATATCCATCTGGAAAAATGGTTGCAATTTTGTTTCGATTCAGGAATGTAAGACTTCCGAAAATTTCTGGAAGTCCGGAAATGTTTTTTTTAAAAAATTATTATTATTATTTTTAATTAGTTACCGGTAATTGATTATTTAATTAATTATTTGTTTATTCATTATTATCTTTTTTTGTTTTCATATCAAACAGGTATCTCAAACTGCTAATTTTGATCTGTTAAAACCCTAAAAACTGAAGGGCGCCTGTACCCCTGCCGTGAATCTCTCGGTCACGTAAGCGCTCACTCGCAGTCGCACAATTTATTGGCCTTCGGTGATTTTTTCAGGAAATGACTTTGTTGATCATTTACATCCCTGTGTATTACCTCAAGAGTATTCATGACTTTGAGGGGGGGGAAAGCTTACTGAGTTCAATGTTACTGTTTCCGTCTGTCCATCCCGTCTCTCCCTTCCCCTTCCCCCGTCCCTCTCCCCCAACTCGCCAGGTCGTCTGTGCCACCATTGCCTTTGGCATGGGCATTGACAAGCCGGACGTGCGCTTTGTGCTGCACTTCTCCATGCCCAAGGCCATGGAGGGCTACTACCAGGAGGCCGGCCGGGCGGGCCGGGACGGAGACCTGGCCAAGTGCATCCTGTTCTACTCCTACCAGGACGTGGCCAGGCTCCGGCGCATGATCCAAGGTAAGAGGCCGGGGCTGCCGACTGAGGAGCAGGGGGGGGGGAGCTCAGGCGAAAGCGGTGATTTCGACTGGAGAGTGACCGGCTCGTGGACAAAGAGACAAGCGCACAGTGGGGAGATTGAAAAGGGATTCGGGGGTTGTCCCTCGACCAATAACTGCTGTGTATTTCCAGTGATCATGATCCACCCCCCTACTCCATTTTCATTTCGGATGCGAAACGACCGATTGTTGTTAACCCAGCTACTAACAGCAGCTCGGGGATTCCAATCCAAAGTTTTTTTAAAAGTCCAAATTGGGCTCCGCTCTGGCAGCGCGCATCTGACCCCCCCTTCTCAACCCCGCTGCCGTTGCAGGCAACAACTACGAGGTGAGCAAGGTGCACCTGGACAACCTGTACCGCATGGTGCAGTACTGCGAGAACAGCGTGGACTGCCGCCGGGTGCAGCTGCTCAACTACTTCGGCGAGACCACCTACACCAAGGAGCAGTGTCGGCGCAACCGCCTGACCTCCTGCGACAACTGCCTGTCCGGGGTGAGCGAACGAACGGCAATGGAGGGCGCTCAGACCTCTAGCAAGCGAGTGTGTCCTTGCAGCGGGGAACTTTGGAATGGGAACTGATTTGGGAAGTTTGGAATACGGGGCCAGACGTCGCGATCCTAGCAGGACCTTTCTCAAAGGCACTCCTCCTTTTGAGAAAGGTCCTGCTCGGATCGCAACTCCCTCAACCGCCTGACCTCCTGCGACAACTGCCAGTCTAGGGTGAGCGGACTTTGAAACTGGCGTAATTGGCAATGGAGGACGCTATTTCAATAGTCGACAACTTTTGAAAGTGTGTGTTTTTTTTTCCCCCTTTTTTCGTCGATCGGTGGTGCTATTCGCCTGACAATCTGTTTCCGCGGTTCCCTTCTGCAGAGCTCCTACGCCGCGGTGGACATGACCAGCCTGGCTAAGAAGATCGTGGAGTTTGCCCACTCCATCGGCGGTGGCTCCTCTTCGTCGGGGCGTGGGTTCGGCAGGCGGAGTCATGGACCCAAGTTCACACTGAAGCACTACGCTGATGTCCTCATGGGTAAGTGCATGTAATTTGGAGTAGCGTCTGATGTGAGCTACTAATTGTTTTCTTCTGTAAACAGCAAGGGTTGGCTTTGTGAGGGTTTGCTTGGGAATATCATGTATGCAATTGCATTTTCTTGTTTTTCCCTCTCCCTCTCTTTGTCCCTCTCCCTGTCCCTCTGCCTCTGCCTCTGCCTCTGCCTCTCCCTCTCCCTGTCTCTCCCTCTGTCTCTGCCTCTGCCTCTGCCTCTGCCTCTGCCTCTGCCTCTGCCTCTGCCTCTGCCTCTGCCTCTGCCTCTGCCTCTGCCTCACCCTCTCCCTCTCCCCTTCTCTCCCTCTCCCTCTCCCTCTCCCTCTCCCTCTCCCTCTCCCTCTCCCTCTCCCTCTCCCTCTCCCTCTCCCCCTCCCTCTCCCTCTCCCTCTCCCTCCCCCTCTCCCTCTCCCACTCCCTCCCCCTCTCCCTCTCCCTCTCCCCCTCCCTCTCCCTCTCCCTCTCCCTCCCCCTCTCCCTCTCCCACTCCCTCCCCCTCTCCCTCTCCCTCTCCCTCTCCCTCTCCCTCTCCCTCTCCCTCTCCCTCTCCCTCTCCCTCTCCCTCTCCCTCTCCCTCTCCCTCTCCCTCTCCCTCCCCCTCTCCCTCTCCCACTCCCTCCCCCTCTCCCTCTCCCTCTCCCTCTCCCTCTCCCTCTCCCTCTCCCTCTCCCTCTCCCTCTCCCTCTCCCTCTCCCTCTCCCTCTCCCTCTCCCTCTCCCTCTCCCTCTCCCTCTCCCTCTCCCTCTCCCTCTCCCTCTCCCTCTCCCCCTCTCTCTCCCCCTCCCTCTCCCTCTCCCTCTCCCCCCACCCAGGGAGCTCATCGATCAAAGTCACCCAGAGCGGCCACGGTGACAGCGCCCTCCACAGCCTGATGAAGAGGCGGGACTACCAGCGCCACGACTGCGAGCGTCTCCTCCGCCACCTGGTGCTGGAGGGGATCCTGGAGGAGGAGCTGGTCATCGGTGCCCATGACCAGGCCCTCTGCTACGTCAAGGCCGGGCCCCGCGCCCAGGACGTCCTGTCCGGACGCAAGAAGGTAATTCCACGCCAGGCGTCCAAACATGCACTAAACTTGATTGATTGATTGATTGATTTATTTCATTTTCCGGGATACATGCATACACATCACAGCACACTCAAATGAGGATGAAGGGGAAAACAAAAATAGATTAACGCTGAAAAAATAAATCTCAAAAGTTAGAGGGCCTGACGTTTTCAATCCTAGCAGGACCTTTCTCACAAAAGCAAAGACTCTTTGAGATTGATGTATTGCAGGTCGTCTTAGTCGGTGAGCAGTCGGCAACAGTTTTTGTATCAACTAAAAAGTAAAGATCTCAAAATTGAGTGGGCCTGACGTTTCGATCCTAGCAGGACCTTTCTCAAAGGCAGAGTGACCTTTCTCTGCCTTTGAGGAAGGTCCTGCTAGGATCGAAACGTCAGGCCCACTAAATTTTGAGACTTGAATGAAAGTGTCAAAAGTTAGAGGGCCTGACGTTTTGAATCTTGGAAGAACCTTTCTCAAAGGCTTTGATGTTTCGATCCTAGCAGGACCTCCCCCCTCCTCTCTCTGCCTTTGAGAAAGGTTCTGCTAGGATCGAAACATCAGGCCCACTAAATTTTGAGATTTGCATTTTGGTAATCTTAGTCAGTAAGCAGTTTGCACCATTTTTGTAAAAAAACAACATCCACTTAGCTCCTGTAGGATTGCTACTGATTGCGTTTGGGGAAGCTGGATGGATATTGAGCGCGACCAAGAGTTAGGACTATGACTTCTTTCCCCCCCCCCTCCTCCTCTCTCTCTCGTTTCCAGGTTGAGCTGCGAATGACGGACGACAGGGCCAACAGAGCCCTGCAACTGTCCACCCAGGCGCCGGCCGAGAACCTCAACGCTCCCCGGCAGAGACTCCTGGACGAGCTTCGCGTCATCCGCCGACAAATTGCCGTGGAGAGCAACTTGAATCCGGACAATGTCTTCAACGGTAAAGCACTGAATCAATGTATTTGTTTGTTCGTTTTTTTCAAATCAGCTGACATTGGCCCTTTTCCAAAACCCGGCTTAGGCTTCGGGTCCGGCTTCATCTCTGTTATCCAAAAGCTGAAAACACAGGTTGGAGTTCTTTGTTGAAGTTGAAGCTTTGGATTCTTTTTTCAAACGGAGTATAGCATTCAAAACCGAAGCCAAACGCATCCCGTTTTGACGCCTTGTACTTGAAAATGGACAAGAGAAATGGAGGCAAAGCCTGAGCCTGAGCCTAAGCTGGGTTTTGGGAAAAGGGCCCTTGATGGTATAGTTAAGGTCGATTCCTTCTAGACAAAAAGAAAATAAATCGGGAGGAAAAAAAACAAAACAAAACCAAGGATTGAAGTCTAGGAAGAGAACACAATAGAGATTTTTATTTCAGCCATTCCTTTTTTTTTTGGCCAACACTGCTCTCTCTGACGACAGGCAGAGTACACACTACCCGAAACATTGAGTTACCGGCTCTTTTCAGAGCCACACTCCTGCTACATGGTGTCACCGCAAGCCTTCTACTTACCACCACTCTTGCCTGCCTCCCTCCCCCCCCCCCCCGACCGCTCTTGTCTCTTTGCCCACGTGCCGGTCACTCTCCAGACGAGACGCTGCGTGAGATGGCCGACCGCCTGCCCATGGTCAAGCAGGAGCTGGTGGAGCTGACCGGAGTGACCGTGCCCAAGGCCAACCGCTTCGGCCAGCCCTTCTTGGACACCATCACCAAATACCTCCCCGACATGCTGCAAGGTGGGACAGCTCTTTTTCTCCCGTTCTTTAACGTTTCGGGTTTCTGAACATTTTCTAGTAGCTTGGAAGGACTAATGCTTGAGACTTTTTATGATTTGGTTAAAGATTTCTGTTTAAGATTTCTGTTTAAGATTTCTGTTTAAGATTTCTGTTTAAGATTTCTCTCAAGATTTCTCTCAAGATTTCTCTCAAGATTTCTCTCAAGATTTCTCTCAAAATTTCTCTCAAAATTTCTCTCAAGATTTCTCTCAAGATTTCTCTCAAGATTTCTCTCAAGATTTCTCTCAAGATTTCGCGCAAGATTTCGCGCAAGAGTTCGCGCAAGATTTCCTTTCATAATTCTTTGAGATCACTTCCAAGACACATCAATGCATTTCTTTTCCTGCTTTCTCCGTCCTTCAGAGGAGGAGGAGGAGGAGTTTGCCCTGACGGACCCGGCCTCCTCCTCGCACTACTTCAACTCCACGTCAGCCGGCGGTCCGTCCACAGACGGCCAGGCCGGCAGAGGAAGCGGCGGCGCACGACGCGCCCCGCGGAAACGGAAACTGGCGGGCAACGCCAGCACGGCCAAGAGCAAGCGGATGCGGGCGTCGTCCAGCAAGAAGCGAGCCAGCAGCGACGTCTCCGGAACTGCAGCGGGCGCAACAGCGGCAGCGGCCGCGGGGCAGCCGGCGACCAACTTTGCCAAGTTCCAGTTTAAGGGCAAGACCCGGGGCGGCGGCAGTGGCAGCGGTTTTGGCAGAGGAGGAGGAGGGGCGGCGGGAAGGGGGAAGGGCAGGGCCGGGCGGGGCGCCGGCGCTTGGGCGGCTCCGTCGGCAGGGCGCGGCCTCGCGGGAGGGCAGAGCCGGCTGCTGGGGTTCATGCCCGACCCCAAGCCCAGGAAAGGCTTGGGCAACACCCGAAGCTTCCTGGCGACCACCAGCCAGTTCCTGGGCTAGGCCAGGCCCACTGGGAACAACAAAACACCCAGAAAACAGACGGGCGAGGCCCATCCAGAATCACACTGGCATGGAAGAGATTGCTGGGATTATCCTCGTGGTGAGATTTTTAAGCACCTCGAGGAATTATGTGAGGAAATCAATGCCTTTGCTAGACGTGATGATTGATGAACACTGAATGCTCAGTGCTTTGCCCGACGCCTATTTAGCCATGACTCAGGTCTGCGGTCTACCACCCAGTATCAGCCACGAATGCTGGCTGGCTCTCACAGTCTGGACAAGGGACAGGAAGCCAGACTATCACCATTCATGAACAAGACAGGAAAGGAGAACAAATTGTTTCGAAAAATTGCAATGATGCTGCATTCTTTCTGGCCGTAAGATTCGGCATTTTGTTGGATATCATCTTAATAAAAAATAAAGACATGTCACACTGCATCTATCTACAGGGGTGGACATAATTATTTTCCCTTCCTCCTCATCATCCTCATCATTGTTGTCCTCATCCGTATTCTTCTCCCCTCCTCCTTTCCCATCCTACTCATTTTCCTCATCCTTCTCATCCTTCTCATCATCTTTCTCATTCTCATCATCCTTCTCATCATCTTCCTCATCCCTGTTATCATCCTCCTCATTCTCCTCTTAATCTTCATCCTCATCCTCCTCTTCCTCCACATCAATCGTCCATGGACAGAGTAGAAATATCTGATTTCGCAGTGTGCAATGAAGCAAAGAGGCTTTCTACTTTTTAGCAGAGTGTTAAACAGTATCATCCTCAGTGCAGGCTCAAAAATTTATATCAGTTTGCCTGCAAAAGAACTGACATTTTTGTAGGAATAGTTTTCAAACTGCCCAAATGGAAATATTTGAAACTTGTTTTACTGAATTTGTTTTACTCCAGTGCTGTCTGATTTGTAATTGTTCTGTAAATAAGAATTATTTTAATTAATAAAAGATTTATCAAAACTTTGGATGCCATTTCAGGATCTCATTTTTACCCTGTATTCAAAATCAAAATATTCATGAAGAATGCTTTGCATTTTAGCATTTGATTTAGAGGTTTATAACTTCTGAAAGGTCTTTGAAGAAACCACAGCTTATTCAACTCAGCTTATTCAAACAGTCTGCGTATACATGTATTTATTCATTTTCAAATCATGGACGGAATTTGTAGCATATCAAATTTGGACAGATTACTACATGTATGTCACTTTGTTACAATACTAAAATGACTTTTGAATTCTTTATTATTTTCCCATCAATCTAAAGATATTGAGTTCCAATTTAAAAATATACACTCAAATAAATAGCTACAAATTCACGGTTTCTCTCCTTTGTAATCAGATGATTAAATCTCAACTGTTTCTCACCAGACTCATGATTTCCTCCTCTAGTTAATTTACAATCTTGCGCTCCAATAACGACTACCATTTATCTCTATCATAAACACATAATTCTGTATACAATACCTCTCCCGAATTAAAGTAGCCAGTGATAGATATCTAGTCAGCTACAGTAACTGTACACTTAGTAATCATAATATCTACATGTAATTGTATGCTGGTATACCCCAATTGTCAGAATTCTGAAATAAAAAGCCCCAGGTTTCTCCAATGCTAACTGTCTTCCGTATTTCTCCAATCCCTGATTAGATATTCATTGCACTGTTAGGAGGAATTGACAGATCATAAGAATTAAGCTACATGAATAACTTGCACCATGTTTCAAAACTTCATACTGGCACATAGAATCTTTTCAAAATTTTCAAATTTGAAATTCAAACTCCCATTTTGTCAGACAATCTTCTTTCCCCTATTGAAGTATTTCTTTGGAACTTCCATTCTGTACACATGTACCGTATACAAAGCCCCCCCCCCCCCCCGAACAAAATAAAAAATAAATGAAAATAACCTCAGGAAATTAATTAATCCTTGGGGGGCATGTTGCCAGAATTCTGAGTAAAAATACGCAAATAGAATTGTAAACACAAAACACAAGTGTAAAGAAAAAGAACAAGCAATTTATCTTCACTTGTAGACTATTGATAAAAATATATTGCTAAAAGCTTGATCAATATTAAGAAGAAGCTGAAATATACAAATTATTACAGGCGTAGAGTGTCTTTTATTTCAATCTGATCTCGGATTTCAATCCTCAGATTTCCCATGAAAGTTTGAAATAGTCTATACTCTTGTTAAATTCTAAATCTCCAAAGAATGAGAGCATGATGTTTCTATCCAAGCAGGTCATTTCTAAAAAGGTTGCATCCCTTCATAATTTTTTTATGCATAATTTGCGAAAACAAGTATCGAGAATTCTCCTGACTATTTCAAGTTTTTTTTTCTGAAGATTAGTAAGAACTTGCTCGACAAGATACGATGGCCGGGGATCTTCAAATGCGTCCCTCTTGAGGAAGATGCACACTTCAAGATGCTGAGACGATCTGCTCCGCATGACGCTAGACCTCAGATTCCTCTCCTTCCACATCCTCTCCCTTCTTCAGCTTCGCTATGACCTGTGGAGAGGTCATGGAATCAAAGGTCATTCTCGATGAATTGCGAAGAAAAAAACACCTACAACCCAAGCCTTTGGTTTCTACTGCTTGGAATCCTGCCTGGTACCCATCACTGCTGCATGTTTACATGAATGTGCACAGAATGACCCTACGAGCACCAGCCAAATAGGGCTATTGCATTTACAACTGTCAATGTAAATTGGTGCACTGAATGGCCCATTGTGCGCAAGGTGAATGGGGGTCATTGTGACTGTGAATGGATGCACTAAATAGTCCATTCTGTACTAGCTGAACAGGGTCATTGCATCCACAGCTGTGATTGTGGATAAGCACACTGAATAACCCATTGCGTGCAAGCTGAATAGGGTCATTGCATCCACAGCTGTGACTGTGGATAGGCACACTGAATAACCCATTGTGTGCAAGCTGAATAGGGTCATTGCATCCACAGCTGTGACTGTGGATAAGCACACTGAATAACCCATTGCGTGCAAGCTGAATAGGGTCATTGCATCCACAGCTGTGACTGTGGATAGGCACACTGAATAACCCATGGTGTGCAAGCTACATGTAAATAGGGTCATTGCATCAAAGGCTGTGATTGAATGAATGCACTAAATAGTCCATTCTGTACAAGTTGAACAGGGTCATTCCATCACATTTTGATGAAATATAAAGTAAATATTAAAAGAAATTGAAATGGAATGATAACAAGTGTCCTGCCCCTTACCTCCTTTAGCCTTGCTATCTCCTTGTTATCCGCATTCTTGGAGGCATCGTTGGTGATGAGTTTGACCCGAGAAGCATACCTGGATATAAGAAACAAACAGATTCAAGATTTAGCAGAATTAAAAAGGAAAAGAAAAAAGAAAAGAAAAAAGAAACAAGAAAAAAGAAGAAAGAAAAAAGAAGAAAGAAAACAGAAAAAAGAAGAAGAAAAAAGAAGAAAGAAGAAAAAAATAGAAAACAAGAAAAAAAAAAAAAAAAAAAGGAAAACAAGAAAGACAAAAAAAAACAAGAACAAGAAAAAAAAAAAAAAATGGCAAAGAAAACTTTGACTGGATTGGGACTTGAACCTAAGTCCTCTAATTGTATGTAGTAGCACTCTTACCATGAGCTATCCTAGTCAATACAGCTAGACGTTTACAACTGATGGTTTGTCTCGAAACTTACGTGAGGGAGATGACGGTCTCCTCGGCATTGTAGTCGGCCGGGGAAATGTTGACAAACATGAGGGTCTTGGCGTTGCCTCCGAGTGAGTCCTGCATCAGCATGGTCAGCTTGTTGTTACGGTAGGGGATGAAGGACTGCTCACTGGACAGGGCGGAGATGACGTCGCCCAGAGCGCTCAGCGACTTGTTGATGGAGTTGGCCTCCTGCGGTCACAGACAAAACGGCAGACGGGCACCGATATCACACAGGGCTGTCTGAGAACGGAAATCGGCTGCGCATGCCCAGCACAGGCTGGCCAACCCCATTATTGCCCCTCTGTAAGCTTTCATAGCACAGCCTTCAGAGAGCTCTTGAAGAGTGATAAGCATTCGTTTAGCAAAAACAACGAAAAACCTGAAAGATCGCAAAGGGGGTACCAGTCAGGTTTGGCCAACGTCGCCATTATCTAACTCTATTCGTCATTGTAGTCTGTTTAATTGTTTTATTAAACAATTAGTTTTTTTGGTGACTCCCCACCCTTTTGTTTGATTTCCATTTGATCTCAGCTCCCTTTGTGTCGGTGTACATCTGCATCCCACTCCCGTCTCTTTTGTCCTTCCTCTGTCATGTGTGTCAGGGCTTTCCTTCCCCTGACTGTCTGTCTATGTCCTATGTCACTCTGCCTTTGAGAAAGGTCCTGCTAGGATGGAAATGTCGGGCCCTCTAACTTTTGAGATAATTGTTCTAGCTGGAAAAGGAAGGACCTTCAGACCTTGAGCTGCTGAGCGGTGGCATCCGTCTTGGCGGCCCTCTCGCTCCCGGCCAAATCCACCAGGCTGAGCTTGCCTCTGGTGACAGCACCCGTGGCCAGGTTGGTGCTCTCGATGACCACTCCGATGATCAGATGGGAGCGGGAACTCTCGGCGTTCATCTCTGTGTGGGGGGTGCGAGGTAGGGCAGGGCAGGGTAGGGTAGGTTAGGGTAGGGCAGGGCAGGGTAGGTTAGGGTATGGCAGGGTAGGTTAGGGTAGGTTAGGGTAGGGCAGGGCAGGGTAGGTTAGGGTAGGGCAGGGTAGGGTAGGTTAGGGTAGGTTAGGGTAGGTTAGGGTAGGGCAGGGCAGGGTAGGTTAGGGTAGGGCAGGGTAGGTTAGGGTAGGGCAGGATAGGGTAGGTTAGGGTAGGGCAGGGCAGGGTAGGTTAGGGTATGGCAGGGTAGGTTAGGGTAGGGCAGGGCAGGGTAGGTTAGGGTAGGTTAGGGTAGGTTAGGGTAGGGCAGGGCAGGGTAGGTTAGGGTAGGGCAGGGTAGGTTAGGGTAGGGCAGGGTAGGGTAGGTTAGGGTAGGGCAGGGCAGGGTAGGTTAGGGTATGGCAGGGTAGGTTAGGGTAGGGCAGGGCAGGGTAGGTTAGGGTAGGTTAGGGTAGGGCAGGGCAGGGTAGGTTAGGGTAGGGCAGGGTAGGGTAGGTTAGGGTAGGGCAGGGCAGGGTAGGTTAGGGTATGGCAGGGTAGGTTAGGGTAGGGCAGGGTAGGGTAGGTTAGGGTAGGTTAGGGTAGGGCAGGGCAGGGTAGGTTAGGGTAGGGCAGGGCAGGGTAGGTTAGGGTAGGGCAGGGCAGGGTAGGTTAGGGTATGGCAGGGTAGGTTAGGGTAGGGCAGGGCAGGGTAGGTTAGGGTAGGTTAGGGTAGGGCAGGGCAGGGTAGGTTAGGGTAGGGCAGGGTAGGGTAGGTTAGGGTAGGTTAGGGTAGGTTAGGGTAGGGCAGGGTAGGTTAGGGTAGGGTAGGGCAGGTTAGGGTAGGGCAGGGTAGGTTAGGATAGGGTAGGGCAGGGTAGGTTAGGGTAGGGCAGGTTAGGGTAGGGCAGGGCAGGGTAGGTTAGGATAGGGTAGGGCAGGTTAGGGTAGGGTAGGGCAGGTTAGGGTAGGGCAGGGTAGGTTAGGATAGGGTAGGGCAGGGTAGGTTAGGGTAGGGCAGGGCAGGGTAGGTTAGGGTAGGGCAGGGTAGGTTAGGGTAGGGCAGGGTAGGTTAGGGTAGGGCAGGGTAGGTTAGGGTAGGGCAGGGTAGGTTAGGGTAGGGCAGGGTAGGTTAGGGTAGGGCAGGGCAGGGTAGGTTAGGGTAGGGCAGGGTAGGGCATGGGAAGGTTAGGGTAGGGCAGGGCAGGGTAGGTTAGGGTAGGGCAGGGCAGGGTAGGTTAGGGTAGGGCAGGGTAGGTTAGGGTAGGGCAGGGCAGGGTAGGTTAGGGTAAGGCAGGGTAGGTTAGGGTAGGGCAGGGCAGGGTAGGTTAGGGTAGGGCAGGTTAGGGCAGGGTTGAAGGAAGGAAAGTCAGGTCATACAAGGTTTTCCTCCTTGGAAAGGAGTCTTGCCCAATTTTGTACCTATTTGGTTTCATTGCTTCTAATTCCTCCCAAACAAACAAAGGAAAAGAACAACCATAGATACAAAGTTAACTGCATTTTACAGCGAGGATGCTTTGTCCGGTTGCCTGCTTAAAGAAATATACAGGTAGCTCAGCGAGGATTGAAATCCGCAACTCTTGCTTTCACCACTGGGTGAGGTCGTGTGGTGGATTCAAATCTGTATTAGCAGTGGGTGCCCTGTTCATTGTTATACATATATCTATGATGAATGGTGGTGTTTATACATTTGGCTGTTTTTGCAGCGCTGATGGAATTGTTGCCTGGTTCCCTTGTTCTTCCCACAGACATATTTATCCTTTAGACGGACGATAGCCAGCACCAGACTGAAATGGAAGCTGCCATCGTACAAATGTATGGGCGGAAGTGGTGAGCCTCACCATGGAAGTTTATCATAAAAAACCATACATCATAACTTATCTTAAAGGAAATTAGGAAAACTTCTGCTAAAAAAAAAGGGGAACCACAGAGCAAACTACATAGGAATACATGTGTATTTCCAGGTCAAAAATCGTAATCTGATGTCAAGAGCTTGTAAAAAGTGATAATTTTTCACCAAAAAAGAGGAATGATTCCTCCAAAATAGGAATGGTTGGCAGCTATGATATATGTGCTTGGGCATTGCCGTGTAGTGTCATAGAACCACGGGCAAGTTTGAAAGAGCGTCATGTCGCACAAATACAAAATGCCTGGTGATGCTCTTTACTTCCACCCATAGTTTGACGCTAGACGGGTCCCCCGTGGTATAACGGCGTCCCGACGTCATCGCTAGGTGCTGTCTGTCAGTTGGTTGAATGTATATGGTCCTTCCTGACTTACTGGTGGACGCTACGTGGCGACTTGATGAGCCCTGCTCAAAGAGACCGTACAACTCCTTGGCATTGGAAGCCTCCTGCACCACAGAGCCGTGGACAAACACCAGTCCCTTCTTGTCCTTCTTAATATCCAGTTTGGCACTCTGCTTTAATTATAAAAAAAAGAAAAAGAAATCAAATTAACAATCTTATTTTGAAAAATGACGCAGAAAACTTTGACAAGACTGCGACTTGAACCCGAGACCTCTGGTTTTGCCTGCCAGCACTCTTACCATCTCAGCTATCCAGCCCTTAGATGGTGGCCTTCCCAAATAATACTACAAGTCTTTGCCAAGGTGGGGGCGCCAGTCAGAAGCATTCAAGCATTAACTGCTGTATATCTCTGGGGATCAAGTCCACATCTTCTTTCCAGCTGCAAACAACCAATTGTTGTAAACCTGGCAACAAGAGCTTGGGGATCTCTTCTGGTTTCTCACTCTAATGACAACAAATGAAAATCTCAAACAATTTTCTCAATGTCATTTCCTGAAAATCACTGAAGGCCAATAAATTGAGCGACTGCGAGCGAGCGCTTACGCGATAGAGAGATTCATGGCAGGGGTGCAGGCGCCCGTCAGTTTTGAGGATTTTAACAGATAAAGATGAGCAGTTTGAGATAGCTGTTTTGACATAGTAAAAAAAAAAAATCACGCCATTTCCAGAAATCCGGAAATTTCCGGAAGTCTTACATCCCTGAGTATTGCTCTGAACGAAGCTTTGTGTGATGACAGAAGCGACTATTTGGCTCTCCTTGACTTACATCTCCATGTGATTTTGAGTAAAGGTCAATCAGCTTGTCGTTATACAGTTCCAACATGTAGGACTCCACCCGGAAGGAAAATTTGTTTCTGTAACGGAGACAAGGAAAGGGATTCACGAAAATGACAAAAAGCACTGCCAGCATTGCAGAAAGGACAAACGAAATGAATGCACTGACCGATTAAACAATCCAAAACACACTCCTAATTCAAATCTGTTAGAATATTTATACAGTTAGAGGGCCTGACGTTTTCGATCCTAGCAGGACCTTTCTCAAAGGCAAAGGTCCTGCTAGGATCGAAACGTCAGGCCCTCTAACTTTTGAGATTTATCCATTGCAGGTCATTTTTGTCAGTGAGCAGATTTTTTGTATTAACTTCAGAATATTTATATACTGGTAACCATTTAAACTAGAGGGCCTGACGTTTTGAGACTAGCATGACCCTTCTTAAAGGCGGAGAGGGAATGACTAACATCTTGATGCTTCTTTTGTTTTCAATTCCTCATCTCTTCACATCTACCTTGGATCCATACATTTTGATCTTCCCTCCTTATAAACCACTTTGCACTTTTCAGTGCCCATGATCCGTGGGGATCATGGGCACTAAAAAAAGCGATGTTTTTGAAAATTGGGCCATTTTCAGAACTCGCTAAACAATCGTGAACAATAAAAATGTGTGAAATATATCAATAAGAGTGCACTACCCAATAAGAGTGCAATAATCAATGAGTGCACTAATCAATTTTTTTTCCCCAGCCTACAATCTTGCCCTTTTTAAAAGGAATGTCAGTTCCTTTCTCCAGCCTACTTTCTCCAGCCTTCCCGAGTCCCTCTCTATCTCCTTCTTTCCTTAGCCCTTAACCTTGAGTAGCTTTATAGCCTTGTTTTTGACAAATTTTCAGTAAAAAAACCCCACCAATGTGTGTAAAAGTGAGTCAAACCTGGCACAATCGGGGGTCTGTGGTGCTTTGGTCATACTGCAAACTGTTTTGTGGTAGGCTGAAAAGTGTCTGTGTCTAAAACTTGGGCAATAGTGGTGTCCGGGTTTATTGTTTAAAAGATACAAGATTTTACTTTCTTAAAATTTAGTGGGGCTGACGTTTCGATCCTACATGTAGCAGGACCTTTCTCAAAGGCAGGACCTTTCTCACTCTGCCTTTGAGAAAGGTCCTGCTAGGATCGAAAGTCGAAACGTCTGGCCCACTAAATTTTAAGATTTGCATTTTGGTAATTTTAGTCAGTAAGCAGTTTGCAACATTTTTGTATATCACTTTGAGATTTTACTTTGGAAGTTTTCGTTTTTTTTGTCACTCACTTGTTCTCCTCTATGACGTCAAAGATCTTCTGGAAGGCTCGTGGGGCGACACCCGGAAAGTTGCCCTCCTTGTCTCCGATCATGGTGAAGGTCTTGCCGGAGCCCGTCTGTCCGTAGGCAAAGATGCAGACGTTGTAGCCGTCCACAGACGACTGGATGAGATTCTACGGGCACCAAAAACAACACCAAAAAACCCGACGGTTATCCTTCGGAAAAATTGTAACCAATTTCCAAAAATTAGGAGGGCCTGACCTTTTGATCATAGTGGGACCTTTTTCTCAAAAGCCGAAGCCTTTGAGAAATGTCCTGCTAGGATCGAAACGAGTTTTTGATATTTGCATTTTGGTCATTTTAGTCAGTAAAAGCTGTTGGCAACACTTTTGCTTGTTTCTGTTGCTAAACAAACTTCGTCAGAAATGACGGCTTTTTGAAGTCAGACAAAACGAGTGGTTATGTTCATCAGACTCATTGTGACTTACGATCAATGGAAAAACAATGAGCGATGCACAGAAACCATAATATTATGACCTATCACAACTTGCGATGGGTTATCCGTCGCAAGTTGAGTCACGATGCATCGTGAGGCTTTGTGAAATCCACCGCAGGAGTTCATCCCGAGACCTCTGGTTTGACGTACCCAGATCGTGTGGATGGATTAAAATCTGTATGGCAGCTGGTGCCCCGTTCAACGTTGGATGTTGATTTTTCCATCAATGCATTTTCATCGGATTCTAAGGATCTAAGCATGAAGCGTCTTCGGACTATTCAACCACATGGTCTCAACACCCAGGAGGGTAATGACTAACACCATGCAGCTTTCTGATAATCCTTCTTTTGTGTTCAGTCCTTCACACTTCTCTTTTTGATCTTTCCCCCTCTTGTCACTAATCCCTACCCTACTCCTTGCCCTTCTCTTTGATCTTTCCCCCTCTTCTCACTAATCCCTACCCTACCCCTTGCCCTTCCCTTTGAGCTCACCCTACCAGCTTTACTCTTTGTCCTTTGTTTCTCATCCGTGTCCTATTCACTCTCTCCCCCCTTCCTTCGTGTACATGTATCTGTTTTGTCCTTGTCACTCTGCCTTTGAGAAAAGTCCTGCTAGGATCGAAACGTCAGGCCCACTAAATTTTAACATCTAAGCATTTCATCGGGAAACTCACGTTGGTGTCCTCAAAGACGTCCGCCTGGGAGCTCTCCGGCATGAAGATGTGGTCGAACTGGAACTCCTTCAGACCCCTGTTGCTCTTCACCTCGATGGAGTACTCGTCGGGCGCCTTGATGATGGAAAAGTTGCCCTGCCCAGCCGAGAAAAAAAAAAAAAAAAAAAAAAAACACACATCTTTCACTCATCATAAAGACGCTCATCACATGGGTTCGTTTCGGCTCCCACTCACCCCCAAGGTCGACCCTTGGTCAGACCCCTCTAACTGCCAACTGGTGTCTTTAGAAATCCTGACTTGTGTGCCAATCGTGAGATTCAATGTGCGTTTGCCCTACCCGGTACTTGAGGTAATAAGCTGTTACGACGGGCAGAGTACACACTATCCGAAACGTTGAGTTACAGGCTCTTCTCAGAGCCACACACCTTCTCTTATTGAGATAATGTACGTACATGGTGTCACCGCAAAGCTCTGTACACTCGGTGCTTATTTCGTCGAGTAGGGTTTCTGGGAAGTGGCCCGGCTGCAAAGTTGCTAACAGCAACTCTCGCAACTCTCAAAAGTTAGAGGGGCTTACGTTTCGATCGGTATACGTAACTTGGAAAGGGAAATGTCTTTTACGTGGGGGTTATAAATGTAAGAAATAGACATACCCTGCCTTTCTCGGTGGTACTGAGTGGTCTTGTGCGACAATAGACACGGATCTTTCCCTTCATATCCTCCACCATGTTGTAATACTTCTTCCTCAGGACCTAAGAAAAAAAAAGAGCAGAGGATTTTTCCAAGGACCAGATTATTGGAAGGCATCATTTCCAAAATTACATTTTATTTAACTTGTCATTCTTCCTTCACATCCTAGTTTTTTTTTAAATCCATAAAGAACTATACAAATATATTGCAGACCCTTGCTTACTGATTTAAATACCCCAAAATCCCCAAGACTGTAGATGGCCTAGAGTTTTGATCCTAGTGCTTCCTAAGTACCTCCATAGGCTTTGGGGAGACCCACTGCTTTATGCTTGCATTGGAGTCACAAAATAGTAAGTCCGAGTCCAAGTTGGATGTTCAAGTCCAGAGTCATCCAGTCAATACTGTATTGGTGACACATTCCCCCGATTTTGAACAGTTTTTCTCCAATCCTACTTTCTAGTGATAGCTCTTACTGCACAGCAGACAAAATCAAATAGTCGAGTAAACCGTTGAGTAAACAGCTATAGATTTAAGTCTATCTCAGCGTACACAAGGATATCTTCAACGAGTCACAAGTCACACTAGTGTCTAATCTACTGCTCCTTCCGTAACCTCAGGCTGAGGATTAAAAACCAGAAATAAAAAACTCATTGAGCAAACAAAAATCTGGAAAACCTTAAGCCTGCCTGCACTTCCTTTAGACAACATACTTCTCCTTATTTTGAATTATTTCAACCTGAAATCTTGACTGGTCAGCGTCGCAAGCTAGAATGGCGTGCCCTTGCCTTGCTTGGCCTTAGCCCCCTTCAGCAGCTTCTGTTATGCAAATTTCCTTCCTGCAACGCCCTCACGCTGCATTCGTCAGCCGATTAGACAATTTTTGCCTGCTACACATGCGTACCGCAGGCAAAGGAAACAATTCAAAGTCCGAGCCAGGATCAATGGGTTTGCGTCCGAGTCATTTCTTATTGTGACTCAAGTCCGAGTCATGGGAGATGAGGCATCGAGTCGGACTCGCATGCGAGTTGTACGAGTCTGGCCCACGCACACTCTGAACATCTAAACGGTGAAAATGGGGCGAAAATGTCATTTAGCCGTGAAAAGAAAATTCACCGTGTTTTCACCCCTATTTCATGGCACACAGATAGCCACGTCATTTTCACGGTGTTTTCACCAGTGGTCTCCAAGGCCTCATTCCTGGTGGTAAATGGCTAGAGGCAATTTAGAAGTATCTGGGAGTGACAGGTACAGGGACACCATACAGTACCTCTATGGGGGCTGGTGGTCCCAACTGGTAATTTTTGCATTCCCCAAGGCTGGAGCTTGCCACCCCAGATATTCACGTTTTGTTCACGATCTCCTAAGTGACCTGAAGATGTCCTTATCAGGTCAGAGAAGCGATTATTTTCAGTGACTTCACTGTAAAATGCACCGTGAAATCACAGTGACTTTTTAGTTTCACAGCGAAATGACATTTTCACCCCTTTTACACGGTTTAGATGTTCATAGTGGGAGAGAGGGGGGGGGGTCTTTGTCCGGCCTCAATCACCCTTTCGCTGTTGTAGTTCTCCGTCAACGTCTTGAGCTCGCTCTGCATGCGCTTCAGCTCGGCCTCTTGCTCCGTGACTTTCTCCTTCAGCTCCAGCGCCTCCGCAGCCGCCACCCCGAGGGAGTTGATCTGGTTGCTCAGCTTCTTGATCTCGTCCTTGGCCCCGTCGAGTTCCTGCGAGCGGCAGAGAGACAGAGATTGGACGACTGCGTAATGGATGGGGTCGGGACTGCCTTGCACAGCTGTGGGGGGGTCATTTGACTTTGACCGTTTACGAAATAAAGGCTTGGGCTTAGGTCATATTTATCTTACTCGTTATAAATATCACACGCATCTAAAAACAACCAAGCGTTTGGCCGCAGTCTCTTTGGGGAATACCCTCTACCTATCAAGCCAACAAACCTTCAAATTCGGAAACAAACCATAACTTGGATTCGCAGGTTTTGTTCAGATGGAGACAAAGCCTGAGCATGAGCCTTCATTTTGTAAACGGCCATAGCTCACTTGAGTCCGTTCAAACAAAGTTGCGAACGGCGTATCATAGAAATTATATGATTTTTTTGCACCGGCAAGAATGTAATTCAATGAGAGTTCCTCTTTCAAGATTTTTGATTACCACTGGGTACTCAGTGCTTTGCCGAATAGCAGTGCTAACCGTACATGAACCTGCAGTGCTCATCAGATGTCAAGGAGGATGCATCCCTCATTGGATAGCGTACCAGTGTTTAATACATTGAGCAGGCAGGGGGCGGGAGTTGATTGTGTAGCGGGAATGGAGCAATTTGGCTCGACGCTAACGTTGCCCCCTCATCAGCTCATCACTGCTTCTGACCTTGGTGGTGGTCTTGAGTTCAGCGTCCAGCTCTGTGGCGTTCTTCTTTTCCCGCTCAAACTTCTTCTGCTCCGTCTCCAGTTTCTTTTCCAGTTCCTTGAGTTGCTTTTCCATCTTCTTGCCGGCTTGTTTCTGATCCGCCGGGGAAAATAGTGACACAGACGACCAAAACCAACGGAAAGTTAGGCGTGACGATGCAGGCCATATTCACAGACCAATTGATAGTTACTGGTTAATGCACTACGGACTATGGAGTGGCAAGGTAGTCTACAATAGATACGTGTATATACAGAGAGATATAATAATGTGATCATCCATCAGCTGAAACAGCCATCCTGTAATCAGTGATCCTGTCATTGTTGGACTTGAAGCAATACAGGAATTCCCCTCCTGGATCATGTTTTCCCCCAGCCTACGATCTTGGTCTTTTTATGAGGAATGTCAATTCCTATCTCCAGCCTTCCTGAGTCCCTCTCTATCTTCTTCTTTCCTTAGCCCTTAACCTTTAGTGGT
The DNA here is from genome assembly GCA_949987565.1 of Luidia sarsii. Lineage (NCBI taxonomy): Eukaryota > Metazoa > Echinodermata > Asteroidea > Paxillosida > Luidiidae > Luidia > Luidia sarsii. Next base: position 18,400,863 of record OX465108.1, on the reverse strand, counting down.
TTTATAGACTTGTTTTAGCCAAATTTGCCTATTAAAAAAAAAACAAAAACAAAAACTTTAAATAGCCATTTGATGTACAACAAGTACTGCACACTATTGACTACCAGGCTATTAAATCAATAAACTTAAAGATGGACGCTCAAACGGTGTCGGCGCAAACACTTTGCCTCAAATTGCACGAGAGGGTAGAAAGGAATACTGAAAAAAAAATTCAAACCCAGGAAATCAGAAAGGAGGGACTCACATCGGCTGAGCCTCCGGACTTGGCCTCCTTCATGTCCTTCTCCATCTGCCTCATCTTGTCCTGGTTCTCCTGGATCGTCTTCTTCAAGGTGGCAGCCTGCTCCGTCAGGAGCTTGATCTTCCTCTCGGACTTGGCGTCGGCTGCTCCCTACAGAGGCGAGCATCCCCAAACCACCAGGAAACTGGTCAGTTTTTATCCCTGCTGCGTCAACACTACTGTAAAGGCCCAATACAACTTTGGGAAGATCGGGAAACATCGATGTCCACACATTTCCTTCTAATTTACAGTTTGTAGATGGTCATGATAGAATCCTCACGTTGAAATCTTATGGTCTGGGATGCTGTACTTTTCGAGAAATCTTCACTCAAACATCGACAAATAGTTACACTACACGTAAACGGTGCGTAAACTATGATTTCTTTTTGGCATTTTTCTACTTTCTCAGATTACCGTTGGAGCTAAATCCTTAGCAGTATTGCTATTTCTGGAATGTTTTAAGGTTTGTTTAGCACACTTCATGCAACTATGGCAATATTTTTACCTTTACCAATGTTGTATAGGGTCTTTAACCACTACACACAACATTTTCAGGGTTTGGATGCAGGGATGTAAGTGACCGACAAAGTCATTTCCTGAAAATCACCGAAGGGCAATAAATTGTGCGACTATGAGTGAGCGCTTACGCAACCGAGAGATGCGATTGCGAGATTCACAGCAGGGGTGCAGGTGCCCTTCAGTTTTAAGGGTTTTAACAGATAAAATTGAGCAGTTTGAGATACCAGTTTGATATAAAATAAAAAAAATAAAAAAATCTGGAAATTTCCGGAAGTCTTACATCCCAGTGGATGTTGTGAAAAGGCTCTTCACCTTGCAAGACCCTGGCCAAAGATATGACCTGTACTTCAGAGATGATGGACACGAGAGAAAAGAAAAGAGGCCTGCTACACAAAGCAGTAGCCCCGATGGCTTGGCATTTCGACGCCACCACCTTTAGAAGAGAGATCACGGTACTTGCTGGAACCCCTCCGTACTCCGTGGACCCTGGATCACAACGACACCGCCAGACTCTCCCCCTTCCTCACTCCATCGGTCTATCTGCCCCCCCCCCCCCCCCCGAAATCCCCTCCTTACCTTGGCCCCCACAGCGGCCCTCGCGCCGCCCCCGCCGGCAGCCAGCTCCTTGTTCCGCTTCTCCAGGGTCTGGATCTGCTTCTTGAGGTCCGACTCGCGCTGGAGGTACTTCTTCTCCGTGCCGGCCACCTGCTCCCGGGACTGCTTGTCCTTCTCGGCAAGCTTCTTCTTCAGGTTATCCTGAAGAAAAAAAAAGAATCTTAAAATTTAGTGGGCCTGACGTTTCGATCCTAGCAGGATCTTCTCAAAGGCAGAGAAAAGAAAAGAAGGTTGAGGCAAAGATCGGAGACCAACGGAACGGCGATCAGTCACCGGTATATCTTTTTTTCATTAACTGCATCACGCTGGGGTAGAAAACAGTATTCCTAGTTGACCTTTTCTGGTCTCAAACTACCGCTGAAGAATGACAAAATTAAGTCGTACGGGTACGTAAGGTAAACTAGCGTCCCTGCCATGTTGATCCAACTTTTGTGTGAAACTAACGGGCTGAAAGTGGTCGCAAAAAACTTTCCGTTCAGCCACGTTGACAGTTGATCAAGTCAGGAATGACTTCCTTCATTGATGTTTCAGCTGGTCCCAACAAGAAGAATGGGAACGGGTATGGGATTGGGAATAAGAATGGGAATGGGTAATGTGAGTGGGAATGGGAATTGGAATGGGGTAATGGGAATGGGAATGGGAATTGGAATGGGGTAATGGGAATGGGAATGGGAATGGGAATGAGAATTGGAAAGGGTCAAAGGGAATGGGGTAATGTGAATGGGAATGGGAATTGGAATGGGGTAATGGGAATGGGAATGGGAATGGGAATGGGAATTGGAATGGGAATGAGAATTGGAAAGGGTCAAAGAGAATGGGAATGGGAATGGGAATGGGAATGGGAATGGAAATGGGAATGGGAATGAGAATTGGAAAGGGTCAAAGGGAATGGGAATGGGAATGGGAATGGGAATGGGAATGGCAATGGGAATGGCAATGGAAATAAGGTAATGGGAAGGGGAACAGAAAAATGAACAAACTCCCACTACCACTTTGAATCTATTTGTGGGGTAAAAGATAATAACACAGTGTCTCCACCAGTGGTTTGATAGCCTGGTGCCTTTGAGAGACTCTCCCAGCAAATCGCTGCAGACTGACAGGGCAGCTTCTGGGCACTAGACCAAGATGGCTTACGTGGTGGGAACGGTTTGTCTCCCTCTCCTTGGACAAGGCCTGGTTGGACGTCTTCAACTCCGTCCTCAGCTTGTCCAGGTCGGCTGTTCCCCCGATGCTCGTAACTTGGGCCTCCTCTTTCTCCTTCTCCGCTTTTTTCTGTCGGACACGAGCAATTGGGAAACAGTTTTTTTTTTTTTTACCAGTCTTGACGATTCGATAAAGCACTTCATGAGGGAGAGAAACGCACACAATTTCACAATGCCAAACGACGGTCAAGAAACCACAGGAAAGATATTGACATTGTAGCCCAGCATCCTTTGTCTTAAAATTTGTATTAGTCTGGTCAATAAGTTAGACTCCATTACGGGTGAAAAAGAATAACAAAGAGTTAACTTCACAAAGACTTAAGATGGTGAACCAACTTGTCTTAACTGCCGATAAACGGGGACCTGACTATTCCAATGATCAGAGTGAAATGTGAGTGATGGAGGTAGGGGATCATACCACAAGGGCTTGCAGCGCCGCTATCTCCTTTGCTGCATCCGGGGGCAAGTTCTTCAACTTCTCCGTTTCCAGCTCGTCCAAACGCTGTTTAGTTTCCTCAAGCGACTGAAAATGAAAACAATCAAGCGAGATTCAGAGCAGGCCTGACACCTAAAAACATTTTTACAAGGCATTTAAAAAAAAATGATATGTCTATGGAAGAGCACTGGTATGTTAATCCGGAGGTCTGGGGTTCATGTAAAAAGTTTTCTTTGCCAAATTGGATGGAAATATCAGATAGAGAGGTAATTTCGTAAAAAGAAAAAAAAAGGTTCTAGAGCTAAGGTCAACCATTGTAGTTTTCAAAAGTTAGAAGGTTGGATGACATTTTGATCCTTTGAGAAAGGTCCTGCTAGGATCGAAATGCTAGGCCCTCTAACTTTTGTGATTTATGTATTGCAGGTGATTTTAGTCAGTGAGCAGTTTGCAACAGTTTTTGGCGGGTATTTACTCCATTGTTAATTCTCCTACAGTGCACCCGAGATGCGCGCATGGGATTCGGCCATCTCACCTTCTCCTTGAGCCTCATCTCGGCCGCTATGGCGACCGTCGCCGCGGCGATCTTGCCCTCCACCTCCTCCTCCAGGATGCGCTTCTCCTGCCGCAGGCCGTCCAGCTCGGCCCGGGCCGTCTCCAGCTCCTCCCTGGTGGTGTCGTGGGACGCCCTCTCCTGGCGGAGTTGGCGCTCCGCTCCATCCACCTGCTGGTGCAGGGCAGCGAGCTGGGCTCCGAAACCCTAAGAGGGGGACGGGGGTTGGAGAAGAGCCAAAGAAACGAGGATTTCATTCTCAGAATATTTCTGAAATGACTTTAAGGAGAAACAAGCCCTTTAAAAAAAAAAGAAAACAAGGATGAAACCATTCAGCAGAAACTTGTTTATATTCTTTCTTTTAAAATAAATTTTTTAATTTCTGGTTATGGATATTGAAAATATAGGTATAGTAGATGTGTAAAATGCTTATTTTGAAGATTGTACTTCAACGGTGGGTTTGCCCTACTCGACGTCATGAGCAATGTGGGCTCGGTGCTTTGCCCCGATTGGTCGCTGTAAAAATATATACAATACAGGCAGGTAGTTCAGGCAGTGCGGGCGTCTTAACCACTGAGCTGGTCGAGGTCGTGTGGTGGATTCAAATATTGTATAGCGGCGGGTACTGCATTGCATCATAGATATAACATGATGTTTGTGTCAAGGAGAATGTAATTCATTGGAGTTTGCCCTGTTCGACGTGATAAACACGGAGTGCTCAGTGCTTTGCCCGATGCCTGGGTTCACTATCGCACCACTATGCACCACTATGCTCCACATTTGGGATGTGACTTTTGAGTGTCTTTTGAGTGACTTTTGAGTGACTTTTGAGTGACTTTTGAGTGACTTTTGAGTGACTTTTGAGTGACTTTTGAGTGACTTTTGAGTGACTTTTGAGTGACTTTTGAGTGACGAGAATGCCGGACGGACATCCTCACCTCCACGTCGTCGTCGTCAATGTCCAGACTGGCCAGGGCAGCCGCGGTGGCCGAGTGGCCGCCGCCGGCCTCCATCTCCGCCAGCCGACTCTCCAGCTCCCGGACGGTCTCCTCCTGCTGGGATGCCCGCTCCGAGAGACGCTCGTTCTCCTCCTCCAGTTCGCGGATGCGGTCCTCCAGCTCTTCCAGCTGACCGGCGTCCGCCGAGGACCCTGACGGTGGGAAACGATCGGCCAAAAGCTTACTCATGAACCTGGGCCCAATTTCACAGAGCCGCTATTGGCATGAAACGTGTAATTCCTCGTGTAAAATAGAATTGCAAACCATTATGGCTGTTTTCGAAATGAAGGCTTAGGCTCGGGCTCAGGCTTCGGTCATATTTATCTTACTCGTTAATACCATCACAGGCATCTAAAAACAATCCTTTGGCCACAGTTTCTCGGTGAATACTCTGTACCTATCAAGCCAACAAACCTTCAAATTCGGAAACAATCCACAACCTGGATTTTCAGGTTTGGTCAGACGGAGACGAAGCCTGAGCCCGAGCCTAAGCCTTTCATTTCGAAATGGCCTACGGGAGTGATTCAATGTCAGTTTGGGTTTGGATTGTATTCCACCTTTCTTTGTTTAACATTGAAGAAAAAAAGGAAAAAAGAAGATTATTCCGTACCTGTTGCCTGCAGTGTCACCTGGGCTTCCCGCATCGGTTTGAGGTCGGAGGGCACCTGGCCGGTGGCCAACATGGAGAGAGCGGTGATCTCGGTCTCGTTGGACAGGCACTTGGTGTTGGACTCGTCCAGGGCCGCGAACAGAGCCGTGGCCTCCGTGTCCCTGCGGGTCAAAAAGAGATCCCATTCGAGGTCCCGTTTAGGCTTGCCGCGCTCACCGACGAAGCAGTTTGGGCATAGCACGTCCGGATATCTTTCAGAAATCGCGTCTGAACAACACCCTCATCAAAAGAGTAGTCTTCAACACCCTCTTTTTGGGAAGGCCACCGTCTAAGGGCTGGATAGCTCAGAGGGTAAAGAGTGCTGGATACACAATACTAGAGGTCTTGGCTTCAAATCCCAAACAAGTCAAACTTTTCTACAACCTGTTTTTTCAGGTTTTGTCGGACAAAGACAAAGCTCGAGCCCAATCCAAGGATTCGTAAAAGGGCCAAGCTATATCTATATAGGAAGGTTTGCGGTGACACTATGTATATTGGTCTCTTAAATAAGAGGTGGGGTTCTGAAAAGAACCTGAGTGGTAACTCGACGTTTCGACCAGTGTGCTCTGGCCGTCATCAGGAGAATCCTACAACCTGATGACGGCCAGAGCATACTGGTCGAAACGCCGATTTACCACTCAGGTTCTTTTCAGAACCAAACCTCTTCCTTTAAGAGACCTTATACATGGTGTCACCGCAAACCTTCCTATATTGATTCACCCACCATGCAAAGCCTTAAGTCTTATTCAAGCTATATCTATGCAACTGACCTGTCAGACTCCTCAGGGTAGCTTCCGTTTTCCTGCTGGAACTTCTCCACCCAGGACTCGAGATCCTGCTTGGCCTTGTCTCGTTGGGCAACCAGGGACTCCTTCTCTGCTTTCGCCTCGTCCAATTTTGCTGAAGGATCGTCGCCGGAGGTCTCTTGCTTGGCAGACTGACGTTTCCCAAGCCCATAACAAAATTTAGCACAAAAAAAAAAAAAAGCCAAATTGAGAGGAGTGTTTGAATACCCAGGCCATGGTTGGGGTCAGAGGACCCGGTTTCAACTATTAGGGCTGCTCTCTTCTACAAGAACATATCCCTTCTTACAGTAAACATTCCACTCAGAATATCCTAACTTTGACAGATGTATTCTCATGAAAAGGTCCTGTTCAATTGTTAATAGTTGAGTTTGGGAGAAAATAAAAAGGAAGACCTATTAACCTTTAAATACATATCAATGTATCTTGAATACAGCTTTAGTTGGGTATGGAGTGAACTACTTAAGTCAAATTTTGTGAGACAGAGAGAGAGACTGAAAGGGAAACATTTTTTTTTAGTTGCGAAAAAACATTTAAAAGTTGAGTTTTGGAGAACAAAAAATAGAGGATACTGGGATCGATTTCACAAAACTCGTCGTAACTTACGATCAATCGTAAGACCATGAGCGATGCACAAAAACCATGCTGTGTATCACAACTTACGATGGGTTATCCATCGTAAGTTGAGTTACGATGCATCGAAAGGCTTTGTAAAAATCCACCCCTGGTCTATTAACATTTATATACACGTCAATATATCTGATACAGTTTTAGTTGAGTATGGAGTGAACTTCTAAAGTCAAGTTTTGAAAGAGAGAAAGAGAGACAGAGACAGAGTGAGACAGAGAGAGACTGAAAGGGAAAAAGAGAGAAATAACGATGTTCCTTTCCAACCTGCAAGACGACAGCTTCCAGAAGGAGCTTCAGGTTCTGCTTGTCTTCCTTGGTGCCGGAATCGGCCGCCCTCCTCTCCGCCTTCTCCGCCTTCTTCCTCTCCTTCTCCAGGGCCTTCATCCGCTTGTCCCGGGCTCTCAGGTCCGACTCTGTCTGCCGGAGTCGTTCCTCCAGCTCGTCGGACCGCTGCTGAGCGGCGGCCAGGGCGGCTACGGTGGCCGGATCGGCTACCGTTATCTGCCCGAGAAGGAGACGTGAAAGAGAGAAGAGAAACTCATTGAAATCACTCTTACATGAACAAGCAGAGTGCTTCAATAACAGTCCCATCCCCTCATGCCCTTATTTTAAACAGATTCTGAATAATATCTAAAGGTGATGTTTTTCTTTTTATGATATAGGCCTAAACCTTGAGTTTTGGTGTATATTCTACTTTAATAACTCATATTCTCTATTCATCTTGTTTGATTAATTTTTTTCTGTCAGTCTTACTTATCAGATCTGTGTTAATTTATTTTGTCTTTTAAATTAAAAAACAAATATTTGTATCAAAATGTTACGCATTTCTATGTGAAATTCATTGTAAATTAGCATTCAGCTGTGAATGAGGTTTTCAAGAATAAACCACGAAACCATCGAGAAGGCCAGATGTTTCAAAACATGAAGGCCGGTTGAAGCGAAACACAAGGGCCTGTTAAATGTTTTGAAGAGAGGTCCTCCTAGGATTGGATGGTGGAAGGGCAACCCTTCTGGACTGGCCTTGGGTTAGACTGGCATACAGCAGGGCCTATGTAGACAGCCAGAGGGAAAGAGGGAAAAGGGGATGTCCCAAGAACAACCTGGCGACATACAGCGGAGAGTGAGATGAAGAGACCTCAACCCGACCTGGAATTTCAACCCAGAATCTGGCCCGGGACAGACGGGAATGGAGAGCTTTTGTTGCTGCCCTACATGCTAACTGGCACAATGGGCAGTAAGTATGGACCTTTCTCACAGGCAGAATCTACTGCCTTCACGAGAGGTCCGGCTAGGATCAAAACATCTAGGGCCTCGCGGTTTTTCTTATGGGGAGGACAATGAGCTTTCTTTCAGAAATGCTCAAGGGGAGACGTGTCAGTTCCCGTCTCATCAACGCCCCTGGAGGTTTTCCCCTACCTCGACCGTTTTGACGACGGGCTCGGGAATGCTGGCCGGTTGCGTGTCAGGGGTCCTCCCCTCCTTAAGGGCCACCAGCGTGACCACCTTGGAGTCCAGCTCTGCCTTCTTGTCTTCCGCCTCAGTGAGCTGCGTCTCCAGCTCGCGGACAGTCTCTGACCTGGAGGAGGGGGGTTTGGGGAGGGGGGGGGGGTGGCAAAAAGAGCCAAAAAGGAGAGCGATTTGTCTTGCGGCTTCAAGAATAGACACTGAGGCTGTTTTTATGGTCCCCCTTGGACCTCCGATGTCATCAAATAGTAGAGAGTAAGGAGTAGTAAACCGACAATTGGTTCTTTGCATCTGAATGGAAGTGGGGGCGTGATCTCTGGAGATGTATGGCAGTTAATGGTTAAATGATTCTGGCTGGCACCCCAACCCTGGAAGAGAATACTTGACTATTGGGAAGGTTGCCGTCTAAGGGCTGGGTAGCTCAGATGCTTAGAGTACTGGTGCACAAGGCCAGGGGTCTCGGGTTCAAGTCCCAATCCAGTCAAAATTTTCTTTGTCATTAATTTTTTTTTTTTTTAAAGGTTCCAAGTAAGTCAGTAAGTCCCTCCCTTGCTCATTCCTCCCTCTCTCCCTGAACCCTCCCTCCTTCCCTCAATCCTTCATCAACTTTCCCTCCCTCCCTCCTTCCCCCCTCCCTCAACCCTCCCTCCCTCCTTCCCCCTCCCTCAACTCTCCCTCGTTCCCTCCTTCCCCCTCCCTCAAGCCTCCATCAATCCTCCCTCCCTCCCTCCCCCTCCCACCCTCCCTTCCCCCTCCTTAGGCTCCCAGTGCCCACCTATCCTCAGCAGTGGGCTCCCTGCCAGTCTGCTCCTTGAAGTCGGCCTCCCACTGCTGGATCTCCTCGCGCAGCTCGCTGCTCTCCTCCTCCATGATCTCCAGGTCCTTCTGGGCGGAGTCCAGCTGGCCGGTGAGGGCGCCCTCGCTGTCCTGCTTGGCCAGGGAGGCCAGGGTGGTGTACTGGGCCAGCAGGAAGTCGTACTTGGTCTGGAGGACGACCAAGTCCTGGGGAGAAACGCACAGAAACCCAAAGAGGAGATTGAGGCCGGATCACTTCAACGAGGGGACTTGCTGGCCGGTGGTGCAGTCGGTACAGTAATGCTCAACGCTTTGCCAACTTGCCCGGATCATTTGCACCAGTGGGCATGCAGTTCGGCGGGGTTGCCCTGTCCGAATGTATGCTCAGTGCTTTGCTCGAACGCCTGGTGATTTGCTTTGATGGTAATGCACACCGATGAGGGTTTACTCTGCTCCATGTAAGCTCAGTGCTTTGCCTGATTGCCAGTTAATTTCCCTAGTTGACAATGTTATTTGATGAGGGTCTGCCCAGCGAGATTTGTGGTCTAGCACTTTGTCCCCAGTTCTCTGCTTGATTCACTGGTGCTTTGCAAGGAAGAGAGTGGTGGAAAAGATACCTTGACGCTAGGAGATGAGGCGAGAGGAGGAGACAGTTAATGGCACGAGGAGCTGAGGTTTTACCTTCTGGGATTGTATCATCTTCTCCTCCATCTGGCCTCTGGCCTCTTCGGCCCGACGGCGTTCTTCCTCGCTCATCCCTCCTCCGGCGGCCACGCCGGCGGCCGCTGCCAAGACGACGCCGCCGCCGCCACCTCGTCCGCCGCCTCCGGCCGACCCGCCTCGCCCCTCCGAGCGAAGGCTGGCCCGGGAGGCCCTCACCAGGGCCGAGGAGACCGAAGCCTCCTCGAACTTGAGGGGAGCCTCCGGGGTCCGCTCGGCAGCCTCCCTGGCCTCCTCTAGCTCCCGCCGGAGCCTCTCCACCTCCTCCTGGTGCGACTGTTTCTCCGTCTCCAAACGGTCCTCCATGATCTGTGAACGCCAAGGAATCGTCGTCAATGAGGGTTTGCTCTGCCCGATGCGTAGATAGCACTGTAAGCTCCGTGCTTTGCCAGGTAATTTGCCTGGATGACAATGTTATTTGATGAGGATTTGCCCGGCCAGATTTGTGGTCTAGCACTGTGTGCAAAGATTCAACACTCACTTCTTCATTGTTCTATCTCTACAATGTCCTATCCCAACCATGGGTTAGATTAGAAGCTTGACTTGCACAAGTCCCTGGGGCATTTTTTTTTCATATCGATTCTTGACACACAGAAATTTTTACAAAAATCATAAAAAATGGGCAAAACATTCACAGTTATAAATTGAGACCGTATGGGTGTCTTCGACAGCTTGACACTACCCTCTAGCCGAAATTGTGAGCCTGGGAGCAATTTCATCTTCATCAAATCCATTACCTTTTTCTCCCCCTCAATGTTCTTCTGACGGGAGACAAACGAAGACTGGTTCTGGTCCAACTTGTTGGTGAGGTCGTGTGTCAGATCCTCCTATGAGATAGAAGTGGAAAAACGAACAAAAAAGCGCCTTCAGAAATTGTCCTTTTTTCTTTTTTTTAAATCATAGAAGCAGTCCAGCGATGCTTGTCGTTGTCACTGCTGCGCTGTGAGAAGACCAGAGTTCGAAATCCACGCAGAAAAGCCTCCTAACCTACTCTCACCCTAGTCTGTCTACCAGCTTTCCTTTTCAGTCTGCACTCACATTGCCTCTCCCCCTTCAAACTGGTCTTCTGTCCTGGTCATTCTCCTTTTGGGAAAGGTCCTGCCGGGATCTAAATGTCTACATTTTTGAGACTACAATTTTGTATACTAATTATTTTTTTTTAAGTACTGGATGACAAGCCTGGCCACTGACGAATCTTACAAGACCTAAACTTACAAGACCCATGCTGTAAATATCATTTAATTTTTTAAAATTATTTTTAAAATTCAATTCAGTAATTATCCATCTTTGCAATTTATACAGTCTAAACTCTAACCATGTGTTACTTTTACCCAAATGAAATTGCCTTTTAAAAATATATTAAGCAGAATCGGAATTGAACCAATTTTTGGGGTTGTGACTGCCAAAAACGGAGCCCTGCTCAAATCAGAAAGTGCCCTTTCTGTTTCACCTTTTCCTTCTCCAGTCGATCGATCTCCATCTTGTTAATGATCAGGAGTTTCTTCTTCTCCTTCATCAGGGCCTTGTTTCTGGCGCTCAGACTCTGTCCAAAAAAATAGAAATATGTAGAAAACAATCTCCATTTTATCATTTCACAGTGGGAATACCACACATGCATATGGAACTGAATCACAGGAACTCGATACAAGTTTTAAAACTAATCAGAATTCACAAGCGACAAAAATAGACAGCACCCCTGTCCGACTGCCAAAAATGCAAACCAAATCCCAACCACGTGGCTCTCCAAAATGCTGATAAAAAAACAACAATTACCTTTTAGAATACAAAGCAGGAAACAAAACAAAGAGCATTTTTATACCAGATCAAATGTTACAGCGCAGTATTTCAAATTAATTTGAGAGGGTTTGGCCACAAAAGGGTGAACTTGAGAATTGTCCTTTCAGATGCTGAGGATGTGAAAAGGAAGGAAAGAGGGTGGGAGGGAGGGAGGCAGACAGGCAGGGAGGCAGGGAGTCAGGGAAGCAGGGAGGGAGGGAGGGAGGGAGGGAGACAGGCAGGGAGGCAGGGAGTCAGGGAAGCAGGGAGGGAGGGAGGGAGGGAGGGAGGGAGGGAGGGTGGGAGGGAGGGAGGCAGACAGGCAGGGAGGCAGGGAGTCAGGGAAGCAGGGAGGGAGGGAGGGAGGGAGGGAGGGAGGGAGGGAGGGAGGGAGGGAGGGAGGGAGGCAGACAGGCAGGGAAGCAGGGAAGCAGGGAGGGAGGGAGGGAGGGAGGGAGGGAGGGAGGGAGGGAGGGAGGGAGGGAGGGAGGGAGGGAGGGAGGGAGGGAGGGAGGGAGGGAGGGAGGGAGGGAGGCAGACAAACAGGGAGGGAGGCAGGGAGTCAGGGAAGCAGGGAGGGAGGGAGGGAGGGAGGGAGGGAGGGAGGCAGGGAGGGAGCCAGATGACCCCAGAGTAATTCTCCTACCTTCAGGGTCTCCTCCCAGTAGATCTTGTGGCTGCCAAAGTCCTCCTGGTGAATCTCAATCACCTGCCGGAATGTCTTGACTTTGTCCTTGTACTGGATACGAAGTCCCCCGACAAACATGTTGAACTGGCCCTAGGGGGGGCGACAGCGAACGACAGGCAATGTCAATTCAGGCTATGGCTACAGCTAGCACTGATGTCTAAGGTGTCTTTTCTTCAGACAAAGCGTACACACTCTGGCCTGTGGAGACAGTTGAGAGCCACAGCCGCAGCCACTGATTTGGCTCAGACAATAGTGGCTACAGCATCGGTTCTCTGTGCTTACTTTCAAAGCCATTGATGGCGAAGCATGAGGTCAAGGGAAATCGTAATTCTATCAACTGACATAATAAACTGGCCGCGACACCGGCTGCTATCTAAGTTTGCATCTACCACATGAACTCAACCACCGAGAATCTGCAGCTCTATGGGCTTCACCAAAAGTCACCGTGGAAAGTTTGCGGTGATACCGTGCTAGTCATCTCTTTCAAGAATGAGCGTGGCTCTGATAAAAGAGGGAATTTGTTGTGAATTTGTATATGTTCTCGGAAACATCCGCCACAAGCCTTGGCTTTCAGGATGATCCCCCCATACATGTACGTGTTCCATTTCATGTGAACTTGTATAGCCTTCTGTAATGAACTGTGATTACCTGGACATACTCTGGTTCTGGGCTATTGAGAGCACTTTATTCACGTTACATGGTTACAATACACAGCACGTGAAAAGCACGTATGTCAGTGGAATAATGTCTGCCGAAGCTCGTGTGTGTGTGTGTATGTATGTATGTGTGAGAGAGAGAGTTGAACGGGTCAAAGGTCAGGGCTGCACATTAGACAAAACAAGTCTGTTGGCAGAACAAAATACTACACCTTCATAGTTATTGTGTGTGGAAATCAATGCCATTTCGAATTGAATTAAATGGAATTGAATTGAATAGATTGTGGTTTTTTTTTGGGGGGGGGGGGGGTTGGGGGGAAGGAAGGAAGGAGAAGGGGGTTTACCTGGGTCTCATCCTCAATGGCACTGTAGGTGTCCTGAATCTGTCCGACGATGCGCAGGTGGTTGGCCTTCATCTGGCCCATGTCGGCCATGACCTTAGCCAGGCAGTCGCGGGCGTAGACGTAGGGCACGTATGCCTGCTGCTCCTGCTCCAGCTGCAGCTGCGGCGGCGGCAGCAGCGATCTGGCCGAGACCACGCTGCGGTTATCTGTGGAGGGGGGGGGGGGGGGGGATCGAGAGGACGGCGAGGGAGGCAGAGATCAGGAGGCGTCACCTTGATTGAGTGCGGCACAATGACAGTACGCTCATCACCTCTCAAGAGCTCAAGTGTATTTCTGATTCTTCTTCTCTGCCCGGTATGCCTCCTGGCATGTAGGGCAGCGACAAAAGCTCTCCACTCCCGTCTGTCTCGGGACTTTCTCATTGAGTGATCCCCAGGTCTGGTGGAGGTTTAGTTATTTCATTCTCCACGGTCCGTCGCCGGGTGTTTTGGGGGCCGACCCCGTCTTCTCCTTCCTTCTGGAGTCATCAGCTTCCTTTCTCATGCTATGCCCAATCCACCTCCATCTCCTTCTCATCAGTGTGTCTTTCATTACCCCCGTCTTCTCCTTCCTTCCATTCTGGAGTTCCAATGTAGAGCTGTTTCCGTTATGTTATCAGCTTCCTTGTATTTTTAATGGCGGACCATTACTTATAAGCTGTGGAGGCCTTTGAGTAAGGCCCTGGTCACATCCAAACATTGGGCAATCCGTGTATTTGCATATAGTCAGTTCATCTGGCTTAACATACCAGGAGTGGATTTCACAAAGCCTTACAATGCATCATAACTTACGATGGATAACCCATCGTAAGTTGCGATACACTATGGATTCTGTGCATCGTTCATCGCCTTGCAATAAATCGTAAGTTACGATGGGTTTGGTGAAATCAACGCCAGAGCTCTAACCACCTGAGCTAAACTATCTTCCCTTTGGTGGTTAGAGTGCTGGGTCACTACTAGTCCTAGGTCTCGGGTTTGAGTCCCCTCCCGGTCAAATTTTGTGAAACGGCGGGAGCAAAACCTACCTTCGCTGTTCCTCTCCTCCTTGGTCTTGCTCCCCGACTCCTCCCCGGTCCCCTCCAGCCCGTCCATGCGCTGGTCCTTGTTGGCCTCGCGCACGCTGATGACAGACTGGGCCCGGGAGGCGGTCGCCGAGTGCGTGCCGACGCCCGGCGACCGGTGACGGGGCTGCGGTGAGTGGGAGCGGGCAACACCCGAGGCGGGGGGCGTGTCCAGCGGGATCTCACGGACGTCCTGCATGCTGGACATGCTCCAGGCTGCAGCGAGAAAGAAACAAAGGATTCATAAAATAAATTATAAACAAAAGAAGAGGTGGAGGAAGCACACATGGCTGGAAACCCATGTGAAGAACTAAGCCCTGCCGGAGGAAAAAAAAGAAAAGAAAAAAAGAAAGGAAAAACAAGGAAACAGAACCAGGTCTTACTGCACTGTTCTCCGGCAATTTAAGGACCATGTCCAGCCAGCTCATAACTCACAAGTGCTCTAGTAAGGCTGGTGGTTTAACTAAAACATAATCATCCAGCCACATGTATCATTCCCCAGAAAATGGGAACTTGCCAGTCCACGCATGGAGCACAGGTATAATGCTACCCATCAAGTTCAAGTATATGTTTGTTGACATGCTGTTTGAAATATTGGACACTGTCACTCTCAATTGTTCCTATGCCACAGTGTCAGGGAGGGCGTTCCATATCCTAATCGCAGAATGAAGGAAGGTTCTGTCCAGTTCCCCCCCCCTCCCCCCACGATGATGACCGCGGGCCATCCTAGCCATCCTAGGCTCACCTTCGCTGGGTCCCTTCCTCTTGAGCTTGTTGGGCGTCTTCTCCTCGCTCAAGGACAGCGACCGGTCGTTGGCCGGGTCGTCCAGGACCGGGGTCACGGCGTTGGCCCGCTCCTTGCGCAGCCGGCGCCGCTTCTTCCGGCCGTCCCCGTCGGCCGAGCCGACCAGGCTGTAAGGGCTGCCCGACCTCGCGAGGGAGTCCGCAATGCTCCCTACCTCGTCCTTGAAGTTCAGCTCCTGCCGGCCGGAAAACATTCCAGAAAATTCAAGGGATTTCCCGATTTGGGCCTGTGAGAATGCAATTCAATGAGGATTTTTTTTTTTTTTTTTTTTTTTTGGGGGGGGGGTTTCAAGGTAGCCCAGTACCATCCATCTAGTCTGTCTGCCTGTCTGTATGTATGGCCGTCCACAAAATTTGATATATATATTTGTTCCCCACGTGACACCTAGCCTATTCTTATTCTTGTATTTCAAAGCCATTGAACTTGGATGCGGTCTGTATCAATTCTCATCACTGAATTTAAATAAAAGCAGAAGTGATTAAGCATTTCAGATTCCACAAGTCCTAGATGCGAGCTCTGACCTCATCTGTCAGGTCCACGCGGTCCCCGTTCTCCGCTTCCCTGACGGACAGCATGCTGCCGCCCTTCAGGTCGGAGGTCAGAGGTCCCTGGGGGAGGTCCTCCACCTCGGTCACTTGGTAAGCCGAGTTGAGGGCGCCAGACTTCTCCTCAGCGGTCCCATTCTGCCCGTCGAAGTCCTCGACCCAGGCTAGCGAAAAAAACAGGGGAAACAGTTAAGTCAAGCAGGCGAAGGAAAAATCTGATCGGGAACTTCTGAACAAATTGAAAAATTGGCGAGGAAACTTTGACTGGACTTGATTTCTTACAGCAGGGCTTATTGGGCTTCAGGAATTTTGTTATCCCTAAGCGGCTCTGTGACAATTGTCCCATGGTACTCACATTTGTTGGAGAGTGCTGAGGACGGCCTTTCTAGATCGTCTGATGTGGGAATAACCTTGGTTTTCTTGCTTCTGGCTCTTTGCACAGTGGCCATCGTGCCTCACATCTGAGAGAGGAAGATTCAATTCACAAAATAATATCAGATCTGCTGAGAAGTTTTCAATGCTAGATAACCTCCACGCTCTACTCTTGCATATTATTAGTAATACTAGCAGCAGGCATCACAGTCAGGCAGCAGCAGGAACTGTAGCCCTTCTACTGGTTTTTATTTTCAATTTTGATATTTTGATCTTAATGCAGCCCTAACTCTGGAGAATTAGAATCACTCTTCAGTGAGGTCGGTTTATTTGGACTGAGTTTCTTCTAATTCTATAAGTATGGTAATGCAAAAAACCTGCCGTGGAGTTGGACATTTAATACTCGTTCGCTTCTTCTAAAAAGTTCTAGTTCTATCATTGTATAAAAAAAACATTGAAAGAAGTTGAACAAGGAAACGTCAACTTTACTTTTTGAAAGTTGCTTCAAAGTAAAGAAAACTGGGGTCCCTTTAACAGCGATCTACCTAGGAAACTCACTCAAGACTCGTGCGCAAATAATCTGTAAAATTTCAGCTCATCGGGGTTCATACTCGAACAAAACGAGCAACTCAACGTGGAATCTGAGTTCCGTTTGCCACGAACGAGCGGAACATGGCGGCCTCTGTGACCCGAGTTGCCAGGCGAATAGCAAAACTTGTTGACACTCTGACGTCAATCAATTAGTTGTTATGCAAATAAAAACAGGTCGTCACAAGGGGGCGCTGTGATCAGAGCACATGGGTGCAGAACACTAAATCGAGCTCCCATTGAACACTAGTACATAGTCTGTACACAAACACTCACTTGTAAAGCATTATCCCACACCCAACAGTTTCTCAGTTCTTGTAGCTATATAGGGCCTACTGAAAATTTTACTTTGAGCCTTCATCTCTCAGATTCTTTTTAATATTACTTTATTAGTGCCCTTAGCCAATTTTTTTTTAGCTAATTCCCCGCAGAACACCCCAAAATGTGTAGCCGTCCGAGCCGAATTTCTGCAAGGATTTTGGGATGGACCCCCTCCACTTTTTCAGCCAAATAGGGCCACATAAAGCCATATATGGTTCAAATTACATACAAAATTTGAAGAGTGAACCCCTAGGTTTTCTTAAGCTCCACTTATTCTACAATGACTGTATCAGCTATTTAGCCTCCAAAGATCCCTTATTTAAAAAAAGAGTTGTGGGTCCGCACTTCATGATAATCAGCTTGGGGGAGCCATCTCGGATGGAATTAATTTTGTGCACTGCACCATGATCTAGCCCTATGGAGTACCACTTAAGTTGTGGTACATGAACTACAGCAGAACTGGGGTACCTGTACATAATATAGAGCTAGCTCTATGTCAGAGCACAATGTTTTTCCCCGGGCCAGGTACGTATGTATACATGTACATATACATGTATAACGAACGACCGTTATACCGAACAATTGCCATGGATCCCGAGATGTTCGTTTTAGCGACGTTCCACTCAGCTAGTTCCACACAGTACATGTATAGATGCGAAGATTAAAAGATGAATAGGCGTTTGTGAGATCGAATGAAAAATACATTGTGAAAGGTAGACGCAACTATCTCCAATAGCTCGAATTGAATAATTATTTTAAATTAATTAAATTGAATTAATAATCTGATTTGATATTACAAAATGCCTACTGTTGGTAGAATGAACACAAATCTGCAGCAATAATTATGACATACATGAATGTTGCAAAATCCTTGCAAATTAATTCAGGGGCCTGACGTTTCGATCCTAGCAGGATCGAATTTCACATTGGAACGTGCATTGTGCATAGGCCTAATACAAAAATAATGTGACACACGAATATTTTTTTTAAATTATTTTATTGTTTTACTTAGCGCGTTGCCGGCCGGCAGGCAAAGTCATTGTTATAAAAGTCTGGTTCCAAGATCATCAGTAACCACTTGGATTGATAGTGATGAGGCCGGAAACAGTCCGCGTCAGCCCGTGGTAAAGCATGAAAGTGCAGTCGATCACTACACTGTCGTGCATGCACTCTTCCAAATTTCCCGTACACGCATGATGAGTAGGCCTAGTGCATCCGGAAGACATGGTGGTTTAGTGACAACTGGCACGTCATTAGCATTTGTTTGGCCAGGAAATTGTGAGGTGCAAGCCTGCCCATGACGGGAAGCACGTACGTAAGCCAGTATTGGCGGAAGTCCTGACTGAGAGGTTTGAAGTTGGCTTCGGTGGCTTCAAGAGTCTGCTTGGCATTTTACTTCCAGGTCTAAAAGTAAAATGCAAAACCGTGTTCGGCGGGTGATCGTGATCGGACAGAGCGTATAGCCTTGACCATGCAAGGCATTGGTCGCCGATTTAGACATCAAAATCCGGCCTATAGACTATATACTAGCCTATTATTTTTGCGCAACATCGTTGCGAAATGCAGCCCCATTGATCCGCTCATAGCTTTTGTACGCTGTGCTCCATACCCGGCCGCCCGTAACTGGCGTTCGTATTATGTCGTATGCGCGTCTTATCTTGGTCCGGTCTTGCAACTCGAGGGCGGCCAGGACAGTTCCGTACTGGCTCGTACACAATGTGCGGACACAGATTGTTGTGTGTGTATGGGAGCGGAGCGGTCTGCGAGCCGTGTGCAGTTTGCATGCACCCGGCGTGGTATAGTGCCGTTGTGCCTTGTATGGTTTGTGATCCCTGCCCGGAGCCGTACTGTACCGGAGAGACCGCCTTGGACAAGGCTAGGCAGAGCGCTGTGCATACAAAGCTCGTTACGTCTAGTAGATGGAGCTCCACTCATAAAAATCATGGTCCTTTCCGAAAACCCGGCTTAGGCTCCGGTTTTGTCTTTCTTTCTTTCGTCCATTTCATTCCAAGTACAAGGAATGACAACGGGAGGCCTTTGACTTTTTTTTTTAATGTAACCTGCACTTCGAAAAAGAATCAAAAACTTCAACCTGTGATTTCAGCTTTTGGATAGCAAAAGTGAAGCTGGCCCACTCATGTTGAGTTACAAACTCGTATTGACGGAGTCCGACTGGCTGGCGTAACTCGATTTCGTTGATTCGTGTGTAAATTGAAGTCGTAGCCAGTAGATTCGGACGAGGTCTAGCTACTTCTGGTAATCAGGGGGAGAAATAGAAAGAAGTCGATTAATTTTTGTTGCTGACAACTTTATAAAGATCAATTCGGGCCAGTGAAAGATGTCATGAACGAAAATGAAACACTGTCGTACTGCCGTAACAAAAAACACCTTCCTACTTTCTTTTGATCAAATCTCTTTGAATTTGCTGAGCGGAGACGGGTGTCAGCAAGAAAATAAAGTTGATAATAAAGAAATTAAAAAGTAGGGGAAGGAGAAGCGTAGGGCTATAATTATGCCACAAGTTTAGGTTTTTTCCTTTCTCATGTGATATTAGACCTATTTCCCCTTTTTTGGTAAATGCATGCTATTGATGAATGAAAAAGAAAAAGAAAAAAGGGCACAGTACAGCATGTCGATCCTAACAGGACCTCTCTCAAAAGCAGAATATGGTACTAACGTAAAGGGAAATGCTTTTTTTTTTTTTTTGTGGGGGGGGGGGCTGTCAAGTTTGTCCGTCCAGTATAAAAATGACATCGCCATCGATCGATCAAAACCGGCAGCCGCCACTTTCGGGAGGCCACACCCTCGCCACAGCGACAAGTTATAACTAAGCGTGTCTTCTGATGATAGCATGCTGATAAAGGCAGACTTTCATCCAAATCAAAGAGTTGAAACCATGTTGAAATCGACGGAGACGCAGTCTTTCTTGTTGTTTTCTTTGAAAGCAAAGTACAAACTCACTCAGGCTGACGTGACCGCGCCCCACCCGCGCTGCGCCCTTGGGAAAAAAAAATTACGCGCCGCTATCTTCGGCCTATGACATCAACCCAACGGACGCCTCTGATTGGCTGCTATATATAGCGCAGGGGCTTCCATCGCATATAAACAGAGGGGGATTCCATCATGGAGAGGTGCATCCGATCGGACCGATCAAAACAAGTCCCCGAACCCGGCTCTCACACGCCCTTCCGCTGTCACAAGTGTCAGTATCACTGGCCAGGGAGGGAACGGGACATCGAGCCTGCGATCGGCGTTACCTGAGCTCAGAGAAGACAACAACAAAAACCCAACACAAATAATGGCGACGCTCGACGTCTACATAAAGCTGACTTCGGGGCGGACTTACCACATGGCCGTGCCGGGCCACGAGACGGTGCAGACCGTGTGCGAGAAGGTGGCGGTGGAGGAAGGGGTGTCCGCCCGCTGCCTTCGCCTCAAGTACACCGGCAAGATCCTCAAGAAGGAGCACTCCATGTCCTATCTCGGGGTGCGGCCCGAGACCATCCTCAAAGTCGATGTAAGTCCGGGGAGGATTAAGTTAAAGGCTTTACCCCATCCTAGTCCGAGTAACTAAATTGGACCTAACAAAAGTCACCCTTTTTTTATCGAATTTTTAAAATTCGATAAAAAAGGGTGACTTGTCGGGTCGAAGTTACTCGGACTAACCCCATCCCATAATTTAAAACAATCTTCTAATCTTACCATGTTGATGTTACATTTACTATGTAGTACTGCTACTTTACTAGTACTACTACTACTACTACTACTACTACTACTACAGTACTAGTACTAAGTACTACTAGTACTACTACTATAAGTACTAGTAGTAGTACTACTACTAAGTTAGTACTATTACTAGTACTAGTAGTAGTACTTAAGTACTAGGCCTAATTACAAATATATACCGGTACTAGTAAACATTATATATGCCATTTAATGAGTTTATTTAAACTTCAAGGTAGTCATGCAGATTCTAGTGATATACAAAAAAAAGGTTGCAAACTGCTTACTGACTAAAATTACCAAAATGCAAATCTCAAAATTTAGTGTGCTTGATGTTTCGATCCTAGCAGGACTTTCTCAAGACAAAGGCAGAGAAAGGTCCTTCCTTTGAGAAAGGTCGTGCTAGGATTGAAACGTCAGGCCCACAAAATTTTTTAATTCTATCTTGATTCTTAATCAATCTTTGAATCATTTTGCACAGGTTATTCAGGAGAAGTCTGTGACTATACAAGTCGAGTGTCCGTCTGACGAGACCATTTCCCTCACCATCCAAAATGTCTCCACTCTCCGAGAAATTGTAGAGCGGATAGTGGACAAGCTGGGTAGATCACGGTATGGCACCCTGCCCTCATTGAAGGTGAGCCCAAGCCTCATAGTCATAGTAGCCTTGCCCTTAGGAGGGCTATTGTGAGCACCCCATGACGCCCTGCTACACCCCAGCAATGGACCCCAGTGGGCGCCCATAGTCCCCAAATCTTTCTGCCAGGTTCCGCCTAGGAGTGCCCTTTTGAACCCACTCTAGTATCCAATCTGCAAACACCCAATTGATCCCACCGGCACCCATTATCCCTTTTTTTTAGCACCAAATTGACCCCAGTAGCACCTGCAGTGTCCCATCTTCCGGCACCCAGTCGTCCCCAGCAGCACCCAGTATCCCCTCTCCCAGCACCAATTAAATTGTCCCCAGCAACACCCAGTATCCCATCACCCAATTGTCCCCAGCAGCACCCAGTATCCCATCTTCCAGCACCCAATTGATGCAGGCAGCACCCAGTATATTCCATCTCAATTTACGTCTGTCAGGAATTGGTTACATTTTTTGGGGGGTTTCATTTCTTTTCTCGCAGTTGAAGGGCAAGACATTGGTTGACAGCAACAGCCTGGCCCAGGATCTTGGGATTGAGGACGGGACCGTGCTGGAGGTTGTCGAATCCCAACCTGCTGCTGCCAACGCTGTGGATGAGGAAGCAGTCGAAGAGCTGGACCAGGCGACTCTAGACGTACGTAGTGCCCTTGGGGGTTTGCAGTGACAGAGAATCTTAATCTCAAGAAAAATAGCTAAATTTGGACTGGACCAGGGATTTTAAACCTTAGATAAGACTCGAAGGTTTGCATGGTGAAAATACTAAGTGGAAGGTTTGCAGTGACACCATCTAGCACTTCTCTTTTGAGAAGGAGTGTGGCTCTGAAAAGAGCCGGTAACTCAATGCCTCGGGTTTTTTGCACTTTGCCGACGGGCAGATTTTAAACCTTACGTCTAACAATGTACAACCAGTGTTCTAAAGACCTGGGCCCAATTTTGTAAATTACTTATAAGATTCATAGGATCACCTTGCCAACACACACTATTGTAAAAGAGAGTGGAATACATGTGTCAAGAGCAATTGACATCACATAATCTCATCAGGGAAACAATCTGGCTACAACAGTTGAAGATCAAATAAAGTGATTGATTTCGATTTTCAGGTGGTTCCAACCTTATCAAAATTCTGCAGGATCTGTCTGTGTGTGCTTTGACGCGGCCTGGATGGTGTTAGGTTACAGGAGGAAATCACCTGGCATACTTGTGCTTTCCTGTGGAGCTGTGTGACAGCAGGCTTTTAATTGTAGCTTAGATTGGGCAAGGCCAATAAATTTGGCTCCGTGAAAGAAAGTCTAGCCTCTTGCAAACACTGCCCGAACCTTACAGAATGTGATGTTTGGTTTTGTTCCAGGAGTTGCTGGCGAATTTTGCTGACGGCTTGGATAAGGACCGTAAAATCGAGGTGGTGTTCTCCTTTGACACAACTGGCAGCATGTATCAGTCACTCGATGAGGTAAGCATCGCACATAGGGAAACATTTGGGAGCTTCTTTGAAAGATTTCGGAAAATGGCAAAGACAAGTTTGACTGGACCGGGACTTGAACCTGATGACCTCTTGTTTTGTATACCGGCGGCGCTCTTACCATGTGAGCTATCCAGCCCTTAGATGGTGGCCTTCCCGTACAGTCGACTAGTCTTTGCTGGGATGGGGGTGCCACTCAGAGGCATTTACCTGCCGAATATCTCCAGGGATTACGCCCCCCCCATTTCCATTCTGATGCAAACAACCAATTGTCGTAAAAAACGTAATAAAGATGTCTCAATGAAGCGGGCAGCTTTGACCAAAGCGTCATCATGGCAAGAGCCTTTTTTTTTTTATCGGACCTCACGACGACAAACTCCATTGAATTCGGTTTTTCGCAGGTGAGGAGCAAGTTGGAGTCCACCGTCACGCGGCTCATGCGGGACATCCCCAACATCCGCATTGGCATCATGTCGCACGGCGACTACTGCGACGACTCGCGGGTGGACATGTATGTGGTCAAGTCGGTGGACCTGACGTCGGAGGCGGACGACCTGCTCCAGTACATCAACGGCGTGTCGCAGACGGGTGGGGAGGGCAACTTCGCCGTAAGTATCTCTCTCGGCTGAGGGAATAGAGGCTCCCCATTTGCCACCGAAACCGAAGGAAAAGTCTTATTTGCCCCTCCTTAATTATTTGAAAATGTACGACTAGATGCTGAGTCATATCCTCCCAAAACATGCTCAGAATTTATATTCCTCCCAACTTTTATGAGGATTGTCACAATCTGAGGAAGACAACTAGACTAGTCAGTCTAAAGAGTGGTGTCTCACAATCCAGTGGATTGACTT
The DNA here is from genome assembly GCA_949987565.1 of Luidia sarsii. Taxonomy (NCBI): domain Eukaryota; kingdom Metazoa; phylum Echinodermata; class Asteroidea; order Paxillosida; family Luidiidae; genus Luidia; species Luidia sarsii. Next base: position 18,377,329 of record OX465108.1, on the reverse strand, counting down.
GTCATGACCTTTGTTTTGTGAATCGCAGCAATAACACATTTAACAATTTCTTCCAAAATATCCTTTTTTAAAAGCTTCAAAGAAGAGAAACATATTGGAGATATTCTTTCATAAAATTATATGTATTACAATATTAAGAAAGAAAGAAAATTTGGAGGATTTCGTTACAGTCTACCTTTAAACTAGCACTGAACACCAGGGGAGGTTGGGGGAGGTATTTACAAGGGCTCGGAGAGTTAAGTAGAAGAGTCATGTCTCTGGGTCCTGCAGTGAGTCAGTCTTTTTTTATGATTCACAAAAAAAAATTAAAAAATTGCGAATCTTTAAACAGCATGAAGCAATATAGGAGTATCTTGGGGTTTTTGTTTTGATAATTAAAGGAACTCCTTGTTTTGGTTTTTGTTCCTTCTGTAGTGTTACGAGTGGGTTATGCGGAAGGCGCAGGAATTGTCGTGGAGCGAGGATGCGGCCAAGGCACTGGTCATCATAGGTGACGTGACCCCGCATGGCATCAGCCACACAGACCAGCGGATCAACTGGCACGAGGAGCTCGACAAATTCTGCCGGAGAGAGATCAAGGTAGCGGGGGAAAAAAAGCATGGACGAAAAAAAAAGAGAACCCTGAAATGAAGAAGAACATGTGAATCTGACTGGGACTTTATATGAAAGCAAATGTCTAAGAATCAAGTCTACTGACTTGGACTCAGACTTGACTTGTTTAAAAAACTGACTTGACTTGTTACACTTGACTTGTGTAACATCTTAAAGTGCGGCAAAGAAAACTTAGACATTGAGTTGCCAACACTAATACCTCTCTTTCTGTCCATGCAGTTATATGGCATTCAAGTTCGCGATGATCACAGCGCCACTGATTTCTACAAGGAGATATCGGAGAGGTCTGGAGGGGCATACATCAAGTTCCAGCACTTCAACTTCCTGACAGACATGTTCCTTGCCGGTGAGTGTCCGATTTTAGAACATTATCATCCTCATTCAGTCATTCTCATCATCCACGTCTTACTTCCTCCGCTCTTACTCCTCACCCCCCTTATCCTTAAGATCATCCCCATTCTTATCCTCATCCTCCGCATCATCATCTACATCATCCTCATCCCCTCCTCTTCTCCTCCTCCCCTCCTCCTCTTCCTCCTTCCAACCCCTATTCTTAGCACCATTCTCATATCCCCCAATTCCTCCTCAACATCCTCAAACATTCTTGGACAGAGTAAAAGAAGCTGCAGTCATATGCTTTGCCCATAGTTGCCTATCAGGCATCAGCTGCGCGACCTTAAGTTGCGAGCAGCCACTGTATCTCAGCATATTGTCTCTGGGATAGACAATTGGATGCATAATTTGAGCTTTGGAAACGGACTGAGATTATTGGAATTAATTTTTGCGAAATAAGAAATTTAGTGGTTTGGAGTCGGATGAAACCGATAGCTCAAGTTTGGCAGAGTTTCAAAACTGGTATAATGCAACTGGTATAATGAAGGACCGCTATTCCAAACAATTTTTATGGATCCTGGGATGTTCGTTATTTCCAAGTTTCACTGTACTTGAGGTCCTTGCATACAATTATTTTTGGGGTTTGCTCTTGATTTCTGTCAGTCACGGCTAAGGGCAGGACAGGGGCCGTGTCCGAAACGGGCGTCTAGAGCTAGGTCTAGGTCTTCGCCCTATTGTAAATACACACGGAGATGCGAAGGCAATAGCCCTAGCCGTAGCACTGGAAGCCCATTTCGGACACTGCCTTAGTTGTGACATGAATTAACCGTCTCCTCCCCCCCTCCTGTCCCGTACAGTCTGCTACCGAGAGGCTGGGGAGGAGCAACTCCAGCAATTTGCCGAGGAGGTCAAGCAGGAGGGTCGCATGACGGAGGAGCTGACGGAGATGTTCACCCAGCTGGAGGAGACTCCCTCCCCGACGGCAGCCGAGGCAGAGGACGAGAACCAAGCCGACGCCAAAGATGAAGAGGTTTGTCCAAATTTCAACCCCCCATTTCTTCTGGAGTAAATCTGTCTCGTCTCAAACTTCTTGTAAAAATATGGTTAAAAAAACCTTTGACATAAACATGTATGTGTTTATGTACACACGCTGCTTAGGTAGAGTTAGGGGTCGGTTTTTGATGTCATGTCTGATTTTTGTGTGTGTGGGTGGAGAAGACTATTACAAATTTGAGTGGTGCTTATATCTTACTCTTTTTCCCCCTCCATTCTTCATACGTGCAATATTCATGGTCCTGTGTGGCACTGTAACATGACTTAGGCTATGTATGTTTTTTAATTGTCTGTTACATTTGGGGGGGGGGGGTTTATACAAAATATCTTGTCATTCTGTGTGTGTGCTAGCTTTTGTGTTTGTGTGTCAGTTGTATTAGTTAGTGTCATGGTCATTTCCGTTGGTACTTCAAGTCAGAGATATCGGGTTCAAGCCCTGATCCTGTCAGATTTTCCTTTACTATTTTCATTTTTGTTTTTTTGGACAGAAGCCAAAGGGGAAGAGATACGTAAACAACAGCTGGTGGGACCCTAAGCTGGACCGAGGGTCCCCAATCTACACGTATGATGCAGAGAAGAACAAGTGGTCCCGAATTTGCGGACCAAGTTACCCAGCAGGTATGGAGTCCATCGGGAGTTTCTGTTTTTTCTTTCTTTCTGCATCTTGGCTCAGGCTCCGGCTTTGGCTGAGGCTCTCTCACTTCCAAAAGCGGACAGTTTATGTCAAACTTTGGTGTTGAACTTGAAGAGCTGTAATTTTTATTGTGCTTGAATATAGCCATATGCGGTTTGAAGTCGTAGCCGGAAGCCTCTGTTGTCCTTGTTGTGACTCATGAAAGGGCTAATAGGGCTGGATAAACAGGCAGCAGAAGCCATAGCTAGAGCCTGAGTAAAGTGAATTCAGCAGAGCCTGAGCCAGAGCTGCAGCCAGAGACCAGAGACAGGGCAAGAGTCATAGCCTGAGCCAGAGCCAGGGCTGCAGCCTTAACCAGAGACAGGGCAAGAGCCATAGCCTGAGCCAGGGCTGCAGCCTTAACCATAGACAGTGCAAGAGCCATAGCCAGAGCCAGAGCCAGGGCTGCAGCCTTAACCAGAGACAGGGCAAGAGCCATAGCCTGAGCCAGGGCTGCAGCCTTAACCATAGACAGGGAAAGAGCCATAGCCAGAGACAGGGCAAGAGCCATAGCCTGAGCCAGAGCCAGGGCTGCAGCCTTAACCAGAGACAGGGCAAGAGTCATAGCCAGAGCTGCAGCCTTAACCTGAGCCTGTGTCTGAGCCATGCCTGATCCAGAGTTTGAATTGAGCCTGAGTCGGAGCATAAGCCAAGGCCATCACCTGAGCCAGAACCTAAGCCAGAGCCCGAGCCACAGCCAGAGCTGTGATCTCGATAGATGTCTGCAGCAATCTTCAATGTAGATTTCAATGCAGCAATGCACATTATGTCAATGTATGCACTTCTGTCAATTTATGCATTCTCTCCCTCTCTACTCTTCCATTTCAGACAATCAGACACATTCATACACAAAGCGGAAATTCCTTAAGAAGTGTTCCATCATGTGATGCCGAGGATACCCAAAGCCAGAAAGCCGGAAAGAAAAGGAAGAACCCTTGTTGTCGCCGTTGATACCGTAATTTCAACAACTCAACACATTCAAAGAAAACACAAATCTGGAATGAAAATTTGTCATGTTTTGTATTGCATTGTATGGATTTAGGAACAAAGGTACAACATGATTTACATATCAAAAAATAAGTTCATTAAATGATGATTGTTTTTGAATGTTTGACTTGGGAAGGAGTTACGGAAGAGCCAGTAACTTTTCTCAGAACTGTCCTCCTTTCCAAAAGAGATCACTTACACAGTGTCGCTGCAAACTTTCCACACTGTGCTCCCACCATGCAAACGTTCACATCTCCTCTAATTGATTAACCTTGTATTAATTACAAGTTTGGGTGCCTAGCATGCTCAATAAGTCTTCCCGTTCTCTTGCCTGTCTATTTTTTTTTTTTTTTTTTTTACCAAACTGTTGCAACGCGCACACTTGTCACGAGGACCTGAAATGTATGTATCACGAAAAATGTTGAACGACCAGAAGATTAATACCAAGCAGAATCTTTCTCAGAATGCCTTTTGCCTTTAAAAAAATTCCTGCTAATAGCACAAAGTCTGGCTCTCCCCAGTTTTATCAGAAAAGTTATTATAGAAAAATTGGCAAAGAAAACTTTGACTGGACCGGAACTTGAACGTGAGACCTCTGGATTAACGTACCAGTGCTCTTCCATCTGAGCTATCCAGCCCTTAGATGGTGGTCTTCCCGTACATTCAGTTAGTCTTTACCGAGGTGGGGGTGCCAGTCAGAAGCAATTCAACCATTAACTGCTGTATATCTCCAGGGATCACACCCTTGCTTTCATTCAGATGCAAACAACCAATTGTTGTAAACCTGGCTATAGCAGCTCGGGGATCACACAAAGTGGATGCAGCTTTTTCAATTCAAGTCAAACAAACCAAGGAAAAACTGACTGGGAACTTTTGAACGAATTAAAAAATTGGCAAAGAAAACTGGACTTGGACTTCTGGAGACCTCTGGATTGACGTACTGGTACCAGTGCTCTTCCTTTGTTTGTTTGACTAAAAAAAAGTAATTATGCAAGATTTGAAAACGAAACTCTACCAGTATTACATGAGGTAACTCTGCATGTGTATATTATATTAATTACTATTATTTTAAAAGTGACAATGGCATGGTCCATTTTTAGTAATTGTAGTCTGTATGCAAATATGTAAATTAGGTATGCTTTTGTAAATACACCTTGTAAGCGGTCTGCATTTCATAAAAAAAAAAAATAACTGAAATGTTTCAGAATTGTGGAGTGTGCATCATTGGTTTTGTGTGATGTAATCCATGGACCTTTTATGCAGAGGCATAATTGACACAATGATTGAGGCATTTTGAGGGCCTGACATGTACTTTTCCCGTATCAGCAGAAAAGGCACTTTCAAATGCTGTTTTGATCCAGTGAAAATATCTTTCGCTGAATGTAGTCGCCGCGGGCTGTGGCACCAGCCAACTGGTCCCACTCGTAAAACGGGATCTGAAAAATGAGAATGAACGCGTTTTATTTTACCTGTCCTTTCCCATTCCATCTAACTTATCCCATCCTATCCCATTCCATTCCATCTTATTCCAACCATTCACATTCCATCCCATCATAACCTATTCCATCCTATCCCAACCCATCCATCTCATCCCATATCATCTCATGGCTTCCCATCACACCCCATCCCATCCCATTCTATCCCATCCCATCCCTTTCTATCCCATCCCATACCATCCCATCCCATTTCATCCCATCGTAACCTATCCCAACCAACCCATCCCATCCCATATCATCTCATGGCTTCCCATCACATCACATTCCATTCCATCCCATTCTATCCCATCCCATCCTATCCCATCCTATCCCATCCCATCCCATTCCATCCCATCAAAACCCATCCATCCTATCCCATCCCATTCTATCCCATCCCATTCTATCCCATCCCATTCTATCCCATCCCATCCCATCCCATCGTAACCCATCCCATCCTATCCCATCCCATCCTATCCCATATCATCTCATGGTTTCCCATCACACCCCACACTCCACCCCACAACATCCATCCCATCCCACCCCATTCATCCCTCAGTCTGGAAAACGGTGATGGTGGCCTCCTTGCTCTCTGATATTCTCAAGGCCTTGTTGATCTCAACAATTGGCAAATTGACCTTTTGCACAGGATTTTCCTTCTTTCCTTCCATATACTGATATATCACCTACATATCTTGAGTCATTAGTGTAGATTAGTCATAACCTGAGCTTACCTCTACGGTCTGGTATCCGAGCTTCTGGAGTTGGCGCCTCTTCATGGCATGGAGACCCAGCAGCTTCTTGCCACCAAAGTGGAAGTGATTTCGGGACCAGACTAAAATGGCTATCCTGTAGAGATGCAAGTGAAATTGCAGAGCATTGTTAAATTTGATCATTTATAATTTATTTTTTTAGTCTAATTGAACATGCAGTTTTTCTGAACGTCAACAATGAGAGGGCTTGACATTTTGACCCCAGCAGGACCTCAGAGAAAGTGTGGCTAAGGATCAAATGTCAGGTCCCCTAAGTTTTTGAGAAACACACTTTGACCACTTGAGTCAGCAGTTCGCAATATGGCTAAGAATTTGTCTAAATGTTAGCAAAAGACAAAATTTCAAAAACTGGGCCAAGGCCTGACTGACATTTCGATCCTAGCAGGACCTTTCTCAAAGGTAGAGTGACCAAAGGAGTTCATCTGCTCATGGAACTACTGGGCCAACAACAAATTTTTTAAGACAGAAACACAGAAATGTTTATACAAGACCAAAATGCAAATGATCCTCACACCTAAACCTAAAGCCAATACAAAGCCATACTCCTCTTGCTTCTTACTGCGCACTGCTGCACTACGGAATTTTCTACTTGCAACCTGTTTCCCCCTTTCTTATAACTTGTCTGAATTCAACTCATCGCTCATCTTTCCTCCTCCTGGTCTAGTATGCTCCTGGTTCTTATCCTTATTACTATCTTTTAGCCCTCAACGTGATTGACCTTTTGGGGCCTTGTGTTGGGCAACTTTTATTAAAAAAAGAAAGAACCTTTCCCAAATGGCAGAATCTGATTCCTGAGACGGAGTTTATGGAACTGACCTTCTCACTTGCTCTCCATCGTCACTCACGGGTGAAGGAACTTCCCACTGCGGCGGCTCCGTCGTGGTTTCCCTCTGGCCTGACGGGGGCCGGTCGTCTGACCCCCGATCACCCGGGTGACCCCCGTCATCCCCCAGGTCAGAGGTCGGGTCCGGAGTGCCGCCGCCCGTCTGGGAGAGGGCTCCGTCCAAATTCCGGGCCTGGGCCGGAGCCTGGGCCGTTGTCGACCTTCGGGAAGGGGTCGTCGACACCCCGTGCCCGGAACCCGACAGGCTGGCGATGAGGGAGGAGTCCAGGGGGACCTTCTGGCTGGTACCCGTGCCCTCGGACCGGCTGACAGCAATGGGAGCATCGTTCGGACCCAAGGCAATCTCGATATCTGGAGGGCAATCCATTCAACTTTGCTATCAACTCAGATGCATTCAATGAATTGAGAAAGGTCCCGCGAGGATCGAGAAATTTCCGGCACCCTCAATTTCTGCGTTGACAGAATTACCGAGGAATGAATTAATGATAGATATAACATGACTTTGCATCGAGGAGAATGTAATTCAAGTATGCTTGATGTATAATTTACACTGTATTTTTACTACTACTACTTAGTGGAAGGTTTGCGGTGACGCCATGTAACACTTCTCTTTCGAGAAGGAGTGTGGCTCTGTACACACAACCCAAAATATTGAGTTACCGGCTCATTTCAGAGCCACACTCCTTCTTGAAAGAGAAGTGTTACGTGGTGTCACCGCACCACACCACACCAGTGAGGTGATTTAATTCCGGGTCACCTGGGTAGCTCTGTGTGTCATCAAGAGAGTGATAGAGAAAGGAAAAGGGTCTCCAGACTGCACTGGACTTTTTTTGGGGGAAACTAACCGAGCAAATGGATACAGCCCAGGACGTTTTCCTCTCAGGTAACTTACCGGGCTTGAATGGGTAAGTTACCCAACTGAATTCTGCCTGATTAAATTGACCAGGTCAGTTTAACCGGGTCAAAACTCAAAAGTGCAGTGCGAACGCGACGTCTCATGCATTTATATTTAGTCAGTCTTTTTCTCGTCATCATCTACCCATGTCGATAATCAAAGTGTGGACGCAAGTAAGATTTACCCATTGAAATGTTACCCACAGTATACGGTCTTGGTAAAAACAAAAGGTCCAGTGCGAAGACGGCTTTAACAAGCGTACCCGCTGTTTTCATGTGTGGCAGCGTGAATCCCAACTTGATGTGCTCTATCCCCACCAGCGACGAGGTCACGGCATCGGCGACCTCTGCCAGTATCGGACGGCGAGCCAGCTCGTATTTTAGACTGCCAAACATCCGCCGAGACAGCGGCTTCTGCGAGAAGAACTCCTGCAGACGCCGGCAGGCAGGAATCGGAACCAAAAAAGACAAGTTGAAAAGCAGTGAGGTCAGATTAACAAGGTGAAGGAGAACCAACTTTTTGAAGAAAACCAACAAATTGGAAAATGGTAAAGGGACTTGGAACCTGAGGCCTCTGGCTTCTCTGCCAGAACTATTATAGACCTGAGCTATTCAGCTCTTAGATGGCGGCATGACCAAATAGTCGACTATCTTTGCCGGGGTTGGGGCACCAGTCAGGAGCATTTAACCATTAACTGCCGTGTTCCTCCAGGGATCTTGAAAAATTGTGTAAAAACAGCAATGTCATGTGTGCATTGAATGTGTGCATTGAATGATGGGCCATCAAGTTTACTGGTTCATGCAAGCTCAGTGAGTCCTCTGTATCAAGTAAGAGGAAGTGACTATGAGGGACTATGTTTGTTAACCAAGTATGTTCATAACCGAGTCTGTAAATCAAGTAATGTTAACCGAGTATGTTAACCAAGTATATTAGCCAAATCTGTTAACTAGGTATGCTAACCAAGTTATAACAAAGTATGTTAACCAAGTAATAAGCAAGCATGTTAAGTGTTAACCAAGTATGTCAACTCACTCAACTGGGTTTACGTTTACCAAAAAATAACTACCCAAGTCTAATAACCCAAGTTTGTCAACCAGGTATGCTGTACACATGCACTGTACCTTGCTCAGTCGATTTCCTTTGTATTCAGGGCAGTCAATGCTGACTGAAGTATGAAGCAAGAACAGGTCCCTCAAGGGGTCGATTCCTGACTGCTTGGCGTTCTCTGCAAAGGGGCAAGACAGAGGACACAGATTGGTGAGAGCCTGACAGAGGCGTCTGACCACATCGGAGAGAAGCAGGGCCTGACTCTGCCTAGGGCTACTGACGAAAGCACGGCGGACATACTTTTGGAAAGGAGGTGGAGATGGCTTTGGCCACGTGCTGAGGAAAGAACCTGATGATAACACAAACAATCTGTCCGATGGACTCCAGAGGGAAAGAGGAAAAGTGGATGTCGCAAGAACACCTGGCGACGTACAGAGGAGAGTGAGATGAAGAGTCTCAACATGACCTGGAATTCAACCCAGAGACTGGCCCGGGACAGACGGGAGTGTTGTTGTTGCTGTCCTACATGCCAACAGGCACAACGGGCAGTTAGTGATAAAGTAAGAGCTATGGATATGTTGGGATAGAATCCTTCCAACACAGCTCTTTACCCTCATCAAGTCTTAAAAGTTAGAGGGCCTGACGTTTCGATCCTAGCAGGACCTTTCTCAAAGGCTTTGCTTTGAGAAAGGTCCCGCTAGGAACGAAACGTCAGGCCCTCTAGCTTTTGAGATTACGTACTGCAGGTCATTTCAGTCAGTGAGCAGTTTGCAACAGTTTTTGTATTAACTTCTCATCAAGTCTTCTTCACCAACCTCGTCAATGTGCTTATCAATTGATGTTCTCACCTTCACCCCTCTTACCGTAATCATCACTGCTATCAATCATCATCACCATCTCCATTGCTCTCACCACCCTCTTCACCATCACCACCTCCCGGCCTCATCACCACTTCCGTTAACAAGGCATCACCATCATCAACCCGGACTGCCACTTCCAAGTTCCATCACCACCCTCATCACTATCACAACCTTGATTGACCTCCTCCTCATCATTTGAACATTCTCAACATCCTCTTCATCTATATCCCCCTCCTCCTCTTCCTGACCATCTATATGATGCTCCTTATCCTCCTCATCATCCCCTTTCTTACCAGCCTCACCATCCTCACCACCTTCACCCGTCCTCACCCTCACCCTCCTCCCCATCCTCATCATCATTCTTACCAGCCTCACCATCCTCACCACCTTCACCCGTCCTCATCCTCACCCTCCTCCCCATCCTCATCATCATTCTTACCAGCCTTACCATCCTCACCACCTTCACCCGTCCTCACCCTCACCCTCCTCCCCATCCTCATCATCCTTCTTACCAGCCTCACCATCCTCACCACCTTCACCCGTCCTCATCCTCACCCTCCTCCCCATCCTCATCATCATTCTTACCAGCCTCACCATCCTCACCACCTTCACCCGTCCTCATCCTCACCCTCCTCCCCATCCTCATCATCATTCTTACCAGCCTTACCATCCTCACCACCTTCAACCGTCCTCATCCTCACCCTCCTCCCCATCCTCTTCATCATTCTTACCAGCCTCACCATCCTCATCACCACCTTCACCCGTCCTCACCCTCACCCTCCTCCCCATCCTCATCATCATTCTTACCAGCCTCACCAGCCTCACCACCTTCACCCGTCCTCACCCTCACCCTCCTCCCCATCCTCATCATCCTTCTTACCAGCCTCACCATCCTCACCACCTTCACCCGTCCTCACCCTCACCCTCCTCCCCATCCTCATCATCGCCACCGACAGCGACCGCGACATCCCCACGGAGACAGCCCCCAGTCCCCTGCCTCCCTTCTCTCACCCTCGATCCTGCGCAGAAAGCCCCGGCTGAAGACGACATTGATCAGCCCGGCCGGGTAGATCTCCAGGTAGGCCAGCGACAGAAGCCCCGAGACCAGGAACACGGGGAAGTCCTCGTACTCCCCGAGCAGCTCCGCCATCCGGTCGACCATCCTCCCGAAGAACCTCGCCGAGTCGGCCGGCCGGTGGTCGAGGGTGGCGAAGGACCAGAGGAACTTGGAGACGTCCTTGCAGCGGCACTCCCGGATCCGCTCCGACAGCTCCCGGGCCCCCGCCTCGAAGAGACCCTCGTCGGGGATGTGGAGGGTGGCGAAGGTCAGGAGAACGTGCATGACGGACGGGATGGGGAAGGTGGGAAGCCTCGGGGCCAGGGCCTTCCCGACGTGGCCGAACAAGCCCCTGTGGCCAAAGTAGGCCTCTCTGAAGACCTTCAGGATGCTGACGACGTAGAAGCTGTGGGCCCCGGTCAGCGGGTCCTCCCGGACGCGACCGGCCAGGGCGCGGACGAGAGCCGGCTTCAGGCGGGTCTGCGACTTGAAGAACCCGTGGCAGGCCGCCCCGATCTCGGCCAGGGACATGCCGTCCAGGTGCCTCAGGAAGACGTCCTGGAGCTGGTCGGGGAAGGCGGGGCTGCAGTCGCGGCTCTCGCCGAGGAGGTAGAGGAGCTGCACGGTCTGGCACTTGGTCAGCGCCTCCAATCGCTCGCCGACCTGACCGAGGAGGGCCCGGCTGAACGAGGTGGCGTTGAGCCCGATGAGGCGGAAGGCGTCGCAGACCAGCAGCGCGGTCGGCACGTCCCAGCCCCGGCAACGCCGCTCGCACTCCAGCTCGAGCGCCCGCAGCGCCCGGTTGCTGGTCCGGATCTGGACCCGGGCCAGGAGGGTCAGCGTCCGGACGAGTTCGGCCGTCCCGGCATCGGCGGTGGACCGGGCCAACTGAGAGACCAGCCGGAGGAGGCGGTCGTCCTCCGCCCTTCCCAGCAGCTCCTCGTCCGAGCAGCGGAGGAGGCAGGCCAGGACCTCCCGCGGCGGGGGGCCCGTCTCTCCCCCTCCCCGATCCGGCCCCTGGAACCGATCCAGGAGGCGGTTCACGTCCTCCGCGGCCTCCGACCTTGCTCCGAGCCGAGGATAGATGACCGCGCTGTCCCCGTAGCCCTCGTCCTCTCGGTAGAACAGCCGTGGCGTCAGCTTGGGATGGAAAGTCTCGCGCTCGGTCCCGCCTGGCTTGGCCGGCGCCAACCCCTGCGACAACTGGCGGAGGACGGCCGGATCCAGGTGGGTCCCATACTTGAGATACGGATTCCTTCTTAGCTGGTGCCCCTCGCTGAGGGAACCGGCCTCCGTCTCCGGCACACCGCCTTTCCCGTCGGCGACTGACGAAGCGATGCTGGCTTTAGAAAAGCAGCACGGCCTACAAATTGAATTCGGTTTCTCGGACAGAGACAGAGTCAGGTGCAGCCTCCTTGGCCTCGTCGTACAGTGAAATGTAGTGATGCCACGCTTGCTGGATCTCGGAGCCTGGCCTGGATGGAGGCTGGGTGACCCACTGACCCAGAGCCGGAGGGAGGAGGACAATGTTCCCCCTCCCAAAAATCGTGACTGCAAACAACCCCGGCATCCCGAAATAAGACTGCTGGCCTGGTTCACTCTGCAACTCATGCTGGTCTGAAAATACGGTTACAGAACCAAGCAAAATTAAAAGCATCGGATATAAACTACCGGACGGCGTGTTGAGTTATTAATAATACTGTAATTTGTAAATTAGCCATTCAAAATGTGTCGTCTGCTAGAAAACAAATTCAAAATACCGTGCGAATTCTGACTAAAATGACTCGTGTTGCAGTCTCTGTTGAATACGATCATGTGAGCAGCATTTTTACGTGTAAATCATTAATTTGTTTATCAAGACTTTTGAAAAACCTTACATTTGAATGTGAGAATCACTGAGATTCGTGAACTTTTCGGGGTGGTTTAGCGCAAAATCGTGTAAAATGAATCTCTAATTTGTGTAGGGCGCCCTCCATAGTCCTGGTCCTTCCGATGCGGAGTTTTAGGCTGGTTCCCGTCCCCTAACTGGTCTCCAGACGTCTCACGTCCTCCAAAAAAAAAAAAAAAAATACACCTCCGAAATCACGTGAGACGTCTGGAGACCAGATAGTGGACGGGAACCAGCCTATGCGGAGTTTTAGACAACGTAGAGGGCGCTATAAAGGAAGACCGCAAAAAACATTGAAATCCAGTCTAGTCCTGCACGGTCGACGGGCCTGCCGCCGATCGATCTTCATCACGTTGGTTTGGTTTTATATCTGGGGGGGGGGGGGGCAGTGTAAGTCTCTATTCAGTCGTTTAATTATGTAAATCGTCGTTTGTCAGAAGGTTACTGATGTGATATGCAACTCGGCATGTCATTTAATGATTTAGATCAATTGTGAGTTCAAACAAATAATTATATCGGGCGCCGTGACAAAAAATATTATTCACACTTCAGTCTAGCCATTATATATCCTGTCGGACAAACTGCCCAAACAAGACTCCCCAACAAGACCAAGTGTTGGACAAACGATTGTGTCACACTTTTCACCCACCAATATTGTTAATGGGAATTTCGCGTAAGGCCTATTTTAGTTGCAGCGAAGCCTAGCGTGATGGACTTTTTTTGTGGTAATTAAATTATTCAGAATAGCCTAACGGCAAACAGCTGAGCTTGGAAGACAAACTATAGGTACAGTATATAGAAATTGCTAAAAGGTGCGTTTGATTAGAGTACCAAACGTGAAAGCATGGAGCAAGGATCATTGCTCTCCTCTATGTTTGAGACGCCAATTTCCCAGAACCTTATAGTAACAGTGCATGCATGTGAACGTTACGGACAATTTGATTTTATCAGCACAGGTGTGTAGCTGTAGCCACAAAACAACAGGTGGATTTTTGAATGCTCGGTTTCTGATGACCACCGCGCATTGCATGATCATTATACTGAGAAGCTCTGCATCTCTTAGGCCCATTGAGCTCTGTGCGTGCACTAAGTGACGCTCTTTCACCGTACCGCAGGACCGCGAACATTACAGGACCACTGCGCGAATGATAGCCTTTATTCCAGTCGTCTTTTCCCAAGTGGGTGGAGAAGCGTGCTAAGGGCTCAGGATCATAGCAAGACTGCTCGAAGGTATTGGCTGCGGCTGGAAAACACGCGTACACATTGATTGAGATTGATCCATGCTGCAAGACCCGTGTACATAATTGGGACCGTACACCGCAGCCAATGAGTTTTGACACGGCCCCACTTGAGTGACCGGTGACAGGGACAAGAGCGCCTTGATTGAAGACTATCACCAACATTCCAACTATTGCGTAACATTAACGAGCCTGCGTGGTCTATTACAGGTGCAAGCTTTGAATAGATTCGCGCCATGTCGACAATGGACAGTGAGCAAGGTTTGCGTATACTGTAGTCCAGTGCGGGAAACAGACGCACCTTTCTGCCCGTCGTGGGAGTTTTTTGAGACTGGGATGAGTCAGATCTAACTAGACAGGCGAGCTGACGAGAATTAGAGGTGAGTGGACATATTGTGGTTGTTTTTTCCCCTAAGTTGACTGAAAAATTACATGGTTCAGCTGATAGAAAACTAACATTGGCTAGCATTGCCGTGATCCCGAGTTAGGCTCCCGCGTTATGCGCTGGCTGTCCATGGGACCGGCCGATGATTTCACGACACCGACGATCCATGCCGTTCGGGCGGCTACCAACCATGTAAAAACTGACAGAAACTGATCGTTCTCTTGATGGACATTTTTGAGATACCATGTTGGCATAAAAATGTACGAAAGTTATTATACGTATATTGTGATCACGTACATTATTTTAGAGCACTGAGAATAAGATGTTGAGTTGTATTGTTTATCGCAGTGGCTGTTGTTACGGCAGTCGTTCGTGTGGTTCCCTGACTTGATTGTATTTCGTCAGCATTGCAGGCTGGATGAACCAGTCTATTAGCTAATAGTCTGGTTCCAAGAGCTGAACATCCTGACAAATACTGTGAAGTCAGGGAACCACACGGATGACTGCCGTAACAACAGCCACTGCGATTATTTATAGCAGCGAACGAGGGCTTGTGTCTTGTGACGCAGGACGATTACGAGAGCAAGGCTTGCTTGCTCCCAGGAGTAGCCTTATTGATTGCCAAATTATTTGTATATTAATTACTTCAAAGTATTTTTTAGGAAAACCGAAGTTGATTTCACCAAACCCATTGTAACTTTCGCAAGACGATGAGCGATGCACAGAAACCATACGGTTTATCACAACTAACGGTGGTTTAGCCATCGTGAGTTGAGATACGATCGTTAGGCCTAGTAAATAGGCCTTGTGATTGTGAAATCCTCTTCTCCAATCCATTTTGTGGAGCGCAACAAACCAATTCTGACAGTTGGAAGGCGAGGGTACTTAATTCTGTTACATGATTAAGATTGCAATTTACTTTATCTCTTAAATTGCATCGTAAATAATCTCTTAAGTTTTATCTTCGGTGACCTGTATTCAAATCATCCTATACCAAGCATAATTATTCTCATAAATTGAGCACAAACAATCCAAAACCTGAAAGTTTGAGGAAAATGTAATACTTCCATCACAGTGATTGCTGATTACTATAAATTATTTGAATTGAGTTTATTTTGGGGTAAAAAAAATTTGTCTCACCTTATTTTTTTTTCAGGTTTAAGTGACAGCACTGGCCCGATGGAGCAAGCAAGTGCAAGCTGTATATCATTGATAAGTGAATTCCTTTTTTATTTTTATTTTTTTATTGAGGAGACATTTCGATCCTAGCAGGATCTTTCTCAAAGGCATAGAGTGACAAGGAAAAACAGATACATGTCTAAGAAGGAAGGGGGTAGAAAATGAATAGGACATGGACGACCAACAGAGGACAAGGATGAAAGGTAGTAGGGTAAGATCAAAGGGAAGAGCTTGGAGTAGGGTCAGGATTAGTAAGAAAAGGGGGGAAACATCAACGAGAGAGGTGTGGAGGAGTGAATGCAAAGGAAGGATTACCAGTGAACACGCACGGTGTTAGTCATTCCCCTCCTGGATGTTGAGGCCATGTGGTTGAATAGTCCGAAGACGCTTCATCCACATTTTCTCACGGCTTAGCCGGACAGCATCACTATGGTGACCAAGGGATTCCATGCCCTGAACATTCATATCTGATATCGAATGATCAGGGAGATTGAAGTGATACCAAACAGGGGTGTACATTTTACTGGTTTTGATTGTAAACCTATGGCCATAGACACTTTTTTTGAGGGTACTTTTGGATTCGCCAATATATCGAACATTACAGATTCTACTGGAGATGAGGTATAATGTTTGAGGTGGTGCATGTAATAGAGCCATAGGTCATGTGGGTTGTTCCAGAAGAATTTCCATCGAAAGAGTCTGTTTCTTGGACATGTGTCTAGGAAACAGTGTATTTCGAGGTACACTTAGATGTACCAAACTTGGTGGGCCGTGAAGTGTCCAAAGGGGAAACCTTTGCTGGGACAATTAGGTCATGCAGGTTATGGGGGCGCCTAAATGTCAAGACAGACGAGTTTGGAATGGCACTGGCCTGCTCGACTGAAGTATGGAGAATGTTGTGGTTTTCCTTAGTTATCTTCCGTAGAGAAAGAAAGACAAGGGTGGTAGGAAGGAAACAAGGGAACCTTGGCATTGTCATTGGGACCGGGTGACTTTTGTTTTTCGTACCGAACGTCTGGGAATGGAGTAGACTTTAGCAATGGAATTCTTCACTTTGCGAGAACTATAGCCTCTTGTAACCAAGTTTCTGGCCAACACTCGTGTATGGCGGCGAAAGTCAGACTCATTGGAGCATATGTGCCTCAATCTGAGGGCCTGGCTGTAAGCTATACCAGTCTTACAGTGTCTAGGGTGACAACTGGAGGCATGGAGATGTTGATGAATGTCGTTGGGCTTAGAATACAAGTCAGTAGTTAGTGTGTTGTGGTCTTTCTGGATGGTGGCCTCCAGAACGTGGGTCTGCTGGAGAGTGCTCCCATGTGAACTTGATAGTGCTGTGGAAGGAGTTGATGTGATCAACGAAGGCATTCGAGCTGCTACCATCCCTAGTCCAAATGAAGAAGATGTCATCTATCTATCTCTACCTAATCCAGGGACGGCATGGAGCCTCACTGAGTGTGCGTTCTTTAAGGTCACCCATCCATGAGGCAAGCAAAGGAAGTAGCCATGTGCATGCCCATGGCAGTACCATGTACTTGGAGATAGTGCTTGCCAAGAAAGGAGAAAGGATTCTTGGTCAGCACTAGTCTCATGGGGATGGCCATGTCAGAGATGGGGGATGAGGATGGTTTTCCCTTGGCTAGGGCAGAGGAGCAAGCCTGAATTCCTTCTTCCTGGGGGTGTTGGTTCACCCTCACCTAGGCCTCACCCTCACCTGCACCCAACACCAACATCCCCCAGGAAGAAGGCATTCAGGCTTGCTCCTCTGCCCTAGCCAAGGGAAAACACTCCTCTCCCCCATCTCTGACATAGCCACCCTCAAGAGGCTAGTGCTGACCAAGAATCCTTTCTCCATTCTTGGCAAGCACTATCTCCAAGTACATGGCACTGCCATGGGCATGCATATGGCTCCTTCCTTTGCTTGCCTCATGGATGTGTGACCTTGAAGAACACACACTCAGTGAGGCTCCATGCCGTCCCTGGATTTGGTGGAGATACATAGATGACGATTTCTTCATTTGGACTAGGGAAGGTAGCAGCTTGAATGCCTTCTTTGATCACATCAACTCCTTCCACAGCACTATCAAGTTCACATGGGAGCACTCACTCCAGCAGATCCACTTTCTGGATGTCACCATCCGGAAAGACCACAACACATTAACTATTGACTTGTATTCTCAGCCCACCGACACTCATCAACATCTCCATGCCTCCAGTTATCACCCTAGACACTGTAAGACTGGTATAGCTTACAGCGCGGCCCTCAGATTGAGGCAAATATGCTACAATGAATCTGATTTTTGCTGCCATACACAAGTATTGGCCAGAAACTTTCTTGCAAGAGGCTATAGTTCCCGCCAAATGAAGAATTCCATTGCTAAAATCTACATCATTCCCAGAAGTTTGGCACTAAATCAAAAGTCACCCGGTCCCAAGGACAATCCCAAGGTTCCCTTGGTTACTTCCTACCACCCTTGTCTTCCTCCTCTCCGGAAGATAACTAAGGAAAACCACCACATTCTCCATTTCTCAGATCGTCTGGCCGGTGCCATTCCAAACTCGTCAGTTTTGGCTTTCAGGCGCCCCGTAACCTGTGTGACTTATTGTTTGAGCAGAGGTTCCCCCTTTGGACGCTTCACCTCCCACCAAATTTGTTACATTTAAGTGTACCTTGAAATGCATTGTTTGCTAGACACATGTCAAGGAAATAGACCCTTTTAATGGAGATTCTTCTGGAACAACCCACATGACCCATGACTCTATAACATGCACCACCTCAAACATTACATACCTCATCTCCTGTAGAGTTTGTAATGTTCAATATGTTGGCGAGACCAAAAGCACCCTCAAAAAACGTATCTATGGTCATAGGTCTACAATCAAGACCGGTAAAATTAATACCCCTGTTGGTATCACTTCAATCTCCCTGATCATTCGATATCAGATATGAGTGTTTTGGGCATAGAATCACTTGGTCACAGTACTGATCCCGTCCGTCTTAGCCAAGAGAAAATGTGGACGAAGCGTCTTCGGACTACTCAACCACATGGCTTCAACATCTAGGAGGGTAACGACTAACACCTTGCATGTTCACTGATAATCCTTCTTTTGTGTTCGCTCCTCCACACTTCTCTCTTTGATCTTTCCTCCTCTTCTCATTAATCCCTATCCTACTCCAGGGCCCGGGCCCTTCCCTTTGATCTCACCCTACCAGCTGTCCTCTTTGTCCTTTGTTTATCATCAGTGTCCTTTTCACTCTCTACCCCTCCCTTCTTATGCATGTATCTGTTTTGTCCTGGTAACCCTGCCTTATAGAAAGGTCCTGCTAGGATAAAAATGTCAGGCCCACTAAATTTGGAGGTTTTAAATTTCAATTTTATAAATTTAACGATGAGTGCATTCGCACTAAAACCTAAAAGTTTGAAAAAAAATATTGTGCTTCCTTCACAATGATTTTGTAGCATTCAATTTGTCTTGTCTTATGTTTTTTTTCAGGTTTGTTGAAGTAACACTTTACATATGGAGCAAGCAAGAGCAAGCTGTAAAATGGATAAGTGAAATTCTGTTTATTTATTTTTTTGTCTTTGAGAAAGGTCGTACTAGGATCGAAATGTCAGGCCCTCTAACTTTTTTCTTTTGTTTAAAATTAACTAGACAATTGCTTTCTTGGTCTTTGGGAGAAAGTGCTGGGTTTTGACCTGGAGGGGGGTTGTGGTGGTCCTGTAGGGGAAAATTCTGGTGAAGGTGGCTCTCTCAGCTTGGGAAGGGGCCTGGTGCACTGATGCATATAGGTTGGGGGACTGTGGTACTGTTGGAGAAGGTGGTGTTGGGATGCTCAGTCAGGTGTGTCACCGGTACGTGCACTGTGCGAAGGCTAGGAGCCAGGATGGTG
This sequence comes from Luidia sarsii, assembly GCA_949987565.1. Lineage (NCBI taxonomy): Eukaryota > Metazoa > Echinodermata > Asteroidea > Paxillosida > Luidiidae > Luidia > Luidia sarsii. The sequence goes on along the minus strand of OX465108.1, from coordinate 18,358,141 downwards.
CCAATGGTACAGAGTGTACCCATGGGTGGGCTTATTGGGGGAGACTGAGGGTGGTGTGCAGGGTGGATGGTCCTTGGCTATAGGTGACAGGAGGACTGTATCTGGAAGACTTACCTTGCCAGGGAATCACCTGTGGAGGAGCTTGATGTCGTGGTAGGACTGTGATGTGTTTGGTAGATCTCACTGGGCTTGCAGGCACACCCCCCTGATTTCATGAACCCCTGGGATGCATCGAAATGGGGGTAATGTGGCATGTTTCTCCTGTTAGTAGTTTGAACTTGTGACACTTCATTCTTGCAATGGCTGAGGCATATAATCGTGATGATTCACATTTTTGGCCAGGTAAAAGTTGTTTTGCTGTATACAACAAAACAATGTGTTTACTCTGCTCTTAGGCATTCCTAAAGATTAGATAACACACACAATAGAAACTAGGAATATGAATAAATGGGTGAAAAAACCCTACTTTGACTGGCAAACTACTTAGTTGGGTGAAAAAACACCCTAAAGTATAAAAAGACAAAAATAAATCAATAACAAAACACCTCCGGTCCTTCACCTTGACTGGCCACTTCTTTATGGTGTGGGGGTACAAAACAGTCCTTAAAAAGAACAAAATATAAAAAAAGAAATAAATATGAAAGAATGCCTCCACCTTGACTGGCCACTTTTGGTGGTGTAGGGGTAGAAAACACTGCTAAAAAAGTAGCTTCACAGGCACTTTATGAGTAAGGAAAAAAAGTATATGAACTATAAAAAAGAGTGCTTTTCTGTAATACTTATGATCTCATTGTTTTTTTTATTTATTTATTTATTTATTATTATTTTTTTGGGGGAGGAAATTATATTATGTCCCTCCCCCATTCACTTTTGAAAGTTTGGGGTGAGACATGTCCTCCTGTGTCACCCCCCTGCCTATTGATGCCCATGCGATGCCCCAGTGTTTCATGAAATCAGGGTGGTTGGGCTTTCCACTGGTCCATGTTGGTGGTGATATCTACCTACTTGCCCATTGATGGTGTGGATCTTGTTTGTACAGTGTGCCTTCATGATGGAGGTATCTATGAAAGGTTTTGATGGCAATCTGCCTCTCTTCGCCTCACGTGGAGCCCTGTCATCGTCATCTATTCTCCTATATTTCCTTCCAAGTCAAATCTGACTCCTTTAGAAACACTGCTGTTGTTTCACTTTATAAAGGAACACATTTCTAGCCACTTCTGCAACATAATAGCTTCTTCATACACTCAGAGCTACCTTGTCAATCCTTCCATTTTTTTGGTGATCGCAGTCACAGATGATGTGATGCAAAATATCCAGAGATGGGAAAATGCTAATTTCTTTTCTTTCCAATTTCCAATTATTTTGTTGGCACAATTTTTTCTCTTTCTAATTCCTGTCTCCTTGCTGGCTTCTTTGGTGCAAGCCTAGTATAACCCGGCCAGCCCTGGTGAAAAGGTTTTGCCTTGTTTTCAGGATGATATAATTAGGTCTGTGCAGACAAGCCTTACCTTCTTCATTTGATTTCAGTACATCAGGAGTGGCTTCTTATGCAAAGCACCTGAGCAGCCAATGTGTTGGTTGTGCTGTTAAATGTACTGCCATCTGAAAATGTGGTTAATCAAGCACTTCTTCATTTTGGTATTCTTTTGAACTAAATAGTGTCATCATTCCTGTTTCTTGTGGATTTTTTTCCCATACCAACCATTTTGTTTATCACTTTGAAAAAGTTTAGTAAATATCTTGTTTAAATTGTAATGACTTTGGTTTTTTTTCTAAGAGGATGGGTGCATATTGCAGCCTTTTGCCAATGAACAATTTGTGTCATAATACTGTCACATGAAGACCATGTTGTAATTGATGAATGAACAACTTGATGTATCATGTAGCTTATTAATTTTTATGCCAAGTAAGTGACACTGATGAGCACTTGATCTGAATAGGAAGTGCGGACCAGCCCCACCTGGTGGTAAGTTGGCCTTAATGCGCCTATTTGGTGAGGAGTATTCAAGGCAAGTGTCAATGATTTACTTAAGTCCTGATCTTTAGGTGGAAAGTGAAAAAAACCACACGGAAATGCTAATGATCTAAAAGAATGGTTTATCCAGCCTAAAACTATCAATTTAACCCTGTATGGCATATCCTCCTGAACCCTCACATCTTGTACTATCACTAGATATGGAGATTGAGATTTTTCAGTAATTGCCCCTACCCTTTGGAACAAACTACCAGGGTATATTCAAAACACCCAGTCCCTTGGTGAAAAGTGAAAACACACCTTTTTAATTCATAAAAGGCCCTATACAACATTGGAATGATCGGAAAACACAGATTTCCTCCTAATGTACACAGTTTGTAGACGGTCACTCATGATAGAATCCTCATGTTGAAATCTTACGCTCTGGCTATAAGTATGTCCTTTTTGAGAAATCTTCACTCAAGCACTGAAAAATAGTGTTTACCTCGTGGATAAAAACTCCATATTTCACGCGATTTGTTGAATGCCGCCTTTACAAACAAGCCAACTGTTTCAAAAGGCATTGTAAATCCCATGTACGCTTATTTGCATTGTTCTTCATGTATAAATTTACAGTATTGATAAAAGTTCTGATTCATATTTCGGGTATTTATTCAATTTTTGGTTGTAATTTATAGACAGACAATGGTGCGCTTAGAAACAGCTGTATTATGTGCCTTAAAATGTCATATATTATTATTTTTATTATTATAATGTTTCTAAAGACACATTGGTCAACTTTGGATTTTTAGGACAACTTGCATGCATGCAAAATGTATGCATGCTGGTTGTCCTAATGATAAAATACAATGAAAATTGAAGAGTAGTGTCACCTTGACCTTGAGTGGCCACAAGCATTGTGGTGTGGTGCTTTTCCAGACTGCCGACAAGACCTTTAGCAGCTCGGTGGTCAAGTGGCTAAGACGGCTGCTCTAGAAAGCAGGAGGCGTAGGTTCGAATCCTGCCCAAGCTGCCCATTGAATTCTTGCAGGCAGTGTGGAAAAGCACACAGCGTAATTACAGCACATGTCTGGCTGGACATTTCTCTATGGCATGACCAAAACAAACACAACCAAGAACAAAAGTTACATGTATGCCATGTCTTCTTAAGTAGCCCCAATGTTGGATCATAGAGAAAGAAACATGAAAAACTAAAACAGACCAGTTGCAGTATATTTAAAAAGAAATGCCAGGCTCTACACAATAATAACTGAAACAAAACCTATCTATGTTTAATCGCAGGGACATGTTTAACTTTGTATTATTGCTGTAACCTAAATCAGCAGCAGAGAAAGCATACAAGTGGATGAAGTGTATTTCATAAAACAAAATTCACTAGAAAAGGTTCACAAAATTCAAAAGCATCTCATTGCATGTATAATCTCTGATAAAGCCCCTTTTGAGCTGAGATCTTGTAGTTGAGGGTCTGGAGCTGACTGACCTTAACTTAATGTAGGCCTACCTCACAGGACCCTGCTTGAAATTGAAATACACATGCATGACTTGTGCCAATTTGGACAGCATTCATAGACAACTTCATGATTGTCTGCAGATGTAAACGCTGGTCTGGCTGTGCGAAAAGGATGTCCCAAAATCTGTTGCCCTAAAAAATAAAATAAGCATAGGTCTGCCTGTGCTGCAGGAAGATTGATGCTGGTTAGCTGAGGCCATGTAGTCAAATGACAAGGGATGGCTTTCCTATTGTGTGTCTCAAATAAAAAATCCGCATAGGCCTGCCAGTGACTGCAGGAATGAGTGCTGGTTAGCTGAGGCCATGCAGTCAAGTGACTATATAGGACTGTAAAACCTTCCCAGAGTATGTTCCAATCAGAACTAGTCTACTAGTCAGCATTAGTCTACCTGTATTGCAGGAATGGGGGACTATAGGGTTGGCTTTCTCATGGTGTCTCAAATCAAAACCAGCATAGGTCTTCCTGTGATGCAGGAAGATTGATGCTGGTTAGCTGAGGCCATGTAGTCAAAGGACTAAGGATGGCTTTCCTATTGTGTGTCTCAAATAAAAATCCGCATATGCCTGCCTGTGACTGCAGGAAGATGAGTGCTGGTTAGCTGAGGCCATGCAGTCAAGGGACTATACAGGACTATAAAGCTTTCCCAGAGTATGTGCCAATCAGAACTAGTCTACTAGTCAGCATTAGTCTGCCTGTATTGCAGGAATGGGCGACTTAGTCTATAGGGTTGGCTTTCTCATGGTGTCTCAAATCAAAATCAGCATAGGTCTTCCTGTGATGCAGGAAAATTGATACTGGTTTGCTGAGGCCATGTAGTCAACGGACAAGGGCTGGCCTTCGCATAGTATGTGTACCTCATCAGGGGCCCTGTCTAGTTAGAGGAAACTGCATCACCCATTCAAAGCAAATCCAAATGATCTGTATTTCATCACTGATTAACCTGTGGCTGGATCATCAAGTACAAAAAGCGGACCCTGCATGACCTGCCACTTGAGGGTGAAACAAATCCTTCCCATAGATGTATGTTTTATAAAGTTAAAAAATGAAAGAAAAAAAGTCCCCTGAACGGTGGAGTCACTGGTCTGGCTGTATGCAAAGACTGCTCAACATACTTCCCAAAAATGTCCCATAACACCATTATGGTGTTGATTATGTGTTGTGTTACAAATGAGACTGGTTTGTTTTGACTTATTCTGTTTCTTTGATCTATGAAAGTACCTATGAAAATATCTTGGCAGTTGATTTTTCATGGATTATTATGTGCTCCACAACAACAACATGTGAACTGTGTTTTGCCAAGTTGCAGTACTAAGAAAGATGACCTTTCACAACTGGTGTGCTGTATGATATGCACCTTGAGTACATACACAAGGCAGTTTTGTTTATCCTATATTATCACTTGGTATTTGTTTCTCTTAAATGTCTGATTTGAATGTTTGATTTTGGTTTTTGGTTTGGGTTTTCTAATGGATTTAACCAAGGCAGTGAAAAATGTAATCTTTCCACCAACTGCATGAAATATTCCATGGGGGTGAGTTGGCCTTTGCCAACAATCAATATGCTTTATAATGATTAAAAACAGAAGACAAATTGGGTTTTATTATCATTATTATTATTTTTTTTTAGGGGGGGGGAGTCTTGGGGAAGAAATTCCCTTAGTGTCTTTTTTTCCTTCAAAATAATGGACACATCTCATTCTTTTAAATGCAAACCAGACACATCAAATCAGAATGTTGATGCTCCTATGTTAGGAGGAATACCACAATGAAGAAGTATTAACTGATGTCAAGACCTTTTTCCCTTCCCACTGATGAAGGAAATGGTATAGACAGTCTGCCTGCCTGTAATTTCTGAAAGAATTGGCAAACCACTTTCACAGATTACTCCAAGGAGATGAGCAGTGTCTTTTCTAGGCCTGCTGTTGTCATCTTCTGTCAAGAAATTATCTAAGAAGCTTCTAAATTTCATTTGCTCTTCCTTGACTGCCAATTCTATTTTCCCTGTTCTTTGTGGGAATTAGTTTATTGTTTCCACCATCTAGTTTTGCCTAAACCCTTAACATGTCTTACACCTGTACTTCAGACATCTGGGTTTTCTGTCAGTCTGAAAGCATCCTGACCGTTCAAGAATTCTATCATCCCAGACATGGTCAGTACAAAAACTGATGAACTCTCACAGATGTGGGATGGGAGAGAATCTAACTGGGCCAACTGTGCTGCTTGAGCTTTTTCCTCTCTTGCTTCCTCTCAATTTACCAACCTTGTTGTTGCTGATTCCTATCTTTATTCTTGTCTAGCCTTGCCTGCCATCATTGGGGGATGGAAATTGTTTATTTCCGCCTAGCCCTGTGACCCCCATCTTTGCTAGTGGTCCTTGTTTCCATCCTTGTTTCAGGATCAAGCACAGCTTCTTTCTAGTGCCTTCTTTTCTTAGAGTCCTATCTACATGTACCTTCACATCTGTCTGCCTGTACATCTCTTTGATTCATTTTTGGTATTCATTACCCCCACTTTTGTCAATGGCCCTGTCAAGAGGTTCCTTGTTTCAGGGTCAACCAAAAGATATTGAAAGATTGCCTATATGTGACCCAGCACAACGACATGAGGAATATCCCACCAAAACACTTTTTGAGTAAACAACGACTGAAGTTAAAGTATCTTTACAATTAAATTACAAATAATTTTTTTTTTTTTTTTTGGAAATTTTAAATATATGAGAGGATTTTATATTTTGATATAATTTGAAAGCTAATGGTATACTCTTTCAAATTATTAGAACATCTCAAAAGTGGGGTTATTCTTCATTATGCTGTGCCGGGTCACATATATTTTTCCTTTATAACCCTCTTCCCTTTTCAGTTGTTGAGCACACCTGTCCTGAGGTCAATTGGCAGTGAGCAGATGTCACCATCCAGCATGGATCAGTGGTTTACCTGACTTGCCTGTGAGCTCAAAGAGATCTACCAACACAGTGCAGTTCCCCAAGGCTCAAACTCTTCCTGGATGATAACCTGGCAGACAGTCTTCCAGATCCAGTCCCATGCTGTCATCCATACCATGGACTGATCACCCTCTCCCATCCTTAATTCCCCTCACTCGGCTCACCTATGGGATCTGTACCCTTGGCACTAGCCTGGCTGCTGGCTCTCGCATGGTGCACTCACCAGTGGCAAACCTGGGTGAACAATCCAACACTAGCCTCTCTGGCAGTGCTGCAGTTTCACAACCTACATGCATCTAGTGCACCATGTTCCCTCCTTAGCTGAGATGATCCCTTCCACAGAATTTCTCCTGCAAGGCTGCTCTAACTTCACTCCAAGTTTGAATCCTTGTTTTCTCCCGACCACCAGGAAAGCACAATATTTTGATATTTCATGCCACCTCCATTGTGTTAAAGATGAACACTGATTATTGTTTCTTCTTGTATCATTTCAGACGCTGTCTGGAAGAGGAGGTAGACGAGGAGGAGGAGGAGGCAGACGAGGAGGAGGAGGAGGAGGAGGAGGAGGAGGAGGAGGAGGAGGAGGAGGAGAAGGAGGAGTGAGATTCAGCTGTTTGGTTTAAAAGATAGGCTTTGAGGGGTTAGGCTAGAAGGTCAAAGCATGCTTTGAATGTTAGGATTAGAAGGTTTATGGGTTAAGAAAGATAGGCTAAGGTTTATAGAGTATGGGGTAAAAAGAATAGGCTAAGGAAGTTTATCTGGTGGGAAGGATAGGCTAAGAAGGTTTATGGGTGTGGGATGAATAGGAAGGTACCATTTGGGAAGGAAAGTCCTTTTTCCGCCTAGCCTCGTAATTTGAGAGACTCTTCATTGAAATGGGAATTATGGTAGATGTTGGATTAACAATTCATGAAATTTCTACGGAAAATTTAAAACAAATCTCAGATTGATGGATGGATAGACATAATGTCTAGAGTACAAGTCCTGGTCTTGTCAAATTTCCTTTGCTTTAAAGTTTCAGAATAATATTCTTCACATTTTTGGAAGATACAACATCTTGGGTTTTTGATCTCTCGAGATAAGTTACACATTATAATTTTTAGTTACAAATATTTTTTTTGTCAAAAATAACAATGTTTATTACTGTTTAATAATGTTTATCCAATAAAAGTTTAGATAAATAATTTTGCTTTTCAGTAATGTAAGAGTTGGCCACAATTGTACTTTCAAGCCTCCTTATGTTTGAAGATACATCAGTATAAATCTAAGGATGCTCTGATGACCAGCATGTGCTGCAAATGAGTCAAAAGCTGATGATGCCTTTTGGACGGATGACTGCTGTCTCTGCGTTGGGTGTTCAGTTTTCTTCGGTTGCCTTGTGTGTTGCCTTGTGGTATGTTTTAGACAAGGAGAGCTGTTGAAGATGAGGGTGCGATGGAGCACAATCAGCAATCTTGGACAGGCAAGAGGATGAATGACTTTTGTGTTGGGAGCAGTTGTTGACTTCTAAGAAGCCACCTACCAGTGTTTGCCTATGTGTGATGTATATCAGAGTGCTGCAGAGAAGGCTTGGATCAATCTACTCATCAATGCTTAGCCTCGGACTACAGCTACAGAGTGACTCAGTCCATGTCTATCATCATCATCGGGACACCATCCAGTGTTACATCAACCAATGCTTAGCCTCGGACTACAGCTACAGAGTTACTCCATGTCTATCATCACCATCGGGACACCATCCAGTGTTACAGTTTTACTCATCAATCAATGTGTAGCCTCGGACTTCAGCTACAGAGTGACTCCATGTCTATCATCATCATCGGGACACCATCCAGTGTTACAGTTACAAGGACACGAGACGATAAAATGAAATGTGTACACTGACTCAGAGTTTATGAAATAAATAAATCTTAATGAGCTTTTTATAATAAATGGTTTGATAATGACCCTGTTGAGGGTCGATGGTTGAGAGTTGAGGGTTGTTTCATGTTATGTTTATGTAATTATATGATTATGAGTTTCGGAAGATGTCACACTTATAAATTGTACTTGCAAGGTGCTGGGACTTTATAACATGTCTCTTTGGCATTAATTCTTAACAAACTCTTCTGTTCTCTTCTCTTCTCTATTTTCCTCTCACATTGACCACTAGACCATAACTGTCTAATAACTAAAAAGTAAACCGTAACCACACTAAAACTTCCATGGGTTAGTTAGGTCTTTGTTGTGAGGGACGTATTATAGTGGGGACCAGGGCATAGTTTTGCCCCCTTTTGTGAGTGAGCGTTCCATTGTTGGGCGAGTGGGGCGCCACCGCGCGGCGGTGGTTGTGCCTAAAACTTCTGTCGCCGCATGGTGGCGCCCTTCAAGCCGCATCACTAGATGTAGGTACTCTACGCATCACCAGCCATGGGCCGTGTCCGAAATGGGCGTCTAGGGCTACGTCTATTGCTTCCCCGTATTGGAAATACGCGGAGATGCAAAGGCAATAGCCTAGGTAGCCATAGCTCTGTAAGCCCGTTTCGGACACGGCCATGGTCTGCGTCCTAAGGCTTCGCATTTGATGAAAATGTGAGGCAAACAATTGGTAATACTGTACAATAGTTTTTGTCTTCATGGTCATGGTCAAATGACGGTACTAAAGTTCTGGGCCTATGAAAAATGTTGATATGTATGAAAAAGTGTGATTATCTGAAAAATAGGAGGCATTGCTTGGTTTCTGTAAAATTGGTTGAAAGCTGTAACTTTCTTGCTTGTTGTTTTGCTGTGTGTTTTTAGTCCGCTCTCTTGCATGAGTAGGTGTGTGTATAGGTGACCCTAAATTCAATCATGGTACCACAACGGAGAGATGAGATCTCTGTCAGTTCTTGGTAGTCACCTTGCCATCTTCTGCTTCTGGTGGTCCATGGAGGAGGAACGTCGGAATCTAGGTTCAACTAAGCAGACAAGAATTATGATATCCATCCAGGTGGGTTTGCTTTTCTTGTAACAAATCATGACCCACTTTGTATTGGATTCAAATGAAATTGCAGCACAGTAGAATCACACCCTGATCAATTAGAGCTCTGATTCCAAAAGTAATTGCTTGCTTATTTTTTGGTTGCTGATGAAATGTTGAACAAATTATTGTGCTAACAATGGAAACTGCAATGTGGTATTTTTCTCACTGCAGCAAAATGGATGGTTGCCCTTGGAGGAATAGACGGAGGCTTGGAGGGATGGACCGACCCACTTGGAGGAATGGACCGACCCACTTGGAGGGATGGACCGACCCACTTGGAGGGATGGATACTGACCCACTTGGAGGGATGGACCGGCCCACTTGGAGGGATGGACCGACCCACTTGGAGGGATGGATACTGACCCACTTGGAGGGATGGACCGGCCCACTTGGAGGGATGGATACTGACCCACTTGGAGGGATGGACCGGCCCACTTGGAGGGATGGACCGACCCACTTGGAGGAACGGACCGACCCACTTAGAGGAACGGACTGACCCACTTGGGATATGGACCTTCCACTTGGAGGAATGGACCGATCCACTTGGAAGAACGGATTGATCCACTTGGAGGAATGGACTGACCCACTTGGAGGGATGGACCGACCCACTTGGAGGGATGGACCGACCCACTTGGAGGGATGGATACTGACCCACTTGGAGGGATGGACCGACCCACTTGGAGGGATGGACCGACCCACTAGGAGGAACGGACTGACCCACTTGGAGGAACGGACCGACCCACTTGGAGGAACGGACCGACCCACTTGGAGGGATGGATACTGACCCACTTGGAGGGATGGACCGACCCACTTGGAGGAACGGACCGACCCACTTGGAGGAACGGACCGACCCACTTGGAGGAACGGACTGACCCACTTGGGATATGGACCTTCCACTTGGAGGAACGGACCGATCCACTTGGAAGAAAGGACCGATCCACTTGGAGGAACGGACTGACCCACTTGGAGGGATGGACCGACCCACTTGGAGGGATGGACCGACCCACTTGGAGGAACGGACCGATCCACTTGGAGGAACGGACCGATCCACTTGGAGGATCGAACGAACTGATCCACTCGGAGGAATGGACCGATCCACTTGAAGTTGGAGGAATGGACCGATCCACTTGGAGGAACCATGGAGGTTCCTCATGTAGGAACGGACCGATCCAATGGACCGATCCACTTGGAGGAACGGACCGATCTTCTTGGAGAAACGGACCGATCCACTTGGAGGAACGGACCGATCCACTTGGAGGAACGAACCGATCTTCTTGGAGGAACGGACCGATCCACTTGGAGGAACGGACCGATCCACTTGGAGCAATGGACTTGCCTTTTGGGAATGGACTAACAATGAAAATAAAATAAAAATGTATGCAATAATGATAAATCATGGCTTTAATACCTTAATACCTTAATACATTTTTAATACCTTAATACCTTAACAATGTTATGGTTTAAAGGTTGGAACATTTTGTCAAATCATCAACTATATTAATATTTTTAAAAATTTAGTGGGCCTGACATTTCGATACTAGCAGGACCTTTTGAGAAAGGTCCTCAAAATGAGGAACAATAAAAATGAAGCACAATAAATGTATTTTGATATTTCAGCCCGTCATGCCACCTCCATTGTATTAAAGGCCCACTAAATTTTGAGTTTTGCATTTTGGTAATTTTAGTCAGTAAGCAGTTTGCAACATTTTTGTATATCACAATATTATTTAGCTGGACAGAAATGGTGCAAAAAGGCTTGGATATTGATAATTCAGACAAATAGAGGTCACAATTGATCAAATGACCAAGTCATGACAGCTGTCCGTTGTGAATTTTGGTAATGCCCTTGATGAACTCTGAACTGGTTTCAGCTGGGGATGAAATAATAACATTATGTTTCCCTTGTACTGTATTTTTCGATGAATGTGGTTTCTTAAATTTTAGTGGGCCTGACGTTTCGATCCTAGCAGGACCTTTCTCAGGACCTTTGAGAAAGGTCCTGCTAGGATCGAAACGTCAGGCCCACTAAATTTTAGATTTACATTTTGGTAATTTTAGTCAGTAAGCAGTTTGCAAAATTTTTGTATATCACCAATGTGGATTCTTACCAGATTACTATTTGTAGAATGAATCCATTATGCTAAATTCAGAAATAAAACAACTGATTATGATAACATGAGCAGGAAAGGTATGAAATTGCCCCAACTCATTATCTTCTCGTACCATGTTTCTACAAAAAAATATTGTTTAGCAAAAACTTTAAGTGATCGATAGTGTAGGTAATAATTTTATTTGAAATGGAAGAGTGAAAAGCTTGGCACATCATAATTATGTTCAGATAATGAGTTCAATTTTGCCTTATTCGGCACGCCATAAACCATGCATCATGCCCCATTTTTTGACGTCGTTGTACTGCAGTGCGCACGCGCTGTTTACGTCATCAGCCGTTCATTACGCGGCACTTACGATCACTGGTGAGCATCGGCTGCTGCTCAATGAAGCGCACAAATTAGATTCAAAATGGCGGCGCCCAGTTCATGAAAAGATGCACGGGCCTTTTCCATTGCACGATTTATATAATGGATGGCGTTGCCCTTATAATTTTGCGGGCTTTCGTGACTAGTTATTGCTGGAACTGGATCCTGGGTGGGCCACGTACCGCTGACTTTCCTGCCCTTCAGCACTTCTATGGAGGACGTATTTGTAGTCCCGTTGCTGCCTGGTAGCCGTTGGTCAAAGCCGCAGTTCCCACGCCTACCCGTGGTATGGTCTCTCGACTACACCACAATACAGGTAAGGATTTTTCAATAATAATTGTCCTTATTTTAATCATACATAAGAATTATGAAAATTTCTAATAAGGCTTTAGTGGACTGTAGTGAATATAACTAATAAATGCAAAATTTATTACGTATGCAGATTCAACTCATGTTTAATTCCATAAGAAAAAAAAAAATCCCAATTCTAAAACAAAATTGAACAATTATGTTCTTAAGCATTTTAGAAATCTCCGTGTAGCCCAAAATTGTGACTGTCATTATTATTTCATTTCGCTTGTGACCGTGACGTCGAGGATGGATTGTTTCAACTTCATTCTGTATAATTTATCTTATTTAAATCATAATCATCTCGGAGCCACTATTTCGGCTCTAAAAGGTTTGCTAAACTTTACAGTATGTGATACTTATTTGATAATTCTGAATGACGTAACATATGTGGCGCAATTCAATAATAATATTTCAGTATAACTAATATTTCAGTATTCCAAAGGTAAAGAAGAAACATCGAAACAACAGCAAGACAAGCTGAATCCATATTATCCAAGGGAATTATGAAAATTTGTAATGACGTTTTTATTGGTCTGAAGTGAGTCTACCTAATATTTCCTTGTAGTCATTAGCAAATAAACAAAAAAACAAATGAAAACAAATGAAAACAAATATTACTGAAAAATGAAAATGATGGCATTTTCGGGATTCGACCCCATATATATGCTTCTTAGTTACTGGTTATGGGCCAGTCCCTTAGGGTGCAAAGAGGTGTCATTAATACACATGAAAATAGTCAATTATATTTTTAAATTGTGATATTTTTTTCAGGTTTTATGGAATGGATTAAAATGATTTGCAGATGATCACTTTAGTCGTATTAATTATACAGCTTCAAATGATTTCATTTGATTTAATCAGAAATTAAGTTGGTCAGCACGCAATATACAGCACTTTACGATCTGCTCAATGCACTAATTAATCCAAAATGGCGGCGCCCTGTTAAAAAATTTGAAATATCTGTGTACCGTAAGGGACTGGCGTAGAACCAGTAGCTAGAAACCACGGGTTCGATTCTAATGCATTTTTTTTGCAATAATCATGCAGCTAAACATCATTTCATTACAGTAAATAAGGAATTTGAAAAGTATCCCCATTTGAAATTGTAAATTAGCTAGCAACCACGGGTTCGAATCCCGTGTATGGCAGTTTTTAAAGTTTTTCTAATATATTTGTTTATCTTTTATTTTTTTCATATTTCACCTTGCTTATGACTTTAAGGATGTCTTGCTAATAACGTCATGCCCCATATTTTAACTTGCTTAAATCATAATCATCTAGGAGCCGCCATGTTGTCTCTACACGCTTCGGTGATTTTTTTCAGTAGCCGAAAGTAAATGAATACCTTTGATGAGGTAACGTACAGTGTAGGTGGCGTCAATGGCTGACTAGGCCTAATGTTTTAGTATAAAAAAAAAATCGAAGGTATGGCGAGAGAAAAGGAATACATATTTTATCATTATGAATAATCATGATAATTTCTTATGAGCTTTTTAGCTATTTAGTAATTTTAATAAAACACCCATAAGGCACATCTTTGAGTAATCCCAGGAGTCATTAGCCAAATGAAATATGAAATAAAATTCTAAGGGATGAAAGAAAAATGGCAAAACCGGATTTGGACCCCATGCTTCTAAGTTGCTGGTTCTATGTCAGACCCTTAGGGTGCACAGAGGTGTCATGATATTGACTGATATTGTTTTAAATAAAATATTATTTTCATTTCTAATTGATTAGATTGAAATTATTTGAAGCTGAACATTTTTTCATTTGTAATAATAATGTTGCTAATCATCATTTCATTATAGTCAATCTGAACATTGAAAAGCATCAAATTTTGAAAATGTTAATTAACCATTTTCCGGAAGGTTTATTGAAATCTCCATGTAGCCTAAGGGGCAGGCGTAGAATCAGCAGCTAGGAACCACGGGTTCGAATCCCGGCTCCGGCAGTTTTTAACATTTTTCGAATATATATTTTTTTCTTTTAATTTTTTCTTTTTCATTTTTCACTTTGCTTATGACTTTAAGGATGGCTTTGTAATGACGTCATGCTTCAAATTTTATCTTGCTAAAATCATAATCATCTAGGAGCCGCCATGTTGTCTCTAAACGCTTCGCTGATTTTTTTCAGTAGCCGAAAGTAAATTAATACCTTTGTTGAGGTAATGTCGCTGGCGTCATTGGCTGACTAGACCTAATGCTTTAATTGTTTTTTAATTGTGAAAAACAAACAAATTCGAAGGTATGGCGAGAGAAAAGGAACACATATTTAATCATTGTGAATAATTATGATAATTTCTCAAGAGCTTTTTAGGTTTTTAGTAATTTTGATCAAGCACCCATGGGGGCATCTTTGAGCAATTATGTCAGTAGCAATCGCGCGTAATATGAATGGGAAAGGTATAGCTGAAAGGCTGTAAATGCGGAAACTAAAAATGTTATAGAAATGATGTTTAGTTTCCATGTAGTGTTATGTCGACTTTTTGCTTACCACCGAATCATCCCGATGGTAACGAAATTTCACTCGGACAATCAAGTTGGGAGCAGTTTTGCTTCAGGAAGGTTATCCGGCACAACAATGCACTCACACTGGTCGACCAAAATGGTGGAGTATTACAAACCCCTCTTTATTCAAACCATTCAAAGATTTCAAACTATTACACCAACATTTCGTTGTTGTCTTTTCGCTGTGACATTGATGACAACTGTAACGTAATGCAGCTCTGAGTACAAACACGAGAACTTTTCGGCCGCAGAAATTTTAGAAGTTGAAAAGGTGTTAATAGTGATAAAAAGTTTTAAACAATTTAGAACAATTGTATTAATAAGGAATTAATAATAAACCTTTGACGAAAGAATACCCTGTGAAGTTGGATACAACTTATCAAGTCGAGCAAGTAATTTTCGATGCAAACTTACAAAAAGGAATATATGGGCACCACGACACGGGACGTAATTATTGCAAACTAAGGTAAACACTGATGGCTGTCAAAATAAAAAATATATACTACCACGATACACGCATCCCACTACCATATTATAGAAGAAACAACTTGCTGGCCGTACACTCGGCGTTTCAGGCAATAATATTTACACGGGTTTGACTGCAGTCCGTTCACTCCGAGTTGAGCTCGACCTCAGCCTCATTAAATACTATGGCATGCACCCTCTTTTGGCTTTTCAGCCAAGGGCACTTCGGGAAGCACTATCTGGGCTTCAGCCGGGTAGCTCATGAATAATTCAACAAAGTGACGTAGAAGTGAAGTGAATATCTTAATAGGTACATGTACACTGTACATTGTGCAGTATCATATACGTCATAATGTTGAATTATTCATGATCTACCCGGCTGGAGCCCAGATATTGCTTCTCGAGTTGTTCATATACGTCATAATGTTGAATTATTCATGACCTGCCCTGCTGGAGCCCAGATAGTGCTTCCCGGGCACTTCACTACAAGCCTCGGCTTCCCGAAGATGCTTCCATGCTTATTTTTCCCTTTACCTTTTGTACAATTAATTCATTCTAATGTTTGTGAATATCTTTCCGCTCAAAGCTTATACATGTATATGTTCAGCTTTTCCCTTGAAGCATGGAAATAAGTGCGAGTTTGAATTGAATTGAATTGAAAAGGGGGCCACCATATTTCACGTGGTAATAATCATGAACAACAGTATCGAAGTTCGGACGAATACGTGCAGCCGATTTCAAGAAAAGTTGCGTAAGGTACGCAACCAAAATTTGAAGTTTCTTGAAAACAGCAGCCAAGGGGCGTTCTGAATATGCTCAAACACTCGAACAGTGAACGGAGTGTAGAACCATATAGCGCAAGGAAACTGCTTGCTCTGTACAGTACTTAAATACAAGTCATGGCAATATTAATATCATACTATGACAATAGGCACAATATAAATTCTGGATTGTGAAAAATAAAATATGTACAAAATTCCTCCGCGGGTTAAAAAGTGCATTAAAATGAAAACACGAACAGACATTTAAGTTAAGTTAATATATGGAAAACTTTTATCAAATAAAAAAGTTAATAGTTTCATTACATGAACAAAAATAACACCTTCACCATTTATATAGGGCTTCAACTTAGCGATAAAACAACTCAGTCAAGAAACACTTCCCTTGTTCCCGAAGCTTGATAAGTCTTTTCTAATTCAGCCTGAGCGAAAAACCATCAGGCAGCATGCAACATGGGACCTCTGTGCACACGCAAACATACACACCCATGGGACCCATTAGTTACCACTGCTGCCATAGACATCGACGTCATTTGAGTCTGAACTATTTCCAAAGTATCGAAGTATCGATAAGGCATACATATACATACAATATGGTCTGAATATTGGCACCACCTGGATTTCATTCAGGCACAGTAATGTCCTTTTAGACAGTGCAATGCTAAGAATGCCTTTTCACTGTACAGAGCTGATTATAACAAAGATTGAAGTAAGTTAGGAATGATAACATTACATGTGAACAATTACATCAACCACTTGTCATAAGACCTCGACAAGTGAACATTTACATCAACCACTTGTCATAAGACCCTGACAAGTGAACAATTACATCAACCACTTGTCATAAGACCTTGACAAACTTGTCATAAGACCTCGACAAGAGAACAATTATGTCAACCACTATTCATAAGACCCCAAGTGAAAAATTACTTAAACCACTTGTCGTATGACCTTGACCACACATCACTAGAAAAGAGGAGTGGTGGGTTCGAATCCCACATGAGCTGCCTTTTTTTCAGCAGGCAATCGGATAAAGCACTGAAAAGCAGTGCCATTACATGTTGAGTGGTGCAAACCCCCTTTGAATAAAAGACAATTTTTGCATTTTAATGCTGTCTACAATCATGAATGGTAGGCTTCACCCAATGCACAATACAGCTTATGGTAGTCCGATGAGCTGCACTGATGCTCAGAACATTTGAGCGATGTTAGGACGGTGTGTAGACAGGGGCCGAGGGCGGGTTCATGGGATCCCAGGTGGGTGCCTGGATGGGCATGTTGTAGGTCGGGTACTGCGGAGCGTACATGAGTTTACCAAAGGTGTAGTCGTGGCCACTCTTGCTGGGAATCTCCTGCTGTCCTCCCATAGCAAACTCGTAGCTAGGAGGCGGTGCAGCTGTGGGAGTACAAAACCCCAAAAATAATGAACACACTGAGTTATATGCACATAAGAATGGTGACCTTCAGTGGGTCATCCAAATGACGACAGACAAAGTACACACTGCTCTGAAGGTTGGAGTACCAGCTCTTTTCAGGGCCACACTCCGTCTAAAAAGAGATGATTTACATGGTGCCGCTGAAAACCTTACATTCGGAAGTCCCTCAACAAGGTAGAGGCTCTGATGTATTGGTCCTAGCAAGACCTTTCTCAAAGGGAAGGCTTAAAGGGATGTAAGGGCCACACAGGAAATCAAACTGCCATACTGGCAGCCGTCTGCATAGCCTTAGAGTCTACATCAGATTCTAAATGTTGCTGAGGAGATGGGAGGAGTGCGATGGGTACTCCTGACAAAGGTTCTCTTCAGTATGAAAATGAGTTGAAATCCCAACTACAGTCAGCAAATGAATTAAAACTAATGCACAGAACCTAAGGAAAAGGAAAACGGAGTGGGGTTGTGGGATTAAACAATTTAGAAAAATACAGTAATATGCCGAAAATGATGCAAAGTGCTTACTGACTAAAATGACCAAAAAGCGAGGAGGGCCTGACGTTTTGATCCTAGCAGGACCTTTCTCTGCCTTCGAGAGAGGTCCTGGTAGGATCGAAACATTAGGCCCTCCTAATCTTTAATCTAGAAAAATAGCAAAGAAAATTTAACAGCACCAGTGCTCAGACCGGAGAGTCTACGGAGACCTCTTATCGCAATGTGCCAGCACACTAACCACCTGAGCTATCCAGCTACCCCAAGATGGCACAAATTTTAACTGGACCTGGACTTGAACCCCAGGCCTTTGGCTCAATGTACCAGCACTCTAACCACCCGAGTTATCCAGCTGTCCTTAGGTGGCGGCCTAAAGCATCAACTATCTCTGCCTGGGTAGGGATGCCTGTCAGAATCATTTCACGCACAGAACCTTTGTGGCAGCGAGACGGGCTCCTAAATTTGTAGAATACTATTCGTTTCCAAAATTTAACTTCTTAAAATTGAAGAGGACTTGACGTTTTCATTCTGTAGCAGGGCCTTTGCCACAGGCTCGTACTCATGATTGCTGCATTTGGGGAATACCGCATACATTTCCAAAACAACTGACAAACAACCAAATTGATACGAGATACAGTAAAACTCTGCATTGGGTTTAGAACTGGGGCTTTCACGAGCTTGCAACATACCGTCTGCACTGGCTGAGGGCTGGGCAGTCACCATGCCGGGCGGGTTGCTGTATGCCATGCCCTGATACAGAGGCACCGTCCCAATGGTGATGGGCACCTTCACTTCGGCGTCCAGCGGGGTGCCACTGACGTCGCCCTCAAACTGAAAGGAGACAATTATGTAGCACTTTCTTTCAGGGCAATGTAAAATATGGCGGTATGATAATAGGTGATTCTTATAGAGCGCATTTCATTACTGAAAGAAACCTCTTAACAGTTTACAAAATAAACAAAACAGATTATAATCTACAGATTAAACAGATGTGTTTTCAGTTTTAACCTTAAATATATCAAAATTTGTTTCATCCCTCAAATGCTGTGGCAGTGAGTTCCATAAGTCCGGAGCTATTTTCTGGAAAGCCCTCCCTCCATAGGATTTAGTAATGGAATAAACTGGGACCAGTAAGTTCTTTGATTGTGAGCAGAGAGTGATTTGGGGGTTGTATGGTTGGATCAATACTTTGAGGTATTCGGGTGCTGATAAAAACACCCTTACATGTACTCCATGCATCAGTAATCTCGTTGGGGAAACTGCTAAACTGAGTTGTCTTAGATGAGAAATCTTAGATGGCTTGCTAATGTGTAAAACAGAAGTAGCATTTATATGACTTGAAGGTCTGCAAGGTAGTATTACAAAGAGTAAAAGGAGATTGACGACGGGCAGAGTCTTATCTCACATGAGTCTATGGGAATTGGCTGCTTATGTTGTTGGCTACAAGCATCAATAGACTTGTGTCTAATTTTAAGTCTTAGCCAATAAAAGCATCTGAATAACAGAGGGTGAACCGTGGTAGCACACAAGTTTGTGGGAAATGGCTTTTTCTCATTGCCGGCTTCCAGCTCCCACAGTCTTGTGTGTAATTTGAAGCCTTAGCCAGTGGAGAGTAGCCAGTATGGAAGTGGCCAGTTGCAATGCGTACCTCGATGAAGTACTCTATTGTCATGATGTTGCATCCCTGGGGGCCGGTGGGTGGGACAGGGGGAATCAGGATGGGCTTCCAGTCCATTCTGGCCACCTCCCCACCTCTGCATCCGGGACCTTTGTCCTTGATCAGGACTTGGGTCCGTCTGGTCTTGTGACCTCCCGATGAGAAATAGGTGACAATCTGCAGAGTTGATCATTGTTAAACAAATTTAAAACAAAATCGTGTCAGTACAAATGTAAACGGCAGTCAACAACGATGGGGCAAGTAGTGTTTATCCATTCAGACGGACGGGTGAAGACAGACAGATGGACGAGTGGACAGATACAACAGACAGATGGATGGATGGTCAGGCAGACGGACAATGGACCGACAGACAATAGACGGACGGATAGGACAGAGAGTGCCCTAACACAGGCTCATTTAGCTCGGCAGCTTGCAGACAAGGTTTTTAGGCAGAATGACTGCCTGTTCTTGAGCTGGGTCTTTGCCAGTCACCTGAATGAACTTGGCGGTCAGATCGATGATTTGCCGGCCGCTGTTGTTCTCGACGGTCCCCGACACAAAGGCAGTCTCTCCGACCATGTAGGCGCTCTTGTCCGTGGAGGCCTTGGTCAGGATGGGCCCATCGGCGCAGCACAGGCAGCAAACAGTCTTGGAGGACTCCTGTCGACTTGGATACTGCATATTCCCTCCCCCAGACAAAGGGACAAGACAATAAGTTTGTCGTACTCATCAGTTTCCTCGACCAATTTATCTGATATACTTTGCAAAAAGGACTATCACCAGTAAATTTGATTCAAGAAAACTATTAAAATTTCGGACATGTGTTTCAAATAGTTTGAAATTGAAAGACTCTGTGACTTCAGACTCAAGGCGTGACCTTTGCGACGCATGACTGAGACTCGACCTGGATAACTCGGACTCGAAAGACATGACTGGGACTTGGGCTTGGACTTGATTTTTTTGTGTCTCGAATACAAAGTTGTCTTAAGCTTGAATGGAGCAGTGTGACAGTGCGACATAACATAACTGAAACTGACAGAGAGAGAGAGAGAGAGAGAGAGAAGTCCTTGGGACGACTCACCCTGGCATTGGCCATGGCATTCAGGTCGACGGGGATGCCGGTGACGGTGAACAGCCTCTCCGTGTTGTGGTTGAACTTCCAGGGCCGGTCAATCTTGCAGGCCACCTTGTAGCGTATCCAGCCCACGTTGGACTCAAAGGGGAAGGGCAGGAGGATGTTGGGGATCTGGAAGGCGAACGGGAAGCGGTGCTCGCCGACGTCCAACATCTGCCTGCAAGCCCCGGCGTCATTCTTGCCTGATGGGGGATTGGATACATTGTAGGACTTCAAAGCCTTGCACGGCAGAATCACAGAACTTTGCAGAAAGCTTGCGGCGACACCACGTACAGTACATGTACATGTCAGTCATCTCAGTCGAGAAGGTGTGGGTCTGTCTACAAAGAGCCAGAGACAGCATTTCGGGGTGTGTCTAGACTGTCTTGTCTTGTCTCCTGATGATGGGCAGAACTTTGCAGTACTGTAGTACGTAATACATGTCATCTGCATTTCTCCACAATTTATGAGGTGGGCAAAGTCACAGTTTGGTATGCAGGGGAAACCCTGTTGCCAGGGTTGGTTGATAAGGATCATTTAGGGGGTTAGGTTTGTGGTGACACCATGTATCTCTTCTCTTTCAAGGAGTGCGGCTCTGAAAAGAGCCGGTAACTCAACATTTCGGGTAGTGTGTACTCTGCCCTTCGCAAGCCTCACGCTTCCAGCTTAAGTCTTTAACTAGCCCAACGGGCTAGTAAATTGAGTTTTTTGCTAGCCCGCAGCAAGTTTTACTAGCCCTGTATAATTGATATAATTAATACACAAGGTTATTAGGTCAAGTAAAACAAATGATTTGTTTCTACTTTTTCATCCCCGTCCGCATTGTTTTTTGCTGCCACAAATCTGTCTACTTTTTACTAGTCCGCCGGGCTAGCAAAGTGGTTCATTTTACTAGCCCGCGGCCGTTTTTCCTTAGACAATGACCGTCGGGCTAGTGCTAAGGTCGAGCCCTGCCGTCGTCAGGAGACTGCTAGACAGCTGAGACAGTAGACAGATAAAAAAATCACATTGATTTCAATCATTTCCCACAAAAACCTTTAGGGTCGTGGCCTTAAAATAGGGTCGGCCGGAAAACTGGAAGCAAAAATACTTTTTGTTTGTCTTTAAGCATTTCACGGATGTTTATTTGTTAAGGTACACCAAATGTAGATGCAGCACTGATCCCACCCGAGTCTAACTGCACTCATGGCACTGAATGTAACAGTGCAGTGAACCTATAACAGATGTCACTCACCGCTGCCAAAGCAGATAATCTTTTCCTTGAAGAAGACCTGATTGTTGGAGTAGTGCCTCCTGTGGTCTCCGCTGCCTTCAGACCAGCTGTTGTGGGCTTTGCCCAAGAACTTGATTTGGATACCTGAGGAGGAAGGGGGGATACAAAATACGGATGCAAAGAGACCCCTAAAATAAGATACTGCTGAGACAGTAGACGGATAGTCCCCCCAAAAAACTGCCAATTACCCCATCCTTGACCGAGCGGTCAATTTCTGGGGCCAATTTCAAAGAGAGATGCTTAATTGCCAAAGTTTGCTTAAAGCCCCTACACAACATTGGTAAGATCGAAAATGTTCACAGATTTACATGAAACTTATACAGCTTGAAGATGGTAATAAATAGTAGAAACCTCTCACTGAAATATTTCTGCCTAAAATGTTGTATTTTGGGAAAAATGAGTAAAAGAAATACACTGCAGGGGCCTACGTCTCACTGAGATGTATTATATATAAACAATTTTTTTGAACAGTACGGCATTGAATGCTGCATTATCGCGAAACAAATGAAGCTGTTTTCACGATTTTTTCGAGACTCGGTTGGCTGGCTGATTGAGCTGAAATTTTCACAGGTGTGCTATTCCATGCATATGTTGAATCAGACAACGTATGGATGCTATTCTTGGACCTCAACCAATGTTGTGTAGGGGCTTTAAGCACAAAAATGCAGGGCTCATAGGATCACCCACCAACCCAAACATTTTGTTTCATGCTCTATAAATAAAAGAAGAATGGAATACAGTCAAAAGCAATTGGCATCACATCGCGGTGCCTTTTCGTAATCCCGTTATACGAGGTAGACTTTTCCTGCTTAGCAGATTTTCACGATTAAGTAGCTCTAAGCAATTGGGCCCTGTTGCGAGTCTAACAGTGTGCAATGCTTTCCGACTAGGGTCAAATTTCATGGCTCTGCTTACCTGTAAGCGAAGAATCGGCACATACGGAAGCAAACTTCCAGCCTTTAACACCAGCATATTTCACGGCCAATTTGATTTCTTGCTTCCGAAAGCCAAAACAAACCTCTGACCCACTACGCGCACTGTGTGCACAAATTGCTTCCCTTCCTGGGATACTCTGCGAAAGAAATTTGTCCCCCAAAACAATGGCAAATTTCACGGTGTAAGTTGCGAAACGATGATTAGCAAATTTTTCACACTTGCAGTAAAGGAGGTAAAGCTTGACAGTTGTGTGTGCCGTGCTCAAACAGAGGAGATAACGTCCCAGTCAAGCGCAACTTTTTGTTTGGGTTGTCTCATCTGAAAATTGACACGGTCATGACATGATCATGCAGTCATGCCCTGCCCCTTCCTACATTACATACGTGTACAAACTGGAGTGAAACTTATCACGGAATGCCTTCATGGAATAGTAAAAAAAAACTAAAAATAATGCCCAATTTATATTTTCTCTGTCTACATCCTCCAATAACCAGTTTTCGCCGATATAAGGACTTTTCTTCAAACTGAACAATGTGGACGAAAGTTTCACACTAAAAGAGGTCCCAGTCACTTTGTCCACACCACAGACTATTAGAATAATCATAGAGAAGGTTGATCAAGCCTGTCACTTCCGTAAGATTACCCGGTTTTGTTGACGTCCGCGGCGCACCGCGCAGTAAGCATCGTCACCTATTTTCATCAGTGGTGTTTAGTAAGGTGTCCCAGTCAGTCAAACGCAAAATAAATTCTTAAAATAACTCAAAATGCCGTGTGGCACTGTAAAATTCTTCCCTGTATGTTTTGTTTGTATTCATCTTTGTTTTTGTTTGTCCACACTGCTTCTAACACTTTCCTCAAATCATTCATAATTTATGCTTAAAACGTATTGGTCTTGTTGATGTCTTCTTTTGTGACGTTTAAAAAAAACTCCACAATCCTCTTTCTCACTGCTTCTTCAGTTATGACCTTTCCCAATGTCACTCCATAGACACATTTCCTCCTTCTTGGTACTTTCTCTAGCTGACCTTTTATTTTTTTTATTTTTTATAAAAGCCTATTGGGCCATGTTACTTTTTGTCTTTAAATAATAATAAAAAAAAAAATTAAAAAAATTATATAAGCGAGACGCCCTATAGCTATAGTAGCCTCCATAGTTTTTACTCAGAACGGACTGCCTCAAGTTGCGTGATATATTTTTTTTCTACGGATGTTGGGGTTTGTTATGGTAGACTCATATTTTTTTTAGGACCAACAATAAAGAAAACTGGAGCTTCGAAGCAACTGCTAATTTTGTACCTAGGAAAATAGACCCCAAAAGAGCAACTTTTTGATTTACATGAGTTTGGCCTACTGGAAAAGCCTTAACTTTCCACATTTTCGGTGGCGGACAAGAGCAGGAAACAGTCTGTAAGATACGAAGTCTGAGATCGTTATACGGAGTTGTTTTCATCGTGCGATGTGAGTTACAAGGCTAAGCGTCGAAAACGTGTAGCGTCGAAAACGGGGGTTCCCACGATACAGTTGTATGAAATTATTTTTGACAATACATGTATTGCAGAGTCATCAGTGATTAATTTAGCTGTAAAATGATATTTAATTTGTTCTCAATCATTCAAGCACAAACTGACAAAGTAATCTTTCACTCCAGGAAATGACACCATGGGACAGCCAAACTGACCAACCACTCCAGGTTCCAGAATGCTATTCTGTGACACCATGCCGACCAGCAGCACAGCCTGTGATTGGGTGTGGTGCCTGTACATCAGTGCAGTGTACACAGCATCATGATCAAGGAGCAACATGACAATGCATACTGCATAGCTAGCTCCATGGAGCTCAGTTTAGGTAGACCCATAAACACTAACACTAACAGTGCCAAGATCCCTGGCCCCCTCTGAGTCTAATACTAATAGGGATACTATTGTCTAGTGATATTGACAGGACCGACGATCTGGACCATGTTTACAAACTTTACATGTCAATGTACTACATCAGTAGACAGTACGTACAATTGTGCATGTACATGTACAGTACATGTACTAGATACAGTACATACAGTGCATACACAAGTACTGTAGATTACACACGTACAGTTTGTACACACATACATGTGTACAGTACATGTACATGTACAGTACATGTACAGTCACTGTGTACGACGGTACGACTACGGTACGTACGAATGTGAAGTGTTTACACAGTGACTTGCAGTAGCAACTAGTATTATTTACCACAATAATTAATACCCAAATGTACAGGTAATGTACACGTACAGTACGTGCACCAGTTTCGATTAAAATGTTGAAACATTCCTCCATGAATATAACGTTTTATAACTTAAAAGCCTCCATGATGTACCCACCTCGAACATCACTCTTCGGCTCTCCCAGCACAAGCCTCACGTAACCTCGAATAACGTCTCCGGATGCAAAAATGTTGGCGTTATTTCCTTCGAATACCACCTCGAAGAGCTGTAATTTGACCATGGCTGCCTGTGCTACTCCTCGCTTTGGTTCAGCCAGCCCACGACGACACACGGATGAAATAACCATGAAATAACCGCGAGGACAGGTCTTAGCGCACTCCCTTTCTAAACCGTCCTCGCCTTGTTTACAACGTTCACTGCCGTGCTGATCATCAGGGAAAGCGCTATTTTTCAGCCTTGCGCAAGTTCCAAGCATGCGCAATCTTCCAGCATCTGGATGTCTCGTACGGAGGGTGATAAATTGCGCAAAGGTTGCAAAGTTGCGCAATTTGAACGGTATGTAGAAAATAGATTACTGTAGTGCAGGCCCCAGAACTCTTGACTGGACCGGAACTTAATGTAGTCAACGAATCTTTGCCGCAGTTCCTTTAATCTTTATTGTTTGAGGTAAAGAATCTTGATGGATAAATAGGTTTGCGGTGACACCATGTAAATTCTCTTTTGTGAGTATGTGTGGTTCGGAAAAGAACCGGAGGAACTCGATGTTTCGAAGTTCGAACAGTGTACTCTGTTCGTCTTCAGGAGACTGAAGATTTTTTTTTAGTAACTTCGTTAATTACCATTGCAACAGCCAAACCACTATTCGAATTAGTACTTGCAATTGTTTTTCAATTTTCTATGGGTGAAACTTGGCGCAATAAATATTCATAGGGGACCTACACAAAATAATTATAATTCGCACACAACATATTTCATACTTACAATCAAATGTGTACAATTTCGTTAAGAATAATTTATTTGCTGTCGAACGTTATAATATTATTTATTGTATTATTGTATCTGAAATTTAAATATTTGCTTTATTCAAAAAACTTATTTGCATACAGATTACAAATATCAGCCTGTAATTGGCGGACCTTCCATTGTTATGTTGGATGTGGTAAATAAATAAATGAATAAATGAATAAATAAAACAAAACGTCTCAGCTAGTTATACTCATGCACTTGTACCCGCAATTTACCACAGTGCCGTCAGGGGTGCAGGCTCACATACCACAGGATACCACAAAAAACACGCTGTGGTATGTCGAGGTGTCCCACAGGAAAAACCATGTGTGGTTAATTGTGGTTTCAATGCCGGTTAGGCTCAAGTCTTCCGACTCCCACAAAACTCGGCGGCAGACGTTCCCCTATCAAACGTGTTTTTTTTTGTCTCCATTTATCCATCCAGAAATTAATCAAGCAATTATACCAGGGGGTGAGGGTAAGTTATGTAAAAATGCCAAGTCAATCGAATCTTTCATTGCGTGGGAACTATATATGCACGGCATTGGCAACACTTTATAGCGTGCATAAAAATGGGTGGCTCATGCAATTGCGAGGTCATAATAAGTCGAACATCAGAGATAAACAAATTCAACAATCCAACCTGAACACTCAAGAAAGGTGTACCACATTATATCACGACAATCGGATTTACTTAGAATTCAGGGTTTACTGAGCTATATCTGGACAATCCGTTTAGATAATTAAAACCATCCCTGTACGTTTCGTCCAACAGTGTAGGCCTATACCCTGGAAGAAAAATTGACCTTCAAAAAAGAAGTCGATACGGGGAACTGGACTTTATACCAAACTGAAGATTGGATCTTGGAAGGACTTTTTGGCTGTTAATCCCAAGTTTAGGACTACATGTATGATAGGCCCACCGACAACGCACTAAAGCCGGGTTGGTCCTTACTTCCTCCACGGTAGCCTAAACATGACACTATCCATTGATGATATCACACAACCAAAAGAGGAAGTACAAACCACAAATCATTCAATAGATAAATAGGATTAAATCATGCAGTGTCAAAGAGCAAACAATACGCTGAACTCACTGCACAACATATTGAGTGCAAGGACACAGCAACGGTCCAATGGACCTTTCCCATGAAATATGCAAATTAGACCTAGCGCATGCGCTTATCTAAATTGGTGGGCAAGCGGGCTGCCAACCAATCATAGTTTTTCACGGGCGTGCGCGCGTTCCTTCTCACTAACAGTTTGGCGTGCGGTCATTGGCTATTCAGCGTCTCCTGCGCGCGTATTTCGAATTTTGCACGCAACGCGCACTCGTTTGCCCACCAATTTAGTAAAGCGCATGCGCCAGCTCTTATTTGCATATTTCATGGGAAAGGTCCATTCTCCTCACTCTGGTACATACCGAATTGTTGACTGCGTGCAAGGGGGTGGTGTTGTTCTATAGCCTCCATGTAGCAACGGACATGGCCCGCTGGTTGTGGGATTATTTTGTAAGTCGTTCTAAGAGCATCACCAAATCTCAAATAATTATTTAGAGGCTCCAGGTGGTTCGATCCAAGCAGGACCTGTCTTCCTTCGTATACCTCTTTGGTTTTTCTGTCAGTTAGTAAGCAGTTTGTAAATGTTTTTAGTCTTTCTTAAAGACAAATATACATAAGGATGTGATTCATCAAAGATAACCCCTTTAATATCGCTCATGGAATCGATCAACAACTTGTAATCTATTGAATATTATTAAATCGCACAAATCAATAACCCAGAATGATAAAACAAAAATGCAGTCATTGAGCGATAAAACGATTTGTCTTACAGTTTTATACAAGTTTATTAATATTAGACTGGATTACAAAATAAAATTACAACAAATGTTTGTCCATCACTTTAATTCAAGATCAATTAAATCACTTTTGCTGTCTCCAAAACGAAACAATTTCGTTGTATTACTTTTAAAACTGGACTATAACTGAATTGAATTGTTAAAATGAAGACCTTAAAGTGCTACTTGGCATTTTCTGTAAATTAAACCTATATGGTATGATTCCATTGGCACTGATTGATAAACCAAAATATGTTGACTTGATTAAAATCCTCAAAAATCCTCTTGTTGCACTGAAAACTTCGCGTAAATATTAATTAAGTACCGGTAAATACCGGTAGCCTATAGCCTACATGAAATTGCAGAGAAAAAATGCTGCACACATGAAAAGTCAGGAACGGAGAGAAAAACACGCTCTTATTTTCAGATTGTATGGATGCAAGAACCATATTGCTCTACAAGTAGTTTTGTTTTCAAATGTTTGGCTCTGAAATGGTATGAATTCTTACTCAAGACAGCGTCCTTATTTCGTACGATATTCCGAACTCCAAAGTGAACTACTTTCTTTAAGAAGAGTAAATAACGGCCGCTTCCTTTTGTTGGACGATTCCCAACATCGGCACTTGCAAGAGTAAATATTGCAACCTTGCACATCAACCTTTAAAGGTTGATTGGCGGCCCCTTCGAAAAGATGGCGGGTTGCGAGAACGCAAATTCGACCACTGAATTCCACGATTTTTCCCTTTTTATGAAGGTGAGTAGCACATAGGTAATTGTAGGTTGTTTTTAATACCCAATCAGATAAGCCCAAATTTTCTCTGGGTTTCATTCCCCTTTAAAGGGAAATAACACTGCAATCCAGTTGGAAATCAAGGGGCCGAACGACGTATAGTTATAGCCTACATGCCCAGTGAATTATGTACCCATACATCAACAGTGCGCTTACGGGCGATGTTACGACGGTCGGTAGACAGGGGCCGAGGGCGGGTTCATGGGATCCCAGGTGGGTGCCTGGATGGGCATGTTGTAGGTCGGGTACTGCGGAGCGTACATGAGTTTACCAAAGGTGTAGTCGTGGCCACTCTTGCTGGGAATCTCCTGCTGTCCTCCCATAGCAAACTCGTAGCTAGGAGGCGGTGCAGCTGTGAGTAAAAACAAGAAAGAAAGAAAAAAACCAAATAATTATATCATGATGCACAGAGCATACAAAGAGTCACATACTTATGGAGTCAGTTAATAAGGTTTGCATGGTGGAAGTACCAAGTGGTTTCCGGTGACACCATGTAATTCGTTTCTTGCGAGGAGTGCGTGGCTCTGAAACCGTCGTGCCCGAAACGTTGAGTTACCGACTCTTTTCAGAGCCACCCCTCAAGAGATGTGTTACATTGGTGTCACCGAAATAGTAAATGATACAAAAATCTCTCCCATAGCTGTGTCCGCATTGGACTTTTCTCCCAACCAAGTTGACGGGTAAATGAAAAATGGGCAAATTTAACTGGCCTCCGCGGATAAAATGTATACCCGTGATGCTGGGAGATTTAACCGCATGCATGAGATATCGTGCGATTAATCGGGCCTGGATGTAGTACATTGTATGTAGGCTATACAGTCATGACTGTTTGCATTATACGCTTTACCTATAGCCGCTTTTACACCCACTGTCCGCACTGGACTTTTCGACTTGGGCAAAGTGTCCCGGGAATTCTACCCCAGGGCAGACGTTGACAGACGTTGGCCGGTAGAAATGTCCATGCAGGTCGAGAAAAGTAGCCGGGAGGGAGATTTCCTGGGACATCCGCAGTGGACTTAAAAATGGGTAAAGTATAAAATACCTATCGTTTCGGTAACTTTGTCCCCCAAAAGTCCAACGCGGACAGGGCTCCTAGATTTGCGGAATACTATACGTTTCCAGACATAAGGATCAGGATCTGACGTTTTTATTCTGTAGCAGGGCCTTTCCAGCAGGCACAAGGCTCGTGATTGCTGCATTTGGGGAATACCGTACGTTTCCATAACAACCGACAAACAATATTGAATTGATACGAGAGAGTGAGGCCGTGTCCAAAACGGGTTTTCAGAGCTACGGCTAGGGCTATTGTCTTCGCATCTCCGTGTACTTTCAATAGCGGAAGACCTAGACCTAGCTCTAGACGCCCGTTTCGGACACGGCGTAAAACTCCGCATTGGGTTCGGAAGTGGGGCTTTCACAAGTTTGAGGGGGATTGCAACATACCGTCTGCACTGGCTAAGGGCTGGCCAGTCACCACACCGGGCGGGTTGCTGTATGCCATGCCCTGATACAGAGGCACCGTCCCAATGGTGATGGGCACCTTCACTTCGGCGTCCAGCAGGGTGCCACTGACGTTGCCCTCAAACTGCAAGGAGACATTGCGGTGTAGACACTTTTATTTGTTTGGTTGGGACACCTCCTTCTGAAATGCTGACGAGAATTTCCACTTCCTAACATGCTGCTATAGATCCAAACACTCGGTGTCTTGTCCTTTCGCTAGCTCAATAAATAATGATTATCAGCCCACCAGGCAGGATTTGAACCTGAGACCCCTGCTTGCCTATTCGTATATAGTGAGGGTTTGCCTGTATTTTCCCCCAAAGGAAACCAGACATATACATGACATATATACATGTATCAAGCTTTCCACCGCAGCGGAAGTTTTGAATCATCACAATTAAGCGTGCATCTCGGGATTTTGTATTTATACTGAATTGTACCCGTAGTGTAATTATTTGGGTGACTTCTTAGCGTTTGATGTAACTGGGTGCCAGTGGTGATTTGACAGACCCGGATCGAAGGGAGGAATCGGCTAATGGAATGACAACAACAGAAAGACATGATAAAGGGGCATAAACAAAATGCCGAACAACATAACGGCGAGACATAAGGACACAACGAAATGACGAATCCGCCAAATTTAACTGTCGGTCAACAAAATGAAATGGAGAATGCAGAGCGAAGGCACTGATGGCGTTCCATATTGTTACACTGTGGCGCTGCCGTTACTTGACGTCATAAAAAATCTGCAAGAATTCTGTGATACTGGTTTCACAGCGAGTGACAATGGTAAAGTGCTTCGTACTCCATAAAGCGTTGGCTATAGGAGTGTCAAATTCAAGGAATGCCTCAGTTAAAATGTGCAATATACCACGCTGGCATATGATTATATCCCCAGGTAGGTCTTTGGAAATCGGCTGCTCTCAATGCTTGCTTTCGGCTTCCATAGTTGTGTGTAATTTGAAGCCTTCTCCAAGTCCAATAAAACGAAGGCACAGCCACTTGGTACTAGTATAGGCAGTGAACCGCGACAATGTTAAATATTCTGTTAATTTCTCTCAGTTTAAAAACGCAGTCAAAAGGCATCTCTCCTCCCAGGCTAATTTTTAAAGTGTATAATATGAATATTTTTTGGTTTTGTTTTATGGTATTTTATGTGGTAATGTAATATAGTGTATTATTTTGTTTGTACAAAGGACCTCGATGGAAATAAGCCAATATGGTTTTTTCGAGCTATCCCCGGCTTGTATTTGTTTCTTTGTCGAATGTTTTTACTGTTTGGTATTTTTGTTATTTGTACATTATGCCGAAATAAAATGAAATGAAATGAAATGAAACAGCACACAAGTCTAGTGCTCTCGTTACTGGCTTCCGGCTCCCGTAGACTTGTGTGTACAATTTGAAGCCTCAGCCTATAGTGAGTGGCCAGTGTCAAAGTGCCCATGCATTTTCAATTCGTACCTCGACGAAGTACTCTATTTTCATGATGTTGCAGCCCTGGGGGCCGGTGGGTGGGACAGGGGGAACCAGGAGAGGCTTCCAGTCCATTCTGGCCATCTCCCCACTTCTGCATCCGGGACCTTTGTCCTTGGACAGAGTCTTAGTGCGCCTAGTCTTGTGACCCGACGTCGAGATATAGGTGATCTTCTGCAGAGATAAAAGAGAGAAAACGATTCGAGTAAAAACTGACTGGGAACAGCGCACTACGCGACCTTTGACCAAGGCACCGCACAGCGAGTCATGGCGACACTACGGCACTACTGGTTTGGGCACCCTAGCTCCTTTGAAAATAAATTGCGACAAAATCTGCGAATTGCAGATTTTGTCGCAAATATTTGCGCACATATTTGCGACAAAATGTGCAATTCGCAGATTTTGTCGCAAATATATGCGCACATTATTTGCGACAAAATTTGCGATTTGCAAATAATTCTGTGCGCAAACATTTGCGACAAAATTTGCGAATTGCAAATTTTGTCGCACATATTTGCGCACATAGGCCTATTTGCGACAAAATGTGCGAATTGCAAATATGGCTTTGCAGATATTTGCGATTTGCGATGTCCCTTCTGCGCCACCATACTTACAGATTGGTGACAGCGCAGTCTGAATATCCTGACTGCATGCCAACGGCATTATCAAAACTCCCACAAAATACTCAACATTCCAGCTGAATCAGTAACACGCCATCGGGAATAGGCAAGACTCATTCGAGGTTGATTCTGATTCATTCCTCAGTGCTGAGTGGGGATACGTGTGACGGGGCTCTTGAAGGTGTCCGACAGAGCGACCGCATAGCCTCTCCCATCCCATACTGCCTCTCCCATCTGGGCTATTGGGTGACATTACCTGCATCAACTTGGCGGTCAGATCGATGATTTGGCGTCTGCTTTTATTCTCGACGGTCCCCGACACAAAGGCAGTCTCTCCGATCACGTAGGCGCTCTTGTCCGTGGAGGCCTTGGTAAGGATGGGCCCATCGGTGCAGCACAGGCAGCAAACAGTCTTGGACGACTCCAGCCGACTTGGATACTGCACAGAAAAACGCAAGGGAAAAGACAATTTGCACAAGCACAATTATTAGGAATCTATAAAAATCCCAATGACAACGATGTTTGCAGGTGATGGTAATGAATAGTCTGCTCTTTTACGGAGGAGGATTACAATTTAGCAAGATGGCAAAGCCTGTAGTTCGTGTTTTGGGGTTGTTGTTGTTGCTGTTTTGTTTTTGTTTTGTTTTTTGGTGGGGGGGGGAGTTTTGTGTGATGGGGACGATCAGCCCAGGCCAGAGCTAGCCTATTTCAGGAATTTGATGGGGCCTTGCTGTTTTGTCTGCTGAGATTGCAGCATGGTATGGTGTAAAATTGGAATAGGGCTGAGCTTTGAAAAGGCTCCAAACAGATCAGTATTATACAGTATACATCAATCATTTATTTCCGTTACTCTATATAGGCCTACAAATCTTCATCTCCTGCATCTTCTGACATTTAGGGTCCTTTTCCTCAATCTATGAAATAAATGGCCTTAAAATTAGCACGAAGTACCCCCCCCCCTATCACAAGAGTCGAAACCACGTTTCGTAAACAATGACGACATCTGAGACAGGCCACTTCGTTGAGCGACCGACGAATTGGCGCGCGCACAAATCGACGTGCTGTTATTATAATCATTAGGATAAACCTTGGTGCACGTCACATCCAGTCTGAGGGGAAGGGCCCTAGCTGCGGCACGCTCACCCTTGCTTGGGGCATGGTGTTCAGGTCGACGGGGATGCCGGTGACCGTGAACAGCCGCTCGGTAGTGTGGTTGAACTTCCAGGGCCGGTCAATTTTGCAGGCCACCTTGTAGCGTATCCAGCCCACGCAGGACTCCAAGGGGAAGGGCAGGGGGGTGTTGGGGATCTGGAAGGCGAACGGGAAGCGGTGCTCGCCGCTCTCCAAGACCTGTCTGGAAGCCCCGGGGTCGTTCTTGTCTTCACACGGGCAGAGGAAAAGGGGAAAGACTGACTGATGAGGAATTCGGGAACCATTTTGTGAGAAAATGGCAAAAGGACTTTGACTGGACCAGGACTTGAACCTGGGACCAACTCTAGCACAACTCCAGGGACCTCACGTCCACTTTCATTAAGATATATTAACAGCAATCGGTTGTAAACTGTGCTACAGTCGATCTAATCGGGCATCGCATTAATTATCTTTTTTACTTCGAACGTTTTCGGACGCCTGGAAAAGAGTCACTGTAAAGGCATGCCATGTGGGTGAACTCTTCACGTATACCATGCCAGCACAACTTACCTTTACCCCAGCACGTGATCTTCTCTTTGAAGTAGGTCTCGTTGTTGTGGAAGTAGCTCTGGCTGTTCCCGCTGCCTTCAGTCCAGTGGCAGTGGGATTTGCCCAAAAACTTAATCGAGATGCCTGTTCAGTTTCACAACAAATGAAAGGAAAGAGAAAATTACCGGGAATAAGATTTTAAACAAACTGCTCACTGACGTAATTGAAAAAAATGAAAATCTCTACAAAATAAAGGTGACCTGACGTTTGGATGCAATATAGGCCTAGGCCCTATAGCAAGACCTTTCTCAAAAATGGGATTCTGCCTTCGAGGAAGATCGAAACATCATGTTCTCTTCATATTGAAATTTGTGAAAATAGCAAAGAAATTAACTGGACCGGGACTTGAACCCGAGACCTCTGGTTCGACATTGATTCAACGTCAGAAGCTCTCGCACGGTGAGAAACGGCCCCTACTCCCTAACAAAGTCATCAGCGATGCACTGCATGTACATGTACTACGATGTCGACTTCGCGTGCGTGCATGGGGCGGCAGAAAATACGAAAAAGTAATTCGATTATTTTTTAGTTTAAAAGACCACTATACACATTCTTTATGCTAATCAAACAGTGACAACACATGATGACGAATGTATCATGCAAATGCAACAAATCTAGATCAAGCACGACGGCCGGACGGCAGCGTCGCCAGCTAGCTTCATTCATGGATTCCTCCATGCTTCATTGCAATGGTTCAATCGGCTATGTCATTGCATCGCGGTTCCGAAGTCAGTGCACATGTCACGGCCGGCGGGCCAGAAGCACTAGCCTCGTGGTTCGATCTGCGGATCTGGCATACCGGTATGTATACTCGCGCTTGCGCAGTTGCACTCCCGTAACTATAGAAAATGGAAACCGCTGTATCGGTCATATAGCATGGTCATAGTAATACCAAATAGGCGTAAACGCGGCGTCAACACGGCGTCAACAAACCCCCATTGCCTTCAAAATTACCAAAAGTGGTAGCAGACTTTTCATTATTGGCCAAAACGAGATTTTGGATTGAAAAAAGAGAGATGAGACTTCTAGAAATTGCCGTTATGACATTTTAATTGAAACAAAGGCCCTCAATTGAGTATGGAGTTCCGTCAATTAGAGAATGACCATGTATGACCCGACTTCTTGTCTGCATAACAATAATAGATGGTCTATTGTTGACTGGTGCTTCTTAAGGGGTAGGTTTGAGCGTAGAGCAAGGGTTTGGGTAACCATGGAGGAATAAGGAGAGATCCATGGGGTAACTATGACCATGGAGGAAGGAAATGTTCTTCCTCCATGCTATAACGACAACCGTTCAAGCCTGGAGGAAAGACGAAAGCGAAGCAACGTGGAAACGAACCTCGAACGTCATCCTTGGACTCCCTCAGGATGATTTTGACGTGCCCTCGAACAAACTGTCCTGAAGCAAAGACGTCGGAGTCGTTGCCCTCGAAGACCACCTCGAAAAGGTGTAACTTCCCCATGTTCTCGCTATGCAGTATGAGTCGGATCTCATCCACGGGTAGACCAGTGCGACTTTGCTCGACACGATCGCGAAAGCGTTATGGACTCCGACTGATGACTGTGAAGTGATGTTATGTAACTGTGAGTGGGAAGCCGGCTTAGTTCCTGTTTACACAAACAGAATAGCCTTCGCCAACGTAATTATTTTGGGCGGTGCTTGTTTTAGATCTTAACCTTTGACCGATATAGGCTAGCTCATTCACGAATGGAATACGGCTACCGCCGGGCGAGCTATTACGCGTTCCAATGAGTGTGGTGGGCCCATCTCGACGTGATAACCACTGTGTGCTCAGTGCTTTGCTTGCTGAAAAAAAATACAGGCAGCTCAGGGAGGATGTGAACATGAACCAATAGGCTATTTACTTCCCATAAAAATACCCAAAACATCCTCCGTTTAGAAAATATCAAATAAGATAAAAATTACGAGCGACTATTCATAGTGCTTAGTGCTGGTATGCGTTACCGTGCATGCGGTATTCCATAAACATTATGGCGTAGTTTCCCCCACACCTTCAGTGGTCAATGCC
The DNA here is from genome assembly GCA_949987565.1 of Luidia sarsii. NCBI lineage: Eukaryota > Metazoa > Echinodermata > Asteroidea > Paxillosida > Luidiidae > Luidia > Luidia sarsii. Next base: position 18,322,032 of record OX465108.1, on the reverse strand, counting down.
AACGTTAATCATTTTCCTATCTGTCCTTTTCTCCGGGTTATCAGTAAGTCGCCCTAGCCAACGACAGCTGTTTCACAGAACATGGTATATATCGGAATGTGCCGAGGATTTACACAAAGTAAGGATGCAAAGAGACCCCTATAAAAACCCTGCAGAGATAGTAGACGTACACGTAGACGTAAATCCCGTTAATACGATGTAGACTTTTTCTGCTCAGCAGATTTTCACGATAAAAAACCTCCCTGTATACGTTGCGTCCCACAGTGATGTACGGTACCCTGGGAGAAAAATTGACCTTCAAAAAAGAAGGCAATACGGGCAACTGGAATTTTACCAAAACGACAGTGAATTGAAGATTGGATCTTTGTAAGGACCTTTTGTCTGTAATCCTTAGTTTACATAATAATTATAATGATATAGGCGCTAGGCCTATATAATTAGGCCTATATAGGCCTACACAACGCAATAAAGCCGTGGAGTGGTCCTTCCTCAGTCCTTCATCAGTCCCCCACGCTTAGCCTATTAAACTGACGCTCTCCATTGTTGATATCACACTACCGTAAAATGAAGTACAAACCACAAATCCATTCAATAAGTAATTAGGATGAAATCATATATCAGCGTCAGAGGCAAGGACATCATGCAACGCACTCAGGCACATTCCGAATTGTTGACTGCGTGAAAGGGGATGGCGACCGTCTATAGCAACGGAAATGACCCGCTGGTTGTCGGGTGTTTCGATCCCATCAGGACCTGTCTTCCTTCGTTTACCTCTCGAGATCTGGGTTTGTTTTCTGTCAGTTAGTAAGCAGATTGTATCATTTTCTTTCTTTCTTAAAGACTGATGTGATTAATCAAAGATAACCCAAAGATAGTATCGCTCATAGAATCGATCAAGAACTTGTAATCTATGAAATATTATTGACTCGTACAAGTTAATCTTTTTAATAATGCAGAAAAAATAAAGAAATCCAGTAATTGAGAAATAAAACGATATGTGTTCAAATTTTACAAGTTGATGAAAATTAGACTGGATTACCAAAAAAATATAATCAGTAAAATCACCTTTGCTATCTTCAATCGGAGACAACTTTGTTATATTAAAATAGGGACCTACTTTTGCAATCTAAACCTTTACAAACAGGTTGTAGTTTAACGACATTTGATTAGCAGTCGGGAATTTAAGGATATTATTAATGCTATATCATACAAGTTGATGCGCAGCGAAAAACCCAAGGCTGCGGTGTAATGCACCTTTCCCATGAAATATGCAAATAAGAGCTGGCGCATGCGCTTTACTAAATTGGTGGGCAAACGAGTGCGCGTTGCGTGCAGGTTTCGAAATACGCGCGTAGGAGACGCTGAATAGCCAATGACCGCACGCCAAACTGTTAGTGAGAAAGAACGCGCGCACGCCCGTGGAAAACTATGATTGGTTGGCAGCCCGCTTGCCCACCAATTTAGTTAAGCGCATGCTCTAGGTCTAATTTGCATATTTCATGGGAAAGGTCCATTAAAAAGATGCGCTGCCGGACAGCCGAGACTACGACAGTGTCACCAAGGAAGCACCCAAGCGTCCCGATAACAGCGCGTGAGGTAAGCGATTCAACGCGCCAATGACAGCATTTTACACTGTGACACTGTAAACCATCGTGAGGCTCAGGGGAAAAGGAAAGAAAAAAACCCCTCAAAACCAGACGTCTTTAGCAGGATTGGAAAGCGTGCCCAGTTTTAGATAAGGAAGTTAAACTTCAACTCCAGTGGAAAGTAAAAAAAAAAATTATTAGACTTTTTCGAACCGCTCACGAGTGGCCACTGGCCGATTGGGGGCGCTCTTGCTGTGTCTGCGTTGATTTTGAATGATGCGCGCGCGTGGTGTTCGTGCGTGTCGTCACGCTTAGGACGGCGCACCCCGCCCCACACACCGTTCTCTTAGTCTCTTAGCTATGTACGCCGCACCTTGTACATGTAATATCATGCTTGCTTCACTTTGTGTTGGCAACTGATTGGAGCTGGAATTATCATCGAGTTCCGCTTATTTATTGGAAGGTTGTCTGTGGTAAGTAGGCCTACTGCAAGTTGTGTTCACCATCATGTATAATTTTAATAATATTTAAATGCTGCGCCGTTGGTCATCTGTCCGCCCTTCTATTTCCCTTTATAGAGGGAATGGGGGCACGGGGAACGTATTCCGTTATTTATTGGCATGTGAAACGGGGTGCTGTATTTTTCTCTCGCCTCGCCTCACCCCTCCTCTGCTCTGCTCTCCTGTCCTGTCCTCTCCTGCCCTGTCCTGTCCTCTCCTCTCCTCTTCTCACCTCTCCTTTCCTGTCCTCTCTTGTCCTTTCCTGTCCTCTCCTGTCCTCTCCTGTCCTCTCCTCTCCTCTCCTGTCCTCTCCTGTCCTCTCCTCTCCTCTCCTCTCCTCTCCTCTCCTCTCCTCTCCTCTCCTCTCCTCTCCTCTCCTCTCCTCTCCTCTCCTCTCCTCTCCTCTCCTCTCCTCTCCTCTCCTCTCCTCTCCTCTCCTCTCCTCTCCTCTCCTCTCCTCTCCTCTCCTCTCCTCTCCTCTCCTCTCCTCTCCTCTCCTCTCCTCTCCTCTCCTCTCCTCTCCTCTCCTCTCCTCTCCTCTCCTCTCCTCTCCTGACCTGTCCTGTCCTGTCCTCTCCTGCCCTGTCCAGTCCTGTCCTCTCCTCTCCTCTCCTCTCCTCTCCCCTCCTCCCCTCTCCTCTCCTCTCCTGACCTGTCATGTCCTGACCTGTCATGTCCTGTCCTCTCCTGCCCTGCCCTGTCCTGTCCTGTCCTGTCCTGTCCTCTCCTGACTTGTCCTGTCCTGTCCTCTCCTGCCCTGTCCTGTCCTCTCCTGTCCTGACCTCTCCTCTCCTGACCTGTCCTGTCTCGCCTCACCTCTCCTCTGCTCTGCTCTCCTGTCCTGTCATCTCCTGCCCTGTCCTGTCCTCTCCTCTCCTGACCTGTCCTGTCTTGTCCTTTCCTGTCCTCTCCTCTCCTCTCCTCTCCTCTCCTCTCCTCTCCTCTCCTCTCCTCTCCTCTCCTCTCCTCTCCTCTCCTCTCCTCTCCTCTCCTCTCCTCTCCTCTCCTCTCCTCTCCTCTCCTCTCCTCTCCTCTCCTCTCCTCTCCTCTCCTGACCTGTCCTGTCCTGTCCTCTCCTGCCCTGTCCAGTCCTGTCCTATCCTGTCCTCTCCTCTCCTCTCCCCTCCTCCCCTCTCCTCTCCTGTCCTCTCCTCTCCTGCCCTGTCCTGTCCTGTCCTCTCCTGCCCTGTCCTGTCTTGTCCTGTCCTGTCCTCTCCTCTCCTGACTTGTCCTGTCCTGTCCTCTCCTGCCATGTCCTGTCCTCTCCTGTCCTGTCCTCTCCTGTCCTGACCTCTCCTCTCCTCTCCTGACCTGTCCTGTCCTGTCCTCTCCTCTCCTGACCTGTCCTATCCTGTCCTCTCCTGTCCTCTCCTCTCCTGACCTGTCCTGTTCTGTCCTCTCCTCTCCTCTCCTGTCCTCTCCTGACCTGTCCTGTCCTGTCCTTTCCTCTCATCTCATCTTAAATCATAATTTCTGTCGAAAGTATTGGTCAGCGGTCAAGCCCGAAGTGTGTGCAATGAACGAATGACAAGCACAGGCATTCTGGTTCTCAACAGAAACTGGTTCCCGCTTCCAGTAGTGTCGGTGCTGTTTTCTAGATTCCTTCCCCGGTCACCAGCGGGGGCTCTTACTACTAGCTAGGCAGCCGACCGAAGCGAGTATGGACGAGGCGGGCATTGCCACCAAGCTGTTCGACGAGCTGACGCCCCAGGGCGAGGTCTTCCGCTCCAAACTCATCGAGGACTTCCACTTGCTTGATAGCCTGGACGAGCACGGCCAGGCCGACGCTCCAAAGTACTACTCCAAAGACTTCGCCGGTAGGTCCCGAATCAAACCGAATTTGTATTTATTTCCCTCGATAATGGGGGGTAAGTAATTGACAACATTCTTTTTTAAACAAATACAGGAAAAACTGACTGGGAACTTTTGAATACAGTAGATTTAAAAATTTGGATTTTTTTAAAAAACTGGACCGGGATTTGAAACCGAGACCTTTGGATTTGCGTACCAGCGCTCTTATCATCTGAGCTATTCAACCCTTAGATGGTGGCCTCCCCAAATAGTCGACTAGTCTTTGCCGCGGTGGGGGCGCCAGTCATAAGTAATTCAACCATTAACTTGCCATATTTTGCCAATTTTTCAACATTCGTTTTTTTCTGAACATTTATTGACCGCTAATGAATCTCCCGGCTCCCCAGACAAGGTGCACCTGCAGAAGATGATGCTGGACAACCCGGGCGGACTGGTCAAGTTCCAGGTGTACTCCAGCAAGGACAAGACCGAGGTCAGCAAGAGCGACCGGCGCAAGAACCGCGTCCGCAACAAGAACTCCAAGAACCCCTCGCTCAACATCTGGGCCCACTGGGTGCTGGAGAGTATCCTTTATGCCCGGCTCAGCTCAGCTCCGCTCAGCTCAGCTCAGCTCAGCTCAGCTCAGCTCATCTCATCTCAGCTCAGCTCAGCTCAGCTCAGCTCAGTTCAGCTCAGCTCAGTTCAGCTCAGCTCAGCTCAGCTCAGCTCAGCTCAGCTCAGCTCAGCTCAGCTCAGCTCAGCTCAGCTCAGCTCATCTCATCTCAGCTCAGCTCAGCTCAGCTCACCTTACCTCACCTAACCTCACCTCACCTCACCTCACCTCACTTCACCTCACCTCACCTCACCTCACCTCAGCTCAGCTCAGTTCAGCTCAGTTCAGCTCAGCTCAGCTGAGCTCAGCTCAGCTCAGCTCAGCTCAGCTCAGCTCAGCTCAGCTCCGCTCAGCTCAGCTCAGCTCAGCTCAGCTCAGCTCAGCTCAGCTCAGCTCAGCTCAGCTCAGCTCAGCTCCGCTCAGCTCAGCTCACCTCAGCTCCGCTCAGCTCAGCTCAGCTCAGCTCAGCTCACCTCAGCTCAGCTCACCTCAGCTCCGCTCAGCTCACCTCAGCTCACCTCAGCTCACCTCAGCTCAGCTCAGCTCAGCTCAGCTCAGCTCCGCTCAGCTCAGCTCACCTCAGCTCAGCTCAGCTCAGCTCAGCTCAGCTCAGCTCATCTCATCTCATCTCAGCTCAGCTCAGCTCACCTTACCTCACCTAACCTCACCTCACCTCACCTCACCTCACCTCACTTCACCTCACCTCACCTCACCTCACCTCAGCTATGCTCAGCTCAGCTCAGCTCAGCTCAGCTCAGCTCACCTCAGCTCAGCTCAGCTCAGCTCAGCTCAGCTCAGCTCAGCTCAGCTCAGCTCAGCTCAGCTCAGCTCAGCTCAGCTCAGCTCAGCTCAGCTCAGCTCAGCTCAGCTCACCTCAGCTCAGCTCAGCTCAGCTCACCTCAGCTCACCTCAGCTCAGCTCAGCTCAGCTCAGCTCAGCTCAGCTCAGCTCAGCTCAGCTCCGCCCAGCTCATCTCATCTCAGCTCAGCTCAGCTCAGCTCACCTTACCTCACCTAACCTCACCTCACCTCACCTCACCTCACCTCACCTCACCTCAGCTATGCTCAGCTCAGCTCAGCTCAGCTCAGCTCAGCTCAGCTCAGCTCAGCTCAGCTCAGCTCAGCTCAGCTCAGCTCAGCTCAGCTCAGCTCAGCTCAGCTCAGCTCAGCTCAGCTCAGCTCAGCTCAGCTCACCTCACCTCACCTCACCTCAGCTCAGATATATAGCGGTAGGCCACGAGTTGGTATCACGTGTCATTGCCAAGATATACAGGGTTGATAGACGATAATATATAGGTTTACTGGTATACCGTCGTTTCAGTATGAAGAAGATTTACCCTATACTGGGGTGGATTTCACAAAGCCTTACGATGCATCGTAACTCCACTTACAATGGATAACCCATATGTGATAAACCATATGGCTTATAATTATGCATCGCTCATCGCAAGTTACGATGAGTTCGGTGAAATCGCCCCTGGACACTCAATAATTACATGGTAATAATAGGCCCTAAACGATACAGTCGTTTTCTCTGTGGAATCTCACTGTGCTCTCTAGTCGGAATGCTTTTCCCTCCCAGACATTCCTTGACCAAGCCCGGAGGCTCCGTGTTTCAGAATTTCATGCTCGTCCTGATTCTGGCCAATTCCATCGCCCTCGGCATCCAGTCAGGTATAAAGCGCTGCCTCTTCAGTAACAGTGTCACCCCATCCATGCATGGACTTTACGACGCTCTTTTTTGTTCGCCTACGGGTCATCGCATGGCTGTCGTCTATCGGATTGCCGGCCGAAAAAGTCGTTCATTTCACGCCCGTAAAACCTGACAAATATCGCACACCTAACCCGCTTTTGAGGCGGAGCTGGAGCCGGAGCCTAAGCCCGGTTTTGGAGAAAAAAGGGCACTTTTGTCTGGTCGGTCATTAAACATTCTTCTTCCTATCCCATCCCAAACTAGTGATATACAAACATGTTGCAAACTGCTTACTGACTAAAATTACCAAAATGCAAATCTCCAAATTTAGTGGGCCTGACGTTTCGATCCTAGCAGGACCTTTCTCAAAGGCTTCCCAAATTAATTCCATCAAATTCAATTCGATTCAACATCAACATCTATTTCCATACCGTACTTTCCACAAGCATATAACTTAAAGTAGATCAAATTAATCATTATTATGTGATACAAAACAACAAAGTGATAACAGCAAATAATTGGGCTGGTCATCAATCTCCCACCATCCCCCTTCCCCGACGCCAGAGGTGTCGGGCAACGACGACCCACAGGTGGCCGGCCTGAAGCAGGCCTTGGACATCTTCGACTACTGCTCGCTCTTCCTCTTCATGGTCGAGATCATCCTGAAGTGGACGGACGACTTCTTCTCCTTCTGGAATAACGGGTGGAACATCTTCGATTTCTTCGTGACCGTCGGGGTAAGGAAGATCGAATAGTGTGTGTGTGTGTGTGTGTGGGTTGGAGGTCCTTCACGGATCCATGGATTAGGCACGGGGTCAGGCTATACGTCTCCGTACCTGACAATCCAGGTTGTGGTTTATCGCTGATTTTTAAGGTGTGCTGGCTTGTTGAGCACGGAGTATTCATCTTGAAACAGGGGCCAAACGCTTGTTTCTAGATGCCAGTGATATGCATGATACCGGTAACGGGTAAGGGAAACATGATCGAAGCTTAAGCCCGAGCGTAAAGCCTTCATTTCGTAAACATCCACATCAGATAACCTGTAGACTGGGCTCCGTTTCGATCCTGGCAGGACCTTTCTCAAAGGTCCAGAGTCCCGGAAAAAGGTCCTACGGGTTCGAAACGTCAGGCCCTCCTAATCTCTGATATTTTGACAGTTTGATTTCGACATGATGGTTACATTTTGGTAAATTCTTGGTGGGGATTTATCCAGTGGTGACTGAGTTCTCCTTAATACTGACCGGTCGTTCTAACTAACTCCAACGTCGGTCAACTTGTTAGTGGGCCGGTGCCTTCTATTAAATATTAGATACTATGTCCAGCAGAATGTAAATGGTAGAAACTTACAGTCTTCCTCATTTGCCCTGTAGTCGTTTGTTCCGGAGATCATCGCCTTCACGGCCGGGGACCTGAAGGGACTCGGGGTCATCGTTAGCAACCTCCGCGTCTTCCGCATCCTTCGCTCCCTCAAGATGGTCTCCAGGTTCCAGCAGGCCAGGCTGATAGCGCTGGCCATCACTAAGGCCTTCAAGGTTGGTTAGGAGGATTGGGGGAGAGGAGGAGGGGGAGAAGGGGGAGGAGGATGAGGAGGAGGGGAGGAGAGGTAGAAGAAGGAGAATGGGGAGGAGAGGTATATAGGGGAGGAGGAGGCGAAGGGGGACGAGGGAAGGAGAAGTAGAAGGAAAAGGGAAATCAAGAGGAGGAGGGGGAGGAAGGGTAAGGGGGATGAAGAGAAGAGAAGTAGAAGGAGAAGAAGGAAAATGAGTCACAGAGGTAGGGGAGGAGGAGGTAGAGGAGGAGGGGGATGAGGAAAGGAGGAGAACAAGTAGAAGGGAAAAAGAAAATCAGGAGGAGGAGGAGGAGGGGAGGAAGAGGAGGAGGAGGAGAAGAAGGATGAGGAAGAGGAAGATGAAGAGGAACTAGAAGAGGAAGAGGAAGAGGAAGAGCAGAAGGAGGAGGACGAGGAGGAGGAGGAAGAGGAAGAGGAAGAGGGGGAGGAGGAGGAGGAGGAGAGAAGGAGAAGGAGGAGGAGGAGGAAGAGGAAGAGTGCAGCCCCGTTTACCTCATCGCTGCCATCCACTTTGCGGAGTAAGGCCACGGCCAATCCTCGAGCCGCCGCAGGCCTTCCGACCGACCGACCGACCCAAATACTCCGAAGCCAAGACCCCTTCACACGACCCAAGAGTCGAAAATAATCCCGGTGCGTTTGTCATGCCTCACCCCGATCGTCCCCCAAAACAGCAAATCAAACCGCCCCGGCGTTTCGGACCCCGTGCTAACCCCTGTCCACGGACCACCCCCTTCCACTGCACGCACAGGCCATGACATTCATCATGCTACTGCTCCTCCTGTTCGCCTACATCTTCGCCATCGCAGGGGTCATCTTCTTTGACACCTACACCAGATCCGATCGGGAAGACCTGGAGTACAAGGACAGCTTCAGGTAAATGCAAAAGCCGCGTTCGCACAAGACTGAAAAAAATGGGGCAGCTATTTCTCAAACGGTCAAGTCTTATCGTTGTTCGCACTTCTTGGAATCGGCAAATTTAGCCAAACCAATCCGGCAATAACGGTGTTGAGGGTACCAGCGCGCCGTGATCTGCCTGCGTTTGGTGCGTTTTGGTATAATGACAACAATAATAGTCAAAAGCAAACACCATTGAATGAAGGTATCCGGACGGTATCCGTCATTTCATAATGAAGGAATACGTTTCATCTCAACAAGTGTTTGCCCACCCCGACGTGTGATTAAACACCGTATGCTCAGTGCATGGGCCCGGTCACCCGCTGACGTCCTTAATTACTGGACCACCGACGAGCTGGTCGAGGTTAATAATGGTGGATTCGAATCTGTATAGTGGCGGGTACCGCGTAGATTATGACTTTGCGTCGATGAGAATGTAGCCTATACCTCAACGAGAGTTTACCCACCTCGACGTGGAAGACATTGTTCAGATGATTCTCACGCTTAAGCAGCTCTTTAACATTGGGCCAAGGGGCCAGTTACATAGAGCCGCATAAGCACATATGTGACCCGGCACAGCATAATGAGGAATAACCCCACTTTTGAGATGTTGAGGTTTTCTAATGATGTGAAAGAGTATACCATTAGCTTTCAAATGATATCAAAATATAATATCCTCTAATACTTAAAATTTCAGAAAATTAAAAAAGAAAGAAAATTGATTTGTATTCGAATTGTGAAGATACTTTAACTTCAGGCGTTGTTTACTCAAAAAGTGTTTTGGTGGGATATTCCTCATGTCGTTGTGCCGGGTCACATATTATAAACCTGCTAAGCAGGAACATTCTTCCTTGGATAGAACAAGATGGCTGGCCAACCTTCATTCAATGCCTTTGACTTTTCTCCGATTTGATTAAGACCGACCTTTTATGCCTCAACGAATGTTAGTGCTGAAGCGGCTCGCTTATTATTATTATTTTTTTTTACACCGCAACCACATCGCTCTAACATGGTAAATTCGGCATTGAGAAGAGACTACATGAAGCGTGTGTTACGTTATCTTGTGGAGGGGCAGAATGTGTTTTGTTGTTGTTGACAATGGAGAACCTGTGCCACAAAAATGTCTTATAAATTGTGTTGTCAAAAAAGGTCTTATTTCGAGTGGCCTCCATCCTGGCTTACAGACAACGCAGTGGTAGTCTCTTTTCAAGGCCGTATTGACCATGTCATAGCGAAAAACCTGTGGCTGCGGTGTAAAAATTTTTTTCGCAAGCGGCTCTGTGAAGTTGGCCCCGATTGCGCTCGCTCTTGTGATGGACGCCAGAAAAACCACAATAGGAGGCACCCAGAGTACATTATAATACGACTGACACCTCGATCTCTCTTGCCTGGTACCCTGCAGTAGTATCACCCGCGCGCTGATCACGCTGTTCCAGCTGTTCACGCTTGACCAGTGGTACAAGGTCCTGATGGACATGTGGAAGGTGACCGACCGGTTCTTCACCACCTTCTACCTCATGCTCTGGATCTGCATCGGCTCCTTCATCTTCCGCAACATCTTCGTCGGGATCATGGGTGAGTGCATAATTATAGGGGCCCGCTAGAGAGGGAGAAATTTATAAGGATGAGAGAGAGGGAGAGAGAGGGAGAGAGAGATAGAGAGGGGGAGAGAGTGAGGGAGGAGAAAGAGAGAGAGAGTGGAAGAGAGAGAGACATACAGACACATAGACACACCCCTAGGCAGACAGATGACAGATAGATAGAGAGAGAAGCAGCACAAAAGGCGGCCGATAGTTCGATTCCCTCCCAGGTAAAACCGGCCGTTGCAGGTATTGGAAATGTCTTGAAAATGACAAACATCAATATCTATTTTCCTAATATTACAATGTACCTAATAGTATCACTCCATCGCTCCGTTAGGGGTGCCCATTCACTGTTTTATGTATACCTTGTAGACTGTTGATTTGGAAAAGAAAAAAAATCTAACCCTAAAAAACCCCCGAAGTCTTTCGACCTTGGCCTTGGCCTCTATTTGAAAAAAAAAAAGAACTGTGTAAAACGTTGTGTAGGAAGAGGGCACTCATGCGCTCTTTTACGCAATTTGGCGCGTCAACATTTACTTCCTCCAGTGAACAACTTCCAGTCCATCCGGAACGACCTTTTTAACGAGGTCAAGGGTCATGTCGAATCCAGGGAGGTTGCCCGGAACGCCGAGAGGTTCAACGAAGAGCTCCTACGACAGGAACAGAAGCAGAAAACACGGTAAGCCACTATCGGTGCGGCATGCCAATAATGAGGCGTACTATACTCCAGCGCTTTGATAGTCTTGTCACGCACCTGTGCCTTTGTAGCTTGGCCAAGCCTTGCCATGTTCCAGTGCCAAGTAAGTCGGTAGCTTGGCCAAGCCTTGTCATGCTCCAGTGCCTTTGTAGCTTGGGTCAAGCCTTGTCATGCTCCAGTGCCTTTGTAGCTTGGGTCAAGCCTTGTCATGCTCCAGTGCCTTGGTAGCTTGGCCAAGCCTTGCCATGTTCCAGTGGCAAGTAAGTCGGTAGCTTGGCCAAGCCTTGTCATGCTCCAGTGCCTTTGTAGCCTGGGCTAAGCCTTGTCATGCTCCAGTGCCTTTGTAGCTTGGGTCAAGCCTTGCCATGTTCCATCACCTTGGTAGCTTGGCCAAGCCTTGCCATGTTCCAGTACCAAGTAAGTCGGTAGCTTGGCCAAGCCTTGTCATGCTCCAGTGCCTTTGTAGCTTGGGTCAAGCCTTGTCATGCTCCATCACCTTGGTAGCTTGGCCAAGCCTTGCCATGTTCCAGTACCAAGTAAGTCGGTAGCTTGGCCAAGCCTTGTCATGCTCCAGTGCCTTTGTAGCTTGGCCAAGCCTTGTCATGCTCCAGTGCCTTTGTAGCTTGGCTAAGCCTTGTCATGCTCCAGTGCCTTTGTAGCTTGGCCAAGCCTTGCTATGGTCCAGTGCCTTGGTAGCTTGGCCAAGCCTTGTCATGCTCCAGTGCCTTTGTAGCTTGGCTAAGCCTTGCCATGCTCCAGTGCCTTGGTAGCTTGGCCAAGCCTTGCCATGCACCAGTGCCTTTGTAGCTTGGTCAAGCCATGTCATGCTCCAGTGCCTTAGTAGCTTGGCCAAGCCTTGCCATGCACCAGTGCCTTGGTAGCTTGGCCAAGCCTTGTCATGCTCTAGTGCCTTGGTAGCTAATGAACATGTAGATGCTTTCAAACTTTCCACTGATTGAAAAAACCAGAAACCAATCTTAAGTGCTACCATGACCTTCTTCAACGGAATAATCTTTAAGAACTACGAGGTTTGCTGTTGTTCTTGCATTGAAACTACGTCCGTTAACTTTCGGTTAAGACGAATGACGATCACTACCAACCAGCAGTCGCTGACTGGGCTGGTGCAACGGATGCAGGGGGACTCGCTGGGCAACGAGAGCACCGAACAAACCAGGTATTTGCTTGAAACCCTTGCACCAGATGAACTCTTTGGAAATGGTCAGTGATATCCTTTCGCTGCTTTCTGTAACCATGCATAACGATATAATTTCGGACGTAATTATCGCAATATTTTTGAGTAGGGCTGCAATAATATTAAAGGTGTAGGGAAAAAAAGGAGAGAAAAAAACCAACAAAGCAGCTACCATGAACCAGTTTAAGCAACCGTCATCTCCGAAACTGCTTTAGATTAACGAGACCGGCGGCTCTTTGGCGGCGGGGTGGGGGATGGCTGATTTCTCCCACTTATAACCCATAGACGGACAACAGTGGGCGCAAGAGAGTTGGGTTCATGGAAGCCGCCATTTTGAAGAAAAATAAACAAACCTATGGAGCATTTCTATAGGGCGACACCGCGGCGGAGCAGCAGAAACCACGTGCATGCTGATCCCTCGACGCATCCAACGTATATACAAAAACGTGGCGTCACCTCCCATGGCATATCACCATGCATAATAATTATCCTGACGTTGATTTCATTTGACGCTGTCTGTCTGTGGGTTATTCATGCCTGTGTGCTCACCCGATATCTAAAGAAGGTTGTTCAAATGCTTCTGATCGTGAATGATCCATGTATACATGTACATGTGTCAGGGTGCGTCCGATAAACTTCCATGGGTTGACCCGATCGCGAGTTACCCCCAACTGGCTCCGCTATCCCGCTGGGTAATCCAGCTGCATGGGTAATGGCGCCAGCAGATCTAGAGCGGGTAGACCCACGGTAGCTAATCGAACGCACCAAGAGTGGTAGGCTAATCACCCAGATTTGGTCGTTCATTCAATTGGACGCAATTGCATCACGGCGCGATCGGTGAACCAACATCTCTTGCCCTTCATCACACATCGGGCTTTGTCCGTAATTTTTTTTTCACGCCTTATGGTTTATGTGCATCAATCATCGACTTTTGATTGATCGTAAGTTACAGTGGGTTTCGTGAAATCGAGCACTGGTTTGTTTCATAGACTTGTTTGCAATGACTGCATGCATTCTTGTATATGAGTTATCGAGCAGTGCGCATAAATAGTGCACTGAGCACGGATCTTTTTTGACTGAGTTGGCGCTTCACAATTACCCACTGTCGTCATTTTTGGTATCCAGGGCCAGCGAGGAGGCACAGGCTTCACCCCAGGCGACCGTAGACGACCTTGAGAGGAAGATGAGCCAGTTGCTGGAGGAGGAGGAGCAATCGTCTGAAAGTGAGGCTCTCCTCTTAATTCGAGTGGCCACGTGGCCTCGGCTTCCAAATTACACGTGCGTCTACACAACATTGGTCGAGGTCAAAGAATAACATCCATATTGTTGTCTGATCCAACATATGCATGACGTAGCACACTTGTGAAAATTTCAGCTCAATCCGCCAACCGAGTCTCGAGAAAATCGTGAACACCGCTTTGTTTTGCGAAAATGCAGCATTCAACGCCGTACTGTTCCGAAAAATAGTTTAGATCTCGGTGAGACGTAAACTATTTCTTTTACTAATTTCTCCCAAAATGCAACATTTTAGGCAGAAATATTTCAGTGACAGGTTTCCACTATAACCATCTTCAAACTGTATAAGTTTCATGTAAATCTGTGGACATTTCTGTTTTTCGATCTTACCAATGTTGTGTAGGGACTTTCAAGGGAGGCGCCCAATTTCTTGCCATTCCAAATTCATGAAAACAATTCTTACTCATCGGGAAGCTAGTGAAGGTAGACGAAATACTTTCTCTGGCACAGACTGGGAGCGACTTGTCCACGACAACATGCAGCTGCTGACAAAGACGCAGTCGGAGACCCTGTGGCCGAGGGACACTCTCTTCAGCTACCTGCAGCTCATGGAATCCCTCCAGGAGAACCTCCGGGAGCGGCAGGACCTGATGGACCTATCATGTAAGGCCCGCCCTCTCCCTCTATCTATGCCCTCTGTCCCCCAACCTCTCTCTCCCTCTCTCTCCCTCCATCACTATCCCCTCTCTCTCTCCCTCCCTCTCTCTCTCCCTCCCCTCTCTCTCGCTTTCTCTCTCTCCCCTCTATCCCGCCTGCTCTCGCTCTCTCTCTCCCTCCCCTCTCTGTCCCTCTCTCTCTCCCTCCCTCCCTCTCTCTCGCTCTCTCTTTCCCTCCCCTCTCTCCCCCTCTCTCCCTCCCTCTCTCCCCCTCTCTCCCCCTCTCTCTCCCTCCCTCTCTCTCCCTCCCCTCTCTCCACCTTCTCATCTCTCCCCCTCTCTCCCGCTTTCTCTCCCTCTCTCTCCCTCCCGTCTCTATCCCCTCTCTCCCTCTCTCTCTCCCTGATATCCCCTCTCTCTCTCCACCTCCTCATCCCTCTCCCCTCCCTCTCTCCCTTACTCTCGCTCTCTCTCCCTCCCCTCTCTCTCCCCTCTCCCCCTCTCTCCCTCTCTCTCTCTCCCCATCTCTCCACCTTCTCATCTCTCCCCTTTCTCCCGCTTTCTCTCGCTCTCTCTCTCTCCATCCCGTGTCTCTCCCTCTCTCTCCCCTATCTCTCTCCCCCCTCTCTCCCCTCTCCCCCTCTCCCCCTCTCTCTCTCCCCCTCCCCTCTCTCTCCACCTCCTCATCTCTCTCTCCTCTCTCTCTCTCTCTCACTTCTCTCGCTCTTTCTCTCCCTCTCTCTCTCACTTCTCGTCCCAGACCACGCCCTGCTGCAGATGTTCGACTCCTAGATCTATAGGAAGTGACGGATTGAGTTCGGTTACGGCCGGGATGGGGCCGGGATGGGGTCAGGGATCGGGCCCCGGGATGGTCACGTTGTCGGTCGGTGCAAGGCGGAGCCGTTGCTTTACCACCCCTCTTGTTTGACGATGGGGAAACCCAAAGGCGCTGGGACGCCCCCCCCGACCAAAAGCGACCAACTCACCCTGCGATTGGATCCCCCACTCGAATGAACCCAAATCTTTCGGAGTGTACCCTGGTGCGTCAATGACAAAAATCCCCAAAAATGTATTGAAGGAAATAGCATAGTATAAGTGTAGGTGCCTACACCACAAGTCCACTCGGGTTATCTTTTCAAGCGGCCTTGAAGCAAGAATTGATGAGTTTGCTATAATTATGTCGGCTTGGTTTTGGTATGGACGTCCAGTGGCGGTCGTTGGGTGATAGCTTTGAATTAAAGTTTTCGTGTTCACGTTTTTGGTTCATTCTTGTTGCTGGATTTCAGACGGTTACGTTTTAACGTTGACAAGAAAGAATTGGTTCGACGCCCTTAAATCGCTGAGAGAGACAGAGATACATAGAGATGGATTGGGATAGAGCATACAGAGTGAGAGTGAGAGAGAGAGAGGGAGAGGGAGAGAGGGACAGGGAGAGAGAGAGAGAGGGAGGGAGAGGGAGAGAGAGAGAGGGAGAGAGAGAGAGAGAGAGGGAGAGAGAGAGAGGGGGATAGAGAGATACAGAGGGGAAGAGAGAGAGACAGAGGGAGGGAGAGAGAGACAGAGGGAAGGAGAGAGAGACAGAGGGAGGGAGAGAGAGAGACAGAGGGAGGGAGAGAGAGACAGAGAGAGAAGAAGGGAGAGAGAGTGAGAAAGGGAGAGAGAGAGAGAGGGGAGGGAGAGAGAGAGGGGGGAGAGAGAGACAGAGGGAGGGAGAGAGAGACAGATGGAGGGAGAGACAGAGACAGAGACAGATAGGGAGGGAGAGAGAGGGGGGAGAGAGGGGAGAGAGAGAGAGAGGGGGGAGAGAGAGAGGGGAGAGAGAGGGGGAGGGAGAGAGAGGAGAGAGAGAGGGAGAGAGAGAGCGGGGGGGGGGGAGAGGGAAAGAGAGAGAGAGAGGGAGAGAGAGAGAGGGAGGGAGGGGGAAAGGGGAGAGATAAAAGGAGGGTCAAGGAGAGAGAGAGGGAGAGAGAGAAAGAGGGTGAGAGGTGGATAGAGGGAGGGAGAGATGATGAGAGAGGGGAAAGTGAGGGGTGGAGAGAGAGGTGGGGAGAGGTGGAGATAGAAGCAGAAAAGGGAGATAGAGAGAGAGAGTGAAATATGGAGAGGGAGGGGGAGAGAAAGGTGGAGACAGGGAGGGAGAGAGAGACGGAGGGGAGGGGTGAATGGAGAACACAATGTTGTCACCAGTGTAGTGATGGACATCAGATTTGGCGAACGTGTACAGAGAGCACACGAGAGTGGAGAGGAGGATAGTGGGCCGACGGGATGATGAACGAAAGGAAATGGACAGGCGACGAGAAGCGGAGGAGGCGAGGAGAGGGACGGAAAAGTCTTCCATAGGAAAACTCGAATCAACATTCTGTACCTAATACCGGAGACTGTGACCAAAGCATCCTGCCTTGGGGTATGGTTCGGGAAGTTCAGGGAGTACTAGGGGGTTTTTCGTCTCCAAATAATCTAACCGACAGAGATTGGTACTGACTGGCAATGTTCTTGGGAATGCATAACATTGGTTACATTTAAACGAGGCTGAGTAATTCGACGGTGACGTGCGTCCACATCCTGCCGTCCTGTTTGGAAGTACGGAAACAGGAAGCCAACCCCTACCGCACCTGGGAACCTGGGCTGGCAGTCTATAAAAGCTGGGGCTCTCATCCGGGCACGCCACCATCGACGAGAGAGCGGTCGACTCGTCAATGCTGTCTGACCCGTATCGTCTCTATAGTATAGGCGGTGGTCGAAGCGCTGAAAATTGATCAGAATGTGCGTCCCTCGAATGCTTGCCGCTTGGCTGCTTCTCGTTTTGTCGTGGGACACTCGCTGTCTCACCCTGGCCCAGTCCGCGGTAAATGCCACCGTGACGGCCCCTGGCAAACTGGACTGCATCCACAACGTGAGCGCGTTTTACAGGGTGAGGCGCGATCTGGGCCCCGTCGACGTGCTGACCTTCAACTGCAGCGAGGCGCCGCAGTACACCGCCACGTCCTACGCCCTGTACCGGGGCGACGAGATTCTGACCGTCGACTCGGCCCCGATATCCTACAACCATCTGCTGAGCGCCGAGGACAACGGGGTGGCCTTCACGTGCGCCGTGGCCCTGCACGAGTTCGACGGCCGGCAGCACTGCACCTACGTGAAGCCGCTGCAAATTCTGCCCAGCGCCGCCATCCGACCGGCGGCCGCGAAGGTCGAGGAGGGCTCCGCCGTGCTCGTGGAGTGCATCGGAGAGGGCCTGCCCCGGATTGCCAGTTACCGATGGACGCTGAAGGACACCGACACCGGTGAGATTCTGGCCGCGGGAGCCGCGTTCAAGCCGTCTCAAAGCGGGCAGTCGCTGCTCGTGACGGCGCTGAGAAATATCAGCTTGATGTGCGTGGTCGCTGTGCCGACGGGATTGTCCGGTAACGCCACCGCAAGGATTGAAGTCATCAGACCAGTGACGGGACGTGTAAGAACAAGTACGACTGCGATACCATGGAGGTATAACGCCACGGCGACACCAAAAGGCATACCACAATCACCATCCCCGATTCCCATTGGTCTGGTAACTGGGGTCATCGTGGCTGTTACATCAGTGCTGATCCTGAGCTTGGTCTTGATACTTCGGCAAGTAAAGCGTCGGAGAGGTAAACCCGTACGTCACCCCAAAGACGCGCTGCCCTCGGGTCCGGGAGAACCCGAGTACGATGAAGTCTTGGCGGAAGAGGTGAGCGGGGCAGAATTGAACCAAGAACCTGGCTACGATACGGTCAACGAGTCGTCAACGGCCATCACAGGCCAGAGAGAGGCCGCTCGCCCGTCTGGCAGCGGGAGTCCGGCCCACGGCCGTCCAGCCAGCCCGGGTCCCGTAGTCATTGATTACTTCGAGTTGCAGGAAGGAGACCGCGGCAGGGGAGGGAGCAAGGAGGACGGGGAGGGTGCGCTGATGACACGGCCGGCCCAGGGAAGTCTCCCGGCCGGATACCAGAATGTCAGGCCACCGCGCCAGCCCGGCCCCTTGCCGCCCCGAGACTCGCCCGGTTACCTGGTGCCCTCTGCAATGGTCGACAAGTAGCGAGCCTCATCAGATGCAACAGCCGTACTGCCCCGTGGCTATCGCTTACCTCGGGGCGCAGGAACCGGACCGTGGTCACCGGGAGGGCACCGGGTCCACGCCTGCGCTGCGTCCCGGCGGGACACCGGGACGCCGAGACGCCGGGATCGGAGGGACCCGCCACGGCCGACTCCAGCGCTGCCCGCGCGCTCCTTGGCTTCGGCAGACCCGTCTGGATATGTGGTGCTTTTCTCAATGACCACCAACTCGTAAGCGTTCCTCAGAACCTTTCCCCCTGACATTGATCCGTGGGTCAATTAACCCTCTGCCCCTCTCCCTGCTGATTCTCAGGAGTACCGCCCGAGCACAAAACAAAATGACACCAGTAATTACAAGACATTATTATTGTAAACGAAGAAATCAAATGTGCTTTTCGTTCCATGTCTAACTTTTACAGATAAGAGAGCCCGATGTTTCGTTCTTAACAGGACCTTTCTCAAAGGCAGCACGTCTTACTCAGTACTAAAACAAGCAAACGCTATGTTCAATGTTGAAATGTTAATAATTAGAGACTTTGAGAAATTCTACTCAATCGAATTATCTGGAGGTTATTCTAAATTTTGAGGTTACCAACTTTTTTGGTGCACTTTTTGTGTATAGTTCATTTTAGAATTAATGTTTTTGTACACAATTCTAAGATGATCTCATGTAAACCTCTTCACCCAAGATGGTTGTGATGCCGGTTTCTTAAATTTTCCATCGCGTAATATTTTTCACAAGCGATTTTGAGGTGGATTTGCTTAGTACTGTACATTTGAAATAGTATCACATTTTGCGTAAGATTTTATCTTTTTTTCATAGTATTTCATTGTTCTAGTGAGTTCAGCACAACATCCTGTTAAATAGGATGATACCTGTAACTAATTATTAGTGTAAATGCTGTAATAGGATGTGTCTTACCCGTCTCTGAGCATCATTGCTTGAAAATTGTGGGGTTTGGATTTGGCTCCACTCAAAAGCCAGAATTTTCGACGTCATCTTGGACAATAACAGGCCTATTGGCGGTGGGATCCGTTATGATTTGCTATGATGGGCAGAGTAGTGTAGAGAAAGTACATTCATGGAGCCGAGTAAGGTGTGGTGTCTACAGGTATTGGTAATATACACAGGTATCGGTAACATGTCCCCGAATTAGTACCGGTAATATAGTAGTAGTCCGTATAAAATAATGATACTATTTACAGTTAGAACTACGTAAATACACAAAGGGATGATATACCGTTGTGTTGATTGCCTGGCTGGCAATTGGTATTTGTTAAAGCTGTCTGCTGGCTAGTTATTGCCCGAAGATGCCTTAAAATTCTCAGTAACCACCGAGTTACTCTTTAAAATGGAATTTAGCAGCGACCTACATTTTAGTGGTATATAATAATATTGTGATGTGGTGACTTTGTAGGGTCACATCGGGGGTACGTGGGCGGTGAGCCCAGGTGGGGTGAGGTGCAATTCGTCGATAAGGGAGACCGGTGTAGTTGTTGTTGTCATCAAATCATTGATTAAATCATCCAACTGTAAGTAAAAATGATCCCAGCACCTCGCTCTCACCCCTTATCCTAGTATTTAGTAATACATGTAGTCAGCGATGATTACATAGTGGACCAAAGGGTCTCAAGGTGGGCTGCACTTCCCCCTCTGGGTGAGAAGAGTGGACCAAGCGGACACTCGCATCGACCGTGCCACCAGCGCTGAAGGTCCAGGAGGAAGAGGGCATGACCTACCCAGGTGCTCATAAATATTCATGAGTCCCTACATAATTATGTTCGGCTTTCAATGAAACTACATGGATGTATATATAGCTCGGGAATAAAGTTTGAACATTAATCTGGGTTTACAACTAGTCTTCGTTTAAGAGATGTTTAAGATATGTGTTACACGGTATCACCGCAAACCTTACACTTAATTTCTGTTTGCACCTGAATGATCCCTGGTGATATTTGCCTACAAAAATTGAGTTGTTAACCCCAACCGAAGTCCGGGTCCAGTCTATTTCCATTTGCTAACTATACGTGTCGGCAAGTACCAACCCTCGTTGTATTAATGCAATTTATAATGAAATCGTTCAAGAAATTTCAAGATATTTTCAACTACGATGATTCGTTCGAGCTAGGGTACAAACAAAAGATCCTACAGCGCACAAAGCGCGTAAGATAACCTATAGCCCACCCTTGCGAGATCACACGCCATATTAGTAAGGTAAGCAAAGTCGCACGCGTGCGCTCCATCGCGTAGTCACACCACATCAAAAGTTATCACATTCTATTCAAGCATCCAATGTTTGTGACTTTCCCGCTTCACTTCCGGAGCACCGAAAGCAGACAACAGAGGACTCCGTTGCTTACTAAAATGGCCGCCGATCTTGCGATTTCACTTTTGCGCAGAGTAAGCTATCTTGCGCGCTTCCCGCGCTATAGCAACTTTGGTACAAACTGGTCTTAAAATAGTCCGACTTAGGGGCCCGGGAGAGGTATCTGCTTTTCAATCCGTGTACTCCCACTTCCCCTGTGTGTTGCCCTTCTTCGTCAGGAACGGATGTAGGTTCATACCGGTCAGGGTTAAGCAACGTGCGATGCGATAATATTATCACAGAGTAGGCTCCCCCTAATGTTAATGTGGTGAATGCACATGATCCAATATAGCACGCGTGCAAGACGGCAGTCAGGGTCACAATGCTCGGTGCTCATGTCACACTCCAGCGTCCGGCAGTCCAAACCAGGGGCCAATTTCATAGAGCCGCTTAAGCGCCAAAACAGGCTTAAGCACAAACAGTCATGAGCCACAGAATCCCCTTGCCAACCCAAACTTCATTATTGTTTCATGCTAAGCAAAGAAGAGTGGAATACAAGTCAGAAGCAATGGACATCAAACCACAGGGAAGTTCGTAATCCTGCTTACAGTTACACGAGGAAGACTTTTTCTGCTTAGCAGATTTTCACGCTTAAGCAGCTCTATGAAATTGGGCCCAGATGTAATAGCCGATATCAATACACGTATTAGCATATTAGGCCCACAGCGTTGATAACTCTGTCGAGTAGGATCAGGACAAATCCTCATTGAATAATATTGCACTCTCCTCGACACCGCAATATGTATATCTATATATCATCACATTCACACTGATATACAAAACGAAATTCGCCATTTTGAGCATGTAGCAAGTTTCGTTCGCAGTGAAAAACGCCCAAAATCGCCTCTCCACCCTCCCCACCAACCCCCCCCCCCTATTTGAGTTAAAGCCATGATTGCGATCAAACTGTACATGATTTACATGCTTCCTTTTTGAAGGTGGCCTACTATAGGGTGACATAAACCGTAGAGCTCTTAAAACTAGCTCTTTGGTAATGAAACAAGGACTGCACTTCCTGTCAGTCGTAGCGCGTTCGGTGCATCGTGGGATTTGAACGCAGGATTGTTTTTCTTCCCGCGGAGCGTTCTCACGCACTCGACAACTAATCGAAATTGTTCAGAAAACAAAAGTCCCAGTAATTGCGGATTCCGAATGGCGATTCACACACACAGTTATAATCGCGATTTTTGTGTTCACACACGCCCTACCCCTCCTCCAAAAGAAAAAAACAAAACACCTCCAGATTCAAATAATCGCGATTTTGTTGTATCACTGTGAACGGAACGGTTTTTTTCCCATTATGCAGATTCAAATTTTCCGCACGACTTCGACTGACCAGCTCGCCGGTCAAAATACTGGTCTGCACTAGGGCCGTTTTCGAAATGAAGGCTTAGGCTCGGGCTTAGGCTTCGGTCATATTTCTCTTACTCGTTATAATATCACAGGCATCTAAACACAAGCGTTTGGCCCCAGTTTCTTGGGGAATACCCTGTACCTAATGATCAAACCAACAAACCTTCAAATTCGGAAATAAACCACAACCTGGATTTTCAGGTTTTGTCAGACGGAGACGAAGCCGGGGCCCGAGCCTAAGCCTTCATTTCGAAAACGGCCTAAGAGACAGGAATCGTGGGCACGGATCCCTGCCACTCTCTGCTTCTCCCTTTTTGGTAGCAGTCGTTTGGGCAAAGCTAAAGAAAGCTCTCAGCAGGACGCAGAATGATGTACATGTCGAGTATGACAGACCGTATTGCTTAGATGGGGAAATTCTCTCGCGGTTACAAAGTCCGGTGCCTGCTGGAACTCATCATCTTCCATCTCCGGAAGCTTTTCCAGGCTGAGGTCGTTTAGGTCCGCGTTGGAGAGCATTGTTTGCGGTGGTATTCCGGCTACACAAATCTACACTGGGGTTTTCTCGTACAAGCCTCTGGCTTTTATAGACCGTACCTTCACTCATTTGCATTTCTATTCAGACTTTTCTGTCTGTAAAGTATTTGTGGTACTTCGGCCGCAACAGATGTGCGTCCATACTGACTCTGAACAATTGTGTTTCTGCGAAGTAGAATTTCCAGTAGGCCTACCGGCTTTTAAGAGGCTCTGCCGGTGTCAAAAGACCCGGCGTTCTGAATGTCTGGGCTGAAAAACTAAACTCGAAATGATTTGAAGGTTTGCATGGTGAAAATACCAGAAAGGAGGTACCGCAAGCTGTCACACCATGTACGGCATCTCTTCAGAGAAGGAGTTGTATGGGTGTGAAAAGAGCCGGTAACTCAACGTTTCGGGTAGTGTTGTACTCTGGCCGTCGTCGGGAGACTGCTGGATTCCAACCAAGTATAGAACCCAGAACCACGAACTAGAACAAACTACGAGTAAAACGGGCGGGGGGATACACGATGGAACACGCCACACAACACGGTGCCTCGTTTGATTTAAAGATGCAAAAAATGGTTTGTACTTTTATTCCGAATGCACACAGGGGTCATCTCGGTTGGGTTCGTTCATACAGAAAATAATTAAAATGGGGGTAACATCGAAATTCACAACAGGAGTAAAACAAAATCACGCCAGAGAAAATAATGTGTTACTGGCTGCGGTTTTTTTTCTCCCATGGGAAGAACACATCACCGCAGCTTGTCAATAGGCTTGTGAAAATGAGCGAGAATTGATGCCTGCTTACATGTTTATCAAGCGAGTCGTTCGTCTCCAGGACAGCTGCAGCGAGCTAACAAGTACGGAACTCTCCGGGTGCCATATGCCATGCAACCAATTTGTAATAAATAATCCAGCTGAAACCACGACTTACAAATGAGAGGGCTGGCTATGATTGCCTCTAATCTGAGTAGGCGCTATGGCACATAAGGAGCTCCGTCGGAAAGGTTTGCAATACGCTCATAATCTATACGCCAATGCCCATTATAATTTTCCATGATGTTACGCATTTTGAGGGGGAGATGGGGAAAATAATTTCGTGCACTTTTGTTTATGCGTCACTGCAGTCTTAGCTTGGATACACGATTTCATACTTTGTGCAGGGACCCTATACAGCGACATATACGTAGATCTACATGTATAAAGTTCCCTATAAAGTTTCCCATAATTATAGTTCCCCATATAGTTCCCCATATAGTTCCCTATATAGTTGCCTATAAAGTTCCCTATGTTATAGTTCCCTATAATTATAGATCCCTACATAGTTCCCTATATAGTTCCCTATATAGATCCCTATATAGTTCCCCATATAGTTCCCCATATAGTTCCCTACATAGTTCCCTACATAGTTCCATATTATAGTTCCCTATTATAGTCCCCTACATGGTTCCCTATATAGTTCCCCATATAGTTCCTTATATAGTTCCCTACATAGTTCCCTATATAGATCCATATATATAGTTCCTTATATAGTTCCCTATATAGTTCTCACCGAATTGAAAGGGGTCCAAGAAATAAGCAATTTTACCTTACGACATTGAATTCTACCAATTTACACTGAAGGTAGTAGGTAAAAATAACAGTACATTATGATGGCCTACACAGTGTAAGATGGGAAGAAATACAATCCAAGGACTTTTGTAAATATCTCTGTTGAAGTTCCCTTTCTCATAAAAAAGCCCCCAAAAAGAACCCAAACATACTCTCACGCTGAAATACTTTACTCCAATTGGTAAAACAAAACTGAATCAATACGATTGCTTTATCTACATCTGTTTCCGAGACAACCGTATTTGAAGCAGATCATCAAACGTAGCACGCAGGGAGAACACGTAAAAGACAAAGCCTTGGTTGCCATGGCATTCTGTGAGGCAACAAAAAATAGTATGGAAAAACTATGGCAAATGTACAGTTCTGTATACAATTCGTTACGCCGTGGAAAATAGTATAGATTCATAACCTCTCCAAATATGCATAGAATTATAACCACGTATAATTATTTACACTTATATTATATACATCAGTTTGACGTGAATACTTTGTTCTTCAATTAGATATAAACAGCAAACTAAGCACGATAAATTCATCGCATAAATTACGCAATTGGAGATCATATCAAATTATTATTTCCCCACATAATTATTGTTGTTCATTAGCAAAAAACGATTATCAATATTATCGATTATCGATTATCAATAACTTCTTTCATAAGAAGTCCTACCAGGCTGCCTTTCATTTCACAGTAATTATGAAGTACCATGTCAATTTCCCAATCAGTTTTTCATTCATTTGTTTGTAAACGAATGAGACAACTGTTGTGCGCATTGATAAGATAAGAACAAAGAGTGTAGTGACATTTCTATCACTTCCAACGAAATGAATACTGATTTTGAAACTCTAAATATGTCAGAAACGTTTTATGGGGTTGAGTGTAGCACTAAAACCCGTAGGTGTGCTTTTAAACGCTACCAATTATTCTGTTGCAGCTTGAAGTCAAGCCAGTTTATAAGTTACTAGAGAAATCCCAGTGCCGTGAGAATGTAGCAGCTCTCCTTTACATGTCGCCTGGCAGGGCTTTACCGCACCATAGCCCACCCATGCCCTGCCCAACCCATGCCCCGCCTAATCTTATGCACCGCACCATAGCCCACCCATGCCCTGCCTCACCCATGTTCCGCCCGACTTCATGCACCGCCCCATAGCCCACCCATGCCCTGCCCCACCCATGTTCCGCCCGACTTCATGCACCGCCCCATAGCCCACCCATGCCCTGCCTCACCCATGTTCCGCCCGACTTCATGCACCGCCCCATAGCCCACCCATGCCCTGCCCCACCCATGTTCCGCCCGACTTCATGCACCGCCCCATAGCCCACCCATGCCCTGCCTCACCCATGTTCCGCCCGACTTCATGCACCGCCCCATAGCCCACCCATGCCCTGCCTCACCCATGTTCCGCCCGACTTCATGCACCGCCCCATAGCCCACCCATGCCCTGCCCCACCCATGTCCCGCCCAACTTCATGCACCGCCCCATAGCCCACCCATGCCCTGCCTCACCCATGTTCCGCCCGACTTCATGCACCGCCCCATAGCCCACCCATGCCCTGCCCCACCCATGTCCCGCCCAACTTCATGCACCGCCCCATAGCCCACCCATGCCCTGCCTCACCCATGTTCCGCCCGACTTCATGCACCGCCCCATAGCCCACCCATGCCCTACCCCACCCATGCCCCGCCCAACTTCATGCACCGCCCCATAGCCCACCCATGCCCTACCCCACCCATGCCCCGCCCAACCCCATACCCACCCTATAGCCCGTCCATGACCCACCCTATACCTCTTTGTTCTTTTCCTTTACTCCACCTCTAACCCAACCGCCAAATATTTCAATCTCGAAAAAAATGTTCTGCACACTTGTTCAAAAACTGCTCATTAAAAAAAAAAATCTCACCACAATTTACAGCAATAAAAGAATTGTTTGTTCTAAAGTGGAATGTTTTGCACGTAAACCTTTTGTAAATATAGAGAACTATAGTATGTACATGCAATGCAAATATTACACCTATTAAAAATATCTTAGATTGCCGAACTCATGCAGTATAAGTAATAGACAATTTTGTAGACTCCAATGACACTCCTGATTTTGGTGTTGACCACCGTGGGCTCGATACTCGGACCAGACAGCAGAAAGCATCGGCCGATTCTCCCCAATCGCCAATCAATTCGAAAGAAAAAGACACCGAATCGATATTGGCGTATTGAGTAATTTGTTCAGGGTGTCGGTGCACACAAGCTAGGTAATCGATACGAAGAACACGGATTTGCTGTTTGAAACAAATCTCTAAGATTGTTCGATTCAACACCCACAACGCAGATGGCCGTCTCCAATACTTCTAAGGCTTTTAACTTTATAAAGAACAGAACCAAGTCGAAAAGCTAGGAGACGAGGGGGTCGGTAGAGTGGTCGTGGCGTGCACACCACGCCTGTCTAGGTCCGAGAGATTCTGGAAAGGCGGTGAAAGGCTGAAATGGGGCTGGGTGCGGTGGCTACGCCCTGGGCCTAATCGACGGTCCGAGGTTGACGGGCTTCGATCATCCCGACCTCCATGCACCATGCCACCATTGCAGGAGCAGGCGAGAGGAGCGGGAGAATCTGGGGCCCCGCGCCACAGTCTGTTTGGCTGGCGTCCGTGCATTGCCGTGACGGCTGTTCCCCTCACACCACTCCTGCTCGGTCATGGGGGAGGGAGGGAGGGAGGGAGGGACGGAGGGACGGAGGGACGGGAGGGTTGGAGGGGGAGCTGGGGGGGGGGGAGGCTAGTCCCGTCATCCACCTCTAGAACACCTCGTATGCCTTGAGCGTCAAGATGGTGATGTAGACGACCCAGAGGACAACCAGGAACAAGGCGGACAGGTTCTTGCTGGTGCGTCTCCCGCCCAACTCGCCGCCGACAAACTGGCCAGGTAAAAGAAGAAGAAGAGAAATGCAACACACGAGTTCAATGGGCGAAATGGATCGAGGAGATGAAGAGGGATGAAAGGAAAGCGAGGGAGGGGAGATAAGAGAGAGAGAGAGGAGAGAAGGGGTGGGATGAGTGAGAGGAGAGAAGAGAGAGATTAGGGAGGGAGTGGTGATGATGATGGGTGGTGGAGGAGGACGGGGATAATGGCGAAAATGGGATGCAGAGGATGAGGAGGATGCAGAGGCTGCAGGAAATGGAGAACAAACAGAACATGGAGACGGTGATGGAGGAGAAACCACGAGGAAGAAACCATGAAGAAAAAAACCATGAAGAAGAAGACGAAAACGGCAAAGAAGACGAAGAAGACGAATAGAAGACACCAAAGAATATGAAGAAGATGAAGAAGACGAAGAAGACGAAGAAGACGAAGAAGACAAAGAAGATGAAGAAGACGAAGAAGATGAAGAAGACGAAGAAGACGAAGAAGACGAAGAAGACGAAGAAGACGAAGAAGACGAAGAAGACAAAGAAGACGAAGAAGACGAAGAAGACGAAGAAGACGAAGAAGACGAAGAAGATGAAGAAGACGAAGAAGACGAACAATACGAACAATACAAACAATACGAAGAAGACGAAGAAGAAAAAGAAGACGAAGAAGACAAAGAAGACTAAGAAGACAAAGAAGACACAAAAACAAAGAAGACACAAAAACGAAGAAGACTATGAAGACGAAGAAGACAAAGAAGACGAAGAAGACAAAGAAGACGAAGAAGACAAAGAAGACGAAAAAGACGAAGAAGATGAAGAAGATGAAGAAGATGAAGAAGATGAAGAAGATGAAGAAGATGAAGAAGATGAAGAAGATGAACAAAACAAGCAAGTCGAACAAACAAGACAAACAAGTCGAACGTGATGAATAAGACACAGATGATTGATGATGCGTGGTGAGAAATGTGGAGGAGGAGGAGGATGAGACGTCCTCGCCGTGGTGGAGTGTCCGGCTCTCACCTTTCTCCTGAAGATGAGCATGATGATGCAGACGCTGCCGATGCCGGTGAAGAAGAGGACGGAGAGGAAGAGGTTGCCCTGCTGTATCCTGAATTCCCCCTTGCCAGTGGCCAAGTTGTACATGACCCGGATGACCCAGGGCAGGCCCAGGCCCAGGAACACGTTCACGCTGTTGCTGCCTGCCGACGGACACACACACACACATTGAAGGTTGTTTAATGTGAGTAAAATGAGTCCACTGACCAAACAGTGGATTTTTCATCTTCTTGCGTGTGACTACTGCTGCAGTTGCTGCTGTATCCGGCTCTTGTCGTTGGCCTGGCGGATCAGCTACCCGAGCTCACCACGGGGAGGCCAACAGCTTAAGTCCTCATACATTGCTAACTACACGCCGAGTAGGCCAGGTTGGGAAGCTTTGAAAAATAATTGTAGCTTAAATAAAAAAATAACCTACTTCCTTCTGACTAGAAATTGTTTTCTGTTTTATTCAATAAAAACTTAATCAAATTACAAAATATACACCTAATCTTCTGCTCAATTATGATGAATCAACTAATTAACACGTCACAAAATAGCAGACATCTTACTTCAAAAGATGGATCCGAAGTTCTTGTTCAAAATGACTGACAAGATTAGAATACTGGCCATATTTGAATCGGTTCACTGTTTGTTTACCTATGTAGATTAAGGTATTTAAATACCGGTAGTCTTTATGTGTATCCCCTTCTCCGAAAAGAATACTATCCACTGTCAATGTGGTCGCCTTGCCATACTTTGATGTCGCAATCTTTTCAATTTCCCTCCAAAGAGGTTTAACTATTTTATAAGACCGGAAAAAGTGCTCTATATAATCTATTCCATCATTGCAAAAGTACAGATCTCCGTTTCGTCAATCAAATCCGTCAATCAAATCATGGCATTCTTTGTTTTTCAACAGTTTTCAACTTTCTTCTACTGACGTTTGGTCACACCTTCAAAAAGAAACAAGTATGGATTTTCTCGTCTGTGGTTTTTCAAGATTACTCGGTCATGGCAATGAGGTATCTCCTAACCATACAAAGCTGACCGGGCCCATGATCTTCATACCTGTGATGTTTCCAATGGCGGCGTCCGCGTGCTGGTCCTGCACGGCCGCCGTACGGCTGGCGAACATGTCCGGCACGCTGGTGCCCAGCGCAATGATCGTGATGCCGGCCACCGACGCCTTGATGTACAGCACGCAGCCCAGCAACGTGGCCAACTGTGTGTGTGGGGGGGGGAGGGGGTCGGGAACCAGCGGAGACGGGCTATGAAAGAGTGCTATGAATAGGAAACTAAAGAAACCAGTCCCTTTTCCCCAACAGCAAACGGCTTGGGCTCGGGCTCCGGCCTTGTCTTCATCATCCCTTGCATCCATTTGCTGGTCTTGCATCCAACAGCTGGTCTTCGGCTTTGGCTAAGAATTGCGTGGTTGAAATACTAAGTGGACGGTTTGCGGTGACACCGCGTAACACTTCTCTTTCGAGAAAGAGTGTGGCTCTGAAAAGAGCCGGTATCTCAACGTTTCGGGTAGTGTGTAAGCCTATAGGAGACTGCTGGATTCCAACTTTCATCGGTGTTAATGATTTCGGCTTTAAATTTGAAGATTAACTCTCCGATTCGAAAAAAATAAGCTTCAACACCAAAGATGGAGCCCGCAGCCTGTCAGTTTAAGTTTTACATAACAAAGACGAAACTGGAGCCAGACCGTAATCCTGTTGTTTTTTTTTGGGGGGGGGGGAATGCTATTTTTTGGGGGTGTGGAAATGAGCCACTGAACCAACAATTTGCTGGGGCACAAACGGAACCGCCATACATTAATCTGCCCTCCAGCCAAGGATGCATGTAAGAGTAATTGCTGAACCACACACCAACAAATAACATACCTGTTCCACGAGGGCGGTTAGCAGGCCGATGCTTATGAGCGACAGAAAGAAGGCGGGATAGCCACTACAAATATTCCTGACGAGAGTAGATAGTATAAAAGTAGTATTACAATCGCATTACAACTGTATTGCGATGTCACACGATAATACAAATAGTATCAAACAGTATCAAAATGGTATCACAGAGATCCCATTTTCCATTAGATACCATTAGATACATCTACATTAGAAATAGTGACATCTATATTAGAAATAGAGACATCTTTATTAGAAATAGAGACATCTATATTAGAAATAGAGACATCTATATTAGAAATAGAGATATCTATATTAGAAATACATATATTTGTATTACAAATAGAGATATCTGTATTCGAAATAGAGATATCTATATCAGAAATAGAGATATCTGTATTAGAAATATAGATATCTATATTAGAAATAGAGATATCTGTATTAGAAATAGAGATATCTGTATTAGAGAGATATCTATATTAGAAATATCTATATCAGAAAAAGAGATATCTGTATTAGAAATATCTGTATTAGAAATAGAGATATCTATATTAGAAATAGAGATATCTATATTAGAAATAGAGATATCTATATTAGAAATAGAGATATCTATATTAGAAATAGAGATATCTATGTTAGAAATAGAGATATCTATATTAGAAATAGAGATATCTATATTAGAAATAGAGATATCTGTATTAGAAATAGAGATATCTATATTAGAAATAGAGATATCTATATTAGAAATAGAGATATCTATATTAGAAATAGAGATATCTATATTAGAAATAGAGATATCTATATTAGAAATAGAGATATCTATATTAGAAATATCTGTATCAGAAATAGAGATATCTGTGTAGACTATTCCGGATTCATTGACAGGTTTGCACTCCGTATATCCGTAGATTATGTTGTTTTAAACTTAGTACACTTTGACAGTGTAATGTCTGCTGTTCTCCCGTGCGCCGAAGGATGGGGTGGCGAGGAGGGGGGGGGGGGTAGAAGCATTGGCAGGCTTACTTCGGTGGGATGAGGGAGAAGATGACTTTCCAGAGGAACGTGATGAAGTGAAAGAAGTAGTCGATCCTGGCTGGCGGTATCTCGTTGCCATCCTCGTCCTTGTCTCCGCCCACGGTCATTGCACTAGAGAGGAGAAGAGATTGGAAGACGCCAATTGAACCTCGATTGTCTTAAAGCCCCTACACACCATCGGTAAAGGTCTTAGAAACGCGTCCATACTTTGTCTGATCCAGCATTTGCATATAAAATAACACACCTGTGAAAATTTCAGCTCACTCCGTCAACCACGTCGGTAATTGCGAATGGACCATGTTGGATTTGTGCAAATGGTTTGTCGATTCACGAACGAGTGATATAGGCAAATAGACCATTATTTTGTTTATACTAAAATGCCGAAGTCACTTAATCGGTTATCGATCCAAGGCTAAAAATGAAATAATTATGAAAAGAAGAGAACGCACCATCTGGAACGTTGATATGACATTACCTTATTTTCAGAGAACCCATGCTTCTAAAAGTTATTTTTTTCAACGGAGCACGACCATCAATACATTACCTTTTATGTCAGGATTACAACTGCTAAAATATGTTTCTGTCTAAATGGAAGGTTTGCGGTGACACCATGTAGCACTCCTCTTTCAAGAAGGAGTGTGACTCTGAAAAGATTTACCGGCTCTTTTCAGAAACCTTCCTTCACTTAGTATTTCCACCATGCAAACCTTTAAGTCTGTTCTATGTTTCTGTCGTTATAGTTTGATTTTTTGCTGAAGTGCACAATACAGCAGTGCAGCTGATATTTTACCCAGAGGTTCAGGGTTCGATTCCTGGGGAAGGAGGGGGTTGTTACCTTTTGATTTGGCCCAGCCAAGTCTCCTCCTCCTCCTGCCCACTGTCCGTCAGCAGGTTGACCAGCCTCTCCGTGATGTCATCTGGTCACGCGGGGGAAACCAAACGAAAAAGAGCGGTAATAATCAGGCCTGTCTGCGTACCCTGTAAACCCTTTCACGTGACGGCATGCTGGACCTGCCTAACAATGGCAGCGCACAGTGTAAACATCAGTTGTACTGTAATGGTTGTGCGTATATTTTCCGTAAAAAGCGGTCCAACGTGGCTGCAGTGTTTTGGGTGTTGGGGTTTTTGCGGCAGGGGTTGGCTGCGTGCAGCGGCTAGGGCTTACCGCTTCCATAGACCCGTGTGCAGTTTATGGAGCCTTTTCCGTCGTCCATATTCGATTGGCTACGGCCGGATATAGCACTGAAGTCTATAGGAATGGACCCGCAGACACTGTTATGTTATTTGGCGGCCTTCGTAGATTTATGTGTAATTCAAAGCCACAGCCAACGTATTTGGATAGGCCATTAGCGTGTTGTACTCAACAGAACTGTAAAAAAGACGCTGTGAGAATCAGGGGGATTGCTAATGATGCTTTTGCGGGGGCTAAGTCACCTGGTTCAATCTCACAAGTGTTTTGGGTGAGCATGGATGTCTTCCCGGGAAGCCTTGTCGTAAGCGGGCTTGCCAATTAACCATGTGTGCTATCGTTTTGTATACTTGACTGTCTTCCTCAGTCAACCTGGCCTATGGAAAACAAGACTGAAGACAGCCGTTTTGGCCTCAGGAAAGTCTCGAGGCAGCGATGTGAAATCAGGCCTAAGTAACGTGGGGATCTTGATTCAGCTGAGGTAGCATCAAATTTAATTACCAGTAGGGACCCTCGGCCCCCATAGAGGTACTGTATGATGTCCTTGTATAACTGTAACTACCAGATACTTCTAAATTGCCTCTAGCCATTTCCACCAGAAATTTCTTTTCACGGCTAAATGACATTTTCACCCCATTTTCACGGTTTAGATGTTCATAGTATCATGGGTTTACACAGAAATAATGCAATAGCGCGCTGCCTGCCCGCATGCGTGCACGCCATTGGACACCGAGCTGTACCATTGATCTCCATGATAAAGATGATTAAGGAGATCAATGAGCTATACCCTTTCAGACCGTCGGGAGAGGGCGCCCCACACTTATCACCTCGCACGCGAGAGATCCACACATAAAAATAAGGCTGGCCGGCAATTGAAATAGCAGAAATCGTTGCGACAATACAACGAAAACCCATTGCGAAATAAATGGACCGTGAAAGATCGGTCGTGCTGAGAGCTGTCATCGACCAAACCCAACCTCGGTGGCCATGACGACGAGGCAATGGCATCGCTCTCGCATCGATCAAAGAGCATTCTGCCATTTTGCTGAAATGGAAAGGACACTGCGTGCTCTTTGGGGGGATTTTATGATGCCATGTTTCTTGTTTCCTTTTTGAATATGGATTCATACAGGCCAAGCGGAAAATAGTATAGTTGTGGGGAACATCTTATCATTTGTTCCCCCACCCACCTTTTGGGGGATCAAGTAACTATGACAGGACAATACACGTACTTTTTCTAACTTCCGTCGAGTAGGCCAAACCCTCATTGAATTACATTCTCCTCGACGCAAACATCGCGTTATCTCTAAGGTGCAACGCAGTACCCGCCGCTATACAATAATTATTCGAATCCGTCACACGACCTCGACCAGCTCGGTGGTCAATATTGTTTAAGACGCCTGCACTAGAAAGCAGGAGTCGCGGGTTCGAATCACGCCCGAGCTGCCTGGAGTCTGTTCAGCAGGCAATCGGGCCAGGCAAAGCGCAGAGCACACAGTGTTTACCACATTGAGTAACGGCAAACCCTCATTGAATTACATTCTTCTCGATGCAAACATCATGTTATATCTATGATGCAAAGCACTGAGCATTCAGTGTCTATCACGTCGAGCAGGGCAAAACCTCAATGAATTACATTCTTCTCGATGCAAACATCATGTTATATATATGATGCAAAGCACTAAGCATTCAGTGTCTATTACGTCGAGCAGGGCAAACCCTCACTGAATTACATTCTCCTCGACGCAAACATCATGTTATATCTATGATGCAACGCACTGAGCATTCAGTGTCTATCACGTCGAGTAAGGACAAACCCTCATTGAATTACATTCTTCTCGATGCAAACATCATGTTATATCTATGATTCAATGTCTATCACGTCGAGCAGGGCAAACCCTCACCGAATCACATTCTCCTCGACGCAAACATCATGTTATATCTATGATGCAAAGCACTGGGCATTCAGTGTCTATCACGTCGAGTAAGGACAAACCCTCATTGAATTACATTCTCCTCGACGCGAACATCACGCCATCTCTAAGATGCAACGCGATGCGGGTATTGCTCTACAATATTCGAATCCGCCACACGACCTCGACTAGCTCTGTGGTCATAAGACGTCTGCCCTAGAAAGCAGGAGTCGCGATTTCGAATCACGCCCGAGCTGCCTGAATTAAGTTTTTTAATCAGGCAACGGGCAAAGCACCGGGCAATCAATGCTTATCACGTCGAGCAAGGCAAACCCTCATTGAATTACATTCTCCTCCGCGCAAACATCACGCTATAATCTATTATGATCACGAAGACCCGTTGAAAAGGCTCGCTATCCCGTCCAATACAGGGACAGTGACTGCAGTCAACGGCTGATATCTGTTTGTAATGCCTCTGACATTATAAAGGGTGGACGTAAATGAAATCAACGACCAACCCCAAGCCATAAGTCTATGATTCGTTCCGTAAACGGCCGCAGAGTGTCTTGCGAGAACGGGTTTGCCCAAGAGTTGGATACTAACGTGTACGCGAGTCGGACAACTCGTGCGCCGACGACTCGCATCTAATGTAATGGAAACTATTAGACGTCCTGACATATGCGTGTAGCGTAGTAAATTCATGGTCAATTCACCTTTTCGTTCATGGCTGCAGAAGCCGCCACCGTATGTATCATAATCTTAATCATAATCTCATGCATGCATCGATGTTGGTCCAAACTGTTTTGCCCTTTGACCTCCTGACTCCATGTTGTTGGCAAGTCGTGAACTGGAGACAAGATTTCTGCCTCCAGTTCACGACTGGTGACCATGAGTTACCAGACGATTGGAACGCCTCTTCACGACTAGTGAACTCGGTAATCACGACGCGACATATGTACGGTCAGGGAGCTGCAGGGAGGGGGGGGGGGATAAATATTATCGGCGGCGTCTGAATTGAAGTATACTCACCAAGCGCGAGGTTAGCCACTGCCGCGCTGTGCTCTCCTAGCTTGGCACCCAGACTTGGGTTCCTCAGGGTTATGACAAAATTCTTCGGGCCCTAACGGAGGAAACAAAATAAATCAACGAGTCAATAACCGGGGGACTACAACGTCAGCGGTTTCGGTGACACCTTGTACTGTATATCAGTATTATCTACTGAAGACACGAAGACAAGACAGAGTGACTGCACCCACGGCGGATAGCCAAAAAGGGAACTCAAGCACTGTCTATAGCGGTACTCTATAGTACTGCTACTAAAGCAACCAACCGACAGACGGACCGACCGTTTTTCTGTTTGAGTCCAAACTCGTCTTTTACAAAGTGTAACGGAGATGAGAATGACACCGAAACCCACGTCAAAGGGTTTCTCTCTCCCCCGCCTCTCTCTCTCCCTCTCTCTGTCTTCCTCCTCCTTTCTCTCTCTCCATCTCTGTCTCCCTTTCTCTCTATCTCTTTCTCTTCCTCCTCCTCTCTCTCCAACTCCCTCGGTATCCCTCTCTCCCTCTCTTTCCCTCTCTCTCTCCCTTCTCCTCTCTCTCCCTCTCTCTCTCCCTCTCTCTCTCTCTCTTCCTCCTCCTCTCTCTCTCCCTCTCTGTCCCTCTATCTCACTCTCTCTCTTCCTCCTCCTCTCTCTCTCTGCCCCTCTCTCTCTCCCTCCCTCTCTCTCTTCCTCCTAAGCTCTCTCCCTCTCCCCCTCTGTCTCCCTCTCCCTCTATCTTTCTCTCTCCCTCTCCCTCTCTGTCTCCCTCTATCTTTCTCCTCTCCCTCTCTGTCTCCCTATCCTTCTATCTCTCTCTCTCCCTCTCCCTTTCTCTCTATCTCTCGAGCCCACGCCCGCACCTTGGTCTTTTTGCTGATCTCCACGATGATCTCCCTGCTGGCTTCGCCGTGCTCGAAGATCAGCGTGCCCGAGGTGGACCGGTAGTCGGCGCACTCGAGGTCCGTGCCCCCGTGTGCTGTGCCGTCCCTGCGCGGTCAACCAGACAAAGTTGTCACCAATTCGAAATTATTCAAACCAACGCAGGAAACGGGTTCACTGATGACCAGGGGCCAATTTCATAGCGCCGCTTAAGCGCCAAAATGTGCTTAAGCGCAAAAACTCATGAGCCACAGGATCCCCTTGCCTACCCAAACTTCACTTTTGTTTCACGCTAAGTAAAGAAGAGTGGAATACAAGTCAAAAGCAATGGACATCGCATCACAGTGCAGTTTGTAATCCTGCTTACACAAGGAAGACTTTTCCTGCTTAGCAGATTTTCACGCTTAAGCGGCTCTATGAAATTGGACCCTGGAGCTGTCCATTCCCACCAAAGGATAGTATAGCGCCGCTTGCGGCGCAAGATAGCCTACTCCTGCGAGATCACACGCATCCGGGGCCCTTTACCAAAGCCCGGCTTAGGCTCAGGCTCCGGCTTTGTCTCTAGTTCTTTCATCCATTTCAAGTACAAGGCATCATTTTTTAATTGTTTGTCTGAGTTTTGAAAAGGAATCCAAAGCTTCAACTTCAACAAAGAACGCCAACTTGTATTTCAGCATTTGGATTACTGAGACGAAGCCGGAGCCAAAGCCTAAGCCGGGTTTTGGAAAAGGGCCCGGGTGAAGTACGCATTGGGCGCCATTTTAGTAAGTAAAGTCGCACACATTATCTCCATTTCGCGGTCACATCACATCGAAAGTTATCACATTCTGTTCACGCATCCAAAGTTGTATCTTTTTTATTGTTTGTGACTCTCTCGCTTCATTTCCGGAGCACCGAAAGCAAACGACAGATTCCGTTGCTTACTAAAATGGCGTCCAGTGCGTACCTCACCTTTTCCAGGGAGTAGTCCATCATGCGCGCTTTGCGCGCTAAAAGATCTTTGATTCCCACTATTCATTTAACCCTGGGTGCACTGGGCTATTTCGCTCCATGAAAAATAACACTGGGGGCTTCGGAGGCCCCCCTATTCATCTTAGAAACGGGAGGTCCGATGAACTTGAAATTTGGCTTGCAGATAAATATCCGTGTGCTGAATCTGATCTTTTTTTTTGGGGGGGGGAACCAAGTCAAACAGGAACAACAGAACCAGCTATTGGTTATGACCACTAAAACGCACCCGACGGAGTGCTAAGTTACGCGATCTTTTGCTCATAGCCAAGACTTATACCACCGGAACCCTTTGGGATTGATTCGGTAAGAGACGCACTATGCATGATTCAGCGCACACATTTCCATCAACATCTGGAATAGGCTTCCCCCTGATATCATTAGGCGGCCCTCAGAGGAGTTTTAAGGAGGCTGTACATCATTTCTTGATTGGTCAGACATAGTCCACGGCTTCATGTATCACAGTTCAGATTTCCCCAGCACATTTCTTGGCATCTTTTTTTCTCTAAAGTCCTATTAATAGTTGCTGTGCGTGCTCTTTGCCTGTTGTATTTTGTTTTTGTGAGATTTTTGAATTCCCTCCAGCGCTGTTTGTCATTATTGACCGTAGCTGATGGGATTGGGTTTTGTATAAATAAATAATAAAAAAATAAAATCACGTGAGCGGGGAAGGACGGAGCCGACTCTTGCTTATGATTCCCGTTACGCAAGCCATGCATGCAGTGGGGGTGTGATCATGACCACCGTTGTATAATACTCACATGGTGGCGTACTGTATGGAGACTTTGCCGTCGCAGCCGTTAGTCCTCTGCACGGTGGCGCTCACGATGCCCTTGGACATGTCGGCGATGTAAGACGGACACTCGAAGGAAAACTCGCCAGGAACTATCGGAAAGTCACGAGAGATGAAAAACCAGGGACGCAGTCAGCCTTGTGTTGGGCGACATTCGTACAAAAAAAAACTGCATTCAGTCAATATAGGACGATTTGCGGTGACATCATGTATAAAGTCTCTTAAAGAAGAGGTGTGGTTCTTAAAAAAAAAAAATTAGTGATACTTCAGGTTCTGAAAAGAACCTGAGTGATAACTCAGTTATCACTCAGGTTCTTTTCAGAACCATACCTCTTCTTTAATATAGTTTATAAATGGTGTCATCGCTAACCCTCCTTTATTGTTGAACCCACCTTGCAAAGCCTTATAAAGTTATGCAAAAATCAAAATTAACTTGGGGTTAAATAAATCGGCATTGTCATAAAACCCAAAGTGTCTATCATTGTTTAGACCAAAAATGATTAATTTAGCCTAAAAACGATAGATTTTGGTCCGAAAATTGTGTCCCCCACTTTGAAGACGAACGTTCTATGTCACATACAGAATCTGTGGTCTAGCTTTGAGTTCGTGCGCTTTGCACTGGCCCTGCATTGTCTCTATATTGTCTATCAGCCGTAAATACCGCACTGTCACATGCACTTTATGTCTCAGCATTTCAATCGCCTCGCTCGGCTGCTTTTGGTCTGTATGTGACGTCACAAGCTCACAGGGGGAATTTTTGGGGGCAGGGCGAACGTGGACTTTTTAAAACTGTTTTTGGGCGAATTTAGGCGCTAACAAAAAAAATAAAAATCAATCCCGTATTCACTCTGCCTTTGAGAAAGGTCCTGCTAGGATCGAAACGTCAGGCCCACTAAATTTTAAGATTTAAATTTTGGTAATTTTAGTCAGTAAGCAGTTTGCAACATTTTTGTATATCACCCCAATCCCGTATTGATTGAATTGTGAAGATTACCTAAGGAGAGCTCTTTTAGCCATTTTTCAATACCTATTTCTGTAGACCTTTAAGTCTCACTTGCATTGAGTCAATTGGTAAAAAGGTCGGCATAATACCCGAATACCCGCCCGCACCCTAAGCCCATCCTCACCACCCCCCCCCCTTTCCCCCCGTGCGCCAAGACTGGACTCACCGTCGTCATCGATGATGGTGACCCGGGTCAGGCTGGGGTCACCCAGGGCCCCGCCCCCTTCCGGGTTCTTCAGGATGATGTAGAAGTCCATGTTGTTCTCGTACTCGTTGTCGTTGACGATGGGAATGGATATTGACTTTCGCCACTCCGTCTCCTGAAAGACCTGGTGGAGGTGCACGGGAATGAACCGGAGACGATCATCAATAGGCTAATACCACACAAAATACCAAAGCTTAGATTCAACACAATCAGATGGGACTGGCGTTTCGGGCCATAAAAAAATACGATGGCCTGAAGAGAGAAAGGCACTGGTAGGATCGAAACGTCAGGCCTTCCTAATTTGTTTTTCGATTCGCATTTTCGTCATTTTAGTCAACTTTGCAACTTGTTTGCATATTATTCAGTTCAATTCAGCTTAGCATTATTTTTCACAGTGCAATATCTCAAACTACTGCGCAGTATATAGGGCCTATGCATAATCCAATAAGCAATTTAAAATGCCTTAACACCCATATAGTAGTACGCACATTGGTATGGACAGATGAAAACCAAGCAGTTTTATACGGGGTCATTTCGGAAGCTAAAAAGCTTGTGCTGAAATGCCCGATAAGGAAGAAGACAGATAATTTAAACTTCAACCGACACTGTGGAAAATGGATCATTAATTTAAAGGTATTGGTGCTAATTAAACTGCAAAATCATGGAGGAAACTAAACTTGTGATGTGTACGGGCTAGGTCTATCTCTCTGTCCGATTGCAGTGAGTCGCTGGCCATAGCCGTAGCCATAGCTCTGGAAGCCATGAATGGACCTCATCGCATGGCTCGTGCGACCATCGTGGCTTTTCCTCTTCCATTCAAATCAGTGTAAGGCCATGTCACAAATATTTCGAGGCTGCGCCTGGAAGCCGTCCACAAGTCTACGGAAACTGATCGCAGTCGGTCTCTTGCGGCGGCCTCCGTAGACTCACGTGCAAAATATTGAAGCCGTAGCCAAACCTACACGGGCCACACGGGCTGAGACCTTTTCTGACACATGCAAGCAGGCTACGGTGACCACGGGGCAAGTTATGAGCCATTGGCTCTTCACGGTGAAAGACGATTTTTTTTTCTTTGTTCACATTGTGCCAATGCCTCCGAAAAAAAAAATCACCACGCTTTAAGTGCCACGACTCGAGGCTTACAAGCCTGAACGCCAAAGTAAGAATATAAAAACCTAAACAAAATTAAAAGGAAATCTCCGGGAACCTCGAGACCTCGAATCAAGTAGACTGAAGCATACAGCCTCCGTCAATCGATTCACTCGAGTTCGTGGAAAACGTATACTTCAAGGTGACCCCCGGAGCAGATTTCAGTATACGGGGCGAGTCGGTGGTTGCAATTAGGACACAGCACGCCGTGCGATTTCTCTAAATTGTTGGCGGCGTCTCTAGCTCTCCGAGCGCCGCATATTGAGGACGCACCAGCGAGGTTAGCTCGCCTTTCATCGCCGACTGATTGCACGAGATGTCCTCCAGTCCAGATTTCAGGTCCGATCCGAGAAAAAAGGGATACGAGATTCCTTGTCCGCGAGGGCAGATAAGCAAAAACATTATTTGTACACTGTAAAAACGAACTGCAACTCGTGCACTTCTGCAATGGCACATATTTGTCCCAGAATCATGAACACTTGAGGCACCGACTGTACTTCATGCACATGGTATACTGTAGCTCAAGCACATGTGGCATTGTAATCCCTTGAGCAAAAGTCGGATGAGGTGCATGAAGTGCTTCATGTACAAGAATATCTCTCTATTTGCTGTACCTCAAGCACATGGAGTGAAAGTGAGCATCACCTCATGCGCATGTATTGTGCACCATGTGCCTCAACATACATGTACTTCATCCATGTGCATGACGTGAGCACATTTTTTACAGTCTATACTCTGCGATTTAGCAGATTTGGTTTTTTTCCGTTAAATTTCATGCGTAAAGAAACTCTGGAGATGTGGAAGATAAATTGCTTTCCCCGACGTTTTCAAAAGCACATCGTCAAAGACTGCAAGTGAGAATTTTTTTTCTAAAATGAAAAACAAACTAGGCCTATATAACCCACAACAAGGGCGCGATCGCATTTTATTTTACGCTGAGATCAAAGCGATTGTTGTATTTGTATTGCTCTTTCCAATAACAGATTGTCAAATCTGTAGCAGAAAGCAGGAAGTATTTTGATGCGTTTACGTCATGGAAATGGACATTCGAAGGTAGGCATTGATAACATCAGAGAGTATATACTTAAGGCCGTAGCACTCAGGGACCAATTGGCGGGTACACACGCACTGATCTCTTCCCATTGGTGTCGCCATCTTGCCACTCGCTGGATCCCCAGCTTTGCCAGCCTCATTCCCCTGGCATCCACCTATCTCTCCCCCTCGTTCATAAAAATGGTGCACAGCAGTCGAATGCGAGTACCAACAGGACGGACACTGGCGTCCGGTGGTTCGTGCAGCGCACGCACGCACGCGCGCACGCACTGGACTGCGTGGATTTGTGAGCCTTGTCCCCAGGGTCTAGCATTTCCTCGTGCATAAAAAATACAATGCACGCTAGCCAAATGAGAGAGCTAACGTGGCGGGTACTCGGGCCAAGTTCACAGAGCTACTTAAGCATCAAAGCTAGCTTAAGCTCAGTAAAATCAGCTTAAGTTCCACCGGTATACTAAACTGAACTCACATACATTACCAACCCCTTTGTGTACAATGATCAGTCACTTGACAGGCACACAGAGGGCTGTCGTGTGATGGCCCCCAACTATGGCGCCTTCGGGAAGGATTCTCCGAATGGGTCTGTACGCGGCGGCCAAATAGGAGTGCGAACAGGGCGGCTACCGGCGTCGGACGGCTCGTTTCGGCGGGCGGGTTCGGGCCGGGCCGGGCCGGGCCGGGCCGGGGGGCGCGCGTTGAAGAGATGGGGGTAGGAACTCACCAGCACTCCCTGGGTGTACCTGAACTCCGTCTCGTACTTGGCCGTGCCCTCCCTCGTCTCGTAGGACACGCTGACCACCGAGCTGATGTAGCCCTCGTCCTCCTTCTTGTTGGCGTTCTTGTCAGAGACCGCGTAGGCGGCGGCTTTGCCGTTCTCCTGGAAAATATAAGAAGAAGAAGAAGAACGCCATGATCTGTCAAGTGTCTACAAGAACCCCACGTATACATATTTCTGAATGCTGTTGAGCACAGGCAGTTTCGATCGAACTAGAACTGGCTGAAAGCCAGACGTGACACACAGCATACCGGTAATAATCTTTGCTTGCTCAGAGAGGTGAAAACAGCGAAAAAAAGGTTTCAGTCTGAAGGGACAATGTGTCCTTGGCTGGAATACAAGGCATTTTTCCCTCAGTCTCCATGGCTACCTTGTTGCCATGGTAAGATTAAAATCCACAAAGCATAGGTACTCCCAGTGGTGAAACAGTAACATTATAAGATCCAAATTAGGTTCAGATTTTTATTTAAAAAAAAAAAGGGATATCATTTTTATGAATTTCAGTTCACCAGTTTGAAGTGTGATTTCTCAATTGAAATATCTTAGGTTTTCTTCTTGAAATGCCACATATTTCTTCGACTGAGAGATGAAAACGTCTGTGTATACTCACCACGACCGCACCGGCGTGTTTCCTGCATGGTAGGAGAAAGGGGA
This sequence comes from Luidia sarsii, assembly GCA_949987565.1. Classification (NCBI taxonomy): domain Eukaryota; kingdom Metazoa; phylum Echinodermata; class Asteroidea; order Paxillosida; family Luidiidae; genus Luidia; species Luidia sarsii. Next base: position 18,279,565 of record OX465108.1, on the reverse strand, counting down.
AAAAAACGACAAAGAATAGAGTGAATTTGTATTTGGAATGAGGCCTCTGGCCTAGTAGGAGATTCTTAGACCTTTCGAGACTGCAAACAATCCCGGCTTGATGTCGTCTAGCCAACAAAAGCAATTCATCAGGACGGCAAATGAGGAGGGTTTGTTTACTGGCGTGTGCTCGCCCAATGCATGTCAGTGTGTACACCGCGGACACGTCCCGTCCCATGGCGGGTTGTGGGAAGCAAGAGCGATTGCATGCAGGGACCGTATTCTCGTTCCAATGATTGGACCTCGATATACAATCATGGGACCAGCCCCCAAAAGGCCAGGCTACATTTCGTGCTGAGAAATTCCGCAACTAATTGATAGATTCGAATCCACCACACGACCCCACACGACCCAGGCCAGCTCGAGCTGCCTGTATATATTAATGGGCAAAGCACTGGCCATTCAGTGTTAATAACACCTCTTGTAGGGAAAGCCCTTAACATTAGGAAGATCGAAAAACATCGATGTCCACAGATTTCCTTCCAATTTTCACACTTTGTAGATGGTCATGATATAATCATCATGTTGAAATCTTACGGTCTGGGATGCTGTAGTTCTCGAGAAATCTTCACTCACACATCGACAAATAGTTTAGTCATAAACAATTTCTAACACTACAGAATGGTGCAAAAACAGTGACTTTTTTTTTACCTTTTTCTACTTTCTCAGATCACCATTTCAGCTAAAACCTTCGCATGGTTGCTTTTTAAGTTTAATGGTTTAACACAAAAACGGTGGCAATGTTGTATTGGGCCTTTAATAACGCCATCGGAATACATGCGAAGAGCTCGTCGAAAGTTTGTGGCGACACCGCCCGATTCATCGAATGAGTATGGCTGTGAGAAGCGCCGTACTCCATGCAAAAAAAATGGGCTAAGCTCGCTTAGTTAATCCACAAACATGGCCGCCCCCAGATCTCCATCAGTTTGGCAGCGTTGTTACCCCACTTCTCGCCCCTTGTACCAATCATCAGTGTCAGAGCCCAGAATCAATCTGGGTTATGACTAGACCAACGCCCCCCCCTCACTCTCTCCGTCCGTGTCTCCTCCCCCTATATCTGTCGACCCGTCTGACAGGCTGTCCGTCAACACGTCTCAATTTGTCTAATTGGTTTCGGGTTGGCGGAGGGGGTTGTCGTTGATCACATCAGTTAATACTGAGATGTTATGCGCGGCGCGTCTTCAGTCAGCTCAAGTCGGACACGACGTCCCAGGAGTAGATGACATAATTACGGAGGCCATGGAAGGCTCCGTCCAGGTGATATTGAGAGACCCCTGCACGGGGGGGGGGGGGCTTAGTGCGCACGCGCGGAAATAACTGCGCATGCTCAGATCAGCTCGCGCATGTTCAGTACAGCTCGCCCAAGAAAAGGTATTCAGGACGTTTCAAATTCCCCCATTTTGCCATTTTGTAGCAAAGTCGCATGACCACTGCGGTGTAGGCGTTTATTAACTCTTTCGGTCATGGACCTCATTCTGAAACGCCGCCGACCCTCTATTAAGCATCAGACGAGGGAATTTTTCGACATCTGCACACAAACAGCATCTGTTGCTCGGATCCGCGGCTTCGTTTTCTCTCTCCCTCCCTACTCCTCTCTCTCTGTGTCTGTGTCTGTCTCTGTCCTCTCTCATTCTATCTGGCATTCCCCCTTCTCTTTCTCTTTCTCCCCACATCTCCCATCATCTCAACCTACTCTCTCCCCCTCTCTCTCTCCCCTTCTCTCTCTCCCTCTCTCTCTCCCTCTCTGTCTCTCTCTACTCTCCCATTATCTCAACCTACTCTCTCTCTTCATCTCTCTCTCTCTCTTTCTCTCTCCCCCTCTCTCTCTCTCCCCTTCTCTCTCTCCCTCTCTCTCTCTCCCCTTCTCCCTCTCCCTCACTCTCTCCCTCTCTGTCTCTCTCTACTCTCCCATTATCTCAACCTACTCTCTCTCTCTTCATCTCTCTCTCTCTTTCTCTCTCCCCCCCTCTCTCTCTCTCTCTCTCTCTCTCTCTCTCTCTCTCCCTCGCTCTCTCTCTCCCTTTCTCCATCCCCTCTGTCTCTCTCTACTCTTCACATATCCCATTATCTCAACCTACTCTCTCTCTGTCTCTCTCGAGTGCTTTGCTGTGAGCGAGCCGAGCCCGTCAACCTCGGGTGGAGAGCTCTCCGCCGAGCCACTCGATCGTTTCAGAGAAGGACGGTCTCATTCGAATCTCATCACGAAGACAGGCCCTTCCGTTTTCTTCCGGGCTTTTTTGATACTACAGTGTCCGATCAATGACACTCAAGAAAAAGAACACTCAGAAACGTCTGACAACATTCAAGTGGCACGGGTAGACGAGGCGGAATGTTCTTAAACGCCCTATATAACTACGTATATCGAATTGAGTCTCGTGAACTATAAGGAGAAGGGAAGGTGTGGGGTTCGTCACTCACAAATCAACAGGAAACTGTGTAGCAAAACAGAATAATGTGACACTCGAGGGTATTCCTCGAGTCAGTCAGAAAATCCCCACCTTTGTCGTTTTTTTATTTTTTTTTATTAATCTTATTTTCACCCTTTCCATTCATGGATATAATGTCGCGAATTCCCCTGATGGAGGGTAAAAAACCCACAGACGACCCCGTTGGGAAACTGGCGAATGCGCGAACAAATAAAGTTGTTCAACACGATACCGTCTCGTCAACAGAAGCCGGTTATACCTTGCCGGGGGGTTGGGGGTATCCGTCGTGTGATAGTCCCTTGCGCACTGGAGTGCTTTGCAGGCGAGCGAAACCTTTTAATTAGAGGCGGTCTGAAGATGGCACTGGGATGCCTTGGCCAAAGGAAGGGAGAGAGGGAGAGAGAGAGAGACAGAGAGACAGAGAGGGAGAGAGAGAGAGAGAGAGAGAGAGAGAGGGGGAGAGGGAGAGAGGGCGGGGGGGGGGGGGTTGTTGAATCCGAAATGCCAGCGGGGAGGGGAGACGGGAGTGGGTGAGGGAGAAAGTGGCTTGCGAAGTAACATGAATATCGATCCGGGGGAGATGAATCAATTCTAATCCAGGTTGGGGAGCGAGATGGAGGCTAGGAGGTTGGCGGTGGGATCGGGGGGGGGGGGTGACCGTCCATTACTGCCCCCAGTATCTTCCTTAAAATAAGTGCCTACGCGTCCTTTAAAGACTGGTTGGCATGGCTTCAGGGGGCTGTGGAAGATTCCAGATGGGGCTCATTGCAAGACCGATTTTTTTTCGGGCAGTGCTATGCATCTTATTGTGTATACACAGCATTATGCGTTAGTCGACAATAGCCCACCAAAGCAACATCGTACCTCATTGGGCTCATACACTGGTTCACTGCAGCTCATACACTGGTTCACTGCAGTTCATACACTGGTTCACTGCAGCTCATACATTGGTTCACTGTAGCTCATACATTGGTTCACTGTAGCTCACACACTGGTTCACTGCAGCTCACACATTGGTTCAATGTAGTTCATGCACTGGTTCACTGCAGCTCGTACACTGGTTCACTGCAGCTCATACACTGGTTCACTGCAGCTCATACATTAGTTCACTGTAGTTCATACACTGGTTCACTGTAGTTCATACACTGGTTCACTACAGCTCATACACTGGTTCACTGCAGTTCATACACTGGTTCACTGCAGTTCATACACTGGTTCACTGCAGCCCATACACTGGTTCACTGCAGCTCATACACTGGTTCACTGCAGCTCATACACTGGTTCACTGCAGCTCATACACTGGTTCACTGCAGCTCATACATTAGTTCACTGTAGTTCATACACTGGTTCACTGTAGTTCATACACTGGTTCACTGTAGTTCATACACTGGTTCACTGTAGCTCACACATTGGTTCACTGTAGTTCATACACTGGTTCACTGTAGTTCATACACTGGTTCACTGTAGTTCATACACTGGTTCACTGCAGCTCATACATTAGTTCACTGTAGTTCATACACTGGTTCACTGCAGCTCATACACTGGTTCACTGCAGCTCATACATTAGTTCACTGTAGTTCATACACTGGTTCACTGTAGTTCATACACTGGTTCACTGTAGTTCATACACTGGTTCACTGCAGCTCACACATTGGTTCACTGTAGTTCATGCACTGATTCACTGCAGCTATACACTACTGTTCACTGCAGCTCATTTACACTGGTTCACTGTAGCTCCCCTGCAGCTCAAATACATGTACACTGGTCCACTGCAGCTCATATCAGGCAAAATGCATAATAGGGGCTATCCGAGAGCTCGTTTTGTGTGTGAGAAAGCTTTAAAGGCAGATGTTGATGTTTTTGCCGACAGTATGGTGATCAGTAGTTCTGTTCCAAGCACGTTTAGTGCAATGGGTAGGCCTACAGTACGGTATAAGCTTCGTTGTCGAGAGTAGGTGGTCTGAAGATTGGAACGCTGTAATGTACCCGATAAACTGGATTGCCCTTGTATTTGTAATTGTGAAAAGTGATGCGGAAACATGCAAGTATTTTGTGTGAAAAACACAATTCTGATCTGATTTCCATCCCGGGACAATTTGCCCTCACCTTTGACTGCCTTGAGGCGGTATTAAATCATTTTCCACGGTCGGAGGGTTCAAGGAATCAAGGGGATTGCACTGAATGCAAAGCACATTGAAACAGACAGATCGAGGGAGAGAAGGGAGAGAGCCATTTCTCAAGGTTTCCTATTTGTATAAATCGAGAAAAAAAATTGGTTGTGGGGGGGGGGGGTTCGGGAAGGAAAACAAAGCAGGACGCCATCGACAACGACAAGTACAGCCCGGGTTCGTGTCGACTATCCACTGCACTGCGTTACCCGAGCAGCGCTCGCCTTATCTTCGCAGATATTGCGTGCACGCAACCTCACAATCTCCCAAGATCCAGATTTTTTTTTTTTGTATTATGGGGGAGACATTTTGTGGGGTGGGGGAGGATGGTATAGGCCTATAATGGCTTTTCCAGTAAATTTAACGTGAAGGATTTGTTAGCAGATGCTCCATTATGTTGTGAACAGTATGTAGGCCCATGTTTCAAATCCGATTGCTGTTACTCTCCTCCTTCTCCTGTTTTCCTCCTTCTCCTCTTCCTCTCCCTTCTCTTTCTCCACCTCCACTTCCTCCTTTTCCTCTTTCTCCTTTTCCTCTTTCTCCTCTTTCTCCTCCTCCTTCTCTTCTTTTCCTCTTCTTCCTCCTCCTCTTCTTCTTCTTCTTATTCTTCGTCTTCTTCCTCTTCCTCTTCTTTTCCTTCTTCTTCTTCTTCTTCTTCTTCAACTGTTTCTGCTTCTATTTGGTTTCTTTGTCTATTCATATTCATAAAGTATTGTTTCTAAACTTTACATATTTTTCTCTGTTACATGCTGTTTCTCTTAAAATCCTTAGTTACCAAATTATTTGCTCTGTATAATTATATATGCTCCACTTACTGATGTAATTTAACGTTTGGTACGGGACCTTTGGTGGAGACATCAGCTCGCACTAGCGAGACGTGATGTAACGCCTCTGTCTTCGGCTAAAATCCCCAAATCTCCTTTATTTCAAACACAATTATTTTACTTTAAATTTGTACATTTAGGTTTATTCTGTTTGTTGTCATACATGTTCATTATTTGTTTGCTTTCATGTATGTTTATTCGTATCAAATGGATTTGAAATAAAGTGGGAAAAATAAAAAATAGTCTTCTTTTTCTTCTCCCTCTCGTTTCTCAGACACGATTCTGACTCGAATACTCGAGGACTGCGCCCATATGTATATGTACAGGGTGAAGTCGCCGAAAATCGTGCCTAGAATGCGTCTTAATACCTATCTGATGGCAGGGGATGGTGGATTTCAACGCCATGACTCCACCGCTTCATTGGGATATTAGCCCGGAGGAAACCATGGCACTATATACGCAGACGCTATTTACGGCGAGGGGGCGAAGCTGATTTTGAGAAGGGACGAACTCAGAACGGGATAGATGGTAGACATCATTTTTTTTATTTGCTCACATAGGTAAGCTACGTAGGCTCCACCGTTGATGTTTTTGCCGACAGTATTGTGATCAGTAGTTCTGTTTCAAGCACGTTTAGTGCAATGGGTAGGCCTACAGTACGGTATAAGCTTCGTTGTCAAGAGTAGGCGGTCTGAAGATTGGAACGCTGTAATATACCCGATAAACTGGATTGCCCTTGTATTTGTAATTGTGAAAAGTGATGGGGAAACATGCAAGTATTTTGTGTGGAAAACAAAATTCTGATCTGATTTCCATCCCGGGACAATTTGCCCTCACCTTGACTGACTGACTGTTATGCATAACGAGAATTCGAAGAGGAAAATATTCAAGACGTATTGACGTGCATTCTAATGATAAACGCCTTTTCGGAATCAAGACTACTTTTTTTTCTTTCAAACGGAAGCATTTCAAAGTGGAGTTGACGCCGGTTCATTGAGTTTCAGTGAGCTCGCCTGCCACGTGGTATTTCTACGAGGCTGTGGGTGCACGAGGGAGCACGTTCGCTGTCAATAGGATAGCCGTTGTGGTGAACGGACGCCTCGTATTTCATCTACGTACGACGAGGGAGGATAGCTGCATCATCCGCGAAGCTGGATTTCCTAAGACAGCCCGCGCGTGCCTCCAGCACATCATGAATCGAGAAAGAACAAAACGTAATGAGATGACGGCTATAGGACATCATAATGATTTCCGAAAGGCTGTTCAGCCTGGCAAGGGACAGACGACAGGCATTAGCGACGAACCAGTAAACAAAAATATGGATGCATAGTTTCACAAAATGACCATGGAATATAATGCACACATGATGCAGCGAGCAGCGTTTCCTCGTACGACAGGCCGTAGACATGCACCTACACCACACACATGTGTAACTGAACGCGGTGTGAGGCATTCTGCTTGCATGGACCTCGCCCCATTTCGCCCCATTTCGCCCCATTTCGACCGTGGCAGCTGACCTGCGGCATGCCACCCTGAACTGCACTGCAGGCTTCCCCACACCGTCTGCACCTCGGCACTGCCCAGACTGCCCGGGAGACCCGTGCCTTCGTCAATTGCCGTCTTCCTCTTGGCAGTTTCCCTGCTCTCCATATAGGCCTATACATCGATACCTTTAGTTACGCGAGCATCTGACATTCTCAGGCCGTGACAAGTGCAGATAGATACACGACATGCTAATTGAGGGCCTTTCCCCCCCCCTCAGAAAAAGGGCTAGGCTCAATTTCTTTCATCCAAAGTACCAGATTTGGAAGGAAAAAACACACCACCGAGGCCCCTGGTGGTGGCCCCTGATTGGGAAAAGATATTCCGTTTTGAAAAGAAAGAACGAAGGAAAGATCTCCCTCGCATCAACTTCAACGGAGAACCCCAATCTGGATAGCAGGGGATAAGGGTCCCATTTTTTGTGTGAGTCTATATACCGGGAGATGTGTGTACGGCCGGCCGGAGGCAGGGGAGGGAGGAGGGCGCTGTTAGGGTTGCCATACAGGGTTGCATCACACTCATTCCATCCAAGATGGCTCCGCCGAGCTGATTATCATTAAGTGTGGACCCAACAACTTTTTATTAATAAGGGGTCTTCGGAGGCTAATTAAATGATATAATTATTGTAAAATGGAGCTTAAGACAGCCTGGGGGTTCACTCTTCAAATTCGTGTGTAATTTGGAACATGTCTGGCTTTAAATGTGGCCCTATCTGGCTGTAGAAGTGGAGGAGTCCACCCCAAAATCCTTGCAGAAAGTCGGCTTGGATGGCTACACATTTTGGGGGTGTTTTTTTTTCGGGGGGGGGGGGGTAATTAGCAAAAAAATCTTCGGCTAAAAGCAGACAAATTTAAAAGAATCTGCGAGATGAAGGTCCAAACTACAATTTGTCAGTATACCTACAAAAGAACTGAGAAACTTTTGGGTGTGGAATATTTGGTTTTGAAAGTGAGTGTTTTTGTACAGTGTTCAATGGGAGCTCGATTTAGCGTTCTGCAACCACAAGACATGTGGCGGCCTTGACCATTTTTCCCCACGTAAGATGTCGTCGCGATGGTGAACCTAAAGATAGCGCCATGCACCCGCATAGAGCGCCCGCCTTATGAAGTCCCTCTCTCCCGTCGGACAATGCGTCCCTTTTGTCTGGACGAACAGAAATCTCTTGGCGGGCATTTGGTTGGTTATTCCCTTTTGCATTCCGTGTCCTTCTTGGCTATTTATCCCGAGGCCAAATGAAAAAGAAACAAAACGGAAATCTTATAACCTGCACAAAAATAAATGTACACATTTTATTGAATAAGCATCTCTCTATATTTGCTTTGTTGTAAAGTCATGGTTACGCGTAATTTCTTTCTGTGAGTGTAAAATTAAGTTTTACATGACGCGCCAGATGCGTCAACATTCGTCGGTGCTTATTTTGTTATTTTATTTTTATTTATTTTATATTCTATTTTATTTTGTTTATTTTATTTTATTTTGTTATTTTTGTATTTCAATATTTTTTTTCATTTATTATTATTATTTTTATTATTATTATTATTTTTTTGGGGGGGGGGGGTGCGGGGGCGTGCACAAACGACCCGTTGCCATGACGGTAGATTCGATGTAAGGGGGGTGATGGGAACATCCAATTCGTCCAATCGGGTAAGGAGCGTTGCCAGGACAACCGGGAGCCGATTCCAGAGCGGATCCGGGCATTACTCATGAAGATCGTTCAGGGGCGTACTTCGCTTTGACAGGCGTAGCCGGGTTACCACGAAAGGGCCACATTTTTTGTTAGCTTTTCCGGCAGTAAATCCTTTGACGGAGGAGAGTCACGACCGGATCTGTGTTCAATAGGCCTATACCCGTTGTCCGCCCCATCGATCTCGCGTCTAGTTTCTTTGAAGTCGAACGTTTCGCTCGGGCGTGGCGCCGTTATAATGCCGGCGTGTGTTATACCGGCTGTCGGCAGGAAAACCAAGACCGAACAATGACTTTGCACAAACACGAATTAAGGCCGAGATCTATAGAGAATCGAATTCCTCTTCCACTTTCAAAATATTCCGGCGTTCTCGTAAATAAAACACAGACGCTTACGGACAGGAGAGTATAATAGTTTCGTTTTGGGGGGAAACAAACAAACGATGATTAATGAAAACGAAATTGTGCTGCTTTGAGGCGAATGGGATCGCTAGAGACAGTGGAAGAAAGTGTGACACCCCCAGTCTACATTTGGGGACTTTTTACCAGTAGCGTTGACTATGGGTTGCTGCATCTCTCGTCAGTCAATCTTTCATATTTGTATTTGTTGCTCGTTAAGACTGTGGGATATTGATACTCTAGCAAGGTGGTTACCCCCCCCCCCCTCGGGTTAGCTCGTATTGGGCTCAGAGCCGATGGTGCACAATGGGGGAAATGTTTCTACAAGGAACGCTGACAAAACACGCAGAGTGTTACACGGCTAGGTTACCTTTGCGTATCTGGATTGGGGTTGGATAGGGGGTAGGCAAGAGGTCTTCCTTGGGCTGTGAGAAACCCACTGTCTTACTGGGTACTGATCTGGTCTGCTCTTTCCCGCTCTGCTCTGCTCTTTTCCGCTTTGTTTTGTTCTGTCCTGCTGTGCTGTGCTGTGTTGGGCTCTCCTCTCCTCTCCTCTCCTCTCCTCTCCTCTCCTCTCCTCTCCTCTCCTCTCCTCTCCTCTCCTCTCCTCTCCTCTCCTCTCCTCTCCTCTCCTCTCCTCTCCTCTCCTCTCCTCTCCTCTCCTCTCCTCTCCTCTCCTCTCCTCTCCTCTCCTCTCCTCTCCTCTCCTCTCCTCTCCTCTCCTCTCCTCTCCTCTCCTCTCGATCCTCTCCTCTCCTCCCCTCTCCTCTCCTCTCCTCTGCTCTCCTCTCCACTGCTCTCCTCCCCTCCCCTCCCCTCTCCTCTCCTCTCCTCTCTTCTCCTCTCCTCTCCTCTCCTCTCTTCTCCTCTCCTCTCCTCCCCTCTGCTCTGCTCTCCTCCCGTCCCCTCTCCTCTCCTCCCCTCTGCTCTCCTCTCCTCTGCTCTCCTTTCCTCTGCTCTGCTCTCCTCTCCTCTCCTCTCCTCTCCTCTCCTCTCCTCTCCTCTCCTCTCCTCTCCTCTCCTCTCCTCTCCTCTCCTCTCCTCTCCTCTCCTCTCCTCTCCTCTCCTCTCCTCTCCTCTCCTCTCCTCTCCTCTCCTCTCCTCTCCTCTCCTCTCCTCTCCTCTCCTCTCCTCTCCTCTCCTCTCCTCTCCTCTCCTCTCCTCTCCTCTCCTCTCCTCTCCTCTCCTCTCCTCTCCTCTCCTCTCCTCTCCTCTCCTCTCCTCTCCTCTCCTCTCCTCTCCTCTCCTCTCCTCTCCTCTCCTCTCCTCTCCTCTCCTCTCCTCTCCTCTCCTCTCCTCTCCTCTCCTCTCCTCTCCTCTCCTCTCCTCTCCTCTCCTCTCCTCTCCTCTCCTCTCCTCTCCTCTCCTCTCCTCTCCTCTCCTCTCCTCTCCTCTCCTCTCCTCTCCTCTCCTCTCCTCTCCTCTCCTCTCCTCTCCTCTCCTCTCCTCTCCTCTCCTCTCCTCTCCTCTCCTCTCCTCTCCTCTCCTCTCCTCTCCTCTCCTCTCCTCTCCTCTCCTCTCCTCTCCTCTCCTCTCCTCTCCTCTCCTCTCTACTCCTCTCCTCACCTTCCCCTCCACCTCTTCTCCTCTACTTTGACCCACCGCGCTCTACTCTGTCCTGTCCTGTCTTGTCCTGTACTATCAAACTTCAACTGTCTCGCCTCAACGTACAGAATGCAGTCCCCAGTCGCCCTCCCGAAGGATCGTTTCTGTCAGGTCATCGCCATGATTGGAAGTGTGATTGACAGGCTCAGCGCGCGAGTCTGCACGGGCCGTAAAATTAAACTCAACTCGTCCGTACGACCCGTACCATACATGTCTGACAAGTGACAATCCCTCGTTCGGAAATTGGACCTCCCATCCGCTTCCTATTTGCCCGAGAAATCCGTTGCCGGCTTATCAAATAAGGGGCACTGCGTGTGCAGACCTGCGATTTGGGGCGATTTTTTTTGTTTTACGAGCGAGTGAAGAGAGACCTTGTTGACTTATTCCCCCGGGCGAAGGAAATTAACGTCCCTTTAGGCCCTCCGATACGTCCACAAGCCTGTAACAATATAGCCGATGGCCTCTCCCCTTCCTTTGATTTAGTTCTCTGAGAAGGACCCTTTCTTATTGGATGAAAGGAAATAGGCATCGACAATTCAAAGGGAAAGGCCAATAGGAAATGAATAGATGTGACAAGGTGTGCGAGCGAAGCAAAGTTATCTTCCCATCTCTCTCCATCTCTTTCTCTCTTCGCCCGTCTCCATCTCTCTCCCTTTTTCTCTCTTCTTTCCTGTGCCGCCTCTCTCCCCCTCTCTCTCTCCACGTCTTTGCCGTATTCCGGCGTTCTCATTGTCCACTGAATACCCCAATGTTTTCCAACGCGCCCCTTATAACCAATCTCACCACCCTCATTACACTCCTCGTCATCTATATCACAGCTTCGCTAGGGATTCACATCACACGCCGCCCTTTAGCGTGGCGTGAATCTTCTTGCCGCGCTGACTGTGCATTCCTGTTCACATTCGGGATTTTCAGGCGGTTGCTAATTGATGACTTGCGTGCCCCGTCATAACCATAGAGCGAGGAAGGTCATACCAACCGGGAGCATAAACCGTACCGTGAGTTGAGAAGGTACACGGCGGTGAAGGTACGCGCGAGGTGACATTTTATCCGGAGGGAAGCCGTGACTCCCGACAAAGTGCATGATTAAAAGTGCATCGTTTTATATTGAATCGGAGCTCCTTCTCTCTCTCTCTTTTATCGTAAAGTGGAGCGTGCATTAACGTTTCGGCGAACTGGACTTCGTGTCTAACGAACAGAGTGCGACTGATATCGCCATCTGGCAAAGATGAACGTCCGTCACTCCTCCCACGCCTGTGCAGCTCCTCCGTGTCAACACGCTCTTCGGTGTCAACATGCTCCAAAGTCCTCCAATACTTTGGTCAGGTAGTATACCCGTGCCGCACAGCGAGCGCGCCTGGTCCGCAAGGTCCGACAATAATGTCTAGGCAGCTAGGGGAGCGTGTTGACACCGAAGAGCTGCACACACGCTGCCCTTATTGAGGGCCTTGCTCGGTGGCGATCAGTTCGTGCGAGGCGTGGCGTGGCTGATTCGACTCGCGGCGAAACCGATTTTTTTTAAACCAATGGGAAATCGAAACAAACAGAAGAAAAGAAGAAAGGGTGGATCGGGAACTTTCAGAACTCACGGGATGTTCCGATGGAACAGGACTTCAACGTCGAGCTTGCCGGCACTCTCCAGCACCGAGTAACTGGCCGCAGCGAACGTGAACTTGCCTCTCAGATCCTCTGGAGGGAGAGAAACATTCGTTGACCACATTTCTTAGTTAGATCAGATCTCAAAATTTAGTGGGCCTGACCTTTCGATCCTGGCAGGACCTTTCTCAAAGGCAGAGTGACAAGGACAAAACAGATACATGTACACGAAGGAAGGGGGAAGAGAGTGAATAGGACACGGATGAGAAACAAAGTTAGGTTTGCATGGTGGAAGTACTAAGTGGATGGTTTGCGGTGACACCGTGTAACTCCGTCTCCTTTGAGACAGAGTGTGGCTCTGAAAAGAGCCGGTAACTCTTTCAAAGCCACACTCCGTCTCAAAAGAGACATTTAACATGTCACCACAAACCTTCCACTTGACCTTCCGCGGTTGAAAAAACCGCTCTGTCGAGTTGAAGAAAAGCCCCACCAAGAGTTAAACAATGGACAGCAATACAGTCATCCGAAGCTCTATTCCAGCTCCTGGTAAACTTTGTTCTGTTCTCCCTGGCAGAGTGAGTCCCTGGCTTCCAGAGTGCACTGGTGCGTTTTTGGCGGGCACAGCCAAGAATAATAAAATCCGCTGAGATTGTCTCTAGGCAATAATCGTTTGGTTATAAGCATGGTTCTATGTTATAGAGCAAATGACACCAATGGGGAAGCCATGTTGTTTTACTCATATTCAATACTGCGGACTAAATTTGGGAAGGGCTATCCGACCATCTCTACCACGCTGACAATTAAATAACGGGCAAGTCCCCGGGTAGACTGGAAACAATGTGTCCTCACACCACGTCCAGTCCAGAGGTCGTCCCATTACAATGCACATGCATCACTGGCATGTACATGTGTATAACTCACGGCTGCATTCCCTCTGGTGTCATTTATTTTCTGCCATTGAAAAAAAGACCCTTTACATGTATCAAATAGACACATATACCAGTACGGCAGTAACGATGAAATGTTTCTGGCTCGCCTATACACAACCCCATTCAAGCACAGCTACTCGACCATTATTTGATCGCATACCTTCAGCGGCAGAGCGCTGGTATACGTCAAGCCATGGCCATGGGTTCGAGTCCCGATCCAGTCGATATTTTCTTCAATCACGTATCTTGCGTCGGTGACCATACGTCGAGGATAGAACAGACCCTCTTTGAATTGTTGTCTTCAATTGTGTGCTTATACTTTTCCATTTCTCTGTGTGATTATTTGGTGTTTTTTTGGTCTTACCTGTCATTTCGGGGCCTCCGTCCTGCGCAGCTCGCACCTTGTCGACGAGCTCCAGCAGCTTGGGATGGTTGGCGGAGGGCGGGCGGTAGCCGTTGACCCTCTTCTTACCGCCCAGGATAGAGCGGACAGCGGCGTGTCGAAACCTGGCAGGGCAGTGAACGAGGGGAGTCGGGAATCAGACCAAACGGCCAGGAAGATGAATCGCAAAACTCCTGCAAGACACGGCATGTCCGTATCAGCTGGACCGGGCCATTCACAGCATGGATCGGCGTTTGGGGCTTGCATTATTGGCAGTCATTGAAGTGATTTCTATAACTTACTCATTTCTAACTATCCCGGTCCATCATCATAGATATGATATAATGTTTGCGTCGAGGAGAATTTCATCAGGCATCGGGCAAAGCACTGGGCGTTCAGTGCTTATTACGTCGAGCAGGGCGAACCCTCATTGATTTATATCCCGGCCCAATCAAACTTTCCTTGCTTTGCCATTTTTGTTTAATTTGTTCAAAAGTACCACGTCAGTTTTTGTTTTATATTGTGTGATTCATTAATTTCTAACTGCTTTAACACCGGGCACAATTCAAACAATTAATATGGCCCGAAGCTTCTCAAAGACAGGTCAAAACTATAGCCTCAGTAACTAAAATCATGCACGGCAAGGCTTCTATATCACAGGATTAGTTGGATGAGGAGATACGTTAGTGTAGGGTTGAAAAAAAGGAGGGCTCAAGTTTCTCGCTGTTGGCAGTAATAGTAAATGTAAGATATACCAGTACTGTAAGGGAGTTAAATGACGCGTGCACAATGGATGGCGATGTGGCTCTCTCTCTATATATGACACGATGACAGTGCCCAGCGTTTCTGAAAACCCCCCCACCGTGATATTCATGTCGGAAGAAAATAGACGAAAGGAAGAAATAGAGCAGTCCGACGTGAGTGCGGAGACGAGAACAACGTGTGGAACGTCCTCGGGTGACAAAGGGATAAGGGTCGTGAGTGGGAGGGGGGAGGTGTACGGTAGGAAAAGTGGAAGCAGCGGCGATGAAAGGTTAATAACGAGGGGGTGTGGGTGTGAGCGAGTCTGAAGGCGTCCAACAGAAACCGCAAGGTATGATGCTTGATGGTTAATGGTTTTTGTTTTCGATGTCGCATGCTGGCGGGAGGAGACGGTGTGTGGGGTTAAAGGTAAGGCCTCTTGTCAAAAAGATAATCGGTTGGGTTTCAGATGATTTGACCGGTCCGATGACGTTTCCACCGGATAGCCATCGTGAATTCTTCACCCCAGAATCCAGCAAAATCGGCTTTCTACCGGGGGAAATTTTATCGGTCGGATGAATTCAACCGATGATCTTTTTGACAAGAGACCTAAAAGGGAGGTTGACGAAAGGAGCGGGGAAGCTCCAGAGCGTGAAGTTCGCCCAATTGTGAAAATAGCAAAACGGAATGACTGGACTTGAACGGTGCTCGTACCCTGAAGCCAGAGGCCTCGCGGTTCAAGTCCTGCCGCCGATTTCAAGAAAAGTTGCGTAAATTACGCAACGTACAAATGCTGTGTAAGTCTTGTGTCACAATGGCTCTTTTGTGCACTATTTAGAAAAGACAGCAAAATGTTGCGCAAGTTACGCAACAAAATGTTGCGTACGTAACATTTGAAGTTTCGTGAAAACGGCTGCTGGTCCAATCAAAGATAGCAAGTAATAGACCTTTCCCATAATTTATGCAAATAAGAGCTGGCGCATGCGCTTTACTAAATTGATGGGCAAACGAGCGCGCGTTGCGTGCAGGTTTCGAAATACGCGCACAGGAGACGCTGAATAGCCAATGACCGCACGCCAAACTGTTAGTGAGAAGGAACGCGCGCACGCCCGTGGAAAACTATGATTGGTTGGCAGGCCGCTTGCCCACCAATTATTTTAGTTAAGAGCACACGCTAGGTCTAATTTGCGTATATTTCATGGGAAAGGTCCATTTTGTTTTCCTTTTCTTCGTTTGTGTGTTCAGATCCTGTTCTGGAACTAAGCTCTGAATACTTGCGGAGGTTATGAGGACAACGCCTATTACTTTGCTGGACACAAATGGTTGGCAACTAGATGATTGGATTTTTTTATATTTTTTTACAGCCCGATGGATGAGCGTGTCAAAGCAATTCGCTTAGCAAATAAATTACCTGTCAGAGGCTTTTAAAAGGATGACGGATGGATTCCAAATCTCACCCAAAAGGCTCGAAATGTGTGCGTATAATTATAATGAGTGAGGCCGGGGCGACTTCTATAAGCTGACGAGTAAGTCGAGGTGGAGGCGGGCTGTCGATCATTTTGGACAATGGACACAATTCCATTTCCATTAAACTGCTGTCGGGGGCGTTGCCTGTACAGGGAAATCTTTCAATTAATTGAAAACAGCGCACCAGCGGCCCCGACCAGTTATTTCTGTCCACGCGCCCGGCATTATTTTGTTTCTTTCTACACATCAGGCGGCGGGCAAACGGACTAATTGCAGACTCGGGCAAATAGACTGAATAGCGGCAATTTGGACCGTACCGGTGAGGTTCAATGGGTCTTTGTCGGTACGGAGAAACCATTTTGAATCTCGCTTTGCCATAGAAACGAATGGCTCCCGCGTGAGCGAAGCGATTCAGTTTGGGTTCGTGGAATGATGAAAAAAAGAAAGAAATGAATTATTGCAGTTGAACACATCTATCATGGGCATGCAGGCACGCCAGAAGCAGCTTTATGCATGTCCTCCCATTGTGTTTATACTCTCCGAAATCCATTAACGTGTCCGGGAGAATGAGTTGTCTGCTGCCAGAACGATAATGCGATCACGAGGGCGTGTCGAGGCTTGCGTTCACTCACTGGCGCAACAGCTGATTGAAACCTCACCAGATACCGTTCCAAACCACGGTTGTTTTGCAGAACTTTGCAGAATAATGTTCGTTGGAACTTAGCCAATGCGCGAAGGCTTCTGTTCAGAATCTGAACCCCTGACCAGATTGTAGCTAACTATTTCTAGCTAGGGGGCCTGAGGTTTCGACCCTAGCAGGACCTTTCTCAAAGAAAGGAGATTTGCATTTTGGTAATTTTAGTCAGTAAGCAGTTTGCAACATTTTTGGATATCACTTTATTTCTAGCTAGGCTATTTGTAGCTAAAACTGTCAACAATGGAGCCAAAAATTGACCGACACGTTTGCTGAAGTATTATCTGTTTCGACTTAAAGGAACTAGATTCGACTCCCACAATTGCTGACGAATAAACGGATATGTTCATTTCTCCCTTCACTGGGTTGCCTTGTAGTTTTCTTCCGGGGCCACCCCTATAGTTTTTACTCTCTTCTGAGTTACAACTCGTCACATGATTGTTAAGGGCCAGCAGCGCTCATAGCAATAATCATGCACTCCGCATGGATCCTCCGCATTAAAAACAATAGGCAACGACGCCACAATGTCCCCAGTGCTCTGCACGCGGGCGGTGAATCTATACCTTTACACGCGCGCGCCGGGTCCTTGAAGACAGTCAGCATCGCGTGGAAGAGCAGAGAGCTCAAGAGACGTCTTTGTTCCAGGTGTATGCATAGACTGGCGCCGAATTAGAGCATGCATGATGATTCTGCGCAGCCCACACCACATAATGATGACAGTGAGATGGAGTCCTTATAGACACGATGGTATATCACGCTAAACTACATGTATACATGCATTCACTCGCTACAGAACTAACTACCACGGATGAATTCTACACAACTGATGACAACTTCGTTACGGCCGAGTGCATCGCACCACGGTGCAGGCAAAGATCACGGGGCCACGTCGACTCGTGCCCGTTGCGTCACCGGCGCCAAAAGTGCCCTACCAAGGAGCTTCGTCAAAGGGTTTGGAAACGGTTCTTGCCGCTGATTCAAACACTGCTCCCGCCTTCACGTGACCACAAGCCACAGAAGTGCTCAGGCCCAATTCATTGATGCAAATATCAGCATATTATCAACATATAAGTTATTTGATCAAACTGAGGTAAACGCCATTTTCAGCTGTGTTCCCTGTTGGGTTTCAGTAAATTAATTAGTCTATTGCGTAAATGTAACGATAAACTCTACCAAATATTTCTTGGGAAAACAAATAAAAGAATTAAAGTCCTACCAGTTAAATCTATGGGTAAATTTTTGGTGACCAATACATGCACATAGGACCCATTTTCAGCCAAAACAGTCGAGTCTGGAGGTTTGTTTTTCTAAAGACGACTCGATTTCAGACGTCTGGTGCCAACAGTAATTTGCAAAAATATCAGACGTAAAACCTGTGGCCATGAGCTATCTGCCGGTACTATAGGGTGTAACGATCTTTGCTGTTGCACCGCCATGCCTTGCACTGCTGTCCAAGGTAAATGATTTCTAGAATGATGAGTGTTAGCGGCCACAATCTATGGGACTCCCACATGCTATACCACGCACACGCACTCACCCGGGCATATCATTTTGTACTAACGAATATGCATAACTGGAGGGGACAAGACGAAAACATACAGAACGAAGGAGAGAAAAAAAGGAAGACACATTGGGCAAGCGGGTTAAAGGTAATGGTAAATTTTGAGTGGTTTAAATGATTCAGACTGATGATACCCCCTGGCAAATATAGTTACTAAGACCGCTTCCCGTACCAAATTAGGGCTGAATTTATAGCTCAGGTGGTACAGGGCTGGTCTATCGAACCAAAGGGAGAAGTTGACTTTAATCGCGGTCCTGTAAAAAAAACAATCTCATTTCTTTTTAACTTTTTGAGAAGAATTTTCCCAATTAGATCTCTTTGCTCAGTATGTGAGAATTGTGGACTCCTTAAAGTGGCTGGTGAAACATGTGTGCTGCCTTCGAGATATACATGACTAATTATTCTTTATTCTATGAGAAACCTGTTCTTTACAGGCATGGCAAATTCATTGTACCAGCAAGCGATATTCAAGCAATGCCACCGTTCAGTGGGCACCGTGTATTTTAAACCACTTGTCCATTGGAGATACGCAACGATATAAGACTATAGCACTGTACTCGTGTACGTTTCCACACAATGGGTGAGACCTTTCACCAGAGATACATGCATGCACATAATGTCGTATCCACCAAACCTGTAACGCTATCTACAAATGCCACATTGGTGAAACATGCTTATACACAAAATGCATATTAGTTGTTGAAGTAATAGTGGGCAAAGTAAGTGCAAGAAATGAAAAGAAGTTTGAAATGGACGAATGTGTTGAAAGGAAAGAATGGGGTTCGTGCACATCGGATAGAATGACCAGCGAGCATGCAGAAGAAAAAAAAGATGCTGTTCAGATGACTATGTTACATTGGGATGTTTGGAGGAGAGCTACGGGGGTCGTGATAGAGGCAGAGCAAGCCGGACCGAACTCGGCCTACTTGACTGGCTGGAAGGCTGAACGTGACCGTGAAAGCCATGTCTGGGGACTTAATGCGGTTTGAATATAATGCCCGATGCTAACAACTCCCCCACGACGCTCTCTTAAAGACCCTTGAGGTCTATGGCTCTTCCGAGTCACCAGAATCATCGGAATCATCAAGAACGAATCGATTTCGATCTTGGAGCTGAGACACACGTAGACGTACATCCGCGGCCCCTGGCTACGTTGATCACGGGCTGACGGCAACGTCCCAAATTATCAGACAAAGTGGAACGTCGTACGCCCTCAATCGAGTCCCCGAGGCAGATGTATAAGGTTCCCTCGCATACTGACAACGCGGTCAATGAGGTTATATAATACCAAGAGAGGGTCAGGCTGCCTTCCTTCACCAAAGGCAGTTGATAAAAAATATGCAACATCTCGGAGAAAATCTTCATGGACTGAGAAGTTGAGAACCCCTTCCAATAAAAAAAAAAACCCTGCTCAGATACTTTGATGTTTGTGAAGTGAATGGATTACCTGTTTCTGCTGATGCTGCTCTCACACGTGCAGGGGGGAAGACACAGTGTTGAAGAGGAGAGGCGGAGGCGAAGAGAGGGGTTAGCAGGGGGTTAATGGCCAAGACACGCCCACCGTTACAAAGCGGGGCTGGGGAAGGGGTGGGCGGGCATTTTCACCGGCCCGCTGCTGCGATCCTTTGCCTTTGGACCCCAAACCAGTCGCTTGAGCGATGAGTTGGCACAATGTGTACAATAATCTGTCCATTGAGTTTTTATGCGGTTCCGGGTAGAACCACGGGACTGCGATTCTGTGAGTTTCTCGAGTTTCTTTCCTTTACCACACGAACTCAAGGGAATGATTATGTGTAACATTGTATAAAAATAAAATAAAACAAAATTGAATTGGGTGTAAAAGCATCGAGCAAAATCCGTCCTGGAAAACGCTTGATCTGGTTTCATTAGAAATCGTAGGAATTTCACAAATTTCTAGAGGGGCCTGATGCTGCTACGGATCCTTGCAGGACCTTTCTCAATGGCAGAATGTTAGAGTTTGCGGTTGTATTTGACCGACACAATCCAGCAGTTTGGCTTTCATTGAATTAACCAGTATAATGTTACCAGTTGCTATTGTCGATAACGGTCGACTATAACAGCCCAACATTTTCTAGATTGTATACGATGCCAACGCAGACTATTCTTGGTACTACTAGTATACATGTGTTTGCAACGTGTTTGAGAGTCATACCAATGATCGCATAGCGGGGAGTTAGTGAAATGCTCCCACCGAGGCCGAGCGGGAGGTGGAGGAGAAGTGGGCCGGTCTCCTCCCCGCACCCAACCCGCCTCGGAACCCAGCTTTCCCCAGGTCAACTCGATGGGTGGTCTTGGGTTAATGAATGTTGCTTTTTTCGGGGGGGGGGGGGTTGTGCAAAAGCAAGGGGTTAGAGTTACACTTCAGACAACGCCCCATACGCTGCAAAAAATAGTTGGTCATAATTTGTCCATCATCGGTTCAGATATCAACCGAAATTACTTTGACCAACATTGGTTGAAAAATTAACCAAATAGAATACTGGGTAAAACCCGCTATTTTGGACAAGTTGTTCTCAAAGTTTGGTATGTCAAACCCAAACAGTTCACAACAGTTCACCCAATATTTTATTCAGTTGAAAGTTTGAGCCAACTTTAGTAGCCAACGTTTCTCTTTTTTGCAGCGTGGGAAGTGCATGACATCAATATCGTCAACTCACTTGATTCAGGATTAATGTGCGGGTTAATTAATTACTCTTACGTCTATCGATCATATACACTGCAGAAAAGTTGATTAAACCTTTGCCAAACTCAGTTCGAGTATCAAATACCAAAATTATTTGGAAACCTTTGACCGATTTTGGGATATTTGTGGGGATTAGAAATAAACAGTAGAAAGGGAACGGTAAGTCCGGATAAAAAAAATCGGTAAATTTTGACCTGCTGGTTTAAAACACGAATCGAAGTTGGGTAAGACTCGAAGCATTTTCTGCATTGTAATGCCCAACGCTCGATATGCGGGTTAATATGATAATAAAACTTCGCATAACTACTTAATCGATAGTGTGTTTTGACCATCAGGATTGTTTGACACATAATTGTTCTTTTTCTCCCCTTTATGATGAGGCCAATAAATCGACGAATGACGGTTGCAACAACCGTCTCAAATGGAGAACAGGAAATCATGCGTGTCTCATCACACAACACGTTCTGTATGCGGGAAATGCAATGTCAAGAACATGCAAGTTCTTGGATTGAATAAAAACTTGGCATTTTGCCAAAGCATGTTGGCATTTTGCCAAAGCATGTTGGCATTTTGCCAGGGCATGTTTGCATTTTGCCAGGGCATGTTGGCATTTTACCAGGGCATGTTGGCATTTTGCCAGGGCATGTTGGCGTTTTGCCAGGGCATGTTGGCATTATTTTTGCCAGGGCATGTTGGCGTTTTGCCAGGGCATGTTGGCATTATTTTTGCCAGGGCATGTTGGCGTTTTGCCAGGGCATGTTGGCATTTTACCAGGGCATGTTGGCATTTTGCCAGGGCATGTTGGCGTTTTGCCAGGGCATGTTGGCATTTTGCCAGGGAATGTTGGCGTTTTGCGTTTTTATATCCTATATTTACACCTGAAAACCTGAATATTCAGGTCGTAGGGCCTACCTCTGTTTTTTCAAACAGATGAGCCCAGTTTGATTGTTTGAATAATTTATATGACTGGCTTCTATTTTCATAATGCTTTATACTTGATCCGAGGGCTGCGGCATGCATAGGCCTATAGCCATAAACGTTATAGTCCTGGAAGTGTAGCCAAGCGTAATGGGACGTTACACGATACCCGCGCACGGTGAATTCAATTATCTCGTTTTATGTCGCGTCCTTGGTGATTTTGTTCTCCGGTTGAAGCGTTTTCTGATCTGGGGGAAATTTGTACTGAAATTGGATCTTATCTCGGCAAAGGAGAAAAGGAGAAAAGTGACCTTTGAGGTTCTTTTGGACCAACTCGATCTTTGAATACGAGATATATATGCAGACCGACGTATGAAGCTCAATAATTTATTGTATCTTCAAATAGGGGGTAGGGGGTAGGGGGTAGGGGTAGGGGGTAGGGGTAGGGGGTAGGGGTAGGGGTAGGGGTAGGGGTAGGGGGTAGGGGTAGGGGTAGGGGTATGGGGTATGGGTAAGGGGTAGGGGTAGGCGACAGTCTTACAGCGTTTCGTTCATTTTGTAGGGAAACAGTTAGCTCCGCCGTGGCCAACAAAAATCGCCCATTGAAACGTGTGGGATTCTATTCGGGGATTGAGCTTCATACGTATGCACGCATATATAGTTCTTGAATACCGCGCAGCAAAATTAAACAAACTGTGCATTTTGTGGACAGATGTCAGGAAATCGTACGCCATAACATTTAAAAAGGCGGGAAAATTTGGTGAAACGTTAAATGGGGGATTTGAGATTTTCAGGGAAAACAATCTTTCCTTGTTTGGTTAAAAGAATATCGGATGTGTTCCTATAGACAGGATTTATTTGTTTTCGCCTATATTTTGGGGATGATAAAAGGTGGACTTAGTGTAAACTATATAAGTTCCCAAAATCCATCGACTAGTCGCAGAAAAATGTAAAGGAATTTGAAAATTTGAGACCCAAACTAAAATCTTAAATATCAACACAAAGTGAGCGACTCCCGAGGGAAAATTGAACGTCTGCACGCTGTGCTGTTTTCATTTTTTGATGTTATACCGCCCTCGGGTGGTTGTGCAAAAACGCGATGGGATGTTCTTTTACCTCGCTCTTGCAAGTTGTTTCTTCTCCTCCTCTGTCCGGTCCGTCCGCCCATCCTCCGGGCCGGCCTCCAGATCCCTCAGAACCCTGGACAACCAGGAGAGGGTGAGAGAGAGAGAGAGACAGAGAGAGAGACAGAGAGAGAGAGTGTGAGAGAGAGAGAGACAGAGAGAGAGAGAGAGAGCGTGAGAGAGAGAGAGAGAGTGAAAGACAGAGAGAGAGAGAGAGAGAGTGAGAGAGAGAGTGAGAGAGAGAGAGAGGGAGAGAGAAAGAGAGAAAGAGAGAAAGAGAGAGGAGAGAGAGAAAGAGAAGAGAGAGAGATAAAGAGAGGAGAGAGAGAGAAAGAGAGGAGAGAGAGAGAAAGGGTGAGAGAGAGAGGGGGAGAGAGAGAGAGGGGGAGAGAGAAAGGGTGAGAGAGAGGGAGGGAGAGAGAGAGAGAAAGGGGAGGGAGAGAGACAGAGAGAGACAGAGACAGAGAGACAGACAGACAGATAGACAGACAGAGAGAGACATAGAGAGACAGGGAGAGACAGAGAGAGACAGATAGAGACACAGAGAGAGAGAGAGAGAGCAGACAGAAGGCGAGAAGAGAGGGGGAGAGAGGGATGAGATAAAGGGAGACGGTGAGAGAGATGGAGAGAAGAGAGGGAGAGTGATAGGGAGGGAGACAGAGAAAGAGAGAAAGATATTGAGAGAGTTTAGTTACGACGTATCGTAAGGTTTTGTGAAATCCACCCCAGGTTTTCGTAAAGGAAATGTCCGGCTAACCCCATATTGTGGCCCTCCAGGTATGGTCAATGGCAACGCACAGGCAGCATTAGTGGGAACGAGGAGACGGCTGGCTCTGAGAAGAAGACTGACGACCTTATACCGGTACTACTACAAATGCCTTTAATTATGCGCGTTTGGACGTAATCATTCAATAAACAAAGGTGATAATTAGGATCTGAAACAAAAACCTCATCGAGATGCCCTTAAAACACTTCTATTGGGGGCGATTTCGTGTCCTTCTAAGTATACTTCATTTCGAAAATGTGTGATCTGTGCTGGCTATAGAGACAAGAGACAAGTCGTTCATAAAACAGCAGTCGAGCCCGAACGGGAATGATAGAGACGATGTTTTCGATGTACAGATGTACGGACGGCGACCATGAAAAAAGCTTTTGTTTGGGATAAAATACAAACATCAAATCCAGCTCGAACAAATAAAAGACCGAATGATAAACACAGCCAACGCCCGGCACTTAGTTTTCTTCTGGTGAGACAGAAATGAAAAAAAAAAACCTTGCCCATCGATAGGACTAGCCTCTCTGTGCCTTTTAAAATGCTTTAAAGAATAAAGATGGCTCGAACAATTGCTCCTTTTTGGAGCCGTTTCCGTGCGTGGCGGCAGAGCGATCGGCGTGCATCAACGATAATGGAAATGGGCGGAGCCGCTTAATGCGCGCCTCTTTATCTATCTGCGGTCGGCACCGTCCGGGAACCGCAGAGAAACGCCGCCCGCAAACGGCGCGGGTCCCCCCACTGATTCCAGGCCGGCGCGTCGCCGAAGCACGCGACCCGGACTAAAGTCGACTGCAGCCTCTTTCACACGCTCGACGATAAGCCGACAGACC
Source organism: Luidia sarsii (assembly GCA_949987565.1). NCBI lineage: Eukaryota > Metazoa > Echinodermata > Asteroidea > Paxillosida > Luidiidae > Luidia > Luidia sarsii. Next base: position 18,255,158 of record OX465108.1, on the reverse strand, counting down.
AAGGCAGACAGACATTGAGAGAGAGAGAGATAAACAGACAGGTATAGACGAAGAGACGGAGATGGACAGACATGAACAAAAAAGACACAAGACAACCATGCACACGCTATCTTTCCTGCTTTCTACTGCCAGCCGGCGCCAACATTACTAAACAGTATCCCATTGTAGAGATTCCGATATTGACTCTTCTAAAAAGCACACAGATGGTGAACAAGCGCATTTCCATCAGGGGCCAATTTCAAAGAGCCGCTTAAGCGCCAAAATGTGCTTAAGCGCCAAAATTCATGAGCCACGGGAACTTCTTGCCTACCCAAATTTCACTTCTGTTTAATGATAAGTGAAGAAGAGTGGAATACAAGTCAAAAGGAATGGACGTCAAATTGCAGGGCAGTTTGTAATCCTGTTTACACAAGGAAGACTTTTCCTGCTTAGCAGATTTTCACGCTTAAGCGGCTCTATGAAATTGAGCCCATGTCTTATAGCCTTACATTATCACGTCTATTTTTCAGCGCTTAGAATACTCTCCACTAAGCGCTATGCATATTCTATATATTCGTTATTATTCTCACAAGTTAGAGGGCCTGGGGTTTCGATCCTAGCGGGACCTTTCTAAAAGGCAAGGTCCCGCTAGGAACGAAACGTCAGGCTCCTCAACTTTTGATATTTACCGTATGCATTGGAGGTCATTTCAGTCAGTGTGCATTTTGCAACATTTTTGTTTTATATTTAGTATATCATTATTATCAAAACACAAGAAACATTCTGTGGATTTTTCCAATTCTGACTTTGAGATAGGTCCTGCTAGGATCTAAACCTCGGGACCTCTAAAAATTGTATTCTGAAATTTGGTTGACAGTCCCGGCACTCTTCAAGCTAGAAGAAGTCTATAAAAAGAGAAGAAAATCATACTTACATCATGTCGTTCGTTTTATCGTCTGCAGCTGCCTTCAAGTTCATTTGACTGTAAAAGAGAACACAATCGAACACAATCATGAAGAGTGAACTTGAGAATTATTTCCATTTTTGTTTCATTGCTGATAGACTGCTATCTTTCTGAACGAAAAGGAAAGACAGCCTATATGTGACCCGGCACAGCATAATGAGGAAAAAACCCACTTTCGAGATTTTGAGAATGTCTAATGATGTGAAAGAGTATACCATTAGCTTTCAAATGATATCAAAATATAATATCCTCTAATACTTAAAATTTCCGAAAATACAAAAAAAAAGAAAATTGGTTTGTAATTGAATTGTGAAGATACTTTAACTTCAGGCGTTGTTTAATCAAAAAGTGTTTTGATGGGATATTCCTCATGTCGTTGTGCCAGGTCACATACTGTATGTACCATGCAGAGTTCCATTTTGTAGACTTGCTCACGTCTAAAAACTGCCGAGCATGAATATAGTCTTCGTGGAATAAAGGAGATAATGAACAACACATGGATTTGTATTTGAAACACATGTACTTGAAACACATGGGTTTGAAACCCATGGGTTTGAAACCCATGTATTTGTAACAAATGGCTTTGAAACACATGGCTTTGAAACAAATGGCTTTGAAACAAATGGCTTTGAAACAAATGGCTTTGAAACACATTTTATTTGAAACACAATGTATTTGAAACACATGGCTTGGAAACACGTGTATTTAAAACACATGGATATGAAACACATGGCTTGGAAACACGTGTATTTAAACACACACGGATTTGAAACACACGGATTTGAAACACATGGATTTGAAAAACACGGATTTGAAACGCATGTATTTGAAACGCATGGATTTGGAACGCATGCATGTATTTGAAACACATGGATTTGAAACATTATTTGAAACACATGTACTTGAAACACATGTTTTTGAAACACATGTATTTGAAACACATGTATTTGAAACACATGTATTTGAAACACATTTCAAACACATGCATTTCAAACACATTTATTTGGATTCGTATCCAACAACTGTTTACGTTGAACTAAGATACGAGTGCAGCTTTGGCTGGCAACCATATTTTTTTTAATGAAAACACACGCTTCGCTATTCAAGCAAGATTATTCAGCATGAGATACTCAGAATACCCCCACCCACACTCGAGGTTTGCCTCCTCAAGGGTATAGAGGCTACAAAGGGGGAGGGGGGGGACAACAAATGCTACAAGCGTCACTATATATTCCCTTTTTTTTACACGGTGAAATGGACATGGCTTTGCACGGCGTCGCGTCGCGTGTTTCAGCAAAACTCGAAACGGAGCGCGGCAGTGCTATTTGAAGCGAAAAATAATGACCTGACCATAACATTCGTAGAAAGGTATAATCTTTCCAGTATAGGTTACTTATTATAAATAGAAATGAGAGTTCATCAGCATACAATAAGCGTTCTAGAATATATCCATTGAAGAGTTCATTTGCTATAAAGCAGATAACTCACCATGACTATTTTCAGTAATAATGAGGAATGTGCATCGAACTGAAAGCGAGGCTACGGGCGCTAGATTTCCAAGATTAACTGTTGTTCCCCGCTGCTTTTTTTTTTATCTTTTCTTGACATATTCTTCAAAAAATCCGAACGTTATCTATCTTAGGAACGACGGTAAGGTCCCTTGCATTTATCGCCATTTTGGAAACTATAGCGACCATAGCCTCGTTTTGGGCTCAATCCATAACATTTGCATAAAATGATATCAAGAAAGACCTATACCAGTTGTGTATGAATTGCCTTTATAACTGTTTTTGCAAATGAACTCAAATTCTTCCAATGGTAGAATAAAACTTTCAGATTCAGATTCAGATTTTATCATTTTTGTTTCACAATGACAGCATTGCGACGTTTCTTTGTCCTCTCTCGGAATGATTTTGCCTGGATTTGTCTCGATCTGAGGAACAGTCGGCCGTTTTCTGTCGTCAAGGCTCAAGTCATAGCGACAATGGCTTCGCCCAATCCACCTTTTACGACGTCTTCAAGATCGCCTGCAAATATTAGGCGCGGCCGGTCTACGACACGGAGCGACCGAGCGGAATGAGAGTCTGACATTTTGGCACAGCGTGATTCCATCATTCTGGCCAGCATTTTAATAGAACCGACGGGGCATGACCTGGAATAGACATCTTGGATCACTCGTATTCTCGACAATTCTGAGAGGCCTGACCTTTCCATCCTGTATCATAGGCCATTGATTCTGCATTTTAGAATGGTTCAGATAGTAACGAAACATCAGGACCACCTATCTTTTTTTGAGATTTGAATGTCTTAATAGCGGGTATGTTCAACATGGGCACGAATCTATAGTGCCTTGTGGAGACCTAGTACAATAAGTTTAATAGGTATACACAGGGAAATTGTAAAGGTGTATTATGTCTCCAGAAGGTTTTCACGAAACTAGTATTCCGAAATAACTCCAAAAAGAAAGAAATGTGAATCTATCGCAAATTGAAGTGTTATATATAGGGACATAATCGGTCCAAATTTCTATCCCAGAAAGTGAATGTGGTTGAAATGGGAGAATTGTTAAAACATCGTTTCTTACTCGGTTCTGTTAGTGCACAAGAACAAAGCCATGTCTCTAAGGATACAAAATGTATGTGCATGGCACTGGTCAATGGCAAGGCTAGGTAAACGACACTGGATCATGGCTAGGTATAGCCAAGCTGCTAAGGCTCTGGCGTAGGACAAGCTACCAAGGATGACAATTAGGCAGACACTGGAGCATGGCAATGCTTGGCCGAGCAGTGGCGCTGAGGCACGGCAATGCGAACTGCGATTAATCGCAAGGCGATGAGCGATGCACAGAAACCATGCAGTCCAACACAGCTTACGATGGGTTATCCATCGTAAGTTGAGTTACGATTCATCGCAAGGCTTTGTGAAATCCAGCCCAGGTCAGGCTCCAAAATGAACTGGTGACGGGCGAAGCTATATGCTACTCCGTCAATGTGGTGGTGTGTGTCAAGGCTATAGCCATAAGGTATACCAATGTCCTGAATTGTTGACGCGTGTCAATGCCTGGACGAACTTGCCCGGCAACAAAGCCCACTGGATCTGCACAAAGCTTGCTACAGGATCGTGTGCGTGTACGGCTTCTCCGTGTAGTTATTCTCCTTTGTTTGTGTGTGTGTGTTTTTAGTTGGTCGTTTTTGTTGTTAAGGATGGGTATTGTCTTGGCGGTTGCCGTATATTGGTGGCTTGTAGCTTGAAATGGCCATAGTTCCAGTTGTGTTCACAGTGGTAGCTGTGGTTGTTATGTCGGGTATCAAGGCGGTTAAAGCGACTGCTGTCATTTATTTATCTATTTATTATATTTATTTACCCAGGGTAGGCCCAAACAGTATAAACCTGATTTCCATTGGGGCCCTGCATACAAGACAATATTACATAATTTACATTTTGCACAAGATAAATTAAAATATAAAAAACAAACTATTCAAAACCAATATCCTTCCGGCTCCTCACAAATTACATTCTAAGGGGTTGCACTACTCGACGTAATAAGCACCAAGAGCTCAGTGCTTTGCCCGATCGCTTGCTGAACAAAACATATACAGGCAGCTCGGGATTCGAACCCGAGACTCCTGCTTTCTAGTGCAGACGTTTTAACCGCTGGTCCACCGAGCTGGTGAAGGTCACATGGCGGATTGGAGTCCGTATATAGCGAGCGGTGGGTGCCGCGTGCTTCACTAGATGTAACATGATTTAGTTGTTGACGCCTGCTGGCCACGTTAAGGCCTACCGTCTCCTCGGCGGCCACGGCCGTACAAGGCTTGTTACTGCTGTTGCCATGGTTGCTGTGATTATTGCGGATGATTACACACAGCGCTAGCCTTCGGGCTCCTAATCCGACCACGCTACATCCCGTTGCCTGGCAACCGTTGAAGACAACAACCCCCCTTCCGCGCACTCAATACTAAATCTGTATCTAAAAATGACCTTGCGCAATTAAGCCTTTTCCCCCAAAGGAAGATGCCGGAGGCAATGCTGATCAAATAGAGAGGAGCGGAGGTAGATGAGAGATGGTGGTGTAGCCATCACAGTGGCGCATTAACAAGCGACTCAACCGAAGCATCGAACGACGATTTACACATTCCGGGAGCATCGTCTGCTCAATTAAGGGCAGTGCACGCTTTAAGGGATTCTTTCTTAAAATAGCAGTAAAACATTCAAAAACAAAGCAAAATGCCTCCCGTTTACATGCCTTGTACTTGGAAATGGACGAAAGAAAGAAAGACAAAGCCGGAGCCTGAGCCTAAGCCGGGTTTTGGAAAAGGGCCCAGGTTTCGGACGAGCTTGTGTTGAGCCCCTCGAGGCTCCATTAGTTTACGTGCAATGTGTTGATAGTATTTGGTATAATATCTAAGAGTAGGCCCTAACACTGTAAAAACGGTAGTCACATCATGCACATATGGATGAAGTATGTTGAGCCATATAGTGCACGATACATGCGCACGAGCTGATGCTCACTTTCACTCCATGTGCTTGAGGTATAGTAAATAGAGAGATGTTCTTGTACATGAAGTACTTCATGCACCTCATCCGACTTTTGCTCAAGTGATTACAATGCCACATGTGCTTGAGCTACAGTATTTCGTGTGCATGAAGTACAGTAGGTGCCTCAAGTGTTCATGATTCTGGGACAAAATTATGTGCCATTGCAGAAGTGCATGAGGTGCAGTTCGTTTTTACAGTGAAGCCAAAGGTGACGTCACCCAGTCACTGGTATCATCGCAGTGACTAGTAAGCCTTATTTTGAATAATCAAATAAGTTCTGCCAAAACCTTAATTCCATTTGTTTTTATTCAATCAATTTTTAGGGGGTATATGCTAAGGCATCTTGTCAAAAAGATCATCGGTTGGGTATCAGATGATTTGACCCGTCCGATGTCGTTTCCACCGGATAGCCATCGTGAATTGTTCACCCCAGAGTCCAGTACAATCGGCTTTCTACCGGGGGAAATTGTATCGGTCGGATGAATTCAACCGGCACTCAACCGATGATCTTTTTGACAAGAGGCCTAAGAATCATTCAAATAGAAGGTCTGGGTTCTCTAAATGTACCAACGCTGCAATGGCGTGCCCTGTTTCTTCCCTGTTGTGCATCTCTGTCTCGCGATCTTGCTTTCTTAAAGTGTGCTCAGCTGATGAAGACTGACAAAGGCAAAACACATACGGGCCAACGAAGCTCACTGCCAACCCCCTTCCCCCCTAACGAAATTACTGCGTTTTATGAACAAAGGTTTAAAAAAGAAAAGATACAAAAAGGGCAGATTTCTCATTGTGCCTGCAATCAGAACGGGGTCGCAGCTGTTTTCAGCGGAACGGTTTGCTAATCTGTCCAGGCCTGTCAGGTACCCGGCTTGACAAGACAAATATATATGAGAAAAAAAAACCTAGACCGACAAGGGAACTGTTTTTCTTCTCGTTATACACACGGTGTGTCTTCATTAGGCTGCACCTACGGCCGGCTAGAGCGGTTCAACTCGCAGAGGAAAACAGACCAGCCGCCGGAGAGCGGAGGGGGGGGTGAGTGGACAATTACTGGTTGCCACTGGTTACCTTTGTGATCTTTCTGCCTCCAAGGTGGCGAGCTGCCGTGAGGGTCCGTGGAATACGAGGTGCTTCTTAACGTTGCCGTTCACCACGCGAATGTTCTGCAGGGTGGACAAGAAAAAAATGGATACAAAATGAGATGCTCTACATTATCAGATTTGACTCTGCCCGTGAAAGATGGTAACGCGAATTCCGTCTTGTTTTATCAATTTCCAAAAATATAGTCAAGTCGAAGTTGTGCGGTGACACCGTGTAACACAGTTTTTTGAGAAGTGTTTGGCTCTGAAAAGAGTCGGTATTTCTGAGTAACCGGCTTTTTTTTCAGAGTCACACCGCAAAACTTCCACTTGGTAAAATACTTCCATCATGAAAACCTTATAAAGTCTTATCAAAAAATAGTCAGACAGATACAGGAAAAACTTACTGGGAAATTTGAATAATGGGGAAATAATTTTAAAAATGGGAAAACAAGAAAAGAAATCGACGCGTGCCGGGACTTGAATCCAAGATCTCTATCTTGTGGTAACATGCCGAAACTCTGACGAACTAGTCTATCAAGAGCCCTGCAGGCACGTTAAGCCAGTCTCGGATTCACGTCCCAAAATTTCCTTTCCTTGGTTGACTTTTTGTAAGTTGAAGAGAGAACTGAAGGTGTGGTGGCCGCAGCCCACTTCCTAAACAACTCAGGTCCTTATTGTTCAGAACTCATGCATGCACAGATTTCCCCAGTTTTTTTCCCGCTGTCATTTTGACATCAAAAAGCCTGGCAGTACACCATCGTTCAGCTCGAGAGTTTATAACTACGCGTGGTATATACATGTAGTAGGGGTACATCCGTCCGGGCCCATGCGGGAGTTTTCCGTTGCGATGTCATACCCCCGGCAGTGACTGGCGGGCCATTCGAAAAGATGGCGGTTTGCGGGAACGCGAATTCGACCACCGAATTCCATGATTTTCCCTCTTTATGAAACTCGTAGGTGAGTATAGCACATAGGTAATTGTAGGTTGTTTTTAACACCCAATCAGATAAGCCAACATTTTTCTCTGGGTTTCATTCCCCTTTAATATAAACATGGTGGCCTAGGGCCTACTTAAGAAACAAGAAGTAAGGTCGATTCATTTTCTTTCGCCCTGCACATATTTTACATCCCGTATACATTCCGTATATCCGTTCACGTCTGTCTCCGTCCATGACCCGCCCCCAAAAAGTAGACTCACTGATGCCTTCCCCTGTGAAACCCCCCCCCAAAAAAAAACAAAAAAAAAAAACATCTAGACTGATCAGCAAAGCACTCTGGCTCGGATAGTCGAAAAAAAATTAAAAATAAACACCCTTAATGTCAAGAAAAAAATATCCACTTCCATTATGTCGCCTTACTTTACCGATATATAATAATGTTTTTTCAAGTCTTAAAATTTAGTGGGCCTGACGTTTCGATCCTAGCAGGACCTTTCTCTCTGCCTTTGAGAAAGGTCCTGCTAGGATCGAAACGTCAGGCCCACTTAATTTTAAGATTTGCATTTTGGTTATTTTAGTCAGTAAGCAGTTTGCAACATTTTTGTATATCACCTTAAGTTTTTTCAAGTCGTTCGTTTTCTCAAAAAATTGAGAAAGTCTCCTGATGACGGGCAGAGTACACACTGCCTGAAATGTTGAGTTACCGGCTCTTTTCAGAGCCACACTACCCCTGTAATATTTCGCTCGCCTATAATTATAGACTAAGGCAAACCCAGAATTCTCCAATCGGGCTGCCGAGGACGAGAACGAGGTTTAAAAAAAGAATCACCTCGTCTAAGAGTATAATGAGTCTGACATACGGATGGAGAGTGAGGTTGCGAAAGAGGGAGGAAGAGAGAGAGGGAGGGAGAGAGGGTGGAGAGGGAGAGAGAGAGAGGGGGGTGGAGAGGGAGAGAGAGGGAGGAAGAGAGAGAGAGAGAGGAGGGAGAGAGGGTGCAGAGAGAGGAGAGATAGAGAGAGAGAGAGAGAAGGGGTGGAGAGAGAGAAAGGGGGAGACAGAGAGGGGGAGACAGAGAAAGAGAGGGTGGAGAGAGAGAGAGGGGAGAGAGAGAGAGGGGTGGAGAGAGAGAGAGGGAGGGAGAGAGAGGGAGAGAGGGAGAGAGAGGGGAGAGAGAGAGAGGGGTGGAGAGAGAGAGGGAGAGAGAGGGAGAGAGAGAGAGAGAGGGTGGAGAGAGAGGGAGGGAGAGAGAGAGAGAGAGGAGAGAGAGAGGGGTGGAGAGAGAGAGGGTGGAGAGAGAGGGAGGGCGGAGATAGAGAGAGGGAGGGAGAGAGAGGGAGGGGGAGAGAGAGAGGAGAGAGAGAGGGGTGGAGAGAGAGGGGGAGAGAGAGAGAGGGAGAGAGAGAGAGAGGGGGGTGGAGAGAGAGAGAGAGAAAGAGAGAGAGGGGGTGGAGAGAGAGGGAGAAAGAGAGAGTACTGGAGAGAGAGAGAGAGGGAGAGAGAGAGAATGGGGAGGGAGAGAGAGATAGGGAGGGAGGGGGAGAAAGAGAGAGGGGGAGAGGGAGACAGAGAGAGAGAGTGGGGAGAGGGAGTGGTGAAGAATGAGAGTGAGATTGATAGAGAAGGAGCTTAGGATAGAGATAGAGAGAGAAGACGTGAGAGAGAGAGGGGGTAAAAAGGGTAGAGAGGGGAGAGACCGGTTTATACAGAGAGATCGGCAGAGAGTGGAGGAGAGAGACGAGAGGCTAAGAGAGACGGGACGACGGAGAGACGTACAAAGATTGAGATCGGAATTAACCGCCCGGCATTATTAATGGAGTCACGGGTATAACGGGTTATACACTGTCCGTCCATTTGTAGCTAATAGGGACGAGGAAAGTGGTTACGCCGCTGGCAGGCAAACACGCACACGTTTGCATAGGATCGCTACACGACGTCACGCCAAAGGCATGGATGCCGCCGCCTCGTACGGCCCGCATAGACTGAGTAAAGTGTAGCCAATATTGATCAGGCGAGAGTGGGGAGGTTGGTGAGTGGTGTTCTGATGGGGAGTGGGGGATGGAATACAGCCTGATCGAGCTCTAGACGGAAGGACGTAATCGGTTAATGCATAGCATCAACATGCCTAATGGACTGAGCCAGAGAGGATGGCTTGGGGGCACGAGTCACCCAGATTAAACATGAGAGAGAGAGAGATGGGGAGGAAGGAGGAGGACGAGGAGGAGGAGGAGGGGAGGTGGAGGAGGAGCAGAAGAAGGAGGAGCCGGGAGAATGAGGAGGAGGAGGAGGAAGAGGAGGAGGGGGATAAGGAGGAGGAAGAGGAGGAGGAGGAGGAAGAGGAGGAGAAAGAGGAGGAGGAAGAGGTGGAGGAGGAGAAGGGGGAGGGGAGGAGGACGAGGAGGAGGAAGAGGAGGAGGAGGAGAAGGAGGAGGGGGAGGAGGAGGAGGAGTGGAGGAGGAGGAGGAAGAAGAGGAGGAGGAGGAAGAGGAGGAGGAAGACAAGGAGGAGGAAGAGGAGGAGGAAGGGAAAGGATGAAGACAGGGAAAGATGGACAGACAAACTGCCAGGCAGATCAAGGGATGGAGAGAGTAACAGACGGACATAGACAAAGCCAGACATAAATGGGAAAGAGACAGAGACATACAGACAGACAGAGATCATATTTTCTGGTTGGGCATGCTCGAACCATGGCCGTCTAATGGCCGTCTACCGATTATTTCGACCGCCTTTCCCCGACACAAATCCATTCCCAAACGCATGCTCCAGACTGTGCAGGTCCACCCGTCGCAAAAGTCCACGACATGACCTTATAGTTGAAGCACAAAAATTGAACCTTACCCTACACTTGAGGTTGCTTAGGACATGCAATCCTATGCCCTTGAGTAAAAGTACGGTGAATGATACTCTACAGATAGGGTGTGAATAAGCTCGTCCGACATCGTCGGATACCGTTCTCTGAGCCACGCGTCACACGTACAAATCATACGCCTCGGGCGAAAGCCAGCGTGATAAACCACTCGCCCTTGATTCCTGAACAGGCGTCGCGACCTGATCATAGAGCAAGGTTCTGATCAACAGATTGGCTCTTCGTTCAGGCAGTCAAAGTCACAGAAATCCCAGTCACACAACGACAGCTATGAAACTTGCCTCGAACACGCCAAAGAGCCAGGGGCTGACGGAATATTAGCAAGGCCCTTTTCGGAAATCCGGTTTCGGCTTTAGGCACCGACGTTGTCGTTCTTTGTTTCGTTTATTTTGAAGAACAAGGCATGGAAATGGGAGGCCTTTGGCTTCGATTATGAATGTTATATACCTACTGCGTTCTGAATAAGAATACAATTATACAAACCTTAAAGGCCCAATACAAATTTGTAAAGGTCAAAAGATTGCCACAGTTTGTGTGTTTAACCATTAAACATCCCAAAAAAGCAATCCTGCGAAGGTTTTAGCTCAAATGGTCATCTGATAACGTAGAAAAGGGTAAAAAACCGTCACGGTTTTTGCACCATTCTATAGTGTAAGAAAAAGTTTATGACTTGCGAGTAATAAACTATTACTGTCGATGTTTGAGTGAAGATTTCTAGGGAAGTACAGCATCCCAGACCGTAAGATTTCAACATGAGGATTCTATCATGACCATCTACAAACTGTAAATTAAAAGGAAATCTGTCGACGTCGATGTTTTCCGATCTTCCCAATGTTGTATTGGGCCTTTAAAAGGAGGATACACTATTTGCATAGTGCCCAACTTCCCAACACTCCAAATATTAGAAAAAAGCCAAACCTGGTAAGGTTTTCGCATTGTTCTGTAGTGTAAAAAAATAGTTTATTACTCGTGAGTAATCAACTATTTGTCAATGTTTGAGTGAAGATTTCTACGGAAGTACAGCATCCCAGACCGTAAGATTTCAATATGAGGATTCTATCATGACCATCTACAAACTGTGTAAATTAAAAGGAAATCTGTGGACATCGATGATTCCCGATCTTTCTAATGTTGTATTGGGCCTTTAAACTTAAACACAGGATTCCAACCAGTGTTTTCAGCTTTTAGATAACAGGGAAGAAGCCGGAGCCGAAGCCTCTGAACCAGGTTTTCGAATAGGGCCTGTGGTCACTGCGTAAGCGAACCTTCAGGATGCCGCCATCTTGATTTCCCATCCATTTCAAAGCAGTGTAAACCAAGCACAGCCGTTCATCCATAAACTTAGGCTTCACGGCTCCAGCTTCGTCTCTGTGGTTTTGATAATAAGTTACGTATCAGATTTCATTCTGTAAAAAAAACAGCGTAAGGGTGGCCTGAGTTGGTTCACCCCCGAGCTCAAAATTGCCTCTGGACAGACGTCAAGAATAATGAATGAAGATTGAGATAGGGTCGATGGGGACATCAATCATACATCCATATGCGCTCGATCCTTCCCCTTTTTCCGGAAACGCCGAAAGTGAATCAACCCGCCCGTCTTCATAAGGCGACGGCTTTGATATTGTCGCTCAACGAAATCGCAGCGTGACAATGGCGGACGGAATGGAAGCACCACTAAGGGTCTCGTCTCGGCGACGTACAATTCACGGAAAAACGAAGACTGTGGTATTAAAGCCCCACGAAGAACGAAACTCTCAGCCGAAGTGGTATTAGCTTCTTTCTTTTTTATTTGAATGGCGGTCACTATCCAACGAGTGACCTGAAAATCACCTCTGATGTAGAACCGAGGATTAGTAGCCCCCTCGCCCCTCCCCAAATTGTGAAAGTTGTCAGTTTTTCATGGTCTAAAATGACGTAGGCCTATATATCTATATTCTGCTTGAACTTAGGTACCGGTACATTTTGAACGGGTCAACTATGACGGAACAAACTCACAATTGAGAATTGCAAACATCGTGAGTATTTTCTTTGGTGGCAGAGCATTAAGCTTATACACAGATAAGATATCGCCGTGATTATATAGGGAAAATCTCCCAAAGTGCAATTTTGTTTCCATCATCGGCCTCGCTGCTGGATCTCAGAGAGTGGGAATCTCGGAAGCTGTCCCGTACTTCGCGTTCTTGTGCTTTACTGCTTCAATCTTCTGAGGAGTTTTACATTTTGGTTTTGGCCAGACAGTTATGCCTTCCAAGATTTCCGAGGAAGGGAACGGCAAGGGGGAGGTGGAACGGCTGACAGTATTCTTTTTGTTGTATTCTTATTTTGCGTGTACAGTATTCAACGCCTCAAAAAGGGCTTGCAAAGTATATTGGCATTCACCTCTAAGGAGTTTCCGCCCGTTCGAAAAAGGAGAAGAGAATATAACGAACAATATTATTAACCATTTTTCTCGACCCTCTAAAGATGAATACCGAGAAGGATTTGGAAGGAGTCTGTATGCAGAGACAATGACTTAATCCGGCCCGGTCAGTTGACAAGCACGCCTTCCGGGCAATAAACGTTCCCGCTGGCGAGCGAGCCCTTCAACCTCGACCCTCGCCAGAACAAAAAAACTCTCTTCCCCCGAACGACAATTTCCGCGTAAAACGCCAGACGTAAAAACAAACGGTACGCGTTCTACGTATCTCCCGATATATATATAGACCTAAACGTTACTATGGCATTCGGAAATGAAACACAATGTATCTTTAATCAATCAAATAGTTTGAAAAGGTCGTTGAAGAAAATGTCATTGCCATGTGCGTGCAAAGCAGTATGGACAGGGCAGGGGTGTGAAATTACAGTGCGAGTACATATACTAGGGGAATTAATCACGCAGCATCTGCCGTTTTCGAAAACGGTAAGAGGGAGGGAGAAACGCTGTCACCAATAATCTCCAGGGAGTCACGGCTGCATTTTGTTGCCACAGAAAAGACCGACAGACTCGATGACGCGATTCCTCGCAGATTAAAACAACCGGCCTGTTTGTTTCGTCTCTAATTTGATGGCCCCTTCTTCGAGAGCAATACCTCCCCCCCTCGACTTACTTGAGGACCCGGGCCACTCTCGAGGTGCACGGGCTGGATTCTTTGACTGCATTGAGAGGAAGCGTTTCTGTTCGATTCCCGGCCGTGGGATCTCAATTATAGCGCCCGAGTGTTTGATCTTTGGCGTTGATATTAAACTCGCCTTCAGTTTATTTTGTGGGAGTCGGGGAGGTGGGGGGACTCTGTCTAATTGGCACTGTGTCCTCTTCCCTGACAAGGTGGGGGGAGAGCTAAAAGGTTTTGTATTGACAGAGCAAGAGACCGCCAGCATGGTAACTGACCGTCTGCTTCCGCCCCGACTCGAAAAGCGACTGTGATGGCCGAGTCGAGGGGTCATGCGACCGAGCCGTGCCGTGACACCCGCCTCGCTGCACCGGCGCGACGGCGCCGCCAAAAAAACCCATTCGCTTGGTATAACGATTACACGGCAATGCTTTCTCTGTGGGGTCTTGGGTACTATAACATGGCGTTGCAAAATGTGAATACTGTGTCATGTAATAGGGACGGTGGCATGATCAATGGATAGACTAATGCACACGGTCGGTCCGAAAGCTCAGAGGACGTGCGCGTGCGCTCAAATCAATGACTGGGTGCTGCTCGGGCTCGAAACGCATGCGAACGTCCGAGAGAGAAAAAATGATGAAATCGGGGGTCATTATTTCACGAGGGAAAGCCTAGAGTTTGGTGAGACTGCATTGGTGGACACGGTACTTGACTAAACCTGGTCCATTCTGCTGTGATGCTGAGAGAGTCTGTGAGACCTTTCAACGGACGAACTGCTGCAGCGTACGGGCGAAAACTGCCGAGAGCCACGGATGCTGGTGGCTGACAATCAGACACAATCAGCTTGCTCCTGCATGGACCCGTCGGACTCAAACTCGCCGGGGGTAATCGTGCCTACTGTAGGCCTACCCGTACACCTACATTATGGGACAGCCCCCATCACACATTTGCGAAGCTCCTGATATAGGAGTCTTAAAATTACACATCTTCAGCCAGTCACATTCTCTTGTCTGATTGTCAGCGATGAGAAACAGTTCCGTACGCGTACGGCATTGAATTCATAATCCCATCCCATCCTATCCCATCCCATCCCATCCCATCCTATCCCATCCCATCCCATCCCATCCCATCTTATCCCATCCCATCCTATCCCATCCCATCCTATCCTATCCTATATCATTCCCTATCCTATCATATCATACATCCTATTCTATCCTATCCTATTAAATCTTGTCCTATCTTATCCTATTATATCATATCCCATCCCATCCTATCCCATCCCATCCTATCCTATATCATTCCCTATCCTATCCTATCCTATCCTATTTTATCCTATCCTATTAAATCTTATCCTATCTTATCCTATTCTATCATATCCCATCCCATCAGATCCCACCCCATCAGATCCCATCCCATCCCATCATATCCTATCCTACCATACATGCCATGCCATCTCACCCCATCGCATCCCATCCCACCCAACCCCATCCTATCCTATCCTATCCTATCCTGTGCCTCGAGCGAATTGAGGCCTTGAGAAAATCATAAAATTTGATAATCACATTCCTTCCAATTAGCACAGCAATCAGCTCATTTGACCACACAAGGGGGCACTGAATAAAAGTTGGGAAACTGCCTCCATCGATTGTGGCAATACAGTCTCGCTTTGTCTTTCACTCGGCGCACCGTACCCGCGCAGCGCTCGTAACAAGTTTTCAGCCCCACAATGCATTGCGACGAGAGACGATGACGTAAGCATCTGCCGGAGAACTAGATGGGGGTCCAGCTCGCTCCGTTGCCTTGCATTACAGCCGTGTCACGGGGAGGAACTGGCCTGTGGACACGAGCTTTTTTTGTCATTGCAGAGCAACAACACTGCTAGGCAAGCAAACACACACACACACTTCCACTCATAAGCAAACCACGTCACGTACGACCCCAGGTCCCCGTCTCCCCCGCACGAAGCTCAGTGTATCGTTTTAGCAATCATTATTACGCCCACATTCTGGGGCTCGTCGTGTCCACTGCCAATGCGATACTCTGTTCAAGTGCTCCATACATCTTTTGGTAGGCGACGTCTTGTGACAACAAGACCGAATTCTGGATGGGTTTCTTTTTCTTCCTCGTTCATGTCGGAGAGGCTTGAAACCCCATCCCCTCCAAACACAAACCCCGGGATTGCACTTGATGACGGTTTAGCCGATGGTGTCTACATTCTAAGTTATACTGACATGAAAAACACGGTGTAATACTCTGTGTTCTGTTTTAGGCGGTGAAGAAAAAAAGTATGAGCGGGTGAGGGGCACTTTTGGGGTTCCGTAGAGAGTGTGGTTTCCTCCCTCCCCTGAGCGACTCGTGCCGCTGTTCTGGCGAAGAGACGAACGGAGTGCACGCCCACGGAAGCCCGGAGCGGCAGTGTACGTGAGGGTCAGGTACATGTACGGTAAGGAGGCAAGGCGAGGTTGTAATTGCCTCGTCTTTCCCCCCGAGGAAGTGTACCAATCGTGACTGGCTTGCCACTCCCACCCACTGCTCGCGGTCTCTGACCGACTTCAGGCCGTCTAAGTCGAGCCCGGGCGTGGATGACAATCTCCGCTTTCCCATTTCTTATCGTCAGCGACCGGACTCCGGATTGGCCGCTCTGTCTACCTCATTATTAAAGGAACGGCCGGCTCTCGTTCAATTTGCGCAGAAGAGATTTCTACTTTAGTAAGGAGGCCGGGGCTGTCCCTTTCGATCATGACGCTACACGATACCGATGGGTATTGGAACTAGTTCAATGGATGAGGTTTACGGCGCTGTGCCGACCATCGCAATGATTTTTTTAAAAAGGAAAAAGAGGTTACCATTTGTGCAGTCTAACAGCATCATCATCATGTATTTTAGGGTCAACGTATTAACCTTAGCGGTGTGGGGACAAGCGCGAGCACAAAGCGCGAATTAAACATCGGATCGGTGCATGGAGACCGGTTGTATTCACGACGTCCATGCAGGGTGGAGTGCGGACGCGAACATGCAGGGGGCACTTAGCGAACGGGCCCCACGCTATAATGAACGGTGGCCTTCACGGAAAACCATTGTGTGTCTTTCATTTGAATATGGATCTTGTATACATATCCCCCCACCTCTCCGAAGGTCGGAAACAGAGACGTGCAGGAGGATGGCGAGGGAAAGGAGACAGAGTTGGCGCGACATAGCCACTGTCCAGATATATATAGATATATTGAGGCAGAAGAAGACGTAGTGGCAGACAGAGAGGGGTGGGGGTTTCAGAGATAGGGGCAGAGAGACAGGGACGGAGTAAGTGCCAGAGGCAGAGACTCACGCAGAGGCAGAGGCAGAGATAGAGACAGAGACGGAGACAGACAATGAGACAGAGGCAGAGGCAGAGACAGAGGCAGAGAGAGAGACAGAGACAGAGGCAGAGAGAGACAGAGACGAGACAGAGGCAGAGAGAGACAGAGACGAGACAGAGGCAGAGAGACAGAGACGGAGACAGACAATGAGACAGATGCAGAGGCAGAGACAGAGACAGAGGCAGAGACGGAGGCAGAGAGACAGAGACGGAGAAAGACAATGAGACAGAGACAGAGGCAGAGGCAGAGACAGAGGCAGAAAGACAGAGACGAGGACAGACAATGAGACAGAGGCAGAGGCAGAGAGAGACAGAGACGGAGACAGACAATGAGACAGAGGCAGAGGCAGAAACAGAGGCAGAGAGAGAGACAGAGACGGAGACAAAAAAAGAGACAGAGGCAGAGGCAGAGAGACAGAGGAGGCAAATACATGTACATAATTCGAACGGCTTCATCTAATATTACACTAAATGTTAAAAAAATAATAATGTTTTTTATTTTTGGTATCTATTCACTTAGGCTATGCCTTATCATTTATGCCTTTACTAATTTCGATGATAATGTTTGCACTGGGATGATTTTGCCTCAACTATCCCTTACCAAGGGGCGCCGTTTTTCTCCAAATTGCTCACATTCAATCAAGTCCCTTCCGCCCGATCGTTCGGCGGTTAAGGCACCCTTAACGCCCCCTGCAGCCAATCTGCTGTAATGGCTCCCGGGAAATAAGTCGGGTTCGCCGACTGACGGGAATCAAATAAGCCGACGACAGAGCGAATGGGACGGAGGCGAATTGAATTGGAAGACAATGGGACTTTGTCCTGCCCGGGCCAATAAGTTGCTGCTGCACAGAGGCGATATTGAGTGACACGGCCCCCGCACACGAGCTAATTGAACATTATAGACGTCTAGCCAAAAACCATGCACCTAGATGCTTAAAGGGATAACACACAGCATTGGTCGAGGTCAATGAATAGCATCCGTACGTTGTCTGGCCCAACATAATGCCCGAAATAGCACACCTGTGAAAATTTCAGCTTCAATCCGCCAACCGAGTCTCGAGAAAATAGTGAAAAACCGCTTCATTTGTTTCGCGAAAATGCAGCATTCAACGATTTGTTCACTCTCTTTCAATATAGAATCATTTGTAAAATTGAAAAATTGGCAAAGAAAACTTAGACTGGGCTGGGACTTGAACCAAGACCTCTGGATTAACGTACCCTTCACAATGCTCTTCCATCTGGGCTATCCAGCCCTTAGATGATGGCCTCCTTAGATGGTGCCAATTTTTCAATTTGTTCAAAAGTTCCCGGTCAGTTTTTGCCTTGGTTTGTTCGACTAAGATTATTTGTGGTTAAAACAAAAGGAGCACATCCTAATCGCCGAAGGAGAAGCCGCCATCTTTTTTTAGAGGCGTCATGATAGAGACAGCGACGGATGGGAAGGGAAAGAAGTTACGTGATGTGGCTAACGTCTCTCCTCTCCTCTCTGTCTCTCTTCACTACCCGGTATGCCGTTGAGTAAGGCTGTGCCCGTACGTAACATCAAGCACGTTTTATTTAAGATTTGAGGTTTTTTAGCGGACTTTTGGGAACGCCGCCCACTAAGGGCTGGGGAGCTCAGGTGATCAGATCGCTGGTGCATTAAGCCAGAGGTCTCGGGGTCACGTCCCGGTCCAGTTAAATTTCCTTTGCCATTTTTCAAAATTCCCAGTCCCTTTTCTGATAGTGATATACAAAAATGTTGCAAACTGCTTTTTGACTAAAATTACTGACTAAAATTACCAAAATGCAAATGTTAAAATTTAGTGGGCCTGAAGTTTCGATCCTAGCAGGACCTTTCTCAAAGGCAGTCCCTTTTGTCTATTAAAATGTACTTTGTTTTAAACATTGTGTGTACTTCATGTAGAGCGACTTTTTGAAAAGGTTCAAAATGGTGACTGGCGTAAATGCTGCCTTTTAGAAAGGTCCCACAAGGCCCCAAAACGGCAGGTCGTCTATCTAGTTATTGGACATTGGTGCATTTCAGAAAGTGCTTTAGATGTGGTCATAATATTGACGGGGGAAATAAGCAGAATTTGAAAATAAATGCCGGGGCTTGAGTAAAATACACACAGCAGACGGAGGTGTGCGAACCACGACATGTGTCCGCGGCTATGGATTACGCTGCCCCTCGGGGTACCAGGCACGCAGGCAAACCTGCCTACTCCAGCCTTTAATGCTCATTAGCTGTTGACACCGAATGTCGATACCGCCGGTTCGGCGATCGATCTCCCCAACGCCGCCAGCCTTTGGCTGAAAACCCATAATGAGATGCGTAAATAAGATCGAACGTAATGGCGAACATCAAAGGGATTACCATTACAGTGCAGTGTAAGAATTATTTTGTTCGGGGTCCGGGGGAAAACACCGATTATAATTTATGAAAATGGAGAAAAAAAAGTAGAATTCTTTCCCCTGTCTAGAATGACCTCAAATCAGCATACCTTGATACAGATCTTATAATTTTTTTAGCAAACAATAAATTTATGAACATCCTGATAATCATGTTGTGATTCCTCAATTGATTTGAATTATTTTTATAGAAATAGCATGGAAAATTCTGACTAGATCGGGACTTGAACCACAGACCTCTGGTTTGACGTAGACTACTACAGGCTTACGTCAGGAGTCTCGAATTAGAATTCCGATCAAGTAATTATTTCCTTTCCATTTTTATCTGTCAATTATTGTCAGTTTAAATTTCCCTTTTTTTTCGTCTATCTTATTTTATTTCACTGTATTTTGTCCGTTTCTGTATGTTTTGCTCAAGATATCTCGGTGCTTCTGAACAAAACGTGTTGTTAAAGACTCGTCAATCGCTAAAACTATTAGCGAACCTGTACCTGTGTTGCGGAAATAATAGGTCCCCATCTCCTCCAATTATTCCGGGAATTGTATTAGAATTGAAGTTCACAACAAAATAGTGACAGACTGATGAGATGGGAGAGAAGAAATATTAGAAAATTAAAATATTAAATTATGAAATTATTTACGGTCAGCACAGGACCTTTCAGTGAGCATGAGAGAAAAAAACCAGCTTCCCCGAAGATGTCTGGCCAGAACGTGACATTAGAATCTGATAGAACTGTTAGGTAAATAGGGTGTGGAAGAAATACCAAAAAAAGTAGAAGGATGAAAAGCAATTTGTGGCAACTGAAAAGAACAAATCAATTCGAATTCCATATACCAAGCGAAATGTTTACGAAGGGCTGCAACGGACGAGGCCCTGTATACTTATGATCTGCCTTAGACATTTGCTATGGGGAAAGGTATAGACCTATGTCAACATAAATGCGAATCACGTTGAGTTCCAAACAAGGATAGATGGCGTGTGTCTGGTTATACGATGCGGCCCCAGATCCATTTTATTCTTGCATATATCTTCCATGGCAAACGTCAGTCAGCCCATAGTTTGTGTATATAGCTCCATGTATGTGCCGAAGATTTAAGAGATAAAGGCCCTATACAACATTGGTAAAGGTCAAAAGATTGCCAAGGTTTGTGTGTTTAACCACTAAACATTCCGAAAAAGCAATCCTGCGAAGGTTTTTAGCTCAAATGGTAATCTGAGAAAGTATAGAAAAAGGCAAAAAACTGTCACGGTTTTCGCATCGTGCTGTGGTGTAAGAAATAGTTTATTAATACTCGCGGGTGATAAACTATTTGTCGATGTTGGAGTGAAGATATTTCAACAAGTACAGCATTCCAGACCGTAAGATTTCAACATGAGGATAATAATCCCGACCATGACTACAAACTGTGTCAATTAGAAGGGAATCTGTGGGCATCAATGTTTTCCGATCTTCCCAATGTTGTGTTCGATGCTTATCATACACCACGTCATGCCGGTAGGGACAGGCGGCTATACCAGTGACTTGGGGTTCCTTGTAGTGCACTCCTTTGATGCTTTCATGGTTTTTTGTAAATAACCATTCCAATTAGCAATACAGTTTTCGCTGTTTCAAGAGCACAACTCAACACAATTCTTAATGCCGGTATTTGAAGTCAGCTACATAAACGATGCAGACTACCTTTTTTGCATTATGTTAGTTTCCTCGATTCCTATATTTTTCATATAATTATGAATTATAAGTTCTTCTTTTAGATCGAGACGTTCCTGTCGGAAGCACAAGAACATCCACACGCACATGTACAATATCAAGACGCTCTTCCTTTCCAAATAAATCCTATCCAGTAATCTCTCTCCATCTCCTATCTTCCACAGTCCGCATTCTCTCTCTCCGTCTCTGCCTCCTCTCACCCCCTCCCTCTCCCTCCCTCCGCCTTCCCTCTCTCCATCAGAAAGATGAGGATTACATCTAGGAGGGGTTTTTTTGCAGGAAAGTCTCATCCCGTGTTCATTTAAACCAACAGTCGCTCCCCAGTAAAGACACGGACGAGCCTGTACCTAAATAACGCATTTGTAACGGATATGTGAGTGGCTTGTATTCTATTTGCATTAGCCGATATACGTGTATTTCACTCCGAGCTGATTAGAGAGATAGAGGGAGGGAGCGAGACAGATATAGGGGAGAGATAGAGGGAGGGAGGGAGGGAGGGGAGAGAGGGGGGATGGAGGGACGGAAAGGGGGAGGGAGGGAGGGAGGGGAGAGGGGGAGGGATTGAGGGAGGGAGGGACGGAGGGAGGGACGTAGGGAGGAAGGGACGGAGGGAGGGACGGAGGGAGGGAGGGACGGACGGACGGACGGACGGACGGAGGGAGGGAGGGAGGGAGGGAGGGAGGGAGGGAGGGAGGGAGGGAGGGAGGGAGGGAGGGAGGGAGGGAGGGACGGACGGACGGAGGGAGGGAGGGACGGAGGGAGGGACGGAGGGAGGAATGGACGGAGAAAGGGACGGAGGGAGGGAGGGACGGACGGACGGACGGACGGAGGGAGGGAGGGAGGGAGGGAGAGACGGACGGACGGACGGACGGACGGACGGACGGACGGACGGACGGACGGACGGAGGGAGGGAGGGAGGGAGGGAGGGACGGAGGGAGGGACGGAGGGACGGAGGGAGCGAGGGAAGGAGGGACGGAGGGACGGAGGGACGGAGGGAGGGCGGGACGGAGGGACGGAGATAGAGAGGAGAGAGTGAGAGAGGGTAGAGGGTTGCTATTTTCTTGGCTACACACTGACCGCGAAATTGCAAGCGTATCGAGTGCTATATTAAGTGTTCCTCGTGCGTACCACAGGGACTCAGTTCAATAGGCCTTGTTCATTCCCCCCCCCCGATTGGCCGCCCCCATCGCGGTGGGGAAAATGGGCGGAGGTAAAATATTCATCATGGCTGCTTCCTCTCGGCCACGCTAATGAGGACTGCGTGGTTGTTGTTTTTTACACGGGCATGGCAGACGGGCGAAGCTTGAAGAGAGGGGAGGGAGTGAATTTCTGACGCACGAAGAGCGAATCTCAGTTGTCCGTAAAACGTAAAACGCATGCACATAATTTCGCAGCAGGAGGAGTTGATACGAGAATCAGGTCACTCCCCTGCGGGGGGGGGGGGTATCAATAAAGCAATATATATCTGCCCATTTGTAGTCACCCGAGGAGTAATTGCCTCAGATAAATTACGATTTGGCACATTATAATCTTTCGAAACAAACATCAGGAGAATGATGACGGCCAGAGCACACTGGTCGAAACGTCGAGTTACCACTCAGAACCACACCTCTTCCTTTAAGAGACTTTATACATGGTGTCACCGCAAACCTTCCTATATTGATTAACCCACCATGCAAAGCCTTAAGTCTTATTTATTTCTTTAAAATATAAGATGCCATTTACGCCGTTCTGGTCTGTAGAGCACTGACAAGTTTTATATAAGTGATGATAGAAATAATAATAACACAATGTAAAAGTAATACAGAAAAAAAACTGCTTATTACTAAGTAGGCCTAAAAGTAAAATTGCAATTCTCAAACAATTCGATTTGCCTTGCGTTTCTCGAAGAGAAATATTAAGAGGATCTTTACTGGAAAAAGCCTTGTCGGGGTCGAAACTCGGGCGCTCTCATTTGAAGCGTAGGGGACTACTCATTAATCCGTAGCCCACCAAATTATGCAATGATTAGTTTCCATGGCCAGGTTAGCAATTTTAGCGGATTTTTACATTGCGGCTACGGGGAGCGTATCGAGCGAGTTACGTTCGACGCATTGAGCTCTATAAATAAACTAGAGTGCGACAAGGGGACTGCGACGCCATTACCAAAGTGGTGCAAATGCATGGATCTCTATTGTGCAAACTAATCCCAATTTGTTTTTACAAAAGAAAACAGGATATTAAAACCTTGAGGCATTGATGGCCTTTCATTTCCTTACTAAAAACCATTTCTATAACATTTTAGTTTCCGCTTTCACAACCTTTCGGTTATACCTTTCCACATTCATATTACGCGCGATTGCTACTGACATCCGGGCACTACGAGCTGAAGTTGACCTCTTTGGTAATGGCGGATGCGCGTCCATGTCGGCACACGTTCGTACCGCGCATTGATAGGGGGGAGTGCGCACTCTAGATTATTTATAGAGCTCTATGGTTTGACGTCATCCCATGGTTGGATCTTCCCGAACTAACCACCCACCCACCCGCCCCCTTCCTCTCCCCGCTGTGTTAACCACATCCCGGTGAGGAGTCTAGAACGAGTCCCCATGACGTCCCCGATTGCACCTTCCAAGGATTTCGGAAGATGATTGATATTTCGTCCATCTACCCCGAGAGATGTAAAATTATTTATATCTATCTCATATTTATACTGCATTTCCATGATTTTTAACATCTTTCAATTCAAGATTTATCTGTATCATTGCCATTTACTTTAATTTGATTGTTTTTACTAAGTTACTAAATTTACTATAGTTAGCTATTTATTCACCAACCTAGGACTGGAGGAACAGGCTTTTGAGTCACAGTGTTTTTTTTCACTTTTGTTCCTCCTGGCCATCTTAGATTGGATTGTCCTTACTCTGCTTGTTTACTCCTTCTTTCTTACCCTCCTGCCCAATCTCTTCCCCTCATCCCCAGTCCTGGCTTGCCCCATCTCTTCCCCTTCTCATCCTGACCTATCACATCTCTGATACATGTGCATAATATTTTCCTTGTTTGGTATTTATTCATCAATTTATCTCCCATCTTAAATTTCCGTGATATAGACTGTATGACCTTTCTCACCTTGAATGTACTTCTTGTTTGTTTTCCTTGGCCGAATAAATAATAATAATATTTAACAATAGACGTTTTGATTACGATTTGGCTCGCGGGAAAACAAAATGCTGTAATATAGGGAGGAATGTCTACGGCATTGAAAGCGTATCACACGGAAATGCCTCCAAAATAATGTACAACAACGGCGGTTTTTTTCAGTCAGAGCCCGTCGGCACAAGTCTGGTTAGTAATTATGATTTCAAATTTTCAATGAATTGCTACTTTTTTTAAGTAACATAGAGAAAGCCTGCAAACTGCTAACTTAAATGAAAACCTTAAACAGCTTGTTTTTACCTCTGCCTTTGAGAAAGGTCCCGCTGGGATGGAAAGTAACGTCATTTTTCGGAGCTACAATTTCTTGTGTGAAATAAATTCTCTGTTGTGAACCATCTAAATGTTCGTGTCCCTGCTTAGGATTTTTATTTTAAAGAAGGAAATGCTGGGAAGGTTCATCGTCTAAATGCTGCGTAGCTCAGATGGTATAAAGCGCTGGTATTAAAAAAAGAAAGAAATCAAATGTTCGTTGTCAGTTTGTCATTTTTATATATTTATATGTTTGCGTTAAAGCCCCTACACAGCATTGGTCGAGGTCAAAGAATAGCATTCATACGATGTCTGATCCAACATATGCATAAAATAGCACACCTGTGAAAATTTCAGCTCAATCCGTCAACCGAGTCTCGAGAAAATCGTGAAAACCGCTTCATTTGTTTCGCGAAAATGCAGCATTCAACGCCGCACTGTTCCGAAAAGTAGTTTAGATCTCGGTGAGACGTAAACGATTTCTTTTAGGCAGACATTTTTCAGCGCGAGGTTTCTGCTATAACAATCTTCAAACTGTATAAGTTTCATGTAAATCTGTGAACATTTCTGTTTTTCGATCTTACCAATGTTGTGTATAAGGGGCTTTAAAGTCTCGATAACGAGTAGGCCTACATCCATAACCATCAGAATCGCATCCTAATAAAGGAGGTGTTTTCAGTCATCCTCTTCTCAGCTTCTTGCAAGCTGAGATAAATTGTGTCTTCAGACAAACATCAATACAGAAGAGAAACTCTATGTAATTATTTTACAACAACAACAACAAAACTGCCACCGCGATAATTTTATACGATCGTCTTTTCGTTTGCGTTATCTACCGGTACCGTAATGAAGGCGTCGTATATGCATGGTAGCGCTTGACGAAGCGTTGGAAGGGTTGTTTTACTGCAATGTTAAAAATGCCCCCCCTCCCCCCTGGTCGCCGCGTCAGTGCCGGTCACTGGATCACAAGGGCAGCCTTCAATATCTGCATCATTAAGGCCAAGGTATACACCCCAATCCTGCATGCATAATGCATATTTTGACGCTGTATCGATATGATGCGAATTCGCGCTTGAAAAGAGACGACGATGTACAGCACCGTGTTGCGAGGCGTGTTGGGATTTCTTGCGGAGGGGCGGAATGTGACTCGCTGTTTGTTGGCACGTTGCTGTGTTTTGCTAATGGGGAGGCGCTTGACTGTATTTTGCATGTAATGGGGAGGCGCATTGGTGTCCTCTGGCAGCCATTTCGCTCGACCGAGGGCAGATGCAGCCATGGGCATCTCTTCAGGTGCATACCGTCGCCTTAAATTACCCCTTATTATCACCATTATCATTATTCAACGAGAGGAGAAAATCGACCGAAATTGAGATGAACTTTCCATTTGTGTTCCCCATAGGTGGATAGCAATACCCGGGAGGAAGACGTGAATGAAATACCGATGTATTCGATTGACATGTAAGCTCCGCTATAGCTTACCGAGGTAAAGAGAGGATTGATGTTTTACACTCAGTGAAGTATCATGTAATCATGAGGCAGATGTATCGTTCATTTTGAGTCTTCCCAATCTGAGAGTATAATGACTGTGTACAGAAAACACAATGTAATGCGACTAAGAGTACTTGGGTTTTCCAACGAGTAGTTAGCATTGTTTGGTAACCGCCATCGCGTGTACACGCGAACTCGCCCAGGGTTATACCAAGGACTTATGGTTATACAATGCTAACTACACGTCGGCTGGGACAAGGAGCTAAGGTCTGTGGCTGGGTCGTGTCGGCAATCACCGGCTACGTCTCGAAACAACACGCAGGCCTACGGCAATTGGCTCTCGTGCAATTTGAAGCCGCAACTGATTGGTTCGCACAACGGCTTGGTGAAGGCCTTCGCCCTCTTATAGTAACAACTTCACATGTACATATTACAGGGGTGCGTTTCAGCTGTCACGGCCGTGCACTGAAACGGTTGGACTATCATTTCACCGAGACTTTCCCAGAAAATTTTAGTCAGGTATAAGATTTACCATTGGCGATGAGGAGATCACGTTTTCACAGCACCAAGCCAAACAGAGACAACTGAACGTCCAGAAAACTTGGCTGTGACGGCCAACAACCCACCCATGATACCAATGCAACTTCACCAGACTATACATCTGAACCAAAACTTGGCTGTGACGGCCAACAACCCACCCATGATACCAATGCAACTTCACCAGACTATAGATCTGAACCAAAACTTGGCCGTGACGGCCAACAACCCACCCATGATACCAATGCAACTTCACCAGACTATACATCTGAACCAAAACTTGGCTGTGACGGCCAACAACCCACCCATGATACCAATGCAACTTCACCAGACTATACATGAATCTGAACCAAAACTTGGCCGTGACGGCCAACAACCCACCCATGATACCAATGCAACTTCACCAGACTATACATCTGAACCAAAACTTGGCCGTGACGGCCAACAACCCACCCATGATACCAATGCAACTTCACCAGACTATACATCTGAACCAAAACTTGGCTGTGACGGCCAACAACCCACCCATGATACCAATGCAACTTCACCAGACTATACATCTGAACCAAAACTTGGCTGTGACGGCCAACAACCCACCCATGATACCAATGCAACTTCACCAGACCATAGATCTGAACCAAAACTTGGCCGTGACGGCCAACAACCCACCCATGATACCAATGCAACTTCACCAGACTATACATCTGAACCAAAACTTGGCCGTGACGGCCAACAACCCACCCATGATACCAATGCAACTTCACCAGACTATACATCTGAACCAAAACTTGGCCGTGACGGCCAACAACCCACCCATGATACCAATGCAACTTCACCAGACTATACATCTGAACCAAAACTTGGCCGTGACGGCCAACAACCCACCCATGATACCAATGCAACTTCACCAGACTATACATCTGAACCAAAACTTGGCCGTGACGGCCAACAACCCACCCATGATACCAATGCAACTTCACCAGACTATACATCTGAACCAAAACTTGGCCGTGACGGCCAACAACCCACCCATGATACCAATGCAACTTCACCAGACTATACATCTGAACCAAAACTTGGCCGTGACGGCCAACAACCCACCCATGATACCAATGCAACTTCACCAGACTATACATCTGAACCAAAACTTGGCCGTGACGGCCAACAACCCACCCATGATACCAATGCAACTTCACCAGACTATACATCTGAACCAAAACTTGGCTGTGACGGCCAACAACCCACCCATGATACCAATGCAACTTCACCAGACTATAGATCTGAACCAAAACTTGGCCGTGACGGCCAACAACCCACCCATGATACCAATGCAACTTCACCAGACTATACATCTGAACCAAAACTTGGCTGTGACGGCCAACAACCCACCCATGATACCAATGCAACTTCACCAGACTATACATCTGAACCAAAACTTGGCCGTGACGGCCAACAACCCACCCATGATACCAATGCAACTTCACCAGACTATAGATCTGAACCAAAACTTGGCCGTGACGGCCCAAAGCGCGCCCTTGCTACCAATGCAACTTCACCAGACAATAGACCCAATGCAAATACACAGTAATACACTGTAGTTGACTCTGAGGATGGAGTCATTGTTTTTAACCAATGGCTTGGGAAAGAAAGTGAGCACTCACCATCTGGCTCCCGGTCTGCGGTTGGACTCCTTCCACCCTGGGCCGCTTAATCCACCAGCCATTGTCCTGGCAGTAGGCACTCAGCACGAGGAGCGGGCAGAAGAGCAGCGTGACCCAGGCCTCCCAGATCTCCACCACGCCGGGCGTGTTCCACACGACCACCACCAGGATCCAGATGTAGGCGAAGATGGACCAGACGGAGGTGACGGCGAAGACGCCGAACTCCTTCACCTTCTTGCTCTCGGGGGCCGGCACGGTGGAGATGCAGATGGCCGTGATGACGAGGAGGTTGAAGGCGGCGCTGCCGATGATGGTGAAGGTGCCCAGGCTGTCGGTGGGGTTGGCGTTGTCGTAGTCGGACAGCTGCTGCATCGTCTCCACGATGTTCAGCAGGATCTCGGGGGCGCTGCTCCCGAGCGCCATCAGCGTCAGGTTGGCCACCGTCTCGTTCCAGAGCAGCACCTCGCGCTCCACGTGTCGGTGGCTCTCGGCGTCCCAGCGCAGGATCTTGCGCTTCTTGCTCGTGATCACCTCGATGCTGCACATGAAGATGTCGCTGACGATGGCGATGCCGACGAACAGGTAGACCATGCCCAGCAGGTAGAGCACGCCGCGGAGGCCGGACGACCACAGGTTCTCGGCGGGCAGCAGCAGCCAGCTGCTGCAGGGCTCGCGGTTGCCCGTCACGTACTCCACCACCTGCCCGTTGCTGAAGTTGGTGTAGTAGGTCACCACCACGCTAGTGTTCGTGTTCCCCATTGTCCGTTATACTTTATACCCCGCGTTGGGGGGGGTAGCCCTGGAGGAAACGAGGGAGAAGATACCAACCGGTATCGTTTAATAAGTCTGCTTGACTAAGGAGTAGATGTCAAAGTCTATTCAAGAAGTTAAGAAGACTGCTCACTGACTAAAATGAACTACAATATAGGCTAGATCTTAAAAGTTAGAGGGCCTGACGCTTCGATCCTAGCAGGACCTTTCTCTTTGCCTTTGAGAAAGGTCCTGCTAGGAATCAAACGTCAGACCCTCTAACTTTTGAGAAAGTCTATTCAATTGAATACAACTCGGAGGAAAGGCAAACATAAAAAACCTTCTACCAAAAATAACTTCAAGAAACAGTCAACTCAACAGTATCAATCAACCGTCTACATAATCATTCAGACTCAAGGCAAGGACTGTGTCGTCATTTGTTCCCCTCTACGGTTGGTTGGATGGTCGATTCGTCAGTTGCTTGGTTGGTCGAGCAGTCGGTTGGTTCGTCAGTTTGTCGGATTGTTGGGCAGTTGGTCGGGTGGGCTGGTTGGTTGCTCCGTCTGTCAGTCCATCCTTTGATCGGTGGTGTGGCTGATTGGTCGGCTGATTGATGTTTGCCGTTCCCGTTATTGTGTATTTGGTCGCTCAATAGCGGGAACACAAAAACCCTTCTCTCGCATTCACTCGCGACACCAGATCCGCGTCCCCCGCGGCACATCGTTGTCCACCAAAAACACCATTCAAGGTAATATGCCGAGGGAATAATGGAAGCGTGGCGAATGTATACTCTCGAAACGGCGGGCAAGCAGCGTATACCTGGCTTTAATCTGCTGTAGCAATGCACTTGGCATAAGTCAGTTTTGTTTCACTGTTAGATGAGTCTTCGTTCATTAATTTCTCCCTATTATTACTTTCGTTGATTTAACACAAAGTTCAGCTCTTTTTTTTGCATCAAAATATGATTAGTGGTTCGTTTTGTCTTTTTGTTACTTCCCTGTTTATGTTTGTATTGTCCATTTCAATACAAGTCCCCGGCTTCTGAAAGTGCCCCATTTTGGTTGTTCTTTTATTTCATTTTTGTTTTGCTATAGTTCGCTCTTTATTGTTATGTTACAAAATTTCAGGCAAGGAGCTCTTAAATACCCTTGATTTATTTAATATTTGTTCTTTAATTTGAAGTTAATACAAAAACTGTTGCGAACTGCTCACTGACTAAAATTACCCGCAATACATGAATCTCAAAAATGAAAGGGCCTGACGTTTCGATCCCAGCAGGACCTTTCTTCATTTAATTTGTTAACTTCCTCCTGTATTCAACCAATATGGAAATAAATGTCACATCGAATTGAATTGAATACGCTTGGCCTGGTTCCATCATAAATGTGCGGTGATTGGACTTGATTTCCACCCACACAATCCATCAGCCTGACTTTCACTGACATATGATGTCACCCGTTGTTCTCTTGGCCAACGGTAATCAAATAAGTTGGTTAAATATTACTTGGTCTTTTTTTTTCTTTTACAGTGCACGTAATAATCGTCGGTGTGTAACGGTGCACTTGGATAATCCACTGAATCCACCATTCAAAAAATCTCCACGATGTATAAGGAAAACAGTTACGGTATTGTGTGGGCATGGTCATGATAAAGGATGTATATTTGAGGGCCGATCAATGCCTTGACGGATATTAATCCAATCATCTATCTCCACTTGACTTGGATTAGAATGAGCGAGTCAAGGAAGTCGAACGTTAACTTGGATGCACGATGAGTCTTTAAAATGGGTTACCAACGGAGCCCGCTTTGTCTTCCGCGATTCAAGCAGGGAGGAGGCGGTCCTCACGACCCGTTTAACGCTCGGCCACTATACCCATCCCACCCCCCCCCCCCGCCAATGGACGCTGACAATAATGCCGCGCCTTCGAATGACACGTATTTGTTAAGCCATCTGTTTCCATAGCGACGGGAAATAAACGGGAGAAACCGTGTCACACTTCCATCTCCAATTCTTGTCAATTTTCTCTGCTCGCTGACGGAACGAATCCAATTTGATTACTCGCCTTAACGACCGTGAAAGGCCGTTCACGGGGAGGGGGTAGGGTGGGGGGTCCCTCGGAGGGACACGTCGGCTATGAAACAGAGATCCATTAAAGAAAAAAAGGCTTTTAAGATAATCTTTCAAATTATGCGGAGGGCAGGGTGGTGTCGCCTATATATTGAAGGGCTGGCATATCGAGGAGAAAGCCTGAATATTAAAGAGATGTTTGGGGGTTTTTTTGGGGGGGGGGGGGCGGGCTGATAAGAGACGGCGATTACCTGACCGGGCGAGAGACAGCGTGGCTTTGCTGGCCATTCGTGGTCGATCGATGGCAATTAGGGTCCCTCCCCAAACGTACAAGTGCTTCATTAATTAGCGGTGCATATTGGCAGAGCCGGGGGGAGCGAGCATATATGCCTGCATGCAGCTAGTAGCGCGCAGCGAACGGACAGTACAAGGCAGCGAGCAAAACAGCGCGCATTTATATACACATTGCAGATCCGTGCGACTCGTGACTCGGACTCGACTCACGAGAGAACGAATGACTCGATCGGACACGGACTCTGGACTGACTTGGACATCGTCTTGCACGAACTATTTCTGTGGCCGGCACTCGATGGAAGGGACAGCCAGCTAGCGGCATTCACAGACTCTCGCCGGAGTATCGGGTGACTTAAGCACACGAGTTGACCAAAATTATAATCATTTTTTTGTCTTTCGATTGGATACTTGACTTGTGTATATTTACATAATGAGTCTATATATCGCTGGTAAATGTGACTCGGAAATATTATTCGGGAGTAAGCTTCCAATCCAGTATCAATCTAAAAAGGTGACTCGTAACTAGGACTCGAGACAACAAGTGTTGTCTGTTTGTCTCAATCTCTGTCTGTCTCCCTCCCTCGATCTCTATCTCCCTCTTCTCTCTCCCTCTTCTCTCTCCCTCTTCCCTTCTCCTTATCTCTCTCTTATCTCTCCTCCCTCCCTCTGTCTGTCTCCCTCCCTCTATCTCTATCCCCCTCTTCTCTCCCCTTCTCTTCTCCCTATGTCTCTCATCTCTCCTCTCTCTGTCTGTCTCCCACCCTATATCTCCATCTCCCTCTTCTCTCTCCCTCTTCTCTCCCTTCTCTTCTCCCTATGTCTCTCTTATCTCTTCCCCTCCCTCTCCTCCTTCTGTCTGATCTTTCTCTCCCTCTTATTCTTCCTCTCTGTCTCCCTCCCTTCGCCTCTCCCCATCTTCTTTCTATCTCCTCTCTATGTCTCCATCTCTCTATCTTTCTCTCCCTCTTAGGTCTATTTCTTTCTCTCTGTCTCCCTCCCTCCACCTCTCTCCCTCTTACCCCTCCCCCCCTCTCTCTCTCTCTCTCTCTCTCTCTCTCTCTCCTCTCTCTCTCTCTCTCTCTTCTGTCTCCCTCCCTCGACCTTTGCGACTCAGACTCGTGACTTGTGACTCGCCTGCAAGTCTGACCAGCTGATGTTATAGGTCTACAGTGCGGCCTTTAAAGCCCATACACAACATTGGTCGAGGTAAAAAAAAAAATAGCATCCATACGTTGCCTGATCCAACATATGCATGAAATAGCAAACCTGTGAAAATTTCAGCTCAATCCACCAACCGAGTCTCGAAAAAATCGTGAAAACCGCTTCATTTGTTTCGCGAAAATGCAGCATTCAACGCCGACTGAAAATAGTTTAGATCTCGGTGAGACGTAAACTATTTCTTTGACTCATTTCTCCCAAAATACAACATTTGAGGCAGAAATATTTCAGTGAGAGGTTTCTACTATAACCATCTTCAAACTGCATGAGTTTCATGTAAATCTGTGAACATTTCTGTTTTTCGATCCTACCAATGCTGTGTAGGGGCTTTAAAAACCAGACGATAATGAAACAAGGACCGGACAGCGGCGAGCGAGTCTTCTCTGGCGATGCCGCGGAATTCGAGCACCCACGACGACAGACAGAAAACACGTTCTATCCATTTGTATAAGGCCGGCAGCGTTACATTAGCACGTCTGTGTTTTCCCATAGCCTATGCATTAAGAGAAGCATCTCCATCTCCTCCCCCTGCCCATCCCATTCTTATCAGATACGTCGACCCATATACATTTTTTCCCCTTTTAAGGTGGAAGCCACGGAACATCCACTTCGTCAGACATGCTTGCGTTGCTTCGCATCCCTGCCTGCATACGCGCTGTGTTGTGGAGATCTGATTAAAGTTTTCCCAACAGCGTGATGCTGCGAACCTTCCAACATCACAGGATTTTCTTTTCAAATTAAGGAAAGAAGGAATGACGGAAAGAAGGACCGATTCTAATTCGAAAATATGAAAATATAAATGATATCGCATGTCGTCGGTAACTGTTTATCTCTCTTTCAAATCTTACTGTCAGACTCACCTTTCGTGGCTGAGAAATATAGGGCGGAGAATAATGTTAAAACGAATTGCACTGTATTATCCTTGGTAGCGTTGCCAGCGGCAACGATCGTGGGCAGACACTTCGAATCCCGGTCGATGGGGGCGTTTCAGCGCGTCTCTGCTCATCGCGGCCGCCGTGTTTCCGGGCCCGATGGCCCCGTCGTCTTCCTCACCGCGGCTCGCTGGCAGCTAGCTAGCTCCGACCGGGCGCCTATAGCCCTCCCGCGCACTCCGCATCCGACGCGCAGGCCCAAATATTCACATCCTCAGTGCACCGCAACTTCCACAAATTCCAGAGAGAGAGAGAGCGAAGAAAACCCTATCAGACTCCCAAACTCTTGGGAACACGATCTCCACTTGGACAGGTACATCCACTGGTTGTTGTTTTTGTTTTGGTTTTTTGGGTCAAAAGTGATGAAGCGACTCCTCAGCGGCGTGTCAGCATCGATGCGACATTTGCAACCGTGTGCGTCGCTCCACGACCATCTGAAGTGCGGGAGGCGAACGAAAGAAAGAGAAAAAGAAATACACGACCACGGTGCCGGTTCGCTTGCTTTACATAACAACGAGGCATATCTAAGGTAAACCCGGCAGCAGACAATGGGCCACAATAGGAACCTCCGCCGCGAATTACGGGCCCGCTAAACCCCCGGCCAAAGGTTTGCTCAGCATCGATCTAGTGACATGTCGTAACAATAGCGCGCCGAGAGCAGCTTATGGAACGTCTTCGGTATATAACTGCGCGCTTAAAGCGCAGCACACACCACGTACATACATATACAACACGCACTAGGCAGTAGAATGTACGGCACCAAGCCAGTCCCCCGTTGTCAGGGATGACGTCACCGGGCATCCCTCCAACGACCCGCGGTATTTGGTTGGCTGGTGCAGACGTGCTCCTTATGCGCACGTACGTTTGCACACGAAGAGCGATCGACACTGCTTTGTTTACTGTGGATACATATGTATTTTTCTCATCCAATTGCGCGGGTCCACAGTGTCTCACACACGGCCGCGACTCCTAGGTTACCTCATTTTGGACTCTATGGGCGCAGTGAGATTGGGGGTATATACGAGAGGCACTCCGGTATATGTGTGGGCACCCGATTCCAATTCGCTTCAGCCTTGCACGCCATTAATTTATGAAGCGAATTATGTGAACTTGTCGTGTGACACGATGCCCTGGCTAATTCATTGCAACGGCCTTGTCCGCAGGCTTGCAACGAGCAAGAGGGACGATTTAATAACCAATTTATTTCCCATGATGTCTGATTTTCACGATCCAATAAAAACGTCCCGTATATATATATATCAGGCGTCGGGCTATATACGGTACAGCGGAATGTGGGGGAAGAAGGGGGGAGGTTTCACTTCGATATTCACTTCTTACAAAATGATAATTCGAGAAAGTGTTCGTCTGTCACTGGAATCTAATAATACACTGCGTGGCGTTTTATTCTCTCTCGAGATGGTCTTCTGATATCTAAGAGGTACAAGTAATAGGCCTACACAATATTTTTAACTGCTTTAAATTCTGACGAGAAAGACTAAGAAGGAGCTTGCAGATCCATCATCCATTTCGGTGATCGAAACGTCGGGATCACTTGTTTCTAAAAAATTCTTTTTTTACATTCTAGAGCCTTAGGTAACAGAGAATCTAGTATAATCAATATTTGGTTCTGTTTGATTTCGATTCGGCTAGGTTCGGTTCGGTTCGGATCGGCTCGGTTGTGGTTGGCTTCGTTTCGGCTCGGATCGGCACAGTTCGGATTGATTCCGTGCGATTTGATTTGAGCTCGATTTCTCTCGACTATAATAGGAGCGGAACTAATGTTGTACTAAACATAGTACCTAATGAAGTACTTACTATGAAATGACCAAAATGCAAAACTCAACAACAAATTGGAGGACCTTTCTCAAAGGCAGGACCGTTGAGAAAGGTCATGCTAGGATCGTAAGGTCATGCCTTCCTCATTGCTGTATTTAATCACTATCAAGTGGGCGATGAGGCAACACACAACAGCGAGATGCCTCAACCTTCCATGTCTTCGCAGGCCGCGAAACCGTAGATAAAGGCCATCGAGTCGCACGATGAAAGATAACATACTAGAACACAGCAAGGTCAGGCCTGCTAGAAAATCATGTCATGATGGTTTCTAGACAACATCTTAAAGACCCAATACAACATTGGGAAGATCGGGAAACATCAATGTCCACAGATTTCCTTCTAATTTACACAGTTTGTAGATGGTCATGATAGAATCCTCATGTTGAAATCTTACGGTCTGGGATGCTGCACCTCTCGAGAAATCTTCACTCAAACATCGACAAATAGTTTATTACTCGCGAGTAATAAACTATTACTTACACTACAGAACGGTGCGTAAACCGTGACGGTATCCTGCATTTTTCTACTTTCTCAGATTACCATTTGAGCTAAAACCTTCGCAGTATTGCTTTTTTTTTGAATGTTTAATGGCTTAACAAAAAAACTGTGGCAATTCGTTTTACATTTACCAATGTTGTATAGGGCCTTTAATGTAACCAGAGGAGCATTGTGGCATCAGTCGACAGAGACGCGCCATTTATTTCACTTGCATTTCGACTATAGTCACGTTGAACCGCGACTCGGTTGGCGTCGCTAAATTTGGATCGGTTCGGTTCGGTTCGGTTCGGTTTGGTTCGGTTCGGCTCGTATCGCAGTTCTTGGTCGCGATCGCACCGCTTCGGCTCAGTTCGGCTCTTTCCGTTTTGCTACGGATTGGCTCCGATCGGCTCACTTGTACTTCGGTTCGCTTGGGTTGAGAAGCTTGACTTCGTTATGATCGTTGTTAGGTCTACTACTGCCTGTCGTTTCCCTCCCTCTATCTCTATCCCTCGTCTCTCTCTCTCCCATATTTTCTCCTTCTCTCTATCTCTCCCTCTCTTCTATCTCTGTCTTCCTCTCTCTTTGTCTTCCTCCATCTATCTCTCTCGCTCCTCTCTCTCCATCTATCTATCTCCCTCCTCTCTCTCTCTGTCTCCCTCCCTCTCTCTCTCTCTCTCCGTCTTCCTCTCTTTCTCTCTCTCTCTCTCTGTCTTCCTCCCTCTCTCTCTCTGTCTTCCTCCCTCTATCTCTCTCGCTCTTCTCTCTCTCCATCTATCTCCCTCTCCTCCCTCTCTCTGTCTCCCTCCCTCTCTCTCTCTCTCCGTCTTCCTCTCTTTCTCTCTCTCTCTCTGTCTTCCTCTCTCTCTCTCTCTCTGTCTTCCTCCCTCTCTCTCTCTGTCTTCCTCCCCCTCTCTCTCTCTCTGTCTTCCTCCCTCTGTCTCTCTCTGTCTTCCTCCCCCTCTCTCTCTCTCTCTGTCTTCCTCCCTCTCTCTCTCTCGCTCTTCTCTCTCTCTCCATCTATCTATCTCCCTCTCCCCTCTCTCTCTCTGTCTCCCTCCCTCTATCTCTCCCTTCCTCTCCCTCTTCTTTCTCACTCTCCGTCTCCCTGGAGAAACTATTTCTTTGATTGATTGATTGATTGATTGATTGAGCTATATTTCTCATTCTATCAGGCCATCTATATAGAGCCAAACCATGATCACAAGCTGACTGACTTCATCCAGTCTAGCCTGAGCTATAAGGCTTAAATAAGTAATAGGTGGATATAGAGAGAGCGAACGAGAGGGAAAGAGGTGGGGAGGGAAGGAGAGGAAGAGAGAGAGAGAGAGAGAGAGAGAGAGAGAGAGAGAGAGAGAGAGAGAGAGAGAGAGAGAGAGAGGGAGAGAGGGAGGGGGAGGTAGAGAGAGAGGGGGAGAGAGAGAGAAAACAAACTCTCATAATCGGCCAGAAGATGAAAAAGTAAAAAAAAAACTTTCGCCGGCGCACCTCGCTAATGCAGGCGAAGCACGGGCCTTTGGTGACTGAAATAGGCCTAAGTACACAGTTATATTCGGGCTCATTAACAAACGATTTACGGGTTATCGATTGGGTGCACTTTAGCCTTGATAGCTATTGTGGGTGCACGTATAGAGGAGAGGTAGACAGCAATAATATGGATCGGCCCAAATACAAAAAAACAAATCCCCAAACAGTAATCAGCCCCTCATGAGTAGCCTTCAAGGTCTGGCTTGTCTAAGCACGGTATAGGGTTGTTATTTCATAGCACGTCGTAGATACATGTATAGTGTCTATGGCGTTGACAAATATAAGATAGATGTCAAGAACAGGAGACAGAACAGAAGGAAGCATGTGCTACAATAAGAGCAAGGAAGACCAGAGAAGACCACATACCCTGACGGATAGCCCTAAGGAGTGGACCTAATAATGTTGTACTAACATAGTACCTAATATAGTACTTACTATGAAATGACCAAAATGCAAAACTCACCAATTTGGAGGACCTTTCTCAAAGGCAGGACCGTTAAGAAAAGTCATGCCTTCCTCATTGCTGTATTTAATCACTATCAAGTGGGCGATGAGGCAACACACAACAGCGAGATGCCTCAACCTTCCATGTCTTCGCAGGCCGCGAAACCGTAGATAAAGGCCATCGAGTCGCACGATGAAAGATAACATACTAGAACACAGCAAGGTTAGGCCTGCTAGAAAATCATGCCATGATGGTTTCTAGACAACATCTTAAAGGCCCAATACAACATTGGGAAGATCGGGAAACATCGATATCCACAGATTTCCTTCTAATTTACACAGTTTGTAGATGGTCATGATAGAACCGCCATGTTGAAATATTTCGGTCTGGGATGCTGTACCTTTCGAGAAATCGTCACTCAAACATCAACAAATAGTTTATTACTCGCGAGTAATAAACTTTTTCTTACACTACAGAACGGTGCGTAAACCGTGACGGTATCTTGCATTTGTCTACTTTCTCAGATTACCATTTGAGCTAAAACCTTCGCAGTATTGCTTTTTGGGGAATGTTTAATGGTTTAACACACGAATTTGTTTTACCTTTACCAATGTTGTATAGGGCCTTTAATGTAACCAGAGGAGCATTGTGGCATCAGTCGACAGAGCTAGAGACGCGACATTTATTTTACTTCATTTTGAAGTACAACACGAACCATATTACATTAACAATCTCAAGGCAGTGACCTAAGGTGTTGTGATGGTATAGTGTGGCTCTGGAGCTAATCAAAATAGTTTGAAGCATCAGTCTGGGTTTTTTTGGCGGGGGGGGGGCGGGATGTAACGGACAAGTATAATTATCATAATGCATAGTATAATATTATTATGACACGTTTATGAAAGCCAGTCCTTTATATGATGCACCGCCAGACGATACTGAAGCTCTCACAATCAAGGCGGGGGACAAGGTTCCCTGGTAGAATTTTTCTCCCATTTTTGATCAGAACCAATCCTTCCAAAAAAAAAATGCCTTCTCAGTAAATGACGTATAGACATGGAGGATTGAAATTAAAACCCCTTTCGTTTGTTGTTATTTTCACCGACAAAATTGCATTTGAGTTAATTATCAGATAATTTACGATTGACATTTCTATCTCTCTCTTTCTCGATCGCTCTTTTACGCTGTCTCGGGCTGTTTCTCTCCTTCTCACTTACTCTCGGTCTCTGTCCCTGTCCCTGTCCCTGTCCCTGTCTATCTCTGTCCCTGTCCTTGTCTCTGTCTGTCTCTTTTTCTGTCCCTGTCCCTGTCCCTGTCTCTGTCTCTGTCTGTCTCTGTCCCTGTCCCTGTCCCTGTCCCTGTCCCTGTCCCTGTCTGTCTCTGTCCCTGTCTCTATCCCGATCTGGGTATCTCTCTCTTCCCCTCTTGCTCTCCCTTTGATTATCAGACTATAATAATTTTGACTGCCATTGCCAAATCAGAAGAAGAAGAAAAAACCCAGTTCCTGTCCATGGGGTTTTCCCGGAAAACACTAGCTTGTTGACAAAACAGGTTTGGAGGAGATACCAGGCAGTCCTTCTGGTTGCCATGGGGATAAGTCATCACGCGAAAAAAAAAAGGAACGAAATCGAGAATCTCTCCTTGAGAAGATTGCGAGCAGGCGGTGGAGATATTTTTTTTGTACGTACATTTTCCAGACTGACTGATCGATCGATCGCTGGCTCCTTGACTGGCTGCTCGATCGGAGGGCCGATCGGTGTGGTTGACTGCGTTTCTCGAGACGATGCCCTGTGTTTCCAATGCACCGTACGTTGCCTTGTTTACCAGGCGGCGTAAAGAAAGCAAACGTGGGTCCCCTTTGCGCCTTTTCCTCCACTGAGGCTAGTAAATCTAAATGGTGACAAGTGGGGATTTTGTTTTTGTTTTGTTCCCGGTTTTTTTTTTTTTTTTGACGAAGTTTACTTTCACTCAAACAAGATAAAGCAGTGATTTGCGTCGTGGTAGGTTCGGCGACACCTACCACCTACCAAACCTATACCACCTATATACCTCCTTTTCCAACGCCTTAGGATATCTCCCGCTTAACTATTCAGGAGCCTGACAAAGAGGGGAGAAGGGGGGGGGTTAGCGGCCGATAAATTGTGGGGTCTCCGCCGATCTGGGCTTAGCGACAATGGCCGGGATGAGTGGAGCAACAAACAGATCGATATAGAGCAGAGGCATTTGCATATAGTTGGAGGCTGTCGCTGCGATTATTGGCGGTACGTGACTCTCTCTGTCTGTGCCGAGCTCTGTCTGTCAGTCTCTCTCTCCTTTTTCTTCCCCTCTTCCTCTCCCCTCCATCTCACCCTCCCCCCTCCATCTCCCTCTCCTCATCCATCTCCCACTCCCTCTCCATCACAACCCCTCTCTCCCTCTCCGCCTTCCTCTTCCTCTCCTCCCATGTCTCCCTCTCCATTAACCTCTCCATCTCTCTCATTCTTCCTCTCCATTGCCATTTCTATCCATCTCCCCCTTCCTCCCCTCCTCAGTCTCCGTCTCCCTCCCCGTTAACCTCTCATCCTCTCTCCTTCTCCCTCAACATCTGGCCCCTTCCCCATCTCCCTCTCCATCTCCCTCTCCCTCTCCCTCTCCCTCTCCCTCTCCCTCTCCCCTCCCTCTCCCTCTCCATCTCCCTCTCCCTCTCCCTCTCCCTCACCTCTCCCTCTCCCCTCCCTCTCTCTCTCCCTCTCCCTCTCCCTCTCCCTCTCCCTCTCCCTCTCCCTCTCTCTCTCCCTCTCCATCTCCTTCTTCCTCTCCCACTTCTTATCCCTCTCCCTCTACATCTCCCTCCCCTCTCTATCTCCCTCTTTCTCTCCCTCTTCTTCTCCCCTCCTCCTCTCCTTCAACCTCTCGCTATCTCGCCTCCTTTCTATTTTCACTCTTGCTGTCTCTAACGACACCCTGTATGTCTATAACCCTCTCTGTCTCTGTTTCTTAGTCTCACACTCTCCCCATCTCGATCGTTTGCCCATCTCCTCTATCGCTCAACATCTCTTCCTCCCTCACCACTTCAAACTGTTCCCGTCTGTCTGTTTCTCTCTCACTTCCCCTGTATCACAGTCTCGTCCACACTCCCCAATTATCTCGTTCCTCCTCTCACTCTATCCCTCCTGAGAGGCCGAACAAGCCTCGAACAATGGTGGAGAGTTACCTGTATTTTGGTCACTCTCTGATGAAAAGTCCCGGGAACAATGGAAGGGGTCTTGTTTGATTAAACAACGAAGGGGCGAACCAGCCCCCCCCCCTCTCTCTCTCTCTCTCTCTCCTCCCCCGTGCGTCTGTGGCATTGCTCGCTTATTGACAATCGATGCAATCGGTCCCCATGACGACGGGGCAATTAAGAGCGTGTGGATGCTAACGCCTTTCGGCCATGATTGGATATAGGCGAGCCTTCCCAGGCTGTTGGGTAAAAAAGAGGGAAGATAACAGAAAACAAAATGTGAGCTTTGTACAGTAATACGCTCATATATCCATCGGGGATCTTAAAAGCCCTATACAACATTGGTAAAGGTCAAAAGATTGCCACAGTTTGTGTGTTAAACCTTTAAACATTAAAAAAAAATCCGAGAAAGTAGAAAAAAGGCAAAATTCCGTCACGGTTTACGCACCGTTCTGTAGTGTAATAAATGATTTATTACTCGCGAGTAATAAACTATTTGTCGATGTTTGAGTGAAGATTTCTCGAGAACTACAGCATCCCTAGACCGTAAAATGTCGACATGAGGATTATATCATGACCATCTACCAACTGTGTAAATTTTAAAATTTAGTGGGCCTGACGTTTCGATCCTAGCAGGACCTTTCTCAAAGGCAGCAGTTTGCAATATTTTTGTATATCAACTGTGTAAATTAGAAGAAAATATGTGGACATCGATGTTTTCCGATCTTCCCAATGTTGTATTGGGCCTTTATAGCCCCATACACAGCATTGGTCGAGGTCAAAGAATAGCATCCATACGTTGTCTGATCGACCAACATATGCATGAAATAGCACTCCTGTGGAAATTAGCTCAATCCGCCAACCGAGTCACGAGAAAATCGTGAAAACCGCTTCATTTGTTTCGCGAAAATGCAGCATACAACGCCGTACTGTTCCGAAAAAAATTCAGATCTCGCTGAGACGTAAACGATTTCTTTACTCTTTTCGCCCAAAATACAACATTTTAGGCAGAAATATTTCAGTGCGAGGTTTCTACTATATAAACATCTTCAAACTGTATAAGTTTCATGTAAATCTGTGAACATTTCTGTTTTTCGATCCTACCAATGTTGTGTAGGGGCCTTTAAGGCAGGATCTAGGATGTATGTTTAGATGTAACGGATTGGTATCCAAGATCGAGATGAGCTCCTTTCCGTTGAAATCAAAAAGGGGCTTTAAAAAAAAGCCCACGCAGCATCGTAAGAAATGAACGAGATCCCTTTGTCCAGAAATCCAAGGAGGATTTTGCAAAGATTTACGCGATTAAGGAATCCATTCGCGAGGAGATTAATCGGTGCACTGTGGAGACAGATTACGGCCCAGTATAAATGGACCTTGCCCATTACTATTCGAGAATTAAACAGCAAGGAATTGCAAAAAAAAAAAACATGGGGAAAACTTAGTGCCATCCTCGCTATCATCGCATTGGCATAACGTGACTGCCCTCGCACGCGGCTGCGTGGCCTGTACTGCACAATACGACCCGCCAGTGCGGTGCTTAAATAATGCGGTCATGCTTCTAATATCCTTGTCCAATCAATCCCTTTCCATTCCTTCCAAAACGCCCGATTAATGTCTCCGATAGCCCTGTCTAATCCAGTCCTTGCCTTTAGTTTCCTCTCGTGCTCCAAATTGAAAAACTAACATAACACAGAATGAGAAAAACAACCTCAACATCCAAAACGTGAGCGTCCTGATTGGGAGTTAGTGGGGCTAGCAAAGGGGGGGGCTGTCTCTGCCCACGTTTTAAATAGTCCTCATTTCCACAACCGACATGTTTACATGCATATCAACCAAAATAAAAGTTAATGCCATATTTGTGTTATGGTATTTTTACACAATTTTAAAATGCAGCTTTCTGATAATCCTTCTTTTGTGTTCACTCCTCCACACTTCTCTCTTTGATCTTTCCCCCTCTTCTCACTAATCCCTACCCTACTCCTTGCCCTTCCCTTTGATCTCACCCTACCAGCTTTACTCCTTGTCCTTTGTTTCTCATCCGTGTCCTGTTTACTGTCTTCCCCCCTTCCTTCGTGTACATGTATCTGTTTTGTCCTTGTCACTCTGCCTTTGAGAAAGGTCCTGCTAGGATCGAAACGTCAGGCCCACTAAATTTTGAGACTTGCATTTTGGTAATATTAGTCAGTAAGCAGTTTGCAACATTTTTGTATATCAATTTTAAAATGTGAAGTTTTACAACTT
This sequence comes from Luidia sarsii, assembly GCA_949987565.1. NCBI lineage: Eukaryota > Metazoa > Echinodermata > Asteroidea > Paxillosida > Luidiidae > Luidia > Luidia sarsii. The sequence continues at coordinate 18,212,137 of OX465108.1, read as the reverse complement.
GGCAACAGTCATATTTGGAATCAGCACCCTTGAAACCCCCAATGGCCCAAATTGTATGTGGTTCTGTAGTGGAGATCACGGAGCTCAAAAACTAGGCCTTGAATACAACTTAATCTATGGTCTATGTGTCTCCATCTTCCCCTCCATCACGACTTTTCCTAACGATGTGTGTCCGAAGCACTGGGCCTAACGAAGCTCCGTTTGTTTTCCTTTTTAAGGGGCGGGCACTCAAACATCGCATGCACGAATGCAGATGAATATATCGAGAAAAAAATATGAGGCTAGGCTGCATGGATGGCACGAAAAATCTACTTGTTGGCTATAGTTGTTGGCTACCAGAAGATCCATTTGGCCCGTTGAAATTTTACCCTGGTATTATAGATAGCCCAACTGGCCATCAGAGATGTGAAGATAAAAGCAAGCCATGCAAAGAATTTGAGAGGTGGCACTTAACGTGATGTCAGCACGATTCTCCGCATGCGCTGGATCGTATGTGGGTACTTCCATAAATTAGGGGTCCGACTTAGGACATTTATGTTGTCCCCACACTAAACCATTCGGCTTTCCTACGTCATATTGTAACAGCTTAATGTAACGTTCTGTCGATGAAACAGTATGAACATGTATATATACTGTTAATGTATAACATACTGTTCAATCTACAAAGTAGTTCATTGTGTTGTATAATATTACATACATAAAAGCAAAATGTTTTCATATGTAAGTGGGGACACTGACATTTTACAAGTTGGAGCTCTGATCAATGGAATTACAAACGAGGTCATCATGGGTCAGAGTGTCAAAGTGACCAGGGAGAAGGGTCAGGCTGATGCCATCGAGGGTCAGGTGGACTCCCAATATAGGTCCAGGCTGACACTATCCAAGATCAGGCAGATTCACCGTCCAGGGTCAGGTTGATCGTGTCCACGATAAGGCTGAATCCCGCACGTTGTCAGGTTGACCCCATCCATGGTCTGGATATACCCCCATCCGGGGTCAAGCTTACTCCCGTCCAGGGTCAGGCTAACTTCTGCCCACCCCCTGGCTTCCTTACACAGTAATCCCGAGTCCCGCACGGGGTCAGGTTGACCCATCCAGGCTAACTCCCATCCAGGGTCAGGCGAACTCCTTCCAGGGTTCGGCTGACCTCCATCCGGGGTCCGGCTGACCACCATCCGGGGTCCGGCTGACCTCCATCCAGGGTCCGGCTGACCTCCATCCAGGGTCGGACTGACCTCCATTCGGAGTCAGAGCATGAGTCTGCTCGTCTCACACGGTGTCACATCAGCGAACCAGCGAGAGGGTCGCTCATCGAATTCGGTTTCGATCGAAAAGGTTCATGTTACTTTTACAAAATATCACAGTCACACAAAATCGTTTCGAAAAAAATACAAACCTAACAAACAGGAGAGCAAAATTCTGGCCTTATATACACGCCCACCCGATTTCCACACGAACGGCAGGGCCAGCAGACCGTAGATTCCCCTCCCCCTCCCCCTCCTTAGCAACAACTTGGAACCGGTCGACCCGTCGCTTGCCAGAGCCGGAAGACGAGAGCAGAACCAAGTGGTTCGTGAGCCCTGGTGTGGAACAAAGGGGCTAAAACACGTGTCTGTCTCCCCGACACACGTGTTAAGACTAATTGCAGCACGACTGGGAGCGGACATTTGGCTGGCAAAAACACAGCAATCATCTGAGAGGCTTCTCCCAAAATGAAAGAAAAACAGACATATCACTTTTATCCCTACGGCCGCCAGCAAGCACAATCCCATCGTTATCTAGAATACTGCTTCTTTTGGTATTTGGCTTGGAATGAGCACATTTTTGGACACGAAGACACTGGCAAAACAAACTCGGTCCTCACCTCAAGCGAGATTGGAAGGCTAAATCAAAAGATGTCTGATTAATGACCTTCCTAGATTCAATGGGGCTGCCGTTTTTGGAGGGAGTCTCTCTTGACTTAAACGGTCAGTGAGATCTTATCGAATCGTGTTTTTTTTCTTAATATCAGTATTCAACGATGTAAAAAAAAACTCACCGTGCACTTAGCGTTGTGCATTAAAAACCGATATACGGTCCTTTTATACTCGCCCGATTAGAGGGCGCGGGAAAAAAGAATGGAAAACAAGGGATTAAGGGGCCCATCGTACCCCTGTCGAGGAATCAGTTGGAATTGAATCTTTGTTTTCAATTTCAACAGGGAAATTTCATATACGAGTAAGCGCATCCATATATGCACTCCTCCTCTTCTCCCCTGCACACTACATTGAAGGAGGGAGAGAGAGGGGGGATCGGGAGGGGAGGGAGGCAGGGAGTCAGGCAGGCAGGGAGGCAGGCAGGCAGGCAGGCAGGCAGGCAGGGAGGCAGGGAGGCAGGGAGGCAGGGAGGCAGAGAGGCAGGGAGGCAGGGAGGCAGGGAGGCAGGCAGGGAGGCAGGGAGGCAGAGAGGCAGTGAGGCAGGGAGGCGGGGAGGCAGGGAGACGGTGAGGCAGGGAGGCAAAGAGGCAGGGAGGCGGGGAGGCAGGGAGGCAGAGAGGCAGGGAGGCAGGGAGGCAGGGAGGCAGGGAGGCAGGGAGGCAGGGAGGAAGGAAGGCAGGGAGGCAGGGAGGCAGGGAGGCAGAGAGGCAGGGAGGCAGGGAGGCAGGGAGGCAGGGAGGCAGGGAGGCAGGGAGGCAGAGAGGCAGGGAGGCAGAGAGGCAGGGAGGCAGGGAGGAAGGGAGGAAGGAAGGCAGGGAGGCAGGGAGGCAGAGAGGCAGGGAGGCAGGGAGGCAGGGAGGCAGGGAGGCAGGCAGGGAGGCAGGGAGGCAGAGAGGCAGTGAGGCAGGGAGGCGGGGAGGCAGGGAGACGGTGAGGCAGGGAGGCAAAGAGGCAGGGAGGCGGGGAGGCAGGGAGGCAGAGAGGCAGGGAGGCAGGGAGGCAGGGAGGCAGGGAGGCAGGGAGGCAGGGAGGCAGGGAGGCAGGGAGGAAGGAAGGCAGGGAGGCAGGGAGGCAGGGAGGCAGAGAGGCAGGGAGGCAGGGAGGCAGGGAGGCAGGGAGGCAGGGAGGCAGGGAGGCAGAGAGGCAGGGAGGCAGAGAGGCAGGGAGGCAGGGAGGAAGGGAGGAAGGAAGGCAGGGAGGCAGGGAGGCAGGGAGGCAGGGAGGCAGGGAGGCAGAGAGGCAGAGAGGCAGGGAGGCAGGGAGGCAGGGAGGCAGGGAGGCAGGCAGGGAGGCAGGGAGGCAGGGAGGCAGAGAGGCAGTGAGGCAGGGAGGCGGGGAGGCAGGAAGGCAGGGAGGCAGGGAGGCAGGGAGGCAGGGAGGCAGGGAGGCAGGGAGGCAGGGAGGCAGGAAGGAAGGAAGGCAGGGAGGCAGGGAGGCAGGGAGGCAGAGAGGCAGGGAGGCAGGGAGGCAGGGAGGCAGGGAGGCAGGGAGGCAGGGAGGCAGAGAGGCAGGGAGGCAGAGAGGCAGGGAGGCAGGGAGGAAGGGAGGAAGGAAGGCAGGGAGGCAGGGAGGCAGGGAGGCAGGGAGGCAGGGAGGCAGGGAGGCAGGGAGGCAGGGAGGCAGGGAGGCAGGGAGGCAGGGAGGCAGGGATGAGGAGAGGCAGGGAGGCGGGGAGGCAGGGATGAGGAGAGGCAGGGAGGCGGGGAGGCAGGGAGGAAGGGAGTCAGGAAGGCAGGGAGGAAGGAATGCAGGGAGGCAGGGAGGCAGGGATGAGGAGAGGCAGGGAGGCGGGGAGGCAGGGAGGAAGGAAGTCAGGAAGGCAGGGAGGAAGGAATGCAGGGAGGCAGGGAGGCAGGGAGACAGGGAGGCGGGGAGGCAGGGAGGAAGGAAGGCAGGGAGGCAGGGAGGAAGGAATGCAGTGAGGCAGGGAGGCAGGGAGACAGGGAGGCGGGGAGGGAGGGAGGCAGGGAGGCAGGGAGGCAGGGAGGCAGAGAGGCGGGGAGGGAGGGAGTCATGAAGGCAGGGAGGCAGGGAGGCAGGGAGGCAGGGAGGCAGGGAGGCAGTGAGGCAGTGAGGCAGGGAGGCAGGGAGGCAGGGAGGCAGGGGGATGAGAGGCAGAGAGAGAGGCAGGGAGGCAGGGAGGCAGGGAGGCAGGGAGAGGCACGGCGTATAGCAATGAACGTCTGAAGGTCATACGCTAGGAGCATTCATCTCCCGTTTTCCGTGGCGGGCAGTTTGGGTATACAGCCAGCCGCAACTGATTGTCTATAAATAAAGACAAGCATCCCTTCTACAGAAAGCGAAATACCGTAGGGCCTACACACAGGAGAGTCAATATCCTAAGGACAAACACAATTGCCACGAAGCCAGAATTCCCAGAGCAAATAGCGGGTCACAAATGTCATCGATTCACTATGCCCTATATAGCCGTGTGACAGTCCGTTGATCGCCCTTTACCGTGTCCTTCTGAGTAGGCTGGGTGGTGTTTTCTTCTGTTCCTGCGACCCAGCAGGCGTTAACCGGTCATGCGGGCAAGGTCACGCCACTCACGCGGCCTTGCCAATGCACGGAGAGGCTCGTTACACCTTACACATGAGATGTTGTAGAGCGTCCTTCTGATGTCTGGTGCGTGATGTTTATACGCATTTCGCACGGACAACTCGACATGACCAGCATTGGTCTACTTTTTTTTTTTTTTTTTTTTTTTTACTATTTAGGCATTATCGTGCACACATATCGGTGATGTCATCACATTGCGTATGCGTATACCAGTAATTATATACACACAGTCTCTGGTGATATTACCATTGGGCTTCCATTCATTCAATACTTGTCCGTCCATTCCATCAATTCGTTCCATCCATCCATCCATCCATCCACCGATCCGTCCACCTACTGTTCTTGAAAGAGCCTGTAAACCCCCTTTATACGGACCCCCTCCCCCCCTTTAGACATAAATGAAAAAAGGAGGAATTAGTAAATGCCATTTCCCCCTTTTCACAAATACAGTGGAAAAAGGGGATTTTCAAAAAATGCTGTCCCCCTTTTTTCAAGTTCCCTCCATCCATCCATCAATCCATCCAGCCAGCCAGCCAGCCAGCCAGCCAGCCAGCCAGCCACCTATACCCGGGTGGAATTGAACTTGTTGGACCTCTTTTTTTTTGGTTTTCGAGGGGAAGCCGAGTTTTATAGACCACACGAGAGCACTGATCATCAGACGCAGTGCAAACACGTTGTTGCGTAATATGGACGCACACTTGGCCATATTTATTGGCATGCAGTTCACCCGAAGACGGCCCCCTCTGCCTGTATACTCCTGTTTTCTCCGGCGCCCGTTGCTAACACTGGGAAGACTGGCAGTCTTTTGTTCATTTCATCAGGCGTCCTCGATTGAAACAAACGACACAGCCTCCCACCCACCCCAGCTCCACAATGAATGACGTCAATGCACCCGGGCCCAGTAGCGCGTGTATATAAACCGTTGCCATGGCAGTCGACAAATATCGATTAGCTGACTCCTATTATGTAGTGAACAAGTTCCACGGCAGACTGGCTGCAAACTCCCAGAATACGAGACATCAACTTTAATTTTGTTTCCTCGTTTGTCCCCCGGGTTTTTTTTTAGCCAAACATTAACATACGACACGCATGCAAATAAGCAGACAAAACACGGTTACCCAGGCCTGGCGGCCATGTATGATGTACACTCAGCGAGGGCTGCTGTAATAAGGCCGTAATGGCATAGGGGATGTCCTCAGCGTTCTGCACGCATGGGGTGAGCGTGCGCTCATTTCAGACGCTGGAGACGGTTGCCAGGCGACAGGCCAGGCAGGGAGACAGGGAGGGAGGCAGGCGGGCAGGCATGCGGGCAGGCAGACAGGCATGCAGGCAGGCAGATAAGCGGGCAGGCAGATAGGCGGGCAGGCAGATAAGCGGGCAGGCAGATAGGCGGGCAGGCAGATAGGCGGGCAGGCAGATAAGCGGGCAGGCAGATAGGCGGGCAGGCAGATAGGCGGGCAGGCAGATAGGCGGGCAGGCAGATAGGCGGGCAGGCAGATAAGCGGGCAGGCAGATAGGCGGGCAGGCAGATAGGCGGGCAGGCAGATAAGCGGGCAGGCAGATAGGCGGACAGGCAGACAGGTGGGCAGGCAGATAGGCGGGCAGGCAGATAGGCGGACAGGCAGACAGGTATGCGGGCAGGCAAGCGGGCAGGCAGACAGGCGGGCAGGCAGATAGGCGGGCAGGCGGGCAGGCAGATAGGCGGGCAGGCGGGCAGGCAGATAGGCGGGCAGGCGGGCAGGCAGGTGTGCGGGCAGGCAAGCGGGCAGGCAGACAGGCGGACAGGCAGATAGGCGGGCATGTAGATAGGCGGGCAGGCAGGCAGGTATGCGGGCAGATAAGCGGGCAGGTAGACAGGTGGGCAGGCAGATAGGCGGGCAGGCAAGCGGGCAGGCAGACAGGCGGGCATGTAGATAGGCGGGCAGGCAGGTGTGCGGGCAGGCAGACAGGCGGGCAGGCAAGCGGGCAGGCAGACATGCGGGCAGGCAGACAGGTATATGCGGGCAGGCAAGCGGGCAGGCAGACAGGCGGGCAGGCAGATAGGCGGGCAGGCAGATAGGCGGGCAGGCAAGCAGGCATGCAGATATGCGGACAGGCAGGCGGGCAGGCGGGCAGGCGGGTAGGCAGACAGGTGGGCAGGCGGGTAGGCAGACAGGTGGGCAGGCGGGCAGGCGGGTAGGCAGACAGGTGGGCAGGCAGGGCAGGCAGGGCAGGCAGACAGGCAAGCGGGCAGGCAGATAGGTGGGCAGGCAGGGCAGGCAGGCGGGCAGGCATGCGGGCAGGCAGACAGGCATGCAGGCAGGCAGATAAGCGGGCAGGCAGATAGGCGGGCAGGCAGATAAGCGGGCAGGCAGATAGGCGGGCAGGCAGATAGGCGGGCAGGCAGATAAGCGGGCAGGCAGATAGGCGGGCAGGCAGATAGGCGGGCAGGCAGATAGGTGGGCAGGCAGATAGGCGGGCAGGCAGATAGGCGGGCAGGCAGGCAGGGCAGGCAGGCAGGCAGGCAAGCGGGCAGGCAGATAGGCGGGCAGGCAGACAGGCATGCGGGCAGGCAGGCAGTCTCGGCCTTGCGCCGCATGACCGAGTGTCCAGCCGGACATAATTATCCTGCTGTCATATACATTGTCACGACCTCAGAATCTCATCCCTTTCTGAATCCATCCCATCCCCATACATCGTCATCAGCAGCATCATCAATATGTGCCAACTAAAGACAAATTGCCCTCACGGGTATATCGCTGACCATGCCTTCCCACACACTTTTTCAACGATCTTGATATAGCCGCTGGGAGTTTAGGGTGCTCGTTTCACGACATGTTTTTCATTCAACATTTTTACCGAAATTCTGATCCCGATTTTGTTGCAAATCCTTCCCGCCTACGTGGTATAACGTGTTTGAATACGTAATCTGAAGGGTCATGCGCATAGGCGGATGGGGGGCATACACAATAGATATGAATAGAATTCCTTTCCTCCTGCATGCAGCTTTGACTTAAAATAGACATTTTTTTATATTTAGGATATATCCTCCGTACTCAGAAGATCCATGCATGTATCGCACGAATAGAGGGGAAAAGAGCATGCACATATACATGCAATTATAGCACTGCATAGGCCTAGGCCTAAAAATCTATACTCTCTAAATGCAAAAAGAGTGATCAATTATATCTCAAGGAGTGAAATTCGCTCCAAAAAAAGCCAAAACCTGCCCAAAAAGAGTAAAAGACAATGTAAAAGATGTGAAAACCGCTCAGAGTGGAGTGAAATCCCACTCTTGTGAGAAGCCATATGGAGGACCACTCGAAAGAGTGGTCCTCCAAAATTATAGCTCCTCTAAAGAGTGGTGTTTCACTCTCCATTCTTAGAGGTTTCCACACTTCTTACAGTGGTTTTCACTCTTTCCGAGCGGTTTCGGCTTTTTCTTGAGGAAATTCCACTCTTAGTGCGAGTGGATTATTCACTCTTTTGCATTCAGAGAGTATGTGCTGATTATGCGAGCAATGGAGGCGTTTTCATCGGACTCGGGGTTCTTAAAATCCATGAATCTGACATGCTTCGTGGTCTTAGGTCATTAGGTCATTAGGTCATTAGGTCTTAGGTCGGGAGTCGGGACCATTGGGTGCTAGGGCGTCAACCGGAGCTGAGAAGTACGGAGGGACCATTTTGGAGGGGACGAAGTGGCAGAGGCCGAAAGCGCCTCGGGTTTGTCAAGCCGAGTTCTTGGTCTTTCGATATATGGTACCTCTCGGAAATACAACGCCATCTTGACCTCCTCTTAGGCCATTCTGGGTTGCAAATTAATCATTCCAGCCCACCCACCCTAAAAAAAATTAAACACCACAAAATACAAAGTGGAAAAGATTATTACAACGAACACGAAATAACATGACCAATCATGTGGTAAACACGGTATCGAAATACCATCTCGTTGTTATGGGAACGGAACTAAATCATTGTAAATATTTGAAAAAAGGGGGGTCATAAACATGACGTACTTTAAAGGGATAACACAACATTGGTCGAGGTAAAAGAATAGCATCCATTCGTTGTCAGATCCAACATTTTGCATGCAATAGCACACCTGTGAACATTTCAGCCGCTAATCCGCCAACCGAATCTCGAGAAAATAGTGAAAAACCGCTTCATTTGTTTCGCGAACATGTTTAGATCAAGAGCTGAGACGCACACGATTTATTTACTTTTTTCTCCAAAAATACAACATTTTAGGCAGAAACATTTCAGTGCGAGATTTCTACTATAACCATCTTTAAACTGTATAAGTTGTATGTAAATCTGTGAACATTTATGTTTTTAGATCTTATACCAATGGTGTGTATATTTAAAGCCCCTACACAGCATTGGTCGAGGTCCAAGAATAGCATCCATACGTTGTCTGATCCAACATATTTCATGAAATAGCACACCTGTGAAAATTTCAGCTCAATCCGCCAACCGAGTCTCGAGAAAATCGTGAAAACTGCTTCATTTGTTTCGCAAAAATGCAGCATTCAGCGCCGTACTGTTCCAAAAAATATTTTAGATCTCGGTGAGACGTAAACTATTTTATTTACTCATTTCTCACGACATTTTAGGCAGATATATTTTAGTGAGAGGTTTCTACTATAACCATCTTTAAACTGTATAAGTTTCATGTAAATCTGTGAACATTTATGTTTTTCGATCTTACCAATGTTGTGTAGGGGCTTTAAGCTCAAAATTTGAGTTTTCTTATTCTGCTGTGGGTGACCGCCGCCCGCAACATGAAATGCCAGGTGTCAAATAGGTGCATGCATGGAGGCACTCATCAACAACAGCCGACATTGGGCTCGTTATGCAAGGAGACCTTTCAAACGCACGTCTGCCTCCTTGCGCGTCAAATATTCCACGCCGCCGCCCCCATCCCTCCCTGCCTCCCTCACTCCCTCCCACCTGAAATTGCATAGCCTCCGTCGCCGGTGTCATTTCTGCCGCCCGGGTCCCAATATCACGCGGGTCCGGAAAACCAATCAAACCTATATGTGACCCAGCACAGCATAATGAGAAATAACCCCACTTTTGAGATTTTGAGATTTTCTAATGATGTGAAAGAGTATACCATTAGCTTTCAAATGATTTTAAAATATAATATCCTCTAATATTTCAAATTTCCGAAAATACAAAAAGGAATTATTATTTGGAATCAAATTGTGAAGATACTTTAACTTCAGGCGTTGTTTACTCAAAAAGTGTTTTGGAGGGATATTCCTCATGTCGTTGTGCCGGGTCGCAAATAGTCTACAGCTCAAGGCTCGACATCGCGAAGCACTGCGTTGGCGCGCCTCCCGTCGGGATTCAGAGAAGACTATTGGGAGGGGGTTGGTATATAGAGGAGAGAGAAGGGAGAGGCGGAGGTGAGCCAGGAGGAGAAAGAGGAGGAGGGTGGCGGAGGGGAGGAAGAAGAGGAGAAGGGTGAGACGGGAGGAGGACTGCGGGGCGGGCGGGGGGGGGCGGAGGAGGAGATCGAGGTGGGAGAGGGAAGGGAAAAGAATAAGGGAGCGAGAAGGAGGAGAGAGGGGAGTCGAGGATCAAGAGGAGATGAGGAGAAGGAGGAAGAGGAGCATGAGGGAATCGAGAAGGTAAGATGAGAGGGACAGAGGAGGAGGATAGAGAACGGGGAGGGGACCATATCAGGAGGAGGGAAACTGTGATAGGAGGAGCAAGAGGAGAAGCAGAGGGGAAGAGGGAAGAGGTAGGAGGAGGAGGAGGAAGGGGGAGAGAGACGGGAGGAGAGGGAGAAGGTCTCGGCGAGATGGGGCCGAGGCTAGGCCCCCGCTCGCGCTTTCGCGAAATTCAAGGGCCTGACCCAAAATTCTGTCATCACACATGAAAGCGGTCCGGTTTTTGTTTTGTTTTTTTTGGACGGGGGGGGGGGGCTTAAAGGGATAACACAACATTGGTCGAGGTCAAAGAATAGCATCCATACGTTGTCTGATTCAACATATGCATGAAATAGCACACCTGTGGAAATGTCAGATCAATCCACCAACCGAGTCTCGAGAAAATCGTGAAAACCGCTTCATTTGTTTCGCGAAAATGCAGCGTTCAATGTATTGTTCGGAAAAATCTATAGGGGTGAGACGTAAACGATTTCTTTTACACTTTTCTCCCAAAATACATCAATTTAGGCAGAAATATTTCAGTGCGAGGATTCTACCATAACCATCTTCAAACTGTATGAGTTTCATGTAAATATTTGAACATTAATTTTGTTTTTCAATCTTACCAATGTTGTGTAAGGGTTTAAATGTCAACTCAATTATCACTGGTCAAAGGGGGAATTCACAGAGTGCTGGTTTGCGAAGTCCAATAACGGCGGGAAAGGAAACTATTTTTTTCTCGAAGCCGCTGCGTTTGTTGTGTGCTATTATTTGGTGTTTTGGGAAAGAAAAGAACATTAACCTCGGGAAAACTGACACGAAGCTCGCAGGAAGGACAACACTCCTTCAGCCGTCTAAAAATACTAAACTAATTAATCATGGATCTATTTGAAGTTTATGTGGCTTCATTTAGAACATTACCGATTCAGTGCCAATAGACAGATTGCGCGACCACTGTTCATAAGGCCATCACGTGACGAATAGTGGGTACTTTTGCACCTCATTTTGGTGCAGAACAAGAGCGGAAATGAGGAAAGAAGAGTCTATCATATTGTCAACATTCTTTTTGTGTACATTTCCATTGCTTCTCTGTGCCAAATGAGATGAAAAAATAGCCACTATGAGTCACACGATGGCATGTAAACAGTGGTCTCGCAATCGGTCTATTGAGCTTATACAAATCCCTCTATACCGTATCGGTTATGCCAGCCAGAGTTGTGCCATTTTCCTAGACTAATATTTCATGGTCTCTCCCAAAATGTAGGGGACCTAGGATCGAAACGTTAAGCGCTCTATATAGGCCCATACATTCGTCCGTTCCTCTGCCATTGAGGCGCCGTGCAATCGCCAATTTCCGTGAGCCGGGGGAGGGGTTTCGCGTGAATGGCCGTTGCCGTGGTGACGGGGAGTACAATAGCGAGACGGAGAGGAACTGGTGTACAACTGTTGGGCATGTCTGATACACGAGAAGATTATAGTTTACACAATGTAGCGACTTTCATAGCGAGCGGGAAAAGCCTCCAATGTTGTCTGCTCGATTTAACACGTTATTCCGATGTCTTCCCTGCGTCACTCGTGGAGCATGTACCGGCTCTGCTTACCGTAGGCGTTATAGAATCGGCAATTGCGGAAGCAAAGTTTTCCCGCGCTTAACGTAATCGTATTTCACGGCCAATAGTATTATTTGCTTCGGTAAAGAAACACGACGTGCGTTCGTGAATTGCCTCTTTGGTCTTGGACCGTCTGCTAAAAGTAAATGTATGTGGGCAGACAAAGGGATGATGTGTACCCAGCAATGGTAAAAATTAATGTGCCAATTGCCAAATACGAAGAACGATACAAACTTGCAGTAATAAAGGGGTTTAAGTTTGACGGTTGAGTGTCTTTGTCATGATCCAGTCGAGGAAACAGCAGAACGCCGAGTCGAGGAAACAGTTAGAACGCAACAACGTTTGGGGTCGGAACCTGTATAGAACCTGCGTCTTCGACAATCTTTTTTGGAGTTTTGTCTGTTCCGTTCGATGTACGACCGCCATTTTCCTCTGTTGTTGCGTATGCAAAATCCACCTTTTAAGCGCAGAAATCCCGCATTGAAATTAACCACACATGGTTTTTCCTGTGGCAGGATAAGGGCCATACACCACGACATACCACAGCGCGGTTTTTTGTGGCGTCCTGTGGTATGTGAGCCTACACCCCTGTGGGCACTGTGGTAAATTGCGGTATACAGTGTGTGTGTCCTGTGTGGGAGGTGCAAAGCGTTAGGGTGAAGCACCGAAGTCTTGCTTACGCGACCCATGAAATGAGTTTTCCGCTTACAGCTTCCCGTAAGCGCAGAATGATGCGTTCAGCAGAGCCATGAAGTTGGGCACACGGGTTTTTTCAGGGTGTAAAACCTATACTATAATATGTATGAGGGACATAACAAAAATCCCTCTCAGATCTAACCCGTACGTACACGACATCTATGTCGCACTTACTTACGACTTATCAATACCGTTTAATCTCCCGTGGCTACGCGACCTCGTAGCCTACTTACACTGCAAAAACTGTGGTGTTAAATTTTACACCGATTGTGTAAAATTTTACTCCTCCCTGGTGTTTATTTTGGGCAAGGATTTTGGTGTTGACCAACACCAGTTTGGGAATCAAAGTAATTTAACACCAAATTTGGTGTACAGTTTCAACACCAAAAGCTGGAAAAAGTAATTCTAAAAGGGTGTTTATATTGGGCAAAACATTCGGTGTTACCCAACACCGTTGTCTGGAATTAAAAAGCAGTAACACTCTAATTGGTGTTAACTTTAATACAAAGAATGGAGTCAAGTCAATCCGATGGGGTGTTACTTTGATGATTTGAATGGTGTTATACAACACCACCGTCTGGAATTAGATGTAAATACTAGTGTCTATATTGTTGAAAAAAAGAAAGAAATTAAAACAGAACCTTAGTTTTTGAACTTCATTATAGTTTTTTATTGCTTAAAAACTATAACCACACTAAAATGGTAGCAATATCAACATGCAAATACCAAACATCTCTGCATCACTTATATCTCGAACGTACCACATAGATGAAGCACGCAGGTCGGAAAGGTAGTTTTTTTTCGACATTTCCCTAATACAATTGGATTCATTTCGAGGGAAAGGCTACACCATTGAGGGAACGGAATAGAAACGGGCCAACGAAAAGAATTCGTGAAATCCGATTGAGCTTTTCTCGTTCGATTTGTCCATCAGTCTCGCCCCACACGTGCACCCTCTTCTCCCAACCGAATTGCACGAGCAGAGACTGACGCCGAAAAGAGAACTTGCCCAAAAATTGGAAGCGACGAGCGGTTTTATATCAGCAGCGGAACAGACACAAATTAATGAACTAGTCTCCACTCTGACGGTGGGCGGGGGGGGGGGTTAATATAAAGCAGTGGCTGTTGTTACGGCAGTCGTCCGTGTGGTTCCCTGACTTCACAGTATTTGTCAGGATGTTTAGCTCTTGGAACCAGACTATCAGCTAATAGACTGGTTCAACCAGCCTGCAATGCTGACGAAATACGATCAAGTCAGGGAACCACACGGACGACTGCCGTAACAACAGCCACTGCGTTAATCTAAAGGGATCTATCATTGGTAATTTCGAAGAGAGGGGTTCACCATTCAGGGAGCGGAGTTGAAAGGGCCGAACGAAAATCCGACAAAAACGGAATCACAGACGGTTTGGCCCAAACTGCCACTAATATATACCACTACTTATTCAAGGGGTATCTAACCAATGCCTTCTCATCTCGTGCTAGGGGGGGGGGGTGCGGGTTGTGGTGACACCATGTAAAACATATGTTTTGAGACGGTGTGCTTCTGAAAAGAGCCGGTAACTCAAGGTTTGGGACAGTGTGTACTATGCCCGTCGTCAGGAGACTAAATCATGCTCCATGAAGATATCATTCAAATATTGTAAGCCGCGGTACAGTTTGAGGAGCACAACCTCTCTCTCTCTCTCCATCTCTCTCTCCTCCTCTTTCTACCCCCCCCCCTCTCTCTCTCTCTTCCTTTCACTCTCTCTCTCTCTCCCTCACTCCCCATCTCTCTCCTCATCTCTCTCTGTCTCTCTCTGTGTCTCTCCCCCTGTGTCACTCTCTGTATCTCTCCCCCTTATCTCTCACTCTCTCTCTCTCTCACTCTCTCTCTCTCTCTCTCACTCTCTCTCTCTCTCACTCTCTCTCTCTCTCTCTCTCTCGCTCTCTCTCTCTCTCTCTCTCTCTCTCACCCTCAGGAGCCGAAGCCAAATCATTCCACAGACAGAGACAGGGTCCCTCCCCTTCATAGTCCATATGGGCATGAGCCTGTGTATATATCTCCATAAATGAAGCCTGGCCGGCCAAATCAACACATCATATGACCTTCCCACGCCAATGCATCGGTCTCTAATTTGTCAGATTATTTGCACGAACAACTCCAATCCAAAACCGAAGGCTCCAATCGCAGAAATTAAATGCATCTGTGCGTAAACAATATGATATTTCGTGGGTTTTTTTTTCATTTAGTTTTCATTGCGAGTGGCCATTTCAGACACGGCGTTGTGGTCGTCGGCCGAAGCCGGCGACCGTTAAGAATAGTATTTCCGATCCAGAGGGGGACGGAGGGTATGGGGAGTGGGAAAGGTTTACCTGGCCGATTTGGGGAGAGGGAGGGGGTGTTAGAGGCGGGAGGGGGGTGTTGGGGGCGGGGTGGGTGGCAGGCTTGTCGATTGGGGGTCGATGGTTGCCGGGAGACGCCTCCGGGCGGGAAATGGTCCCGGGTGATCCTCCATTGATTACGGGCCGTCGGGCGGTTTGTGTGCGCACCCACACCGGCAGGTTGGCGCACTGACGGAGCCGACTGGGACTATCGACCCACAGTCGACTGCAGTCAACACGTTGTAGATAAATGACCCATCCCGGGCTACAAGAGTGAGGAAGAGAGAGAGAGAGAGGGAGAGATAGGGAGAGAGAGAGACAGACAGACAGACAGAGGGGATAGAGAGAGGGGGGAAGAGAGAGAGAGAGAGTGAGAGAGAGAGTGAGAGGGGGAGAGGGAGAGAGACGGTGAGAGAAATAGAGAGACAAAGAGAGCGAGAGGGAGAGAGAGAGAGTAAGGGAGAGGGGAAAGAGAGCGGGGTGAGAGAGAGGGAGAGAGAGAGAGAGAGGAGTGAGAGAAAGGGAGAGAGATAAAGAGAGAGCGAGAGGGAGAGAGAGAGGGAGAGAGAGAGGGAGAGAGAGAGAGGGTGAGAGAGAGATGAGAAGAGATGGATAGATAATGGGGAGAGAAACAGAGAGTGGGACAGAGACAAAGACAATCAGACGGACAGAGACAGACAGAGAGAGACAGGCAGAAGGAGAAAGAAGGAAAGAGATAGAGGCAGATGTAGGCAGGGAATACAATGGGACCGGTCCCGAAAGAAATTAGACAAAGTGGCCCCGAATAATTGCCTGTCGGGAGCAGATAATCGTCCGTGTCAGCTTAAATTAATTGCCAGCGCTCGAACGATGAAAGGCAAGGAGAAAAGACCCAACTGATCTTGTCACTTTGCACGGCTATACGAAGCATCGTGGAGTCAATATAAGTATGTGAGAGACAGAGACAGAGACATAGACATAGACAGAGACAGAGACAGAGACAGAGACAGACACAGACAGACACATACAGACACAGTGACACAGACAAAGACAGAGACAGAGACAGAGACAGAGAAAGGGACCAAGACAGACACAGTGACACAGACAAAGACAGAGACAGACAGAGACAGAGACAGACACAGAGACAGAGACAGACACAGACGCAGAGACAGACACAGAGACAAGGACAGAGACAGAAACAGAGACAGAGACAGAGACAAAGACAGAAAAAGAGACAAAGACAGAAAAAGAGACAAAGACAGAGACAGACAGAGACAGACACAGAGACAAGGACAGAGACAGACACAGAGACAGACAGAGACAGAGACAGAGACAGAGACAGAGACAGAGACAGAGACAGAGACAGAGACAGAGACAGAGACAGAGACAGAGAAAGACAGAGACAGAGACAGAGAAAGACAGAGACAGACAGACACAGACAGAGGTACGCCGCAACGCAAAAGCTATGTAGACGAGGACAAAGTTCATTTTCTTACTCATTAACTCGAACTCTCTAAGACTTATTTTTTTGAAAAATGGCACAGAACACTTTGACTGGACCGGGACTTGAACCCCAGACCGGTGGTTTCGCGTACCAGAAGAAAGTCATACTAAAAAAACCGATGCCTTTTAGTGAAGTCGTTCATTGAAGGTTTGTCCTTCTTCCCAAGTGTATACATTTTGCACTGTATTTCCCAATGCTTTGACCGATTGCAAAACAAAAAGAGAGAGATTAAAAAAAACAGATTTCTCGGGCGAGATTCGAATCACGACATGGCCGACTCCTGATCTCTGATGTACTGACCAGCTGGTCAAGATACTGTTGTGGTTTTGACTTGCAATAGCAGCGTAACCACGTTCAGACATGGAACAAAAGAAGAAGAAGAAAAGTTGAGTGAGTGGCAGTATCGTGGTGTCGGTTTTTAAGAATCCTAATGTTTGTCGACGCTGCATGCGCTAGTGTTCTTTGCATCATCTTCGCCCCCGCCTGCTATACAAGTGCTAGCAACGCACGAGAAAGGAGATGCCGCTTGAAGCATTATCTCCCCGTCAGTCCAGCCCTGCAACAATCGTAAGTCCCCTCACCGTTGGGTCTTCAGTTTACCCGCCTCGGGGCGAAATACAGGGGGCTGTGAAGCCCGCCCCCTGACCACACCGCTGTGCGAGGTCTATAGTTTCCACTGGACTAATCGGCTCGGTTAAACTTACCTGGTCACTTTTACTGGGCAGAGGTTGCTCGGTAAAAGTAACCAATGGACTCGGGAACCCTAACAGGCATTGAAACCACAATTAACCACACATTCTCCTGATGACGGCCAGAGCATACTGGTCGAAACGTCGAGTTACCCTCAGGTTCTTTTCAGAACCATACCTCTTCCTTTAAGAGACCTGATACATGGTGTTCACCGCAAACCTTCCTATATTAACCACACATGGTTTTTCTTGTGGTATTTGAGCCTGCACCCCTGAGGGCACTGTGGTAAATTGCAGTATATAGTGTGTGTCCCGTGCAGGAGGTGCAAAGCATTTTGGTCAAAGTAACCATCGTCTCGGTTACTTTAACCAAAATAAGTCCAGTGGAAACGCGGCTTAATAGTCCCCCGACCAACAAGGTGACGGCTCCTTCGATCGCGGCCCTTTCGTGCGGTCGCTGAGAAGTGGCAAGGACGGCCCAGCCAGCTCTCCGCGGCGGGCCGCTGGGAAAGGCTTCCCGCTGAGTGGCGGCGAATGGGAGGGGGTGAGATTAAGGGCGCACGCGGCGGCCGAGCCGCTCGGATTATGTCGGGAAGCCCTTGCTCGTTCCCTGCCCTTTGTGTTGTGACCGTGTTTTGGCCGAGCCCCTAATGGGGGCGACCTCATCCTTGTCATTCAAAGGGACCGAGCTCCGTGCTACGGAGGATATTGGTCAGAAAGAGAGAAACAGAAACAGGGGAAGAGGCAGGGGCAGGGGCAGAGGCAGGGGCAGGGGCAGAGGCAGGGGCGGGGGCAGGGGCAGGGGCAGGGGCAGGGGCAGGGGCAGGGGCAGGGGCAGGGGCAGGGGCAGGGGCAGGGGCAGGGGCAGGGGCAGGGGCAGGGGCAGGGGCAGGGGCAGGGGCAGGGGCAGGGGCAGGAGCAGGGGCAGGGACAGGGGCAGGGGCAGGGACAGGGACAGGGGTAGGGGAAGAGGCAGGGGCAGGGGCAGGGACAGGGGCAGGGACAGGGGCAGGGGAAGAGGCAGGGGCAGGGGCAGGGGCAGGGGCAGGGGCAGGGGCAGGGGCAGGGGCAGGGGCAGGGGCAGGGACAGGGACAGGGGAAGAGGCAGGGGCAGGGACAGGGGCAGGGGAAGAGGCAGGGGCAGGGGCAGGGGCAGGGGAAGAGGCAGGGACAGGGGCAGGGGCAGGGGCAGGGGAAGAGGCAGGGACAGGGGCAGAGGCAGGGGCAGAGGCAGGGGCAGAGGCAGGGGCAGAGGCAGGGGCAGAGGCAGGGGCAGAGGCAGGGGCAGAGGCAGAGGCAGAGGCAGAGGCAGGGGCAGAGACAGAAGCAGATACAGAGACAAAACAGGGACAGGGGCAGGGGAAGAGGCAGGGGCAGGGGAAGGGGCAGGGGCAGAGGCAGGGGCAGAGGCAGGGGCAGAGGCAGAGACAGAGACAGAAGCAGATACAGAGACAAAACAGGGACAGAGCCACCGGCACAGGCACTAATAAAGTTCTGGGACTCTCACTGGTCACCAAGCCCGAAAAAGAGCGTCCAGGGTGAGATGGCCGGAGGGTTTGCTGCCTGTAGTATACGAGGGTCTAAACTCATCCCCCTATTGAGCAACGACGAGCAAACAGTCAACCGTTTGACGAGCAAATCCAAGCCTGAATTATCCGACCCAAAACACAATTGAAAACAAACAGGCCGAAATCGCTGCAAGGGGTCAATCCGAAAGCCATGTCATAGGCACTGCAAACTAAACCCATAACCTGAATGGCTGTTCACTATTCAAATGACCCAAGGGTTGCTCAGCAATCTAGCCTTCGTGATTCAAAAACACATAAAGATTCATCAGCTTCATTTAAGTACTTGGTTATATTCCACAATGGAGATTACAAAACTAGGGATCATGAATGACACGATGGAGGCAGTCTAAGCAAATAGTCTGGTACCCCCCCCCCTTTGCCCATGACGTGTTCATTGGCGCTCTTGCCGCTTGCCACATACAGAGAACATTACAAAGATGGCTACACATACATAGAAGATCCACAGTTGCTTTTCTCGTCAACTGAATATGACGAATACGATCGATGCCATGATGGGAACAAAACGCTGGAATTGTCGTCACTTGTGTCAGACATGACAGCACGTTGTTGTTGTTGTTGTATGGTCGGGTACAATAAACAGTCGCCGGCTAAAAGAATACGTCCAGTGACGTCACGGTTCTTGGAGAGAGAAAAAAGAGAACTCTCGCCACCCGACGGCTTTTTGTTTAGCATTTGCTCCGAGTAGGGGGTGGAGTAGGGTGGTGAAAACTATCGTTATTAACATTATTTCCTCGCATTCCAGAACTACGCAGATGTGTTTTCTTGTTAAATGTCTGTTTTATGTGTTGGTGCATGTTTTTTTAAAAGATCCAACAAGGCACATTGTTAAAGCTCAAAAGATTGCCACAGTTTGTGTGTTAAACCATTAAACATTCCAAAAAATCAGAACTGCGAGGGTTTTAGCTCAAATGGTTATCTGAGAAAGTAGACAAATGCAAAAAAACCGTCACGGTTTACGCACCGTTCTGTAGTGTAAGAAATAGTTTATTACACGCGAGTTATAAACTATTTGTCGACGCTTGAGTGAATATTTTTCGAGAAATACAGCATCCCAGACTGTAAGATAGTATTATGGGGATCTACAAACTGTGTAGATTAGAAGGAAATTTGCGGACATCGATGTTTCCCGATCTTCCCAATGTTGTATTCGGGCCTTTAACCGAAACATGAACTGAACCCGATTGTCGATTTCATGAAACGCGTCGTAACTTACGACCAATCACAAGGATATGAGAGATGCACATAAACCACGTGACCTATGAAAAGATACGACGGGGTAACAATCACAAATTGAGTTGGTTTTTTTGGTGAAATCCACCCTCAAGTCTCCTCGAAGAAAGCGTCTTGGTGCACACCACTAAACAGGTCCGATGTGGCGGTGAGTGGCTAATTACCATGCAGTGTAAGGGCAGAAAGTCAAGCCAACATGATTTCAGGCGAAGGTATAATGAATGAGACAATCCCGAAACCTCTTCCGAAAGTCAAAGGCATGAATTTTGTGTCTTTTTTTGTTGTTGTACATAATGGGGATGTGAAGAGGGATGGGGGAGGGGGACTTCAGAGCAGATTTGCGTTGCAGTGCCTCGTCACTTCTAGGAGTGTGGATTTCGCTTTGCGGGAAGTCACGAGCCTTTCCCGAAAAATGGACTCTTAATGGGACCTACGGGTAAAAATCTATGAGCATCGGGACGGAGATCGATAGTTCATTAAACCTTTCATCTCTTGAATTGTCACGGAAAGCGAGGGTGAGAGAGAAGGGTGGGGGAGAGAGCATGATGGGGTGGAGGGGGAGAGGGAAGAGGGGGGAGAGAGAGGGAGAGACAGAAGGGAGGGGAGAGAGATGATGGAGGGGGAGAGAGTAGAGGGAGAGGGGGGAGAGATAGAAGGAGAGAGAGAGGGAGAGAGAGAGAGAAGGAGAGAGAGGGGGTGAGAGAGTGAGATAAAGTAGAGGGACAGAGAGAGAGGCAGAGAGGGGGAGAGGGAGGAAGAGAGAGGGAGAGAGAGAGGGAGAGAGAGAGGGAGAAAGAGAGATAGAGTGAGAGAGAGGGGAAAGAGAGGGACAGGGAGGGGAGAGAAAGAGGAGGGGAGAGAAAGGGGAGGGGAGAGAGAGGGAGAGAGGGAGAGCGGGAGGGGAGAGAGCGGGAGAGAGAGAGGGGGAGAGAGAGAGGGGGAGAGAGGGGGAGGTAGGGAGAGAAAGAGGGACAGGGAGGGGAGAGAGAGAGGAAGAGAGATAGGGAGAGAGGGAGAAAGAGAGAGAGGGGGGAGATAGGGAAAGAGAGAGGGAGAGAGAAATGGAGAGAGAAATAGAGAGAAGGGAAGAGAGAGAGAAGGGTGGACAGGGAGAGGGGAGACGGAGAGAAGAGAGAGAGGATGAGAGGGACAGAGAGACAGAGGGAAGGGGAAAGAGTGAGAGACAGTGGCAGTGTGTGTGCCTCCATGCCATGGTGCCTGTAACCCCATCCGAAAAAAAAACATGAGAGAAAGTTCTTGGAGATTGGTTCCTAGGGGCCGGGGGCAAGATGCCAAGCTCCCCTTCTTCTCTCCCGAACTACTTGAGGACCTCAAGAGGGCCTTGAGAGGGGGCCGCCCAAAGTGATAGTTCCGACTAAAAAGAGACCAAGTTGTTTGCTTTGGGGATGATGATTGGGGGCAGGGTTGAGGTGGACGGTTGGCTGGCTGGGTGGGTGGGTAGGGGGGGGACAAGATGTTTGCTTGTCAACACCATTGAGAGTGGGGATTTAATCGTGTTCGACAGGACTGGGAGTAGTTGGGGTCTGTTTTTCTTACAAACACCGGCGACGCTTTTGGTTAAAGTGTCGTCGCCGATAGTCCCCGTGCAACTGCCCTGGCCTCGTAACAGTTATACCACCGACATGAAGCCCAATAGCATAAAGTATGACAGCATGAATGGAGTAAAAATTTGAAAAACCACTCATAGGAGGTTTCAAAGATTCCAAATACGATCGTTGGTAATCCATAAAACTGTTTTACCAATTATTTTATTCATATTTGTTATGTAATATTGATTAATTGATAAAACATAGTAAAATGCAAGGGCATATTGTATTAACTGGTCTTATTTGTTAATTTACTTACTAAATATATTTATTATATTACATGCAGACAGGCAAATATGGTTTAAAATGTAGTTTGATTGAAGGAGATGGTGTAACGATGGAGATATGCGGAGGGGGGTGGAGCTAACACCCAAAGAATTGGGGTTTTTTTTTCAACATGAAAACACGTGAAGATGGTGACTTGATTCTTGATACACAGTTTGCATTCAATTCATTAGTTGTTTACTGTGATATCAATGTGGAATTTCAATTTGGCTGACGGTGCGTGTGGGGGAGTGTGGTCAGTGGGCCTACATACACGTACCGTCCCAACTCACTGTTTACAAATTTAATCAAAATGCAGGTCGATTTTTTTTTAGATGGTTGTTGGGAGACGCTGTCTTTAGAGAGGGTCGGGCGGAAGATCGGCAGGAGGCGCTGGTGCTGCCCTGTCGACACAAAGGGAAGGGAGAGTGGGTGCGATGGGAGGGAGAATGATACACTGCCAAAGCGTTGGGCAGAAACACACCAGCCTTGGAGCAAATTTTTTTTGTCTCAAGACGACGAGGGATGCACATAAACCAGGCGTTGTAGGCTTTTAGCTTTTAACTAACTTTTCCTTCATATAGGCTTTTAAAATTATGTACTATGCTGTTTTAATGAACATAATCTAAAGAGCTTCTTGCGATGTGAACTAAAAAGATTGACAGCAGAGAGATTTAAATTATTATATACACAAAATAATGTCCTGTGTTCTGTAAATGAACGAAACCATCTGTTTTTCTCCTACTGACGAATGAAACAATTTTCTTGTAATAATCCCTTTATTTTTATGTAATCTATAATATCTAATGTGTAACAATACCGTATAAGTTATTGTATGATTTCCTTGCTTCTGTTGTGTGTTTCTAGATTTGTTTTTTATGAGTTGAAATAAATGGAGTCTTGAACTCCACTGTGATATAAAAAAAAAAAAAAAAAAAAAAATTGTATTCACCATTCTCTGCCACTGGCGGACAGGAGTACAGTTTACATAAATAAATAAACCATTCATAATGATAATAATAATGATAATCTAGGGACGGACGGAGGGACGGACGGTGGTTAAAGATAGATGATATACTATATATAATAGTCTTTAGATAGATGATATACTATAGATAATATGATAGTCTATAGATAGATGATATGCTATAGATAATATGTTATTCTTTAGATAGATGATATACTATAGATAATATGATAGTCTATAGATAGATGATATGCTATAGATAATATGATATTCTTTAGATAGATGATATACTATAGATAATATGGCATTCTTTAGATAGATGATAATCTTTAGATACATGATATACTATAGATAATATGGCATTCTTTAGATAGATGATAATCTTTAGATACATGATATACTATAGATAATAGTCTTTAGATAGATGATATACTATATAGATAGATGATATACTATAGATAATAGTCTTTAGATAGATAATATACTATAGATAATAGTCTTTAGATAGATGATATACTATAGATAATATGATAATCTTTAGATAGATGATATACTATAGATAGATGATATACTATAGATAATATGATATACTTTAGATAATCTGATAGTCTTTAGATAGATGATATACTATAGATAATATGATAATCTTTAGATAGATGATATGCAATAGATAATATGATATTCTTTAGATAGATGATATACTATAGATAATAGTCTTTAGATAGATGATATACTATAGATAATATGATAGTCTATAGATAGATGATATGCTATAGATAATATGATATTCTTTAGATAGATGATATACTATAGATAATATGATATTCTTTAGATAGATGATATACTATAGATAATAGTCTTTAGATAGATGATATACTATAGATAATATGATATTCTTTAGATAGATGATATACTATAGATAATAGTCTTTAGATAGATGATATACTATAGATAATATGATGGTCTTTAGATAGATGATATTCATCGGATAGACGATACACCTTGATAGCATAATTATATATACGG